>BSBK01002998.1:120000-777500 GCA_027943335.1 Chamaecyparis obtusa
TTAGTGAATGTGTCAGCAACCTGCTCAGCAGTGGGAATGTACTCCAAACTCAGAGAACCATCCTGAATCAAATGCCTTATGAAATGCATATGAAGCTCAATGTGCTTGGTTCATTGATGCTCAACTAGGTTGCAAGAAATATGTATAGCACTTTGATTGTCACACCAAAGAATAGTGGGACTATCAAGAGGAAAACCGAACTCTTTCATCTATTGTCGAAGCCATAAAACCTCCTGACTAGATAGCATAGTTTCTCGGTACTTTGCATGTAGATGATAATGCATGAGATGTATGCTTCTTGCAAGACCATGTGATAGGACCAAAACCAAGACAAAAGACAAATCCAGAAGTAGACCTCTAATTAGTAGTATGACCAACCCAATGTGAGTCTATGTAACCAACAATATGAGGATCCCCTGATGTATAGTGAATGCCATAAAAATTAGTACCTTGAATGTACCTCAAGATATGTTTGGCCGCTTGCCAATGACTCTCATGAGGATAGTGTGAGAATCTAGAGACAAGGCCAACCACAAAGGAAATATCAGGATGAGTGTGTGTCAAGTACAATAAACTACCCACTAGTTGTCTGTATAATGTGGAATTCATGGTAGAAGTAGAGAAAGTGGTAGATAAAACAACACCTAATTGAAAAAGGTGTGGGAGAAAGCTTACAATCAAACATGTTGAACCTCTAAAGCATATCAAGAGAATACTTCTATTGGAGTATGGAAATCCCATTAGAATATTGAATTATCTGTAGGCCCAAAAAATAGTGCAGAAGCCCAACATCTATCATCTCAAACTACTTTCTCAATGCACATTGAACACTCTGAATCATAGAGGATGAGCTACTTGTAATGGTGAGATCATCAAAATATAGAAAAAGTATCAATAGATCAGCCCCATAACACTGAATGTACACTGTAGGATTGGAATGATAGTGTGTGAAGTGTGTGGCAAGTAAAAAAGAATCAATCTTCTCATGCCAAGCCCTAGGGGCTTGTATGAGACCATATAGAGACCTCTGAAGTCTATATACCATAGAAGAGTCCTGCACAAAACCCTGAGGTTTCTCCATGTAGATTTCCTCTTGTATGTCTCCATGCAAAAAGGCACTATCTACATCCATCTAATACACTTTCCATCCCTAAGAAGTTGCAGGAGATAGTACAAGGTGTATAGAATTCATCTTGGTGATAGGAGAAAAGGTCTTAGAGTAATCAATACCCTCCACCTATGAAAATCCTTTCACAATAAGATGTTCTTTCTACCTATCAATAGAACCATCTACAATAAACTTGGTATGGTACACCCTCTTGCACTAAACCAACTTCCTTCCTTTTAGAAGAGGACAAAGATCTCAAGTGTAATTCTTCATCAAAGAAGAATACTCCTCATCCATAGCCATATCCCACTCTGGCTGACCTGTCACCTCTGAAAAACTTTGAGGATCATCTAAAATAGCATGCTGAAATAAACTAGTACCAGATGTCTAAGCATGAGTATGATTATTATCTAAATGATCACCTTCCAAAGGTCTAGCTACATCAACAGTATCATGATCCCACTTGGGCACATGCAAAACATCTGGTGGAGGTGGGAAAGGTGGAGCATCATATGAATCTTCCTCAAAGGAGATAGAATCATGTAGAGGAGAAGATGAAGTACTAGGTAGTGAAGAAGAATCTAATGATGGAGGATTCATTTGAGGATAGTGCTCATCAAACTGAATATCTCACTAAAACAAGACTTCTTTGGAATCTGGATCAAATAACTTGTATGTCTTCACATCCTCATAGTAGCCAACAAATATGGGTGCTCAGCTTTTCCTCTCCATGGCTTTCCTCTGAGCATCTGGAATAAATTCCCAAGCCTCACTACTAAAAAATCAGAATGTAGAAACATCAGGCTTCACATGAGTCCAAGCCTCCTCAGGAGTCAATATCATAATGTGCACCTTGTAAGGCATCTGATTCTGAATATAATTGGCACAATTGATAGCCTAAGCCCAAAAAGAAGCACTCATAGCTCGAGACTATAGCATATAATTGGCCACCTTTCATAATGTTATGTTCTTTCACTCTGCAGTCTCATTCTACTGAGGGGTATGAGGAACTGTGAATTGATGTTGTAAACCATGCAAAGTGAAAAAATCTCTGAAAGACCAATTCACATATTCCCTCCCATTTTTAGTGTGTATACGCTTGACAAAAAGACCAGATTACTTCTTTACAAGTGTCTTAAATATTTGAAATGAATCAAAGACATCAAAATTGTACTCCAAGAAGTGCACCTATGTGTGTATGGATAAATCATCTATGAAGGTGAGTACATATCAAGCACCAAAAAAAGGAGTGGAAAAATGACATAAGATCATTGTGTATCAACTCCAAAGGTGCTAGAGAATGTGAGGATCTACCTATGGGAAAGGGATCTCTATGATGTTTTCCCAAGAACACAACCACAACAAACACCATCAGTACAAGAGATATGAGGTAGCCCAATCACTAGCTCTTGTGTACTCATCTGTTGTAGATATCTATAGTTGACATGGCCAAAACACTCATGCCAAAGCTTTCTCATTTTGTCTTCATTAGAAATAAGAGAAAAACTAATAGAATTAGATCTCTCAAAGCCATCAAACCTATATAATTGAGTCTTTGAATCACCACTCCCAGTAGAAATAACCAAATTAGGATCATGGAGGTCTACAATAACCACATCATGTGGTGAGAACTCAATTGTCTTACTAGAGCTAGAATGACAAATCTGATAAATAGACAAGAGGTTTGTAGAAATGGTCAAGAACCAAAAGAACATCCTGTAGAGAACCACCATCCAATGAAGTAGTTTTGTAACCTACAACTAAAAGTAGTGTTGATTCACCAACTATAATATGTGTAGTAACACTCTGAGAAAGTGAGGTAACCAATCTAGGTAAGTGTGACATATGGTGTGAAGAACCTAAATTAATTATCCATAACATAGTGGAAGATAAAGCTCAAGCAGAAAGAGCATGTCCTTTCTCTACAGGAGAAGGTGGAGGCTTCGAAGAAGAAATACTATGCTTCTGCATGGCTTCTTCTAGAGCATCAAGTTGTTTGCAACACCTAGAAACTAGATGCCCTTGCCACAAAAATTGTAAGGATCACCTGTGTACTTCATAGTCTAGGAGGAAGACTCGCTAGAATTAGAAGTTTTTCCTTTCGGAGTAGATTAATTTGGATCTAATTTTGGAGGTGGCTTGGATGAATTATCACTACTAGTTGAATCTATTTTGGGCTTGGGATTATACTTCTTTCCCTTGGATGGATGGGAAACCAATGCTTGGTTCTTTGATCCTGTTAGAGAGTCCAACTAAGTAAGTTTTGACTGCTCTCTAGTCAAATTATCACAAAACACCTCAAAAGTGGGCATGGTGAATCTAGGTCCCAAAGCATCCATGCTAGAGTGGAAGGTAGAAGAGAATATGAAAGTTTTCCCAAAGCTTAGATAGAATTAGATAAATGCACTCTTTATCAGTCTTTTGCTTTCCAAATCCGTGTAACAAAGATCTCTTCTATTTGAACTTCATCAAAAAGTCCTCAATCGAGGAAAATAATTAGGTACAAGGTACGTAAGCTTTGCCTCAATCTAAAGTTCTTTGAACTCATTGATGGTACCAAATAAGGTCTCAAATTTATCTCACATCTTTTGAGGGGTATTGCACCCATCAAGATGAAGCTTCAAACTATCTGACACTTATAAAGAAATCAACCCCACAGTCTCATCCATCTTGTTCTTGTGTTGCATGACCTCAAAGGGCCTTGTGAATACTAGTTGCACTGCATTTAAACAAGACCACAACACTTTTGAATGGAGAAGCTGTGTCATCAGGTTTTTCCATGTGTGATAATTATGTGGGGTCAGAAGTTCTAGACAAGAAGAGGTCTCAATAATATTTTTTATAGAAGGGGTTTTGTTTTGATGTATATCTGGTTTACAAAAGTAAATGGTAGAAACAAGAAATAAACACCCCCCACAATCCAAAAAACCAAACCCCTAAAGCTAGAAAGATTTTCTTCAACAAGAAAAAAGCATAAAGCTTTAGATTTGAATCATGTGTACCTTGAAAAAATTCTAATAAAATTAGGCAGAGATTTGGATAGTGCTCAAGAAGAGATTTTCCATGCTTCTTCTGGATCAAAAAATGAAACTAATTTAAGCAAATTAAGCCCCCCAAAATGTAGAAATGATCATCTAGATTTCACAGCATAAAAATTAAGAAAGATGGAGTAAAAATAAAAATTAAACCACATGAGAGCATTTGTACTCAAAACCATCTTTCCGACGATATCTCATTTGCCAAAAAATGATGCTTGGAGCTCCTATTATGCTAATTTTAGTGCAAGAGCCTCCAAAAGAAAAAAATATATACCAATTTTTTTTTGGGTGGGGGCCAGCCGCTAACCCCAAGTTGTAGCAACTGGTCACATGCAGTAAGGGCTACTACCGATGGTTTAACCAGTGGCAGTTAGTCGTCGCGGTTAACTGTAGCAGTGACTACTATGGTAAGCCACTAGTGACCCACTAGTGGCGATGGAGTGCCGGTAGTACGTGGTTTGCGTGGAAAAAAATTGAATTTTTTACCCCAAAAAACCTCAAAATTTGTAAAACTTTTTCCTCGGGGGTGCGTGTATAATCGTATGGCCCTAGGGCAAGAAAATTTTTTCCTCTCCTTGTAACTTTGTCCAAATTAGGAATATTTTATATCGAAACAAGTGTTTTTGGGTGCTACAAGCTCAACGGTGACATCCATTTAAGCTCAATGTGCACCAAAAAATAGTGACCCCTAATTTCAATAAAAATACTTGAAAAAGCCTTGATCTGAACAAGTTGATCCTCTTATATTTGATTACTTCAAACATAAACAAGTTGTACTAGATTAGTCTCTGATACCATGAAGGATTTGAGCAATACAAATCCACAAAACCAAAGATCACCTGCATACAAAAACCTATCACAAGGAGGTAGAGACTAGAAGAGGGCAAGGGTTTGAGTCATAAAAATATGAAGAATATATTCCCTGAATGAAAATGATAATGAATTATACAAGGGATCAATCCTTATAAAAGCAGATCAAAAACCTAAAAGAGAAAACCCTAAAAAACAAAATTACATGTAATAATTAATTTAATTATTACACGATTAATGCACACATGTTTTAATAATAAAACAACTAAAGCATAAGTGTTTTAATTATAAAATGACTAATGCATGAGTGTTTTAATTATAAAATGACTAATGCATGAGTGTTTTAATTATAAAATTATCTAATGCATGTGCATAAAATGAAATCTTAAGAAGGGAGTAAAGTTAAATTAATTAACATAATTAAATTAATACTTTACTCTGACACCAAGAATATCAAGTCTAATGATATCCACCATAAATGATGTCACCTCAAGATGTCATCAAGAGTAATGGCATATCCATGAATATCAAGTCACGTGATATTCACCATACTCATATCTTCTCTGGTATGTGTGATGGGGCAAGAATTTGTCTTTGTTTTATACTATTTTTATGCTTTGTTCTAAGACATTTCCAAAACACTTGTTGTGACTTTTAATTACTTGAACTTGTGTACATACTATAAGTATAGTCAATCCACAAACTTATATATATATATATATATATATATATATATATATATATATATATATATATATATATATATATATATATATATGTTGAAGTATTTCATATAATTATTTTAAAGTATGTCCTAACATTTGGATTTGATTGAATAATTGAATACTTGAATATACATGCATGTGCTACTAACCGGCCAGGGTAAAAGGAGCGGCTGGAGAGTGGATCGACAACATTGATTAAGAAGCGATGAAGTTCCAGCCACGATGAGGAGACCCATTATGACACCATAGAACATGCCTAAGGAATTGAAGGAATGATCATTTTAGGGAATATAGCAGCACGATTAGGCTATATTTCCTCTGCAGTCAATATTTTGTTGAAGAGGTTATTTAGTCTTTATGATCTTCTATTGTGGACTATTGCATTCTCCTTTCTTTATGACATGAATCAGTCAGACCTTATCTTTATGTTTAAATAAATGTCAATCCTCTATATAAAGGGATATGATTGTTAGAAATCAAGTTAGATAAATGATTGTATTACTGTTAAAATTGCAAGCAAGTTACTTTTTAGTTTCATGCACTATTTTGTGATGATGTAATCAATTTTTCTGAATATACAATGAAGGAGTGATTTTGAGTTATATTATGAGTTCATAGCTAGCAAAAGCCAACCAAGGGGGCCCACTTGGGAGGTGGATTAGAGTATCTAATAGAGTAAGTAGTTTAAGCATTTTTAGTATTTGAAGTAGAATTCACTATTTTCTCTTGTAGCATTGTAATCTATGTAGGTTCCTATAATATTTGCAGAGATATCCATAGTAAATTCTTTGGGTTGGTAGAATAGGTTAAAGTTGAACTTATGATTGTTAGCATCAATTTCATTTAAGTAACTGTAAGTGTTTTACTTTCCTACAGCAACAGTGTAGTTCCTTTCATGTATTTTCCTTCCTACAACTTAAGTAAAATGACTTTATGAGAGACTTAGTGCACAAACCATGTTGTCCTATTTTAAGTATACGTCCCTGGGTTGACAATTTAAATGCACTTCATGATAGGGAAAATGATAGTTAGTTTGAATACACTATACCTAGGAGAAGCTTTGGCATGATTATTATTACCTATTATGGGGATGTTCATTTTTGGCACCATTTTCGGGGATGGTGTCAAGCTAAGAACCTTTTTGAGTTATTTTAGATAGTTCCCTCTTTTCTAGATAGTATTTTGTAGTTCTGAACTTGCTTCACAATTTCATCTAGTCACTTGCATGCATTGAAGGTGAAGAAGACAAGATGTCTATGGAATATTCCTTCCAAGAGAAGCTATTAATCTGAACAAAGAATTTGGAGAAGTTGAATTACCTTTTATTGATGCGAGTTTGGAATTTCCTTTAGAAACTCCATATGTAGAAGATCCTTTTGATCCATCCAACCTTCGGCCTTTTGCTGATATTTTGGCCAATTTTCTTGATAATTCCACCCCAAGTGCACCTATTTCTAATAATCCTCTGGTTGTGATCATTTCCCAACCACAACTTCACTCCCAATTACCTCTAGTAATGGCCCAACCTACCTTTTCATTTCCTCTTCCTAGCCTTATCAATAATGCTAATCTCAAAAACATACCCACCGCTGCACTTCCAAAGTTCTATGGCCTAATAATTGTGGACCCTTAACACCTTTTTATTTGAGTTCGGCATTCTTTGCCGAAGCTTTAACTATAACACTGATAGTCACAAACTAAAGTTATTTCCAAGAACATTAAAGGAGTCAACCTAAGATGGTTTATGGGATTAGGGGCTAATGCAGTAACTGATTGGGATGAGATGCAAACTCTATTTTTGTAGAAGTATAAAAAAAAATTGTAAAGGGGGTGACTTGAGAGGAGATGGCATCCTTCAAATTTCACAAAAAGAAGATGAAACTCAGGAAGATTATATTTCACACTTCTTGTACAATATACAAAAGAATCTGCAACATGCACTGTAGGAGGATTCACAAAAACTCATTTTCTTGAAGGGAGTAAATGACAACTGTCTTGAAGCACTGGACCTTATGGCTGGAGGAGATATATCTTAGTCTTCTTGGGATGATCTCAAGGAAATCTGCCTCAATTATTCAAGATTAGTTGTAAAGAAGGGCAAAGGATTCTGACCCACACTTGCTAAAAGAAATAGCTCTGACATATCTAAAATGGAAATCTCAAACCTATTATCAAATTTCAAACAAGACATTATCAACGATGTTGCCACACACCTGAATACAATGCAATCCAAAAAGAAACATGAAGATGCCAAGGTGAAGCTAGGTGAGTACTACCCTTATTGTTGATAGAAAAAGAAGGATTGTCAGTGCAAGTTGGTGGCAAATTTGGATACCCAACACATTCCTACTAAGTTCAGGAAAATAGAAGGAGACAATGAGAAAGTATTCTTTATTGCTCAAAGTAGGCCATGGGCCCCAAGACAAGGTATGCCTCAGGACCCTTTGCAATCTTTTAACTCTTATAATAGCCAATGGAAAACAAAAATTATCAATATCCCCCTTAGTACTCCCAATGTGTTTGGAATAATGTCTAGCCTAATACTCGGTAGAACTAGTGGTTTAACTCCCAGCAGACCCAATACCTGCAACCTCAAAATCAATGGAAGCCACCACAAGGGAATTGGCAACCATATAACCATTGGAAAGGACCCCAACAATGGCTTAATCATAATACTAGTTATCAATCATTACCACCTCTAGTGCCTCAATCAGCACTTATGCCACCTCCTGTAGCCACAAGTCCTCCTCCATGACCAACACAATTACCTGCTCAACCACATCCCAATCCTAACAACAAGAAACAATAGAAACCAATGTATGCTACTAATGCCCAACAATACCCTTCCTATGCACTAGAAGTAATTGATATTCACTTTAGATATGGTACTACTCTACCTTCACCAGAACCTCATGTTATAATGAAAGTTCCATACATTCCTACAACATCAACACAACTACCAAAAGCTACTTTACCAAATACAATCCTACCAACTAATATCTCAAGTCAAACTGATGCTCAAAGTTTAGTTAATCCTCCTTTCCCTTAAAGGCTTAGGATGGACAAACCTATAACCTAGGAAGACACACCATTTGATATCCTTGACCAATTGAAAAACATGCATATCTAGATTCCACTATTTCAGGCTATCAAAGATGTTCATCTCTATGAAAAATCTATTAAAGAAGGATGTCTCAAGAAACCTAGAAGAAATGAGAAGGATCCCAAAATAGTATATTTTATAGGTCAACTTGTAGATATAATGTTGGGAAAGATAGTTATTCCAAAGTACTCTGATCCTGGAAGCCTAGTTGTTGATATAATAATTAATGGCTAGTCAATAAAGAATGCCTTGATAGACTTGGGTGTTGCTATTAATGTTATGACAAAGGACACTATGCATAGGTTGAGTATAGATGGATTAAGGACCACTCCAATGGTCTTACAACTTTCAGATAGTTCCACTATCACCCTAGATGGCATAATAGAAGATATAGTAGTTATGTTGGATTCTTGGGAATATCCTACTGACTTCATGATATTATCACCCAAGGTAACTCTTATCAGTTATCCAGTAATCCTTGGATGACCATGGTTAGCCAAAACTGATGCTAATATCATTTGGATCAGGTAACATGACAATCTCAAATGGCCAAACAATTAAGAAGCTAGCATTATATCCTCTAGCTCAACCACAACCCTATTAGCACTCCTATTTGGCCAAATTTGGGAGATGAGGAAGAATAGATAAACTTTGTTTCTCAATTAATGATGCTACACAAAAAAAAATTCTTGAAACTACAAGAAGATGATGATGTGATTTAGAGCATCCTCACTAATGACCATGTCACAGAAAAACATATCTGTGAAACCTCTGTTCTATAGTTGCCTACCTATGAAAATGGTTTTTTACTAATTTGGAACTTGAAACCATCCATCAATTACTACCCTATGAGATACCAACAAGCCCTATAACTGAAGTATCAATGCTAGAACTAACAACTACTATGGAGCTCTCACCTTACCACAATCTTCATGTTAACAATAAAATGCCACCACAACAATTAACATTGTTAACCCGACTCCTCTATAAACATGAAAAATATTTTTCTTGGGACTATCAAGATATGAAAGGATTGAGCCCAAAACTCTATACACACAGGATTTACATCAATGATAAACCCATCCTTAAGAGAAATTGTAAATACTAAACTACAAAAACTATTGAATGTTGGTTTCATTTATCTAATCTCAAACAGTAAATGGGTTTCACCTTTGGTAATAGTACCTAAATAGGGTGGTAAATGGATAATAAGTAGATTAAAGAGAACTAAACAATGCAACAAAGAAGGACCATTTTCCCTTACCATTCATTGATCAAGTTCTAGATACCTTAGCTAGTAAAAAGTACTTCTCATTTCTTGATGGATATAGTGGATATAATCAAATTAGCATTGCTTCAAAGGATCAAGAAAAGACAACATTCACATGTCCTTGCAGAACATACGCATATTCTATGTTACCATTTGGTTTATGTAATGCTCCTGCAACATTTTAAAGGGTTGTAATCAACATTTTTGCTGACATCTCACATGACTGCATGGAAATTTATATGGATGACTTCACCACATTTGCTATCACTTTTGAAGAATATTTGGAAAACTTGGAGAAAGTATTGATCAGATGTAAAGAATACAATATGTCCCTGAATAGTTAAAAGTGTTTCATGATGATGCAAGGAGTTGTGTTGGGACATTTCATCTCAAAAGCTGGCATACAAGTGGACCCTACAAAAATTGAGGTAATTGTTACATTTCCTACACCTACTAAGCAAAAAGATGTTAGATCCTTTCTAGGACATGTTGGTTATTATAGATGCATCATTCAAAATTTTGGTCAAATAGCCAGTCCACTATACACCTTGCTTACAAAAGAGGTTGAGTTCACATGGACACCAGTTTGTGAGGAATCTTTCCTACAGCTTAAAACCCTTCTTACAAAATCACCAGTACTTAGAGGGCATGATTGGACTTTACCATTCCACATCCATATTGATGCATCTGATTATGCAATACGAGAAATCTTAGGACAGAAATCCAATAACCTTGAAAATGCTATTTACTATATCAATAAAAGTCTACATGGGCCAGAATTAAACTATATAGTCACATAAAAAATAACTATCAGTTGTCTATGCTTGAATAAATTTTTCCACTATGTAACAGGATATCCAATATTTGTTCATACTGACCATTCAACCATAAAATATCTTATGAATAAACTTTCCATTTTAAGTAGGTTACCAAGATGGCTTTTGCTCTTGCAGGAATTTGATCTAACAATAATTGATAAACCATGTAAAGCAAATGTTGTGGCTATGTTGGGAGTTCCCTTTGATCTTCAACTTGCAGATTTATACTTTGATGGATAACTTTAATATAACTTTGACTCTATCACCACTCCAAAGTCTATAAGGAAGAGGGCCAATTAACAAGGATCAAGAGAGATCCTCCTACACTTTGAGCCTCAATGCTCAGGTGGGTGTACCCTTGATTCACTTTTGAAAAGGAATCACTAAATGATATACAACTATATACTCTTTACTAACTGCTTTAAGATTTTATCATTTGAATGTTTGTGTGTATGGTTGACAACAATGAAATGCCTCCAGAGGATGGACCAGTGCCTTAACCTAGGGAAAAGAGTCACCCAATTACATACATCAACTGAATACCTTAATTCAAACATAATTGAATCTAGGATAAGTGCTTTGCCTATTACCCCTCTCCCTCATACACAAGGACATCAGATTCTTGCTTGGTTGCAAACTCACTGAACCCACCTAAAAGACTTTAATCCTAACTTTGTTAGGAACTTAGAGATGACTTCACAATACTCTTTGTTTACCATATTCTAATACACTTTGTGACATTAAAATATATGAGCTTAGAACTCAAATAAGAAGACATTCACAAATGCAAGATTGGAACTCAATAAAATCCTCATTAATATATTCAGAATCCATACACAATCAGAACAACACAAGGATAGGAAAAGATACAAAATCTAGCTCCTCTATCAGTAAAACACCATGGACAACCAGCCTGGGACCAAAGAAAGTCTTGGAACACCTACTTAGTCAAAATTTTGTAACTTATACTCCCTAGTCATCTTGGAATTCTCAAAGAGAATGCAACAAGCTACGGATGACTTAGGGTTAGGGTTTCAACCACCCAACTAACTAGAAATGGTCATAAAGTTATTACAGGGGTGGAAACCTAGGCAACCAGGAGAAAGAAAATCCTGGAATGATCCTCAATCATGAAAAATTCTCTGTGAAGGTACTGAGAATTATGAACAATGCCTAAATGTCAACCCTGCAACATGCCTTGAGCACAAAACCACATAGTACAAACCCTACAGATGATCAATCAACACCCTGGACCACACTACAATAGCAAATAGATCATCTCTCACCAACACCAGTCACTTCTACATTGAATTCTAGTCCTTCTGGTCACAGGAAACCCTTCAAAAATTTGAATTTGAATAATAACAATCATTTCCATGGTGCTTGCAGTGAATCGGTGGTCGACATTTAAATCTGCAACAACTTTAAGTCATGACCATCTGATCCTCCCTTTTTGTGGTCTTTATTGATTTTAACCTTACAAGGAATCTTGGTTTACATTTAGCGATTAGGCCATAGCACATTTCCTACTCACAAGGTGAAATCTTAACCTACCTTTTAACTCTGCGAATTGGGGACAGGAAGAAAACAACTAACTCCGATTCCACACTTGGCGAACTGGCGACAAGAGGCTTTCTCCAGTTCATGAAACATTTTATCTATCTACTAAAAAGTTTAGTGATTACGTGAACACTTGTTCGCTAAACCGCTAAAACATCTAGAGTACCACCACCTTTCCACGTGAATAAGTGAAACCCTTGTAATATATCAAAACTGCCAAATACTTTATCAGGAGCACCAAAAGACTCTTGATAACCCCAGGCCCACCTGAACATCTACCACATGTCACAACATCACTCACTACAATCGCTCGATCACCCCCAACATAGGACCCACTGACACACCCAAGTAAGATGCGAGATCAATAGATGGTGCATGATCTCAAGGGTTAGGAATATTCCTTAAGATCATGCACCAACCATTGATTAAAAAACCTTCTTTGCAGGGCCCACTGATAAGATCCTTCTTAGCAACACACTGACCAATGAGATAATGCCAACTGTGCCAACATGGCAATGGACCCGCATCACTTTATCACTTCTAAGGAAAGTAAGATCGATGGCTAGCATAAGATCTCAAGCCTTTGACAAAACCCATGAAAACTTACGCCCATCATCGATCCTCTACAGATGTCAGGACCCTCTAACAACTTGATGTTAGATCCCAAATTGATGGCTGTCGCATGATTGCGAAGGGGAAGTATATTCCTTGCGATCATGCGACAACCACTAGATCATCAAGTGACTAACAACATGACCCCACCCAGCCGCATAGGCCATTTCAATGAATCACGAGCTGCCACGTTGCGAAAACTAGCAGGTGGAAATGCAACTTTTCCTTTATTCTGACACAACCCTACCACTTTATTACTTCTTTCGGCCAATGAGGAACTGCCATTTGTGCATGCGTGTCAACGAACCCACCTGCTTGAGAAGCTCTGCCATAAAGGAGAATCAATGATCATCTTAAGTTCGCAAGCCTCTAACAAAACCCATAAGATTATATGCTATTCATCAGATGGAGTTGGTGTCAAAGAGCTGGGCCTAGTAAAATACAAAGCCAAAACATAATAAAAATGAAGGCGCAGGACTTAGGAAAATATTTCGGCAGGGAACTTGGAAATATAAAGGGGACCCCGCCAACACATGAAGGACCTAACCGCATGACATAAAGTGAACCCATTTAAATAGCACATGAAGATAAAAGGTTTTAAGTGGCCTAAAAAGTTAACTTAAAATTATAACAAGGCCAGGGTAAAAACAAAGGGTTTTTCCATGTAACAACTAGTTTTTTGAATTTTCTGCTAAGGGTTTTTAGCCAGAGACATGAAAAATGACACAGAGACCAAGGGAAAGATGCTAGGGCCATGAAATTTTTTGCATGTGCTAACAGTGGTTCTGTCTAGGGATATATACCTCCTATAGGCATAGCAAGGACTTAGAATCACTGGTTTAAAGTAGACCATCCCACTGGAAAAATTGCAGACAACAGGGAACAAGCAAGGCAAAATAGGCAACAGGACCAAAAATTGACAGACTAGGACAAAACAGGGTAGGAGCAAGCAACTTATTTCTAGAATTTACAAAATGTACAAACCTAACTACTATTCATGGAAAACAAAATACCTCAATTGAAGTATTTCTTCAAGAATTGTCCATGAACTGGCAATTCCTGAATATCACCATTTAATTCTTTTACAATGTATGAATCTTGGCCCCATTTCTCATGAATTAGGTATGGCCCTAGCCAGATGGGATCAAATTTACCATGTTTTCCTTTATCCTCCAATCTAGCATTCCAAATTAACACCGAGTCACCAGGTTCAAACCTTCTTACAATAGTTTTCTTATCATACAAATTCTTAACCTGTAACTGTAATTTGGCATTTCTTGTAGCTGACTCTCTTCTAATCTCATCTAACCTAATGAGGTCCTCAATTCTTAGTTGCATCTCATCATCTATGTCATTATCATATAACTGAACAAATTTATACATTTCCAGTAAGTTATTCTGAGGCAGTCTTGCATGAATTCCATATACTAGGTCAAATGGTGCACAACCAATTGCCCTCTTCACAGTTACCCTATCAGCTCATAGAGCTAATGGCAGCTTTGAATTCCATGCCCTCTTATTCTTTTCAAGAATTCTCTTTAATATTTTAATAAAACTCTTATTAGTAGATTATGCTTGACCATTTCCTTGTGGATGATAAGGTGAGGAATTAGAAATTTGAATTCCCAAACCTTTGCAAAAGTCCTTATATTTAGCAAACCTGAAGCACATGGCATTATCACTTACTATTCTCTCAGGGCACCCAAACCTTGTAACAATATTATTCATCATAAAATCAATTACCACCTTACTAGTTGCATTTCTTGTAGGTATAGCTTCTACCCACTTTGTAAAGTAATCAGTGGAAACTAAGATCCATGAGTGTCCTCCACTTGACTTGTTTGGTATCTCCCCTATGAAATCAATTCCCCATTGTTGGAAAGGAACCTAAACTTCTACTAGTTTTAATGGCACATTTCCTAAAAATTTAAGCTTACCAGAGAACCTTTAACAAGCATCACACCTCCTCACCAACTGTTCTACATCCTTGAAGATTGTGGGCCACCAGAATCTTTCTCTCAAGATCTTATGAGTAGTTGTTTTACCCATATAATTCCCACCACAAACTCCCTCATGCATTTCTTTCAACAACTTGTTACCCTGATCTTCATCTACACACTTCAAAAATATGCAATCCAAATTCTTCCTATACAATTTACACTTCACAATTATATACTTGATGGCCTATGATTTTAATGTCCTTTTCTGATTATCATTCATATTATCTGGACATCTCATACTTCTCAAGTAATAGATGATATCCTGATACGAGATACAATCATCCATATCACATGTGTAATCAATTTCAAAATGATTTACCTGATTTGCATCAAGATTGGATTGGGCCATTAGTTTTGCCAATCCTTGTCCTCTAACCAACTTAGTAATCTAGACCTCAACATTGGATTCTTGGATCCTATTGATCCATCTGCATCTTCTTCCAGACACCTCTTGGTATGAGAAAATATCCTTCACAGTTGCACTTGGCACAAAAGCAATCACAGCTGCTCCCATCAAGTAACACCTAAAAGCCTTGATTGCCTTCACAAGTGCATATGCTTGTTTTTCACTTATGTCATACTTCAATTCTACATCCTACAAAGATTTACTAAAAAATGCAATAGGCTTCTCAAAACCATCCTTATTCTTTTGTAACAAAACTGCAGCAATAGTGTGAAAAGATGCAAAGGAAAAGATATGCATTGGGACATTATAATTAAGTGCCTTAAGCACTGGTGCATCTATGATAGCCTGCTTGATACTTTTGAAAGCCTCATCAGGCTCACCCTCCCAATTGATTGCAGATCCCTTCTTCAACATCTTAGAAATAGGTCTAGTAACCTCTGCAAAATTTGTCACAAACCTCCTTAAGAAATTGACCTGACCAAAGAAGGACTGAATTCCTTTAACATTCTTTGGTCTCTAAATTTTATCAATGGCTGCTACCCTCTTAGGATCAATTCTCACTCCTTGCTTCCCAACTAAGTGGCCAAGCAACTTACCTTCAATGACACCAAAAGCACATTTTCTTGGGTTCAAAGAAATGCCAAATTCCAAGGCCCTCACAAATATTCTTTCTAAATGAGTGCAATGGTCTTCTTCCTCCTTGGAATAGGTAGTTAGATCATCTTGATATACAACAAGGAAATCATTTATGAAATTTGAAAAGGCAACATCCATTGCCCTCTGAAAAGTAGCACCAGCATTTGTGAGGCCAAAAGGCATTCTCACATAAACATATGTCCCCCAAGGTGTTGTGAAAGTTGTCTTGAATTGCTCTGATTCCTTGACAATGACCTGATTGTAGCCAGAGAAACCATCCATCATAGACATCAATTTTGATCCAGTTACTCTCTGCAACATAGCTTCCATATTAGGCAAACAATAATTATCCTTTAATGAGCTGATGTTCAGATTCCTGAAGTGCACACAAAGCCTGATGTCACCATTCTTTTTTCTCATAGTGTCATGCCCAAAAGTTTGAGCAAAACACAACTACAATTTTTTTTCTAAAACCTAATGTTTACTACTATCATCACACATGCATAGCCAACAAAGTTTGCTAAAGTTTAAAACAGTCTGGCACTAGCATACTGAGTACGTGCAAAATGATGCAGAAGGAAAAAGGTTTACCAATCTGTTCAAGTGTTCAAAAAATGATACTAGGATCCAACCAGAAGGTTGACTAAGTTTGACCCAAAGTCAAACTTCACAAAATTGCTTCCAAATAAACTCAAAGGGGTTCCCTAAGCCACACACTTCGATCAGCACATAAAATGAGGTAGTTGACTAAAGTCGACCAAAGTTGACCAAAAAGTCAACCATGCATCGATAGACATGTAAATAGGTTAAAATGATACTAAAATCAACATGGAAGGTCTAGGCATGCAAACCGAGAAGAATTACCTAGGTTTGACTAATAGTTGACCCAAAGTCAATCGTACCTAATTTTGGTCAACGAGTCACTATAAATATAAAACTCTATACTTGACGATATGAGAGCTTCATTACGATTTTAACAATATAATTATGTTCACTTTATGATTATAATATTAATTTAATAATGTAAAATATAGTTTCTAATTTAATTAAGTTTAATAAATTAGCCTCTAGCTAATTTTATCTAAAACTATTTAAATCAATTAAGTTTCACAAATTAATCCAATAAATTAATTTAATAATCTAAAACCCAATACTAAATAATTATGTTACCCTAATGTAACCCATTTAATCTACAAGATATAACCTTAACTAAAAGAAACAATTCTTTTATATCTATTTATATAAATTATAACTTACTTTACAAATATATAAAAAAAAATATCCAAAAGAAATATATAATTTGTCTCTAGATGTTTTAAGACTAATAGTCAACAAATTCTATTTACGTTAATTTAAATAACAATTAACTAACATTCTAGAAGTTTCTAAATCAAAGTAAATATGACAAATAATTTCTAAATTTTATTTAAAACATAAAAGATGAATTAAGTAATCAAGCCTGGAATCTTCTAGATAAATTCCTTGAGTAAAACAACTACTTAATTAACTAAAATTTATATAGTTTTGAATTCCATTATTTATTATAAACATTAACTTTTCATTTCATAAGATATTCTCTTCTAGAATTTCCTAGAAGAATAATATCTTCCATATTTATCCTAAGATATTATTTGATTTTTAAATAACTTTTAAAGTGAAATTAGAAACTATAAACAATGCTGTGATAAAGTTCTAAATTTTTCTATCCACAAAGTCCACATAAGGCACTTTAATATCTACCTAAAATCTATAAATCAAATATATTTCTAAAACTTCAAGATAAACTTGCTAAGATATTAATCCCATCTATGAACCAAAATACATTTATTTTTGAAATCCATCTCTTATAATATTCAATTAATTTTAAAACTCAATCCTATAAATACTCCACTTATAAGAGAAATAAAATTGGGTTAAAAACCCACAAGGTTTCATAGTTTAAATTATAGATTAAAATTATTTCCCATTTTTAAAATATTACCACTAATATTTAGTCTCTGTTCTAATAATAATTTAATTTTCGGATTATAATGCAGGGCTGAAGCCGAGCTGCATGCAAACGGGGGATGGAATGACGACATGAAAAGCAGAGAAGGGCCGAGAAAAATTTCTATTGTGAGGTTTGAACTCACGACCACCATCTCAGTAGTCTCTGTTCATACCACTACACTACAATGAGCGTAGTGTTACAACTGTGCTCACACAGTGCTATACTCACTGCGCGAGTGACCAAGGAGCAAAATCGGATAGGGTTTCAGCCCGCCCCCTTCCCCATATCACCGGACAAAATACAGCGACCCCGTTAATTTAAATATATAAATATTTTTATTTTGAAGAAATATCTACAAGATATTTTTAATTAGAATATATCTAAAACAATATAATGAGATATAATTTAATTTGTTAATTATATCTATGTATATATATATTTTTTTCATGAATACTTTTATTATCATATAACTATATATAGTTCTGAATACTAGGTATTTATGACTTCCTAAATTTAAATTTTCTATAAGAACTCAAAGAAATGGATTAAATGAAGTATTAATCTATATATAAACATTATATAAATATAAATTTCAATACCCATCTAACATCTATATTTTCTTTGTTTAATTTTATTTAAATGTTTCAAGTCTAACAACAATAGATAACTAGATTTTATGTCTTATTATTGCAAACATGAATATTACTAAAATGAAATTTTAAAGGTCGTAATATCACTCCACTAAACAATATAATTATAATTATAATTCTTTTGAGAAAATTCAATTTAAAATTCTACAAATCCAAGTTTAAAATTTCATTCAATAATTTAATTACCAAAAGATTAATCAAATATCTTTTGAGAGATGACACTTTTAAATTACCATTTAAGAATTAAATAACTTTGCAAATGATCTTTACATACGAAAGGTAAATTATTGATTATAAATCTTGATAACTTAATTATGGCAAAGCTTAAATAAACAAACTGACTAATAAGAAAATATGTATTTAATTTCTTTCCCAAGCTTTACATACAGTTCAAATTTGCAAGTTTTACAACTTTGAATAAATTACAAATTTCTTCTTCCTCATTGTAGGAAGATAACATCATTAATACATCTAGAAAATTGGCATATTTTACTTGCACAATATATTGAGATTTCACAACTTTAAATGAAATACCATTTCTCCTTTCACATCACAAGAGAATTACAACATTAATGCAACTTTCATAAATCGAATATTTCAAGTAGTTACAACTTTCTTTTCATACAAATTTCAAGATAAATCAATGAAACAACTTGTAGATACAAATCCTCCTAGCCAAGTTTGTTCCTTCCAAAAAACTTCATAGAACCTGTAAATAAAACTTGTAGGTTGACCATGGAGGCTCACCTCCCAACCTAGGCCTTTTAGGCCACCCCCGAGCTAAGGGTTTCAAACACCGACAGGTACAAACATACTCAAAATAACAACATGTAGACAAACACAACAAACTCCCAACCAAGGTTGTACACATAAGTCTCCTAAAGACTATATAACATGGAGTAAAAGTGGACCAAGAACCCAAAGCAGACAGTCAAGGTAATAGTAAGGAAACTATGTGCCATACATGGACACAAAATTCCTTTTCAAAATTCTCTTTATTCCACCCCTTGCCCTTAGGCAAACTTGACCACATGGAGCCCATAACATCCATGCTTATACTTCCCACACATGGAGAAGCTCTACTTTAAAAGGGCTGCCCAATATTCTTTCCCCCTCAAGGTTACCCAATCCTCCCAAGGATGAGTGCACCTTGAAAACTCCCTTAACATCACAATATAACTCAACACTAAAATAAACACAATATTTTGCTTCACAAAATAAGATACAACACTTGCAAACCTCCATGGAAACCCATGGAGTTGAAAATAAATTGCATAGAACTCCATTAAACTACCTTAAGATTTCACATATATGAAACATGAATATGCTACTAGTTCTAGAGTATATCCAACCTTAAGTCCAAAGTTGAAGAGGAACTATGAAGCTTTCTCCTCCTTAAGCCTTTCCTTCCTTCTCCAATTCTAATGGTCTCTAAGAGTAGAGAGTGGGTGAACAACCTACTTTCCTCTTACCATCTCCTTAAGAAGGCTTTAGCCAGGAAATATCTGATTCCTGCATTAATGAGGAATCCTCTAAACACTTCCCCTTCCTTCCTAAGTCAAGGTCCTAATAAATGACCTTAATGGCTCACATGGGATGGGTTGAATATGTTACCCAAAATTCTCCAACTCTTCAATTTTCGTCACTTTGAAGAGGAGATATTTTAGGGGTGTCATAAATGAGTCCCAAGGCTCTTAATGGGTTGAAAATGACTCCTAACCCCTAAGGTACCAAGTAGGGTAGTCAAAACTAACCCTAACTGCCTTCTAGAAGCCTATTTGGTCCTCTTAAACTCCACTTAAAGTTTACATCCGAATTTCAACTCTCTTGACCCAATCTAATCTTCCTAATTCTAGGGTTTGCATAGGTACTACACTAGGTAACCCTTGGGTCATGAATAGGTCTCCTTAATTACATTTACTAGTCATGCCAACACATTAAGACATAGGTGTCAAGTGACACATAAATTACATTAGGCATGACCCATTTAACTTTTAACAAAATAATTTAAATACAATCATACAACATACACTTACAAATAAAATACATAACAATGAGGTCTATGTCTCTTCATAGACATGACCTTAGCATCACATAGGATATACATAGGTTAGCATTTGAAACCCCGAATATAATACCATGGTCAGCTACCTGCACACTCATTGCACACATCAGTAGGTCCAATAAAATTCACATATAAATTTAACAGAATACATAATGTAACACACATACCACCTACTTCTGTATTCATTTACACATTGGTAAAATAATATCTACATTTTGATATATCCTAACTTGTATGTCTCACACAATGCATCATAAATTAAACTATAAAAATTAACTGCATAATTATCCATAGGTTATCTCCTAAAAAGATTCATAACAACATAATGTACTAAAACATGGTACGAGATCTTATAGATCCTCAAAATAACATATGCATCCAAGTATATTAAGAGACATAAATAGTATCGACTAAAAACATAAATAGTAAACAACAATGCTAAGTTATGCAAGTTTGGGGTAGACCCTACACATAGGAACAAGATTTGACACCCAAGAAGAGTGCCTTATAGGCTTGATAATTCCAGCATCTCTCAGCTTCATTAACTCTTCTTGCATCCTGGGTGCCAAAGTGGGATTAATAGGCCTTTTTTTTTGCCGAAAAGGTTTAGCATCTTCTTTTAATGGAATAATATGTTGAAACAAATCTTCTCTATAAACCTTTAGGTCATCATATGACCATGCAAAAACATGCCTGAATTTTCTCAATAGTTCGATCAAAGATTTCTTTACCTTTTGAGATATATCTCTACCAATGTATACCTTCTTAGGTGCCTCATGTGTTCCAAGATTTATCTCCTCTAGATCAGCATGATCTTCTCTTTTGATATTCTTTTGAACTCTATCCTGGTTATCAAAGACAATCTCCAAAACAACAAGCCCCTTGGGCACCTTGTTAGTTCTAAGCTGAATGACCTCATTGCCAAAGAAAACCTCCCTTCCTTCTATAACTCAACCAAGGCTGAACAATCAAATTCCTGACCATGATACTGATCCTCACAACCCATAAACTTCAACATATCATTATCATCATCAAAAACTTTCCAATTCTCAATATTATCTGGTATGCTAGGCCTAGCCTGAATTTCAACTTTAGAGATACTAGAAAATGTAATATCATTGGGATTGATTGCAATATTGGCTAACAAGTCATCCATCTTATTGTTACTCCTATCCTTCCACTCAATATTGAAGGCATCAAAATGTTCAATCAAATCCCAAACTGCATTCCTATATTGTTTCAACCTCTTGTTCTTGGAAGCATATATTGACCTGACTTGGGACGCCACCAACTCAAAATCACCAACAACACTTAAACACTTAATACCATGCTTTTGTGCCAACCTCAATCCTAACAACAAAGCCTCATATTCTGCTATATTTTTGGTACAAAAGAAATTCAATGTGAAAGAAAATTTGTAGGTATTTCCATCAGGATAAATAAGTAAAATACCTACTCCTGCGCCATCTTTGCAATTTGCACCATCAAAGTACATTACCCACAAATCACCCTTCACAGAATTAGCACTTACCTCAATAGAGATAGGTGAAAAGATAGGTTCCTCTTCAAATATAGGGATCTCTACCCTAAAAGAATTAATATCAGTATCCACAAAACATGTAGTTTCATTATCAATATTTCTCTCAATCATGTGGCATACTCTTGGCTCTCGTTTAATCTTGACAAACTGATCATCAATCTTGAAAGTGGCATAAGACAGATCACACTGTAAACTTCCACCCATGGTAGCACTCCACCTTCTAGATAGAAGCATCCCATAATGAGGAGGGATATCCACCACCAAAACACTCATTGTTAACTATTTCTCTGGATATGCTACCAGCCTATATGGCATTGCATTGATAGTCCCAATAACTAGTACCTCCCTCTGATCCATTGCAAAACATCTTCCTTGCACTGTATCAACTTTAAGGCCCAATTTCTTCATGATTTTGAAAGGCATGACAATATTAGAGGCACCACTATCAATCATACAATTTCTCAACGTCATTCCATTCAGAAGAACACTTAAAAAGAATGGATCAATATTTTCAAGGCTGGCATTGACAGAACTATCCAAGTATATTGGAGGAATTTGAGACATAATTCCCTGAGCAGCAACACCTTTCAAAGCCTTATCCTGAGATCCATTGCATGCAACATCATTTTTATGAACATTACCTACCCATGCAATAGCTCTATCTTTGTGTTCAGAGATCCTTAACAATTCTGACAATGGAACCTTAACTGTAATTTGGGACAATATAGATAACATATCAACAGGAGTAGAAGAAGGAATCTCAATCTGAACTACCTTAATATCCTTCTTCTTATCTGACACATTAGGTGTATTGGCCACCCTCAATTTTTCAATCTTAGCCATTGTGTTAATTGGCTTCTCAATCTCACTAGAAAATTTTTCAACTCCAACTCTCTTAGGCTCACAATTCTTACCTTTTACATTCTTGAATTTCACCATGTGATCACCTTTTGATTTGTTCTCATTAGGTTCTCCAGAGTTGGTACTCTTTATAAACATTCTTGTAACTTTCTCATTTATATTCCTTTCCACCATGCCTCTGGTTTGCACTTGGGAAATCATTTCTACAGTAATCCTATCCATCTCTTCTCTGGAAGGCCTTCTCAAATTTACTAGCTCAAAAGAAGAGTTCATATTACATGTCTTCCTATAAATGTCTTCACTATCAGAAAAAACTTCTTGATGAAAAAGGGCCTGATTGTGTCTCTTCACATTTACATCTGCCTCTTCATCAAAATTAGAATATTCTTCATATCCTAGATATGAAGAAGCCATGTTGCATCCAACATCATCTTGATCTTCTTCTTGATCTATCTCCTCATTGCCACAATCTTGATTTGCAGCCATAGAATGTGCAACCACACAATGCTCTGTAGAATGAGGGGACTGGCATGCAACACACCAAGGTATGTACTCCATGACATTTATTGAAGCCTTTTGTAGAGGGTCAGGGACACCTCTATCATTTTTTCCTCTTACAATAGGGACAATAGGCTTGCCATCCTTCCATTGTGTGTTGTAGGGGTAGTTCTGCAATCTATTCTGCTTATTGAAATTGTTGTTGAACTGAGGCCTCTCATTGGCAGGAGCACTGATGTTCCTATTTGTAGGTGCCATCAAATCCTTCAATGCATTAAGCACCTTATCCAATTTATCTTCCTCTTGCCTCCTAGCTCCAACATTCTTATCATTTTCCCTTTTGTATTTCTTGTCCCCAAACAACTTTGGGTCATCTCTCTTTCCCCCCAATTTTCCTGATATTTTCATAATGTTCTCAATATTGACAGCAATCCTAAAAGCATCCCTAAGAGTCTTGGTTCTTTGTCCCTCAACAAATATCCCATTTTTCTATCAAATGCATTGAAATATGTGGTCAGATAGACATTGTCATCTAACCGCGTAACTTGGAACAACTTATGCATACCCTTCTGAAATCTCATGTTGAATTCAGCTACAGATTCATTCTAATTTTTCCTTATGGTATTGAATTCATTCAACATGAAACTAGCATTAGGCCTATCACCATACTGCTCTTTAAAACATCTCTCAAAAGAATCCCAAGTATCAATACATTTGTCAGGAAGTCTCTTCAACCAATCTCTAGCATCCTCCATTAGAGATTGAACAAATAATTTCATGACCACATCCTCATGCTCTACCTCATAATCATTAAGCATATCAACAAATAACCTAAGATGCTCCTCACAACTAATAGCATTATTACCAACAAACTTAGGTACCTTATCTCTAATATCATTTGGAAAAGCATTTGGGTAGCCAGGAATTCCATCAAAACTAATTTTCCTATAGCCTTATAATTGCATAGGTCTTCTTTGAAAACTTGAACTAGTGTTAACCCTAGGATCAACATTAGCATATACATTTATTTGTGCATTTGACTACTACCTAGGATCAGCACCTATCCTAGCAGATGAAGAAGGAATTGAACTAGTAGCATTACTAAGTGGAATAGTAGTAGTCATAGATGGCATACCTAGTTCAGTAGTAGATGGGCCAAGAGCATTAGCTAATGAAGCCTTCAAAAATTGGATCTTTCTTCTTTTTTCTACAATGGAAGCTTCAATTTCAGCCCTCTCTAATTCTCTTGCAAGGTCCTCATCTTCTTTTCTTCTTCTCTCCATTTCTATGTCCTTATTTAAATTGGGTGGTGGGACCCCAGGTATTGTCAATGATCTACTTGTTTGATGTCCCACCATCTTTTTCTTTCCTTTCTCACCAGCGGCAACAGCAGGCCTAGTGATCTCATGCCCATCTTTATCTTTAGGCAAAGGAACATAACTTTGCAGTTGTCTAACCACAAGGCCCTCCCTATCAAATTCATGAGCTTGTAGTAAGTGCTCTTGCTCACTCCTCAAGGCATCAAGATCACCAAAGACATCATGCTGTAAAGTTTTAGGAGCAGAAGAAAGCATCTTGTTTCTCTCCTTCATTTCATTAATCTTTCTAAGGAGAGACTTCCTTTCTATCAGAGCATTCACCTTTTCAGCCTCTCTCTCCTCTTGTAACCTCTTATGTATGGCATCCTGCTCTACCAATTGCAACCTTAATGCATTTAAATCATTAGGATCTACCATAATGTCATCAAAACTTGATGACACATCCATATCAGAAAGATTTTGATATGGGAAGTGCACTTGCCTAGGTCTCATGGGCTCTCTTCTGAAATTGTCCTCATCAAGATCTAAATCAATTTGCCAACCCATCTCTCTAGCTTGTTCATCTTGACCTGCAAGCAATGGACCTTTGTCCTAAAATACAACTTCTGGGGTATCATAAAATCTATCTTCAGAGCGACCACCATCTGATCTAGAAACTCTATCCTATGAACCTTCATCACTTGAGGATACATGTGGTGCTCTACCTCTAGTACTTCTTTGTTCTTTGATGGGAGCACTAGTAGACTCACCATTCCTTCTAATCCAACTCTTCTTCTCTTGTCTAGGCAATTGCTCCAAAGTGACCTCCGGATTCTTTCTGACAAAGGACCTAGTATTCCTCCTCTTGTCCATGATTTACAATATATAGCATTGGTTCTTACCTTTTGAGTCACCACCCACCTAGATGGGAAATCTTTACTTCAAATACAACAGGAAAACAAGAGTGCACTTAACAACCTTTATCTCTAGACTCTCCCTAGCAGAGACACCATTTTGTTGGGAGTTCCCTTTGATCTTCAACTTGCAAATTTATACTTTGATGGATAACTTTAATATAACTTTGACTCTATCACCACTCCAAAGTCTACAAGGAAGAGGGCCAATTAACAAGGATCAAGAGAGATCCTCCTACACTTTGAGCCTCAATGCTCAGGTGGGTGTACCCTTGATTCACTTCTGAAAAGGAATCACTAAATGACATACAACTATATACTCTTTACTAACTGCTTTAAGATTTTATCATTTGAATGTTTGTGTGTATGGTTGACAATAATGAAATGCCTCCAGAGGATGGACCAGTGCCTTAACCTAGGGCAAAGAGTCACCCAATTACATACATCAATTGAATACCTTAATTTAAACACAATTGAATCCAGGATAAGTTTTTTTCCTATTACCCCTCTCCCTCAGACACAAGGACATTAGATTCCTACTTGGTTGCAAACTCACTGAACCCACCTAAAAGACTTTAATCCTAAATTTGTTAGGAACTCAGAGATGACTTCATAATACTCTTTGTTTACCATATGCTAATACACTTTGTGACATTAACATATATGAGCTTAGACCCAAAATAAGAAGACATGCACAAATGCAAGATTGGAACTCAATAACATCCTCATTAATATATTTAGAATCAATACACAATCAGAACAACACAAGGATAGGAAAAGATACAAAATCCAGCTCCTCTATCAGTAAAACACCATGGACAACCAGCCTGGGACCAAAGAAAGTTGTGGAACCCCTACTTAGTCAAAATTTTGTAACTTATAATCCCTAGTCATCTTGGAATTCTCAAAGAGAATGCAACAAGCTATGGATGACTTAGGGTTAGGGTTTCAACCACCCAACCAACTGGAAATGGTCATAAAGTTATTACAGGGGTGGAAACCCAGGCAACCAGGAGAAAGAAAATCCTAGAATGATCCTCAATCATGAAAAATTCTCTGTGAAGGTACTGAGAATTATGAACAATGCCTAAATGTCAACCCTGCAACATGCCTTGAGCACAAAACCGCATAGTACAAACCTTGCAGATGATCACTCAACACCCTAGACCACACTATAACAGCAAATAGATCATCTCTCACCAACACTAGTCACTTCTGCATTGAATTCTAGCCCTTCTGGTCGTAGGAAACCCTTCAAAAATTTGAATTTGAATAATAACGGTCATTTCCATGGTGCTTGCAGTGAATCGGCGGTCAAATTTTGAATCTGCAACAACTTAAATCTTGACCATCCAATCCTCCCTTTTCATAGTCTTTATTGATTTTAACCTTACAAGGAATCCTGGTTTACATTTAGCGATTACACGATAGCGCATTTCCTACTCGCAAGGTGAAATCTTAACTTGCCTTTTAACTCTGCGAACTGGCGACAAGAAGAAAACAACTAACTCCGATTCCACACTTGGTGAACTGGCAACAAGAGGCTTTCTCCAGTTCACAAAACATTTTATCTATCCACCAGAAAGTTTAGCGATTATGCGAACGCTTGTGTCGCTGAACCGCTAAAACATCTAGAGTACCACCACCTTTCCATGTGAATAAGCGAAACCCTTGTAATATATCAGAACTACCAAACACTTTATCAGGACCGCCAAAAGACTCTTGATAACCCCAGGCCTACCTGAACATCTGCCACATGTCACAACATCACTCACTACAATCACTCGGTCACCCCCGACATAGGACCCACTGACACACCCAAGTAAGATGTGAGATCAATGGATGGTGCATGATCTCAAGGGGTAGGAATATTCCTTAAGATCATGTGCTAACCGTTGATTGAAAAACCTTCTCTGCAAGCCCCACTGACAAGATTCTTCTCAGCAACACACCGACCAATGAGAGAATGCCAACTATGCCAACATGGTAGTGGACCTGCATCACTTTATCACTTCTAAGGAAAGTAAGATTGACGACTAGCGTAAGATCTCAAGCCTCTAACAAAACCCATGAGAACTTATGCCCATCATCGATCCTCTATAGATGTCAGGACCCTCTAACAACTTGATGTTAGATCCCAAATTGACGGTTGTCGCAAGATCACGAAGGGGAAGAATATTCCTTGCGATCATGCGACAACCACTGGATCATCAAGCGATTGACAACATGACCCCACCCAGCCGCATAGGCCATTTCAATGAATCACAAGCTGCCACATTATGAAAATCGATAGGTAGACATGCAACTTTTCCTTTATTCTGACACAACCCTGCCACTTTATTACTTCTTTCGGCCAATGAGGAACTGCCATTTGTGCATAAGTGTCAATGGACCCACCTGCTTGAGAAGCTCTGCCATAAAGGAGAATCAATGATCATCTTAAGTTCGCAAGCCTCTGACAAAACCCATAAGATTATATGCCCTTCATCAGATGGAGATGGTGTCAGAGAGCTAGGCCCAGGAAAATACAAAGCCAAAACATAAGAAAAATTAAGGTGCAGGACTTAGAAAAATATTTCGGCAGGGAACTAGGAAATATAAAGGGGACCCCACCAACACATGAAGGACCTAACCGCATGACATAAAGTGAACCCATTTAAATAGCACATGAAAATAAAAGGTTTTAAGTGGCCCAAAAAGTTAACTTAAAATTATAACAAGGCCAAGGTAAAAACAAAGGGCTTTTCCATGTAACAGCTAGTTTTTTGAATTTTCTGCTAAGGATTTTTAGCCAGAGACATGAAAAATGACACAGAGACCAGGGGAAAGATGTTAGGGCCATGAAATTTTTTGCACGTGCTAAGAGGTTGATTATTTATCAAGACTCTAGAAAGATGACTTTGATACCTCTGTGATAGATGACACATTCCCTAATGAACATATGTTCCACATTGCTATCAAGAGCCCATGGTATGCTAATATAGCCAATTACCTTGTAGCTGACAAGATGCCTACACATTTCTCTCCTAAGGAAAGAAAAGTGCTAGCTGAGAAAATCTTTCATTTTTTTTTGATTGGCAACACATTATTCTACACAGGTCCAGACCAAGTTATGAGAAGATGTGTACATGAAGATGAAACATATGACATACTCCATGCTTGTCATGATGAACCATGTGGAGGACACTTTGCAGCTAAAAGGACATCTATGAAAATACTAACAACTGGTTATTATTGGTGTGCACTTCATAAATATGAAGCAAATTATACTAGGAAGTGTGATAAATATCAAAGAATGGGTCATCCTACAAGATCAGATGAAATGCCTCTACATCCACAAGTGGTTGTTACACCATTTGATAAATGAGGCATGGATTTTATTGGTCCTATAGACCCTCCATCTAATGGAAAGTCATACATCTTGGTATGCACAAATTATGTAACCAAATAGGTTGAAGTAAAGGCAATGAGGCACACCTATGACAACAAAGTAGCAGAGTTCTTGTACGAAGAAATATTCACTCCCTATGGTGGACCGAGAGAGCTAGTCACATATCAAGGAGCACAATTCACATCCAACTTGATCACAAAACTCAAGAATGAATACAATATCAGACACTCAAAGTCCATCTCCTACCATCCACAAGCCAATGGTCAAGAGGAAGTCACCAATAGAGAAATTGAAGCAATACTCACAAAAATAGTTCAACTCAACTGCCGTGACTGGAGTAGTCATCTTTCAGAAGCAATTTGGGCATACAGAACAACATGGAAAATAATGACATGATTCACTCCATTTGAATTACTGTACATGAAAGAAGCCATGTTTCCCATTTAATTTGAGCATAAAACATTGTGTACTACCTTGAAACTGAACATTGATCTTCTTGCAGCATAGCAAGACCGTCTACTACATCTCAACTCTTTAGATGAGATGAGAAAAATTACATTAGAGAACATAGAGATAGTCCAAAAGAAAAGGAAGAAATGGCATGAATCCCACATTAAGAATAGATAGTTTAAAGTAGGTGATTGGGCACTCTTATTCAATTGAAGATTCCAAGAAACATAAGGCAAATTACAAACAAGATGGTTAGGACCACATGAGATAGATCATGTCTTTGAAAATGGAGCAATCTAACTAACAACAATTGATCCAGTCAATTTAAAACTATTAGTCAATATTTGTAGACTTTTTTTATACCATCAACCACAGACCAAAGAAGATTTCATGCAGCAATTATGAGACATACTTCAACAAGCACAATAGGTAATACTTTCTTCAGCAGAAGGTACCAACCTTCTTCCTGTAGCCTCAACCTAAAGTCCCTTTGGGTACGCCCTTAATAAATACTTCATTTACAATGAAGTTCAATTCTCCATTCACTTTCTACAATCTTCTTTACAACTCACTACACTTCTCTACCTTCCACCCACACATACTCTGCGTCATCACATTTACTATATTTCCTATGTTTTCAATAAATACCACATCAGCAAATGCATACATCCAGTGATAGTACCTTTGCAGATGAACTTCATTCCCATCACCTTCCAATACATCTGACAACATAATGATAGGTACAACTCTTCAATATTTTCTACTTTTAGTACACACATTTTGATAATTATATCTAACACTGAATATATTTATATCATATGGCATTACACCAATATTCACCTCTTGCTAAGTATGACAAGTATGGACACTTGTCCTTATTTTTTAGGGGGCATAAAAGTGTATTAATTTGTTAAGTCACTATTGTTGTACCCATAATTCCTAGCGAGTTTGTCTGTCAATTCAAATATGTACTTATGTGTTATTTTATTACATCTTTTTATTTTTGACACAAGTATTGTACCTAAATTCCTAAATTATTCTTGATTCTAGATTGATGTAACCCTAGTTTGGCATGATCAAGTTGTGTAGAATTTAATTTCATTTAAAGCCATAATTCCTTGCCTTAAAAACTAATTAGCCTTGAAACTCCCTCTAATCTAGTTGCTGAAACAACTACCCAAGAAAGAGAACATGGGATTCTTAAGGAAAAAAGAACCTTAGCCTACTCTATAGGACAATGTACTGACCTCTTCCTAGAAGAAAGAAAAACAAAAGATCAGTGAAGGAACTCCAGTTCCTGAGAAAGAACCCCAAAACCCTATAGTTTTAGAAAAGGAAGTCAGATCTTGCAGCAACTACTCCTCCAATAGAGAGACTGAAGAGAACTGTCGAAAAGAGAACTATTGAGGTAATAGAAACTCCCTTGAGGTGAAGTTCTTGGATGAGAGGACCAATTCCCAAGGTTTCCCCAGATAGTCAATCTATTCCATCAGAAAAGCCTTCTAAAGAACCCCATGTTGATTATGTTTCAAATAATTCCCCAATCCAATCGAATGTTACAGAATCTCCTCAGAATTCAAATGATTCATTTGATAATGAGCCTTATGTGCATCAAAGTGAACCTAAAGGAATTCATCAAATAGATCAAGAAGGTAATTAGGAAGAGCCTCAATTGCCTCCACTATTAGCTCATCCTTGTTTTTAGAATGTTATAGTACCTTTTAGGAGAACTTGGTTCACTAACTACTTAGAGAAAGCCCATAGTGCAAAGAAAAGATCGAAGACTCAACCAGAAGATTTTGTCCCACCTATTATGTAGTCTATTCTTTTTATTATATACACTCAATTTATCTTTAAGAAAACTTTCCAGAAAGAAGAGAGGAAAAAGATGCAAAAAGAGATTGATGATCAAAAAGAGGAAATAGAGGACCCAGAAGAGAAAATAGAGAAAAAGAAAACAAAAGATGGATCATGCCTTAAAATTGGCTAACCAAATCATAGCTTGTAGGCCTCCTCCTAGAGTGTATGTCATTGTCCTGAAAAAGCAATTTCTCTTGTTCCAATTGATGATGACTATCAAAGATAAAAACTCTGAGTTTAGGATAACCAAAGAATTTTATGATATATACTAGACCCTTCCTGTTTGGAAACAAAACTTGCTTTGTGAGCTGTATCTTGACAACTTCATCATTCTAGAAGAGACTGAATGGAATCCCTTGCTTTACGTAGAGGATATACATCTAAAAGCCTTGATGTCATGGATGCACAACAAAGCCAATTATGATAGGTGACTAGATAACTATAGGGATCAAGAAAAATCAGAGTAGCTACCCTTGAGGGATGAATCTAGGAAGACCAATGTTCTACTAAGACATTGGTTCAGTCTCACTTATGTGAATACAAGAACAGGAACTAGGGACAAGATTTTCTCTATTGGAGAAAAATTATACATAGAGTATCAAGGAATTCCTTATTTCACATTTTAGAGAGCCCTTACTAGTGTCAGAAATAGATGGAATAGGTTTCCAGAGGGTTTTAGAAAGTATGAACCACATAGTCCTATCAACCTAGAGGCAGCAATGAACAGAGCACCAAAATACATGCAGTTGGGAAGATAAATCAGGCATGAGCTCTGGTTTCATTTACCATCGATGTTTCTATGGCCTTTGTATGTCATTAATGCTAATAAATTGGACCAGCTAGAGGAAGACTATAGGATGGACTATTGTGAAAGAACCAAAGGATTCTACTACACTTTTAAAACCAAACGGAGAGACAAGATTGAAGTTGGAGAATTCAGAGCATTTGCTAAGAAGTGTAATGCTCGAGGATAAGAATTATGCTTGTTGGGGGGAAGATGATGGGGCAAGAATTTGTCTTTGTTTTATACTATTTTTATGATTTGTTCTAAGACATTTCCAAAATACTTTTTGTGACTTTTAAGTACTTGAACTTGTGTACATACTATAAGTACATTCAAATCCATAAACTTATGGGTAGATAATAGTTGACATAATTTTCTATATATATATATATATATATATATATATATATATATATATATATATATATATATATATATATATATATATATATATATATATATATATATATATATATATATATATATATATATATATATATATATATATATATATATATATATATATATATCGTTAGAAAATGGAAGCACTTCCATTTAAGATGGATTTAGCCCTCTAAGTAGGTAGTGTGGGGTCATGTCAAATGCCTTGGGTAGGTCCCTGGCTTGAATCTAGTTTTTCTCCCCATTCTGCCCCTTTTTCCACATTCTTTCTGCACTTTTTATGGCATTCTGGACTGAGATCCTAAGATCTTTAACTTCAAGGTCAAGGTCAACCTTCTAGGTCAAGGTTAACCTTGACTCTAACCTAGGTCAAATTCAACCTCAACCTTGACCCAAGGTCCAAATTTTAGGATCCCATGATTTCCGAATGTTGGATTTCAGAAAGATTTGTTTTCCCACTTCTGGGTCGGCTATTTTGGATTTCAAAACAGTACACTATTAAATTGCATTTAATCTAGGTCCATTTCTAAGGGTAAGGGCCCAATGGGAATTTATTTCTCATATGTTGGCCTCTCTAGGGGTTTGTGCCCTAGATTACTATAAAGGGAAGCCTTCCTCCTCTCATTTTCACCAAGCAACTTCATGAGATCCATTTTTCATCAAGAGCTCTCAAGGAGATATTCACGGTCCATCAAGTTTTCTCTCAAGCAAATCAATTGAGCAAGCTTTCAAGCAATCATCCATTTGAGCATTCAAGTTCTCCATTGAAGATCAAGGATTCAAGCATTCAAGCCTTTGAAGGGATTTGGTTCAAGCATTCATTCAAACCCTAGATCTATCCATCATGGTGGTGTGATCTCCTTCAAGATCCTTTGTTCATCTTCAAGATCCATTCATTCTCCTTTCAAGGTGGATTCCAAGAATAAAATCATGGAGGTTTTGATTTACATTGTTGATTCCAAGCTTTCATATCAATATACTTGTTTACATTTCAAATACAATTGCGTATCTATTGAATATCATAGCTTCATTGTTAGATCTACTTCTACTACTTGCTAGCATTCTCTATTTCAATTCCATTATTAAGGTTGATTCCAAACTGGGGTTTGACTAAGGAAAACCCCTCATCCCAACAACAAAACCCTTTTTCTTGTAGGTACAGATGTGGGATGATTAATTACAATGTAGATCTGGATACCCTTTTTGCTGAACTTTCAAGATCCACAAACAGAATTTCTGTCAGAGCAATTTCAGGTCAAGATTGTACCCCAGGGTAAGATCTTACCCCAGTCCTAGAGTCAAGGTTGACCTTTCTTAGAAAAAAAAAAGCTTTATGGGTTTTGTAGATCTCACAATTTCGGCTAAAGATTGTAAAAATCAACAATTTCTAAGACTGTTTGATAGGGTTTTCAGCAGGTTCTTTTTCGGAGGTGAGTACTTCTATTTCTTTATTTCAATATTAGCATTTCCATATTTAGATTTCATCCCCTTACAATTCAAATGTATATATAAAATATGGGTTTAGGGTCTCTTTCATATGCATTATTCTAAACTCTATTCATCTCATATTTTATACCTTATATATATATATATATATATATATATATATATATATATATATATATATATATATATATATATATATATATATATATATATATATTGCAATATTTCATATAATCATTTTTATGTATGTCCTAACATTTGGATTTGATTTAATAGTTGAATACTTGAATATACATGCATGTGCTACTAACCTGCCAGGGTAAAAGGAGCGGTTGGAGAGTGGATCGGCAACATTGATGAAGAAGTAATGAAGTTCCATCCTTGATGAGGAGAACCATTATGACACTGCAAAACATGCCTGAGGAATTGAAGGAATGATCATTTCATGGAATATAGGAGAACGACTATGCTATATTTCCTCTACAGTCAATATTATGTTCAAGTGGTTATTTAGTCTTTATGATCTTTTGTTGTGGACTGTCACATTCTTTTTTCTTTATGGCATGAATCAATCAGACCTTATCTTTATGTTCAAATAAATGTCAATCCTCTATATAAAGGGATATGATTGTAAGAAATCAAGTTAGACAAATGGTTGTATTATTGTTATAATTACAAGCAAGTTACTTTTTAGTTCCGTGCATTGTTTTATGATGATGTAATTAATTTTTTTGAATATACAATGAAGGAGTGATTTTGAGTTTTATTTTGAGTTCATAGCTAGCAGAATCCAACCAAGGGGGCCCACTTGGGAGGTGGAATAAAGTAGAATAGAGTAAGTAGTTTAAGCATTTTCAGTATTTAAAGTAGAATTCATTGTTTTCTCTTTTAGCATTGCAATCTGTGTATGTTCCCGCAACATTTGTAGAGATAACCATAGTAAATGCTTTGGGTTGGTAGAATAGGTTAAAGTTGAACTTAAGGTTGTCAGCATCAATTTCATTTAAGTAATTGTGAGTGTTTTAATTTCTTGCAACAATAGTGTAGTTCCTTTCATGTATTTTCCTTCCTACAACTCAAGTAAAATAACTTAATGAGAGACTTAGTGCACAAATTGTGCTATCCCATTTCAATTATACATCCTTGGGTTGATAATTTAAATGCACTTCATGATAGGGAAAATGATACTTAGTTTGAATACACTATTCCTAGGAGAAGCTTTGGCATGATTATTATTACCTATTATGTGGGTTGTTCAATGTGCACTAGCATCAAGTCACATGATGACTACCAAAGAATATATCTGCTCATGGCCTATCCACGTATATTAAGTCACATAATATCCACCATGAAATATCTCAATAATATAACTTATTGAGGTTATACACCAATTAGTTAATATTACGAAGGAGATATGAACTATCATGACATGTCCACAGATATCAATCCATATGATATCCATCGTGATATTAGGTTAAACTATAATAAAGTTGTCACCTTACAATAGTAACCAAGAATAAGTATACATCTTAGAAAGATCATAACCTTTCAAGATTTCTACAAGAGCCCATAGGTCATCTAATTACACACATGACAAAAATATTTTACACATTAACATCTTTTCAAATATATTAGTACAATAAATTTATTGAGACTCAATCTCAAATAAAATTACATTTCTACCATACCAAGTTTAGCTCTAAAGTGTTCCATCTTTTTGGGGGAGAGAGGCTTGGATAGAATGTCTATAGTTTGTTCATTTTTACTAATAGATCTCAACTGGATAACATTTATCTCCACAATGTCTCTAACATAATGGTAAGGTATCTCAATGTACTTTGATCTATCATGAAATATTAGATTCATTGAAAGCTTTATACAGCTCTGGTTATCACAGTGAATAATTGTAGAACCCATAGTTTGTCCAAACAAACCTATCAATATTTTTCTCAACCAAACAACTTCTCAAGATCTCATCGATGCTGCAAATTACTCAGGCTCAGTGGAACTCTATGCAACTGAAGATTACTTTCTGCTGAACCAAGATATCATGGTTGATCTCAAACTGAAGCAACATCTTGAAGTACTTTTACGGTCAAAAATATTTCCAGCCCAATCTAATTCTATGTATCCATGTAGATTTAGATCTACATTATCATATTTTAATCCATATCCAATTGTCCCACATAGGTATCTAAGAATATGTTTGTTGCAGGGTGGTCCCACAATAGTGTGTCCCACTTTTTGGCCAATTTTGACACAGAGATCAACATTCTGAGAAAAAACTTCACTTTCAAACACCTGTTGCCGCAAAACTATTAGGAATTTCAAGATGATGTAAACTAGAGTCTTTTAGAATTTTATTTCTAGTTTCTAAATAGATTTTTAAAAAAATTAAATTCATTTTTCCTTCTCCTTTGAAAAGTGGTTTGTGTGAAAAAAATGTGTTTTTAAGGAGTTATAGTCACTTGGATTAGTATAACTTTTTTGTTTAAATATGATAATGATGTAATTATTTTTAGATTATATTTTTAACTTCAATATCTAAAGGATGCAATTGGTTTCATTAATTTTGGGTCAATATTTCATAGTTTATTAAGTTCTAAAGTGACAATAATTGTAATTTAGATTTAAGATCACTTGGATCACTCTAACTCGATCTATGTATATCGAAATTCATTTTTTCTTTTTTATATAGAAAGGTAACACAAATACTCTTTTCCTACATATTTTTTATATTTTTTTTTTATAATTTACTATTTTTCCTGAAGTCTTGAAGAGACAGGTTGTTGAATGACCAAACAACCTATGTTTAGTTAAAGTAATATTTAAAATTGATAATGAAATCAATATGTATTAAAATTATATTCATTAGAAAGATTGTTCCAAATAGCATCATTTGACATCGTATGTTTGAAAAAACCATCTTGTTTGGTCCTTGTCCCAAGCCTTGAAAGGCCATTTTTTTGTAGTTTACTTTCTTTCTGAGGGCAAAATTTTAATTCAGGCGTCTTTGAGCAAAGACCCCCTTAGCTCGAAGGCACCCGAGGGGCTTCATGCAAAGGGTCTTCGCTTGAAGACCCTCATGTAAGAATTACATGGGAGAAACACCCCACCAAAATTTTTCCCAACCTACTTCGAGTGAACTAGGTTGGCAATTTATGAAATTTTTTTGTAAAAAAATTTAGAATGGTATAAAACTAAAACATTTTCTTTCTATTTTCCACTGAATTGTAATAAATTAATTCTCTTTTTCTATTTCTTTTTCTATTATTGATCAATTTTTACAAAGGCATTTTTTGGAGGAGGATTGCTATTTCTTTTTTTTTCAAATGCATAATTTTGGAGAGGAGAAATATTAGATCAAAATATTTTTTGAAGAAGAGAATTTTTATTGGAGATCTTGTGTAAGACATTTTTTGGAGAGAAGAAATGGGGAACAAGAAGGGAAGGAAAAGTAAATCTATTAGAAAAAGATCACCTAGTACTAAACAAAGAAATCACAAAGCTGCATTGACATATTATCATAAAACTAAAGAAGTGGAGGACAAGCTAAAGTAGGATGGTCAAGTCAAGTCAAAAAATTGCACATTGAAGAAGGGTCAGGAACACTCCCTACGGAAGCTCAAGCAATTGATGTTGGAGAAGGGTCATGATCACATGCTCCTACTGGTATGGATGAACTTTTAAATTTAGCTCAAATTGTAAAGAGAAATATTAATTATAGAAACTTAGATCATTTACTTACAATGGATGTGGAGAATTTGAGATCACTTGCTAATTTTCAACCCGTAAGTCTTGCTAAGAAGAGATCAATGAATATGATAGCAAGAGAAATATTAGCTAAATTTGATAATTTTTAAACACTTGAACAAGCCCAATTGCTTTTAGTTGTACTTATAAATAAAAAGTTGGAAGGGGCATTAAAATTATTGGGTATAGACACAACATCAAAGAAGAGAAAAGTTTTTGACATGAAAATTGATATGATTGAAAATCTTAGGAAAGGTTTGAACCAGGTAGGGAAGTGATCTTGAACTAAAGATAAGACCATTACAAGAAAAGTTATGTTGACATCCATTGTAGGTAACACTATGCTCCAAAAAAGATAGATATCTTCAGTTTCATCTCGGATTGGTTTTAGTAGGAAAAAAATATCACAATATGTTAGTTGGAGAATACTTTTGGATGATAGCACCTTTGAAGGCAATTGGGCAAACATGTGTAGAGCTCCTCGTTCTAATAGGATTGATGGAGGAATCAAGAATTTGGTCACATTATTTTGGAATGATAATATACGTCCTTCATCAAATAATAGAGATGTTATCAGACATAGAATTTCATATAATCAATATGAATATCATACAAAACATTGGTTGGACACAACACAACATGAAATGTATGTGTCATTTTGTAGTTCAAATCCTAATATAAAGATTGGGAAAACATTGTTTGAAAGATTGAAGCCATATTATATCAGGACAAACAAAGTGTTTGAAACTTGTTGCTATTGTTATCATATTGAATTTGATCTCCACTATCAAGTTTTTCAAAATTTTGTAGAAGACACTTCTAGTTTTGAAAATGCTCCTCCTACTAGATGAAGTGAGTTCATCTCATCCATTTTATGTGACAAAGGAGACGATGTAGCTGGACAAATAAATTGCATAAAAGGAATATGTCAAACATGTGTTGATTTGTCTCTTTTTCCTTTGAAAAATAAAAATATTGATGTAACAAAGATGGTAAATTGCAAGAGTTACAAAAATGTAAAGAATGAAACAAAATTTGGGAAAGAATCCAAAAGGTTAGAATATGTTAAAGAGGAGATAAATGTGGGAGTATTTATGGACAAATTTAAAAAATTGATTCAACCCTACATTCATCATGCTTTTTTTGCAAAGTGGCAAGCACAACAATTTCAAACACTGAGAGATAATTTCCCACTTGGAACTATTGTATCAGTTGTTGATTTTGCAGAAAACTATTCCTTTGTTCATCAAAAGGCAATTCAATTGGAATACTATTTTTTAGAGAAAATTATTGTTATGGTACATGTGTGTTATCAAAACACACAATTAGATTTGGATGGTATTCAGAGAACATTTTAAGCATGGGTCATCAAGAAGGAATATCATTTTTATATAAGTGATGATAGAGAGTGTGACATTAATTATGTAGAACACTACTTCAAGATGTTTTCTGCAAATTTGAAAGAAAGAGGTATAAAAATTGATAAACATTATGTTTGGTCAGATGGATGTGCTACAAAATTTAAATCATCGAGAGCATTTTATGCACTATGTAGATATCATCATAATAAAAACATACCACATGTCTAGAGTCTCTTTGAGAGTGGACATGGAAAAGGTGAACATGATGATGCTGGAGCTTGCATCAAACGTGCTCTACGAAAGTATCAAATGAATTATAAGGGAGTTCATATAAAAAATGCATGTGATGTTCTTGAATGGTGCAAGACACATTTCACACCAAATGAGAATGACATGTCATCAGGATTGACTCAAGTGGTGCCACATAGAAAATTTTGGGAGATAAAAGGCATGCACACATTTTTAAATTATTCAAGTGTTTAAATTTTTTATGTATTCTTTATTCAAATTATATTTCAAGAATGTATTATATATGCATTTGTTCAAGTGTGGATAGAAAAATTATGCATGGTTGCAATAGGATAGAAAAGACATGATCTTTGCATTCAGTTATGAGTACGAATTGTTGCAATTGGACATTGAACACTAGGGACTACTCATGCTTTTGTTGTTACTGCATTGCTGATAATTATGAGGAATGCATCAATCAAGACCATGGATATGTAGGTGCATGGAATCTAATTCCACTAGTTGTTACTGATACATTTGATAGAGATGAAGATGAAAACTTTGATGATGTCCGTTTGATTTCTACTAATTACGATCATATCTCGAGATTGGTCAAAATTGGTAAGTATATATATTTCACATTATATGATCCATTGAGCTGCATGTATAGATAGATAGATAGATAGATAGATAGATAGATCTATAGATTGAACTAAGTAAATTTTAAGACTCACATGCATATATAAATTTATTGTGCAGGAGATGTCTTTGCAGTGATTGTTGAGCGAGGAATTGTAGGAGTTGGTTATTATTTACTGTGTTGTACTATAGAGAGGATGAAGTTACTTGAACCTGAAGAAAGTGATGGAATATTTTTTCCCATAGGTTTGTAAATTATTTACATCAATATATTGAACTCAATTTGTAAATTTTAAATTTCAACCTTTTAACAAATTTCAAATTTAATTTGTTTAAATTTACATTGTTAAAATTCATGACCTACAGGTTCAATTATTTTAGAGGGAACATATTTCAATCAAATCAAAGTAACTCAACATAGTATACACTTTTTTGATTACCAACTAGACAATGAGGTGTTTCAATATAGTCACCCCTAGTAGTTTCCACCTCCATTTGTCTCCATACAGTTAAATCTTAACGTGGACATCTTTAGTGGAGACTAGATAGTGAGGATCATGAGAGAATATTACATGTTCTCCATGAAAGGTCTGAACAACTTGAGTTGGTCTAAAAAGTATAATATGTATACCTATTTCATGTGTTAGGACCTACTTGATATCTCTGGATTAAATTGACTATAGTTTGTTTGTATATTTAAACATATGATGGACTATAATTTGTTGATATATGATTGACCTATTTGATGGTTCAATGGTTTTAATATATAGAATTTTATGTATGCTTTTATATATATGCTTGTATAAATGTGTGGTTTTATATGTATGCTTTGATTATTAAATGATTTTTATAGATTACATATTAGTTAAAGATTTTATGTATGCTTTGATTATTCAATGATTTATATGATACTTATTGTCCATTAGTTACATGTATTAACTAGTTATTTTTTATGATATTAATTCTAGATCCCCTTAAGACCTCCCCTTAAGATTTCTTATTAGTTAAAGATCTCCTTAAGACATTAGTTTGAACAATAAAAAATGATGAAATTAGTTAGATTACTTATGACATGTGTTAGTTTTAGAATGAGTTAGAATAGTTATTGTCCATTAATTACATGTATTAACTTGTTATTTTTTATGATATTAATTCTAGATCCCCTTAAGACCTCCCCTTAAGGTCTCCCCTTAAGATTGTGTATTAGTTAGAATAGTTATTGTCCATTAGTTACATGTATTAACTTGTTATTTTTTATGATATTAATTCTAGATCCCCTTAATACCTCCCCTTAACATTGATTATTATTTAGAATACTTATTGTCCATTAGTTACATGTATTAACTCATTATTTTTTATGATATTAATTCTAGATCCCCTTAAGACCTCCCCTTAACATTGCTTATTAGTGAGAATACGTATTGTCCATTAGTTACATGTATTAACTTGTTATTTTTTATGATATTAATTCTACATCCATCTAATAAAATTTAATCAAATGAAACCATCTAATCAACTAAAACCATACAATCAACTCATCTTATCAAATCATATCATCTAATCAAATGAAACTATCTAATCAAATCATATCATCTAATAAAATGAAACTATCTAATCTAATCAAATGAAACCATCTAATCAAATCATATCATCTAGTCATATTATCTAATCAAATCATATAACCATCTAATCAAATCATAATATCTAATCAAATGAAACCATCTTTAATCAAATCATATTATCATCTAATCAAATAAAACAATCTAATCAACTCATATCATCTAATCAAATGAAATAATATAATCAAATCATATCATCTAATCAAATGAAACCATCATAAATCTATAGAAGGTCAAATCATAAATCATCTATGTCTAGAGGTCTAGATAGCATATAAATATATGTCTCAAATCAAAAACTGAAAATATCAAACATATAATAATGACATATATAATGAATCTCAAATCAAAGATCTATGCAACATGTCCTAAACTAGGGAGTCATCCATGTGCATGCAAACAGAGTGACCCTCTGACCAACTTTCATGAGCATCCTCTGGCTATGAGGCAGCAACTGATCCCTACAAATATAAATGCATGTATATAATAACAATGTAAAATACTTAAAATATTATAAATGCTTACCTGATCACTAGTAGGTGTCACATCTATTGAATCTCTCCTATGAAGATGGTCTGAGCCCACACTAGAGGTAATGTGCTTTGACTGAGTGTCATGAGAATCCTCTCGCTACGAAGCAACAACTGCTCCCTGCAAATTTAGTAGAATAGTTGGTTATATACATGTGCATAGTATATATTATGTAAAGTACTTGAAATATATGAATACATGTTACAAGTGTACACATGCATGCTTAAACCTACATATATTAAAACTTACCTAACCACTAGTAGGTGTCACATCTACTAAATCTCTCATATGAAGATGCTCTGAGCCCACACTAGAGGTAATGTGCTCTACTAAATGTGCGTAAAAAATATTATACATTGAAAAAATATCAATACACACATCTACAATTAATTATTCACTAAAACTCCAAGAAAGGAGAAAATAAAGCTTTATATACCTGGGTCTCAGGAGTAGGAGGATCATCAACGCATTGCACCATCATATCATCAATAGAAACTGCATCACCCACACCACCTCCAATCCTAAATGTCTCTAGTAATGAAGAGTGTAAGGGTGTGTGTAGCTGGGAGGGGAGTGATGTAGAGCCTGAACCACCAAGATGCAATAAAAATATCATAAATGATCCAAAATCAGTGCCAATGTCTACCTGACTCAACCAGTACAACTTCTCATCAAATGTGTCTAGGCCCTCAATTGTGATGTGTACATCTCCAACCTGTATACCTGGCTATGTAGTTGTTGACTAATCTATGGGTGTAGAGTGCTCTATAGAGTGTTGTGAACTATGTTGTGCCTAACTAGATGGTGTGTCCTATTTTAGTGGAACTATAGGACTCTATACAAGTCTAATGACATCTTTGGCTAACTGTACTAGGATCCTCTACATGTCAGTAATATAAGCATATGACTGTAGGAGATCCTCCAAAAAGTAAAATGCCACATCTAAATGACTATGATGTCTAAAAAGTGCTCATATCTCTCTAGGTGGAGGAAGACCTATAGCTCTATATGCCTCATCACAGACCCCTATAGTAGTACTAGATGAATCCTTAGAAGATTCATCTAGTACTACTTTAGGGGTCTATGATGAGGCATATATCTGAAGTGATGGAGGTGGCTATAAAAGCAATCTCGCCTATCCTATGCACTACTCCCCTCTGAGAAGCAATGGTCACTCTATCTATAGTAGCAGCCATCACCAGTGCCACTATCAGAGTCCTCTACCTAGCTAGCAATCTATGAGAACATACAACTTAATCATCCCTATGATATTGATCATGGTCTACAACTCTACCATGCCCCTAACCATAATATCCAAGAAGATCTAAATAATTGACCCTGAGTCCCAAACGGAACTCAGCATACAACTATTGTACAAAACATAAATGAATTTGGTTGTTATTAGGATAATGACCATGTGCTGCAAGAAATTAAGGGTCTATCATGCATGCAATCTGAGGAATCACACATCGTGTAACCTGATATGCCCTCTGTTGGAGATTTGCCAGCAAGCCAGTGCTGACTGTATGCTTTTCATTGATGATAACATATAGTAAGTAGCATACATGGAGGACTTATGTAGTAAGCCTTGAGTATATGAAGCATGGACATGCTATCAGCATGATATCATGGATGTAGAGGTTAATTGTTAGTACAGATAGTTATGTAGCAGCTTGTGTCAACAGTGTTCCTGACAGAGTTATAGCCAGTGTTCTATGAGTGATTGTCTGTACAGTTATCATAGAGCCTTGTGCATTTGGATATATGATGGAGACATGTTAGTGATGTTACATTCATGGACATAGAGTTTGTTGATCAATAGAAGTGAATTTATGCAATTTCTATTCACCACTAGTAGTTTCCTATGTTTATCCAAAAGAGCCGACATAGATTTTATCAGTACAGGAGTTGCGCCTATCAGTTTGGTATGCGCCCTTAGATTAGTGATTGGAGAAGATTTATGAATGTTTGGTTAAGATTGCATGAAGTAATTCATCTTGAGGATAAAGTATCAGCTAATTTGGTAGATCTGACAATGTGTGGCGTGTGCCTACATTCATTAATTAAGACAGGTCCCAGTTCTTGATGCGTGCTTAGTAGAGCCGACTAAGATGTTGTAGAAGATTTTTATTATTTCTCTAATATGATTTCAAGGTGGTTCTAATAGGCTGACTTGATTATTTCATTTAGAGGAAAGATAGTTATAGACAGTCATTTGTGATTGCTAAATTATGGTTCTGGTTGAATGTGGAGAGCAGAGTAGAGTGTGTGAAGTCTTGAGCCATCAGTAGAAGGTCTATGTGACCAAGTAAAGAGTTTATGCTATACATTGGAACTGATCCAAGATAGCAGGTCAAAGTGCAATTCACCAAGATCCAGATATAGTGTGTATCTATTATTCAGAAGGTTGTAGCCTTCATCCCTTTGAGCAATGTGCTCTCATATAGTGCTTCCTCACCCCTAATAGGGTTAATTGTAAAAGACTCCTAACAAGGTCCAACCCTTGACAAGGTCACTCTACTAAAATCATTGTAAAGATAACTCCTAACATGGTTAAGGATCTTCTAACAAGGATCGTAATACACTAGTGTAGATTATTAGTGGGTGTCAATTCCTACCAGGGTTTTTACCTATTTGGGTTTCCCCATAACTAAAATATTTGTGTTGTGTTCAAGTGTTCTTTCATTTTTTTTATGCTTTATGTTTTAAGTATACTTAATTGGGTAAAGAATTGAATCTTGTAGATAACTGATTCAACCCCCCCCCCCCCCCTCTCGTTTATCTCTTGGGACTATTCCTAACAATTGGTATTAGAGCCAAGTACCTTGGAGAAAAAGTTTAACAGCTTGAGGTTGATCAAATGGTATTCTTTAGAAAAGACAGTCCTAAGTTTGATGGAGAGAATTATCTTAATTGGAAGAACAAGATGATGACACATTTACAGTGCATTGCTTTTGAAGTTTTTGAAGTGGCTATCAAAGAATTTTAGATCCCCTCTGTAGCAGATCTTGCAAAGGAAGATGCTACTAGTAAGCAGAAGGATTTATTCCATTAGAATGCAATAGCCAAAGAAGCCCTCATCAATGCCCTATCTGATAGTGAGTTCTCAGAGATTAAGAAAGTAGACATAGCCTACCAGATATGGAAGTACCTAGAAGAAATGTTTGAAGGAGACAAACAAGAAAAGGATGCACATAGAAAAATATGGAAGAAAAGATACAATACATTAGAAATGCTACCTAAAGAAAACATCAGAGCTTGCAACCAAAGGATTAATAAAGCAATTGCTGGAATTAGAAATAATGGTGGATAAATCTCAGAGGAATACATTACGGATAAATTGATGACTACTCTCACCACAGAGTATGAAAACAAGATTAACATCCTTAATGAGACCATGTAGCTTACATCAAATTTTGAAAGAGAAACCTTGATCAACAAAATTTCAGATTTTGAGATATCAAGATTGAAGACAGAACCTAAAAGTGAGACAGCCTTCAAAGCAACAGTCCATGGTAAGAAATCTACAAACACTTCTAGTAATTTTGATGATAATGATGAAGAGAAAGCACTAGATGATTTCATTTCCATGATTTCTAAGAGAGAGAAGAAAGGAAAAGGGAAATATGAAGGTCAATTTCCATTTAAATGTTTTTCATGTAATAAGATTGGTCACTTTGCATCCAAGTGTCCCACAAGAGCTAAAAAGTTCAAAAATGACTACAAGCCCAAATACTCAAAATAATGTTACTATGCTAGAGATGGAGTATCAAATGATGATTCAGCTGAAGAAGAAATTGGATTCATTTCTATTATAGAAAAAATGAATAATGAAATGGATCATGAAGATGAGAAAAAGGAACAAGAGCCAGCATTGATTTCACAAGCTGATATAAGGATAGACTAGATTATAGATAGTTGTTCTTTACATCACATGATAGGTGATAAAGACAAATTTATTCATCTAGACAAATACAATGGTGTCCTGGTTAGATTTGGAGATAACACTCCTAAACCTATCATTGGAAGAGGAGCTATCACATTGGATGGAAAGAACAATACCGATGATGTTCTCTATGTAGATGGTTTGAAACATAATCTTCTTAGTGTTGGATAGTTACTTGAAAAAGGTTATCAGCTAGAATTCAAAGATAACAAGTGCATCATTAACAACAAGGATGGTGTTATGATTGCATCAGGTTCAAAGACTAAAGGTAATGTTTTTCAACTTAATTCAGAAGCAAGTTGTTTTATTGCTAAAATTGATGATAGCTGGCTATGGCATAAAAGACTGTCATATCAATTTTGATAACATAGTAAAGATAAGTAATGTGAAGGCAGTTAGAGACCTACCTAGTATAGCAAAACTAGTTGATACTATTTGCAGGGAATATGTGATGGGAAATCATGTAAGGAACTCATTCAGAAGTAAGCACAATTTAGCAAAGAACAAGTTGGATTTGATTCATACAGACCTATGTGGACCAACTCAAACAAGGTCTTACTATGGTGAAAGGTATTTCATTTTGTTTGTTGATGACTATGTTAATATGATTTAGAACAATAGAGAGGGGCGGTGAATCAGTTATTCTCAAGTCCTGATGTATAAAATAACTTCAAAAACTTTTCCTTAAATCAGATCAAGCAACAAAAACAAACTTGGTCACCACTGATTCAATAATAGAAACATATAACACTGTAGTCCACTACCCAACTATAACTAACTTGTAAAACACAGAAATGTTCAAACCAAAATATTCACACAAGTATTGACACTAGGATTTATAGTGGAAACCCAATATGGGAAAAACCACTTTGTAACATGTTACTATTATTTTCACTCTTCTGAAGTGAGCTCGGTTAAAAGCCAACCCTTTCAAAGGTTACAATACACACTATCAGGTGTGACCCGGTTAAAGGATTTCAATCACCCTGTTAAAAGTGAGCCTTGTCAAAGGACTTACATACACTCCATTAGAATGCAACCTTGTTCAAAGGATTTAACATATGACTATTAGGTCAACCTCTGTTAAAAGGATTTTGACTGTTACAATGGTTAGAAAGTAGCAACAGTATTGATCTAAAAAAAATACAACTCACTTTGCAAATATCAGATCCAATTCCGTACACAAATGTTGGTTTACTGACTTTGAAACTTTTCCATCTCCATCTCTGATCTACTCAGAACTTTTCTTCAAGCAATCACCACACTTCTCCTTTAGCCTTTTCGCTTATACAATCAATAAAACTTATTGTTCTTCCAGCATCTACTTCACCCATGCATTCACAAATCTAATGTTTTTGGTTCCCTTAATACTTTCCTCTTTTATGTTAACTTATCTTTTGCTGCTTAATCTCCTTTGTAGATCTTAGGGTTAGGTCAGATTCATTGAATCTACTCACTTCATGTTCTTTGTCTCCTCTTCTAAAGTCATGTCAAATCTCAAAAAGATTTACAATAAAACATTTTACAAAGCATTAAATGCTTCCATACAATCAATAATTAAAGTCAACATGTTTTACATAATCCAAGAATTCAACAATGTCGACTCCAAATTTGAATTCTCTTCAAATATGAAATTGCTGATGCTCAGTCAATATTGTGATCATCCACTTGGTCTTCATGTAAAATGCTCAGTCACTACTAAAACTATTTCCTTGGCATATACTGTCTTCCTCGACAAATTACTGATACTCAGTTGACACTAGATTTTTGCTCGGCATATACTAACTCGATCGACACTAACATAACTCAACTTAAACATGATTTCTTCATTTTTGCTCGACTAAGCCTACCAGTTTAGTCTTCAATTTTACTAAGATAAATAATAAATTGTCCCGTTATTGTACAACATAGTCAAGTACACTTTTTAGTATCAAGATAACTCAACCTCTCCCTAGGTGCTATTGTTACCATCCTTTCTTTCCCTTCTCACAATAGATATAGTACTTTCCTAAGTAGCAACAGTCTTACCAGTTAAGGTTTGACATCAATGACAATACAATAATTGTTTCAATTGCATTTTCCAACAAACTATACTAGAATGATGTGGGTTGCATTCTTAAACAATAAGTCAAAAGCTTTTGAGAAGTTCAAAATATTCAAAGCTAAGGTTGAGAATGAATGTGGACTAAAAATAAAATGTCTAAGATCAGATAGAGGTGGAGAATTCACTTCTGATAGATTCTATGAGTACTACAAAGAACATGGCATAAAAAGGAAATTGAGTGCACCTAGAACCCCTCAACAAAATGGGATTGTGGAGAGAAGAAATGGGATCATCTTAGATACAGTTGTTGGCGTAATACATTGTTTGGGTATTTGGGTAGTTTAACCATCCAACTGTTTGACAGTTTGTAACTGTTTGCATTGTATAAACACTCCTCTTCTTGATTATTGAATTATCGAAACATCTTCTTACTTGCTCCAAAATTTGGTATCAGAGTCATTTCTAATCGTGAAGGGTGCATGAAGGATATCAGTCATGACATGAGAAGAAGAGCCAATGAAGATGGATGGAGATTAGCACTACTTCCAGACATTAAAGGAAGGTCACATTAAAGGACTGTCATATTTCTAAACTCAAAAGGTTTATGTGATAAGTTTGGACTATCTCTTATCCTGCAAGTTATCTTTTAACAATCTTATCCTGAAAGTTAACTTTTAATATTGTAAAGATCTTTCAAACGGCATGTATCTTTTAATATTGAAGAGATCTTTCACATTGGCATGAGAAAAGAATAGATGTTGAGCAAAGAATAGATGTTTTCTTGGAGTTTCCTAATGTTTACATACCTATGTAATGACAGATTGAAACCCACAATGGAGTTGATGTGTAATTAGATTAGTCGCCTTTGATATGCTAGATCAGATGGAGTGTAGAGATTTGCTGATAGAATGAGCTAGAGGAATACACTGGTAAATCACGCTGGTAGATCATCCAATAAACATGGTAGAACATGCATGGTAATGAATTTTAGTTAATATTTGTGTTGAAAACTTTGAAAGCTAATAAATAACACAACAAATGGTATTGACAAGGTGATGATAATATTTTATTGTGCATTATTTTGTTGATAATGGAGCGATGGAACTCACAATGGAGTGATCACACAGGTTCATACAATAGTGAGGAAACATTTTTTGAAGCAATTTTGTGTAAATAAAATTGAGTAATGCGTATGGAGATAAAAGGTTTCAAAACTGTTGTAGTGAGGATTGATGTCAAAATATTTGACATGTGGATCCATTTTAAGATCACTATAGTTGATGATCTTGTAAAAGAATTATAGAAGTGTTTCAATTGGGTTCTTAGCGGTTCTCTTTCATCCTCTAGTGCTATTTTTGGAGTTAGTGAATTTACAAAGGAGCGAGGTGATACAGTTCACAAATTGTTAAACTCTTCTTGGCAGCGACTCAATATTTTCTCCAGTGCAAATATAAAAGGTATCATTTATTTCAACATTTTTTATAACATTGGGAATATAGCAATGTGTCAATTGAAAGGAATTAAGACTTCAAATAGAGTTGAGGATAGTATTTATATGTCTCCAATGGAATCTTTGAAGTATTGGTTTCTTGATGGAGTGATTGATCAAGATTTTATTGTACCTATTACCTTTCCATCAAAGATTGCAATGCATCCTCTAGACAAGGGAAAATTGAATGAACAATCTAATGAAGGTAGTATTGTCATTAAAGATGAAAATTTAATAGATGATGAGTGTTTTTTTTATGACTCTTGTGGTGGTTATAATAATTTTTTTTTAGGGCTTGGTCATGCTAATTTAGTACTTTGAGCCTTCCTTCTAGAGGTTGGCAGCATTGGAGGTTGGAGGAATTTCTATCATCTCAAGTTAGCTTCTCACTTTGAGATGGTGTTCTGTATGATAATCATTTTTGGCTTTATGTTTTTGTTTTTCTTTCTAATGCTGACAAATTTGAAGAATGTATGTCTTGTGAAGACTCATTTTTGGAGACAAGTTTAAGATTTGGTAGTGTGCTCAATATGGTTTATTGTCAAGTGAGCTTTAGTGTATATGATCGAGAATTATACCCTTTCACAGTCACCAGACAATGATAGAGATCTATCACATCTCTTAGGGATCATTGTTGAATAATTCAAGACTGTGATTTGAGAGTTCAGGACTAGGAGCTTAAGAACACAACTCAAAGCTACACCTTTCCAAGGGTCACAAGACAGCTTGATGGAAACTTTCATGATTTAGGATTTGCAACTTCAAAAGAAGATTTTCTCAATGTATGCATTCATATTATGTAATCAACATGTTTTGTTATCTAAGCCTTGAGGGAGGGATCCCTGGAAAATAGTTTTTTGATATGTTTAGGATCAATGTATTAATGGGGAGAATGTTGGCATAATACATTGTTTGGGTATTTGGGTAGTTTAATCGTCCAACTATTTGATAGTTTGTAACTATCTGCATTGCATAAACACTCCTCTTCTTGATTATTGAATTATTGAAACATCTTCTTACTTGCTCCAACAACAACGCCCACCATCATGATTGAAGGAAAAGTTACACACACCTATTGGAGAGATGTAGTCAATACAACAGTCTACACCATCAATATAATGCAATTAAGGCCTGGCATAGATAAAACACCATATGAGCTATGGTTTGGTAATATTCCCATAATGAATTACTTCAAAATCTTTGGAATAAAGTGCTACATCAAGAGGGATGAAGCAATAGGCAAGTTTGGTGTAAGAAGTGTTGAAGGTATTTTCCTTGGTTACTCTACTAAAAGAAAAGCTTATAGATGTTTTAATTTGAGATTAAGGAAGATCATTGAAATTTCTCATGTTAAGATTGATAAAAAATTTATGGTTCAAGAAAGATATCATGATTATTCACCTATGATTGAAGAAGAACCCAGACCTTCCACTAGTGAGACAGTTGTTGAAGAGATGTTTGACAGTATTGATGTGTTATTCAATGACCCTGAGACAAGTGAAGAAGAAACTCCAAAGGCATATGAGATAGTATCACCTAAACTTCCTAAGTTTAGTTCTAGATATCATTCTAAGGATGATATCATTGGAGATCAGAGCAGAAAAGTCACACCAAGATCAAAGGTAAAGAATTCAGAAAGCAATGAGGCGGTATGTTTACTATCTCAAATTGAACCTTTAAGTGTTGAAGATGCAAGTAATGATTCAAATTGGCATGAAGCTATGAAAGAAGAAGTAGATTATATTATTAAGAATGATACTTGGGAACTGGTTCCAAGACCTAGTGATAAGAATGTGATTGGAACACAATGGATATTTAGAAATAAGATGAATGAAGATGGTACAATAGTAAAGAATAAAGAAAGGTTAGTATGTAAGGGATATGCACAAAGAGAATGCATTGATTATTCAGACACACTTGCACCTATGAGCATATTAGAAGCTATTAAGTTGTTTTTAGCTTATGCAACATCAAAAACTTCAAATTTTATCAAATGGATGTTAAGTCAGCATTCTTGAATGGAGAGCTAAAGGAAGAAGTTTACATTGAACAGCCATAAGGATTCACCCTATTAGATAGACCTGATATGGTATGCAGACTAAAGAAGGCCCTCTATGGACTTAAACAAGCCCCTAGAGCATGGTAAGAGAGACTTGATGGATATCTAACTAAAATTGGATTCAAGAAAGGAGCAATAGATTGTAATCTATTCATAAGAGAAACATCTGAAGGACTACTACTTGTAGCCATATTTGTTGATGAAATTATCTTTGAGGGTAATGACAAACTTAGTATTGAATATTCTAAGGAGATGCAGAGAAAATTTGAGATGAGAATGATTGGACCTATCAAATACTTTTTGGGATTAAATGTGCAGTAGACAAAGAAAGGTATTTTCATTAATCAGTCCAAATATCTGAAAGAGATATTGAAGAAATTTAAGATGGATGATTGCAAGCCATTGGGTACACCTATGATAACAAGATATAAGCTTACAAAAGAAGATGATTCACCAGCAGTAGATATAACATTATACAAGTCTATGATTGGCAAACTCATATATCTTACTCAAACTAGACCTGATATTTCTAATACAGTTGGCATAGTTGGAAGATTTGCAGCAGAGCCTAAATAAAGTCACCTCATGGCAGTAAAAAGAATATTTAGATATTTGCAAGGCACTATAGATTATGGTCTATGGTATCCTAACTCAGAAAATGTTGAGCTTCATTTATATACTGATGCAAATTGGGTAGGATGTGTTGATGATAGAAAGAGTACATCAAGAGGAGCAATGTTTCTTTGTGACAAACTTGTCACTTGGACAAGCAAGAAGCAAAATTGTATCTCTCAGTCAACAATAGAAGCAAAGTATGTTGCAGCAGCCCTGAATTATTCTACAATTATTTGGATCAAGCAAATGATAAAGGATTTTGGAATTCAGATTGATTATCCTATTGTTATTCATTGTGATAACACTAGCACTATAAATATGTCGAAGAACCCTATGATGCATGCAAAGACAAAACACATTGAGATCAAGTATCACTTCCTAAGAGAGAAAGTTGTAGAGAAAGAAGTCATGCTGGATTATGTGAATACTAAAGATTAGTTAGTAGATATATTCACAAAGCCCTTGCCAAAGGATACTTTTGAGAATCTCAGGGAGAAGTTGGGAGTAATTCCCTTCCCTGATTCTTCTTAGAAGAAAGAAGAAAGAGCATTAGTCATCAGGGATTGATGGATGGTTGACTAATCTACCTCAAGAGTAGTACCAGTGCTTAAAATGAATGGCATCCTTTTCCATTGATGTCAAAGGGGGAGTAATATATAGAGTCATGAAAAATAGAAACAAAGGAGTAATATACTAAGGGGGAGTAGCATTCAGTCATGGAAGTAGTTTAGTTGAGGAAATGGAGAATATTGAAGAATACTACAGCATATGGATGATTCTTCCTTGGGGGAGTTTTAATGAGGAAATGGAGAATGTTATAAAATAATTTCTCATTTGGATTGGTGGTGTTTTTCATTCCATATATTTCCATCAATGCCAAAGGGGGAGATTGTTGGAGATTTTCCAGCAATCCAGTATTGACTATATGTTTGTCATTAATGACAACATATAGTAAGTAGCATGTGTGGAGGACTTATGTAGTAAGCCTTGATTATATGAAGCATGGACATGTGATTAGCATGATATCATGGATGCAGAGGTTAATTGTTAGTACAGATAGTTATGTAGCAGCTTGTGTTGACAATGTTTCTAACAGAGTTATAGGAAGTGTTCTGTGAGTGATTATCTGTACAATTATCATGGACCCTTGCACATTTGGATATGTGATGAAGACATGTTAGTGATGTTACATTCATGGATGTAGAGTCTTTTGATCAGTAGAAGTGAAGTTATGCAGTCGCTATTCACTAGTTGTAGTTTCTTATGTTTATCCAAAAGAGTCGACATAGATTTTATCAGTACAGAAGTTGTGCCTATCAATTTGGTATAGGCCCTTGGATAAGTTATTGGATACAAGTTAAGAATGTTTGGTTAAGATTTCATGAAGTAATTCATCTTGAGGAGAAAGTATCAGCTAATTTGGTAGAGCCCACAGTGTGTAGTGTGCGCCTACATTTATTAATTTAGATAGGTCTCGACTCTTGATGTGTGCTTAGTAGAGCCAACTGAGATGTTGTAGAAGATTTCTATTATTTCTCTAATATGATTTCAAGGTGGATCTAACAAGCCAACTTGATTATTTCATTTAGAGGAAAGATATTTATAGGCATTCATTTGTGATTACTAAATTATGGTTCAGGTTGAATGTGAAGAGCATAACAGACTGTACAAAGTGTTGAGCCATTAGTAGAAGGTCTATGTGACCAAGTAAAGAGTTTATGCTATACAATGGAATTGATCTAGATAGTAGGTCAAAGAGTAGTTCACCAAGATCTAGATATAGTGTGTATCTATTATTTAGAAGGTTGTAGCCTTCATCCCTTTGAGAAGTGTTCTCTTAGATAGTGTGTCCTCACCCCTAATAGGGTTAATTGTAAAAGACTCCTAACAGGGTCTGACCCTTGACAAGTTCACTGTACTAAAATAATTGTAAAGACAACTCCTAATAGGGTTAAGGATCTTCTAACAAGGATCATAATACACTAGTGCAGATTATTAGTGGATGTCAATTCCAATCAGGGTTTTTACCTATTTGGGTTTCCCCGTAACCAAAATATTTGTGTTGTGTTTTAGTGTTCTTTCATTGTGTTTATGATTTATGTTTTAAGTATACTTAATTGGGTAAAGAATTGAATCTTGTAGATAACTGATTCATCCCCCCCCCCTCTCAGTTATCTCTTGGGACTATTCCTAACACCCTCACCTTGGGCTTCCCCTCATAAAATGGGAAAACCTCTCGTTTGATGATTTCCTTGGGGACACAGCTCTGAACCGTCTACAAGGAAACATCACCCGAGACCTTGGCTCTCAACTCTCAAAAAATACTATCAACAACCTAAGGCATTAAGTAAGAGTGGGATCTCAATCTGGTAGTCATTTCCTCAAAATTCTTCAATACAATGATACAAGTATCTCTGTATATACCATCTGGTGGAGATGTATGGATAAACTCTCTAAGTTGAACTATCTCTATCTTAGTATTCTAAAAAATAGTTGCTAAATCAAGAGTGTGAGGTGCATCCTGAGGTGGTACAGCCTAGCTCGGTACATCCTAAGTGGCCATCTATATGTAACATGTGAAAGCTAAGTGTTAACAATTAAGTACTTGATTACATGTTATAACTGTGTGTAAAATGGGAACAAATATTTGAATATATAAAATTATACTTAAATTTACAATACTAGAGTTTACTAATAGTCCTAAAGGGTCCTTGAATGTATGAAATTGTATTAATATGTCCTATTAGGTCAAGTTAGTGGTCTTATTAGGTCTTAAGGGTCCTAAGATGTACTAATTAGTTTTAATAGGTCATATTAGTCCTATTAGGTCTTAATTCTAGTCTTATTAAGTCTTAAGGGGTCCTATTAGGTCTTGATTGGTCCTATTCTAGGTCTTAAGGATCCTAAGGGTTCTTAAAGACTTTTATGTCACAATAGGGGTCCTAAAGGAATCTAGGATGTACTAATAGTCCTAAAGGGTTCTTGGATGTACTAATTGGTATTAATAGGTCCTATTAGGTCAAATAAGTAGTCTTATTAGGTCTTAAGGGTCCTAGGATGTGTTAGCCCATTTTCTTTTCATAGCAAAAATCTAATGAAAATGGTCTATTCTTGCCAAATCTTGTGAAATTGTCTTGCCCTGGCTGCAACTTGTTTTTATCAGCGAAGAAGATCTATCAGGTTTTATAGCTTGCACCCTTATCCTTGATTAGTTCAGGGTGTCATCAAACTCTAGTCAAGATCGCATGTTCTCAAGTGTAAAACCCAGTGATATGTAGCAATTTTAAGGTCTAAGAATATGGGGTTTATCCATGTCTAAGGGTTTCATGAAATTTGTCCAAGTCCAAAACCCTAGCCAGAATCTATTTTCTCATTACCTTTTTGGGCCACTTAATGTCCCTTTTTGCACATGTTCTATTTCCTTGTCTAGGTAATTAGGTCATCTTTTCAGCAACTACATGACTGTAGCGTTCGCGTATTCTCTAGGTCCTGGTGGTTAATGGCTTAACATCTAGCAACCTAGCGGGCAGTTTTATTTTCCTTCATTCGCTCATTCTCCAGATATTTAGTCAGGGTAGGAGGCTTTTAGAGATTAAATATGAGTCATAAATGCAAATCAAGATAGGTGGTTGTCACTTGTTGTCTTAATCAAACTAGGGGTTAGCCAAATTTTCAGTGACTATGAGTTTTCTTTGTTCAAGTAATCTCTAAATATGACCACAATTAAAGGTAAGTTAGGTTTTCTCTTTATTTGCTGAATCACTTGATATAAGGTGAGTTAAGTTTGAGGCTCAGTGATTCAGCAATAACCATAGGATGAGAAAGATCAAAAGTCAGTGTGTAATCTCGAGATATGACTGGGGTTAAGTCAAAGATATGGTGACTTCATGAATAAAAGTTATCTCATTCTCTCTAAATGTAACCAGGGTTAAGAGAAATGTTCTAAGATATAGAGAATACTTTAGTCATGTCATCTTGTGATCAAGGTTGAGTTAAGGTTTAAAGCTTAGAGACTTAGCAAGGGTCGTTGATGTAGTCTTGATTAGATAGTAGTCGTTGAATCTCCGAATGAAACCCAGAGTTAAGAAAAGACTTAGTGATCATGCAAATGTTTCATTCACGTGATCTCCTAATCGAACCATGGTTAAGAGAAATATTGGGTGACTTGGAGAAATCCTTTAGTCGTGTGTTCGCTAAATTACTTAGGGTTAATGGGTTGGTCATGGTTAAAGGATAAAGGCAATACATGTTAAGGAAGATCTACAATGGTCATGATGTTGCAAAGGAAAAGTGCTTGAAAGATAATGACCATAGGATTGTGATGGTTGTCCGGTCCTCCAACTGCTAAATACCAATGAAGTAGTGGGTCTAGATGCCAGGTGTCACTAAGGTGCTCAATTTTTATTGGTTATCAGGAAAAGATGATGTGGCAAGATACTTTTAAATGCCAAATTGATTATTATGTTGATTTATGTGAACCACACGATGGGTCAGGAAAGAGATGAATCGACGGTCATGTTTTAAATTTGATCAGTTAACCGTTATTACCATGATTCAAAATTGTTTGAGGGTTTCTCTTCAGGGTTTGAGTACAGTGAGCCATAAATGACAAAAGCCAGATCATATTTGTTTTTCTAGGATGGTTGTAGGTGAGAAATGATGAAGAAGATATTAGTAGTCATTCTGATCTGATTTTGTTTGTTGAGGATGCCATGTTGAGTTAATGTTGAGGACTAATGTTTGATAAAGGCAACTAGGGTTTGATGAATGTCAAAAATTTCCATGCTCTGATTCACACTAGCTTTCTTTTGGTGGTCCTGGCATTTAATTTAGTCTTGCCTGCAACAAGAAATCAGTTGAAATTTTAATTGCAGTTAGCCTATTGATGATGAAACCCAAATAATTGTACATCAAACTTGATCTGATCCTTCCTGAGTTTTTAGGCTTTCTTGTCTGCTTTTATTTCTTGTTGTATCTCATTGTTGGAAGTTGTTATAAGCCTAATTTTTCCTTAAATGATCAATTTCTTGTTGCAATCCTAGTATAAAGGATTTTTCATGATCATTTAGGAGGGTCATCTTTTGGCTGGGTAAGAGGTCTAGGTTTAGTCTCTTCTTGGTTTCAGAATACCGGCTAATAATTTTTCTCTCAGTCTAGGATGTAGCAGTTCCTTGTATTAGGTAGTATTATTGTATCAAAGGAAAACTTCTGGTCTTTTTCATATTATTGAAGTGGTTTAGATCTTGAAGAAAGTGTATACAGAGGCATGTTCCTCATACTTAAAATAAATATCATTTTTCATTTCTCTCCATTTGTGTCCATCTAATGAGTTCTAAATTTTCTAATTCATTGTATGGAGCTTTATCCATGCATATGTTTTGATTCTCTAGTTCTGATTTAGAATCATATTAAATGATGCTCTAGATGAAGCATAGATTCATTGGGTTTTCACTGGGATTTTTGTAAGAAGCATGGGTTTGGGTGTTTATATTTATGGCTTAGATCTATGATGAAGATTAGTAGTTGGATTATGTATTCTATTGTGCATTAGAGACTCTGGCCCAATGGATAAGGCATTGGTTAGAAGCAAGAAAATTATGTAATAATGTGTTTGATATGGTGTGCTATATCCCACAAACATTAATCATTACCAATCCCAAGATTCCTCAAAGTCTTGAGGTCACAGGGTCATTTTGTTATATCATAGCAATGGAGAGTCAATGAATGACTAGTTATCATTCAGTACTTTCTTTCTATCATCTGCTTTGTTCAATCTAGTTAAAAGTCCTAAAGGTGCCATATGTTATTGGATTAGGTACACTCACCTTGGTTTTGCAGAGCTAGAAGTGAAGAGAGCAGTCTTGTCCCTATAGTTGGTTTAGTTACCTACTAATATCCCCATATTTGGAACTAACCCCTCCTCAAAATTAGTCTTAGGTATATTGGTGTCTCCTGGAGTGTAAAATCCTTTTCAGGAACTAACAAGATGGTGACTCTATTGGGGATGTTTTAATTAAAGCTTAAGTAATGCAGGTTCCAAGTTGAGCTGGACTCCTAGCCTAGTTATTTATTTATACACTGGTTTGCATTGAAGTGTATAAGAGTCAATTTTAAAAAAATTTAAATCTTCTCACCAAGTGTGGGTGGTGACTCTAAGTTCTTTGTTTGACCAATGCATTCTTTAATAAATAGTATTTAGAATACTCTGTTGAAGTTTTGTGTATTGGTGGAAAGGGGATACAGAAAGAGTTTTTAGTGCTTAGAATATTTGTCCCCTTCGAGGAGGTGGTGACTCTACAAAGATTTTAGTGAAGAAAGCTTCAAATCTATCAATCTTTCCAGTCAGTAGGTTAGGATTCAACCACATACTTCTAGGTATTTTATTTTCAATGTTATGAAATATTTCCTTATTAAGTGATTTGAGCACTAAGAAAAGGAACAAGGTGTGAAAAAGAGGTTTGCATACTTCAAAGAATTAGGATTGTATTTTTGCAAAATTTTTAGTGAAGTATGAAGTAGTAAACAATGGGGGATATAGAGATCAATGGACTTGTTATGTATTAATGTGAGGGTTTTTTGTCAAAGCATGAAGAAAAAACTTTAAAACAAAGAATCCAAGAGGAAGTCGTACTATTTCTAAGGAGACATGTGGGACAAAGAGAGAGGGATGAATCAACACCCATGTTTTACAAGAGATTTTTTTGGTAAATATTGTGAGCTTCCAGAGGGTGTTGAACTTCTAGGGTCTACATTCATTGATTTTTTTTTAGAACTTTATCTGCCTGAATCAGTCAATTGGCCTGCATCTCTTAGAGAAGAGGGTATTAAGCAAGCTAAAAGGTGGATAAATTTATTTGAAAATTATGAATCTGAAAATAATCATGATGCTAACTTTGTTCTTACTAAGGATGTTGATTACGATGTTGGCAATGAAATTTATGAGTATCATGATGTTGAAGATGAGTCTACAGTTAATAATGTTTCCATCAAATTTGTAGATCTCCCCATTTATCAACATAAGAGGGAAACATCCTTGTCTCAGTATAAGAGTGTTTTGGGTAAGCAACAAAAGGATGAATATGATGCAGATCAAAGTTGTTGCAGTGATTTCTCTACATAAAATGTTGTGAGGTAGGAGATTTTAGTGCCTATTCTAAACAAGGAAGAAGTTTGCAACATCAAGCAGGAGGCCAAAGAAAATGACCATGAATTTCAATGTCTACTAAGCAGTGAGAAAATCTCAACACTCTTAGTTGTTGATTTTCTAAGGTATGCCCCTAATGTGGACTTTTCTTCACATTACCCCATTGACATATGCTTTGACACTGATAATGAGGTAGGTGTTCAAAGTGATGGAGATAACAATTCATATTTGCATGAGTCCCCATCATATAATAAGTTTGTAGAAGTGAATGAAGACCATGACAGTGTGTTGTCCTGTCATGAAGATTCCAATGATGAACAAGTTTCTTGTTCAGTTTCTTTTCCTTCTTTTGATGAGTATGACGATTGTGACAGTATTGAGGACTTTGTCTTCAATGATTGGGACAAAAAATATTTTGATGAAAATGATGATGCAGATCAGTTGTCCCCATATCACAAAATTTGTGAAGATAGATCTCACTTGGTTCATGATCCAGATTGTGAATACATCCTTGAGGAACCAAGTTACTCAGTGGTTGAAGTATCTTATGTAGATAAATCTAAGGATCCAGTTCCTTCCTAGGCAGGTGAGTATGTAGTAATGCACACTGATCATTGAATTTTATTCTTCAATGCATTACTAGATAAATCTTGTATTTCCAGTCCTCAAGAAGAAGTAAATGATGTTCCATACTTCTTGGAGTATGAACATGATGGTGGTTGTGACTAGAAGAGCATGGGTAGTGATCATTTTAGTTTCATTTTTTAGCCCATGAGTATTCATATATGTTGGCAGCAAGATGATCATGACACTTTTAGGTGGAAGGTTACATATGTGGATTAAAATCAAACCTTTGACTCAGGAGGGTTTTGATTTTCCTTCAGTGGACTAGGGTTAAGGGGTTGGCCATGGTTAAAGGATAAAGGTAGTACATGTTAGGGAAGATCTACGATGGTCGTGATGCCGCAAAGGAAAAGTTCTTGAAAGATAATGACCATAGGATTCCGATGGTTTCCAATCCTCCAACTGATAAATACCAATGAAGTAGTGGTTTTGGATGCTAGGTGTCGCTAAGGTGCTCAATTCTAATTGGTTTCTAGGAAAAGATGATGTGGTCAGATATTTTTAAAGGCCAAATTGATTGTTATGTCAATTTAAGTGAACCACATGATGTGCGAGGAAAGAGATGAATCGATGGTCATGTTTTAAATTTGATCATTTAACCATTGCTGCCAAGATTCAAAATTGTTTGAGGGTTTCTTTATAGGATTTGAGTACAGTGAACCATAAATGACAAAATCCAGTTTAGATATGTTTTTTTGGGATGGTTATAGGTGAGAAATGATGAAGAAGATATTGGTAGTCATCCTAATTTGATTTTGTTTACTGAGGATGCCATGCCGAGTTAATGTTGAGGACTGATGTTTGAAAAAGGAGGCTAGGGCTTGATGAATGTCAAAAATTTCCATGCTTTGATTCACGCAAGATTTCTTTTGGTGGTCTTGGCATTTAATTTAGTTTTGTCTGCAATAATAAATTGGTTTAATTTGTAATTGCAGTTAGCCTGTTGATGATGAAACTCAAATAATTGTACATCAGACTTGATCTGATCCTTCCTGGGTTTTCATGATTTCTTGTCTACTTTTATTTCTTGTCTACTTTTATTTCTTGTTGTATCTGGTTGTTGGAAGTTTTTGTAAGCCTAATTTTTCCCTAAATGATTAGATGCTTGTTGCAATCCTGGTATTAAGGATTTTTCATGATCATTTAGGAGGGTCATCTTTTGGCTGGGTAAGAGGTCTAGGTTTAGTCTCTGTTTGGTTTCAAAATACCGGCTGATGATTTTTATCTCAGTCTAGGATGTAGTATTTCCTTGTATTAGACAGTGTTATTGTATCAAAGGAAAACTTTTGGTCTTTTGCATATTATTGAAGTGGTTTGGATCTTGAAGCGGGTGTATATAGAAGCATGTTCCTCATACTTAATATAAATATCATTTCTCATTTATCTCCATTTGTGTCCATCTAATGAGTTCTAAATTTTCTAATTCATTGTATGGAGTTTTATCCATGCATATGTTGTGATTCTCTAGTTCTGATTTAGAATTAGATTAAATGATGCTTTAGATGAATCATAGATTCATTGGTTTTTCACTGGGATGTTTGTAAGAAGTATGGGTTTGGGTGTTTATATTTATGGCTTAGATCTGTGATGAAGATTAGTGGTTGGATTTTGTATTCTATTGTGCATTAGAGACTCTGGCCCAATGGATAAGGCACTGGTCAGAAGAAAGAAAATTTTGTAATAATGTGTATGATATGATGTACTACATCCCACAAACATTAATCATTACCAATCCCAAGATCCCTCAAATTCTTGAGGTCACAGGGCCATTTTGTTCTATCCTAGCAATGGAGAGTCAAGAATGACTGGTCATCATTCAGTACTTTCTTGCTATCATCTACTTTGTTCAATCTAGTTTAAAGTCCTAAAGGTGCCATATGTTACTGGATTAGGTACACTCACCTTAGTTTTGTAGAGCCAGAAGTGAAGAGGGCAATCTTGTTCCTATAGTTGGTCCAGTTACCTACCGATATCCCCATATTTGGAATTAACCCCTCCTCAAAATTAGTATTAGGTATATTGGTGTCTCTTGGAGTGTAAAATCATTTTCAAGAACCAATAGGATGTACTAATTGGTTTTAATAGGTTATATTAAAGCCCTAGATTAGGTCTTAAGGGGTCCTATTAGGTCTTAAGTGGTCATATTCTAGGTCTTAAGGATCATAAGGGTTCTTAAAGATTTTTATGTCACAATAGGGGTCCTAAAAGAACCTAGAGTGTACTAATAGTTCTAAAGGGTCCTTGGATGTAATAATTAGTATTAATATGTCCTATTAGGTCAATTAAGTGGTCTTATTAGGTCTTAAGGGTCCTAGCACTACTACATTTGGGGCCAAATTTTGACAGAAGTTTTCGATGGGTAACTTTTTCTTATGAATTTGGTGTTTTTTTTTCTATAATAGGGCCAGATGATGTCGGTATTCCAATGGGTGTACAATTGACCATTAGAATTCTAATAGATTAAGGGTATACTTTAAAAAAAAATTGAAATAGCCTCATCATTTTTATTTTGATTGGATAGAGAAGAGCAGGAGAAAAGGAGCGAAAGCTAAGTGTGGGAGAAGGTATGTGATTTCTTCATCTTTCAAGCCTCTTGCATCATATTCAAATGCATTTCATTTTATTTTATCATGAATGCTCTCTGAAATGACCACATTCTACTGGTGTCGTGCCCTAGCTAGTGCTTTATCTCTATTATTTGATGTTATTGGTGCTTGTGCTCAAGGATATCGATTCACTATATTCAAATGTTTGGATTCACATTTGTTGATATTACTAGCATATATGTTTAATGATGCCATTGTATATTTTTGTCACTGAAATGACCGTATTCTACTGGTGTCATGCCCTAGCCCATGCTTTAACTCTATTATTTGATGTTATTGGTGCTTCTGCTCAAGGATATCCATTTTTTTGAAATGTTGACTATGGTTATCAAATGGACAGCCCATGAGCTTCTAGCTAGGTGCCATTTGTATTGATAGCTTAGGACATCAAATGTATTGTATCATTGATAGTCGAGACTTTGTTAAAAGGAAATAGGACAAAGAATGATTTTTATTTAGTTTCTCTATTTTGATCCCTAAGTGGCTTACAACCTTAGAGAAGTATATGCAGATTTACGGATCCAGTTGCAGGATACATAGCAGTTGATAATTCACAAGAAATCCATGCATCCAATTTGAATAGCAATTAATACAAAGAACTGGGGTTCTCCAATGGCCTAATCATCTGGACCTTGAATGTCCCCTCAACTAGTGACCCTTCAAAACTAGGTTATCATGCAATCAATGAGTGATCCTTCATTCTCCTAGTCTGCCCTACATCCAAACATATTGGAAATACACAATACAATGATAACAAGTCTTTCACAATCTCCCTTCCCCCAAGGAACACTATCAACCATCCCTTCCACATAGCATTTCACTATTTTATGAGTGGATTGTGCAGGAACAATTAACATTAAACAAGGAGCAAACTCCTCAACACATCTTGGAAACCATTGAATTCAATAATAAATGAAACCTAACACCAACACTATTCCTTTCATAGTTGCAGGATACATACCAGTCGATAATTCACAAGAAATCCATGCATCAAATTTTTATAAGGATATCCTACTAATCAATAGGAATTTTCTTGATATGACCAATGATTATGCATTTTGATGGCAGTGTGCTAGTTCAAAAGGATAATATAAATCTGAAACAATTTTTTTTTATTTTCTCAAACTATAAATGTGGTTAAAGGGAAAATATTACGTGGAAAACCCACAAACCAAGCTAGCAAATGATTGTACATCAAATTATTCCTATATTCATTCAAGTATTGCTATGCTTCAGCTACCTGACCTTTGAGCTTCATCTAGAGGAATGTGTAGCTTTAAGATAGAGTTACTTCTTGGGCCTTACAATAGGGTGGAATATGATCAAGATTTGTTTAGGCTATATCTTTCTTAGTCCCATTGTTAGGTTCTTATGGTTCATGTTTTGAATCTATTATGGTTGTGTAAGGGATTTGTAGATTCTTTTTCTAACATAATTATTCAACACCATGATTGGAACAACTGGTTGTTGGCTATTGTACACATGAATCATAACTGTCAATGGTTCTTTGTGTTCAAGAATGCGTTGATCAATCTTTGAGATTTATTGTCCCAGCTTTAAAAGAGTGATAAAAGATATAGTGAGTGCTATCTTTTCCAAGTGTTTTGTGGGTGCCATTATCTTCTAGGAGTAATTGTTGTAACCAAATTATGTTCTTTGCCTCTAGTAAATATTGTAGACACAATCATCTTCTTGGTGAAGGGTTGCTTCCATCCCCATGAGGCACTTTTGCATGGTTTCCATTCCCTTGTAGTATAGTGAACCTAATTTAATACAAGTGTGCACTATTTTGGGATCCATAATTTATGGCCCCTACACTATGGTTGTTAGCCTAAGACAGGCCTACCTTTGCATGTAATAAGAGGCCAACATGAAACAAACATCCAGAAGTTAGGGAGTTGCTCCCTGTCCATAATTTATTATTTAAGTGCTAAGTGATGATGGGTATATCATGTAATTCATACCTACTGTGTCTCTTTCTTTCTCTCCACATTTCACATTAGGAGTATATGCTATAAAATACCAATGAAATCAACTATTCATCAAATCTAATCAAAATTCCAGTATAAAGATTAAAATAGATCTTGAAGAAATATGGGAACCATTTTTGATAGATATTGTACAAATGAAGAGAATACTCCCATGAGGAAATGCTTCAATGTGGAACAATTGAAGGACAATATTTTACTTTTATATGCACATCTGCAATGTTTTTAATATATTTCTGAGATAACAAAACCATAGAAAGAATAGCATATAGAAGAAAGTAAAGAATAATGATCATATTTTGAGATATTGTGGAAACTTAAAGGAAAGAATGCTTGGTGGGGTTATCATGAAATCAGTGAGTGATCCTTCATTCCCCCCTCTTCCAGTGACCCTTCAAAATTGGATTATCATGCAAGTAGTGAGTGATCCTTCATTCTCCTGGTTTGACCTACATCCAAACATATTGGAAATACACAATACAATGATAACAAGCCTTTCACAATCCCCCTTCCCTTGAGGAACACTATTAACATCCAGACCTTGACAGTCCCCTCAACCAGTGACCCTTAAAAACTAGGTTATCATGCAATCAGTGAGTGATCCTTCATTCTCCTAGTTTGCTGAGAATCCAAACATATTGGAAATACAAAATACAATGATAAAAAGTCTTTTACAATCCCTCTTCCCTTAATGAATTACTATCAACATTCGAACCTTGACTGTCCCCTCAACTAGTGAGCCTTCAAAACTAGGTTATCATGCAATCAGTGAATGATCCTTCATTCTCCTGGTCTACCCTGCATCCAAACATATTGGAAATATATAATATAATGATAACAAGTCTTTCACAATCTCCCTTCCCTCAAGGAACACTATCAACAAGTGACCCTTCTTCTTATCAGCCATATCCAATGTTTCATTGAAGTCACGGCCAAGAATGAAGGTCACCTTACCCATACCATTCACAGATTCTGAAATGTTGTTCCAAACTCCTAAAAACTTTTATATTGCTTCTTGTTGCTTCTTTAAATACTTCTTCTACCACAATGTCCTCCTACCCCATCTTCTTGATCTTCCTGGCTAAAGCGGATGAATCCACACACACTAACCCAAAATAAAGGGTTTTGTATCCTTTAATGAATCTCAGTCACTGGTAACGCATGGATAGTCAAACCAGTAGTCTCCAAAGCATTTAATAAGTGAATATGAATGTTTGAAAACTTTCCTCTCAACTTCCCCAACCACTCCTAATTGGTTAGAGGGATATTTCTAGAATCTCCACTATTCCTATCCTTACCAACAATTCTTAAACATACTTTATCTGATATGATAATAACATGCTAAACTAAACCAATGGCATGTTCTTCATGTGGTACAAGGAAGATTTGGCTATCAAATCTTCCTTCATGCAAGCTAAGCATGAGAGAAGGTATGTGATTTCTTCATCTTTGATTGGTATCTTTGATGAGAAACATCTTTTGAGCCTCTGGCATAATATTCGACCGCAAATTTCAAATGCATTGCATTTTATTTGATCATGAATGCTCACTGAAATGATCACATTCTACTGGTGTTGTTCCCTAGCCTGTGCTTTATCTCCATTATTTGATGTTATTGGTGCTTGTGCTCAAGGATATCGATTCACTGTTTTCAAATGTTTGGATTCATGTTTGTTGATATTACAATTCATCATATCAAATAAAGTATGTTTAAGAATTTTGAGTGTCTAAACACTCAACTAATCCCTCTAACTGATTAGGAGTGGTTGGGGAAGTTGAGAGGAAAGTTTTCAAACATTCATATTTAATTATTGAATGCTTTGGAGACTACTGGTTTGACTATCCATGCGTTAATGTTTAGAAGAGATATTTAAAGACATTCTTACATGTTTAGAGAGTTTTAAGAGGCACTTATCATGACTATACCCTCACAAATAGTGGCATAGACTGGTTTTACTAAGTTTCCTTTCTCTATTTTGAGGTTTCCTTTCTCTATTGTAGGGGTATAGTCAGAGGATTCATTGACAAAATGATCCTTTGAATGGTTACTATGAATATGAATGATTTGATATAGCATATTGCTCATTTTACTTGAAGTTTGGAATAGCTTGTGCAAGGGTGAAAGTAGTTTTGATCATTTTGGTCATGACTGTTCCTCTACACAGTTAGAAAATGTAACTGTCTAATGATTATATGTAATGTTGAATGGATTAAATGCTTTATTCTTGGTAGAAGTGAATGGAAGGAATAGTGTTGGTGTTAGGTTTCATTTATTGTTGAATTCAATGGTTTCCAAGATGTGTTGAGGAATTTTCTCCTTGTTTAATGTTAATCGTTCTTGCACAATCCACTCATACAACAGTGAAATGCTATGTGATTGACAATTTCATACAACTGGTCCTTTGGCATGTATTAAATACAATCCAGTCACTTATTGAATGCTTTGGAGACTACTGGTTTGACTATCCATGCATTACCACTGTCTGAGATTCATTAAAGGATACAAAACCCTTCATTTTGGGGTTATTGTGTGTGGATTCAAATGTAGGTTTGATTTGGTTAATGTTTAGAAGAGATCAATAAAGTATTTAAAGACAATCTTACATGTTTGGAGAGGTTTGAGAGGCATTTATCATGACTATACCCTCACAAACAGCGGCATAGACTGGTTTTACTAAGTTTCCTTTCTCTATTTTGAGGTTTCCTTTCTCTACCATAGGGGTACAGTCAGAGGGTTCATTGACAAAATGATCCTTTGAATGGTTACTATAAATATGAATGATTTGATATAGCATATTTCTCATTTTACTTGAAGTTTGGAATAGCTTGTACTTGAAGTTTGGAATAGCTTGTGCTTGTGCTGGAATTCTTGGTAGAAGTGAATGGAAGGAATAGTGTTGGTGTTAGGTTTCATTTATTATTGAATTCAATGGTTTCCAAGATGTGTTGAGGAGTTTTCTCCTTGTTTAATGTTAACTATTCCTACACAATCCACTCATACAACAGTGAAATGCTATGTGATTGACAATTTCATACAACTGGTCCTTTGGCGTGTATTAAACAAAATAGAATTTTTAGCATATTATTATAATTCTATTTCTTTGTTGTAAACATGCCATTGGTTTGGTTTTGTAAAAAAAAATTCGTGTACAATTTTTTTTTTCTATTTTTTCCATTTGATAACCACAGTTAACATTTCAAAACAGTGAATAACATCAAATAATGGAGATAAAGCATGGGCTAGGGCACGACACCAGTAGATTAAAAATGAACCAATGACATGTTTACAAAAAAGAAATAGAATGATAATAATATGCTGAAAATTATATTCTATTTAATACACGCCAAAGGACCATTTGTATGAAATTGTCAATCACATAGCATTTCACTGTTGTATGACTGGATTGTACAGGAACAGTTAACATTAAACATAGCCAGTGTTCTCTTTACTTTCTCAAATATCTACAAGTTAAGAACATTAGAGTTGTATAATACATTGTTAGTATCCTTTTTCCATGGGTCCTAAGTCTTTGGGTCCATGGAAAGGAAATAGATTAAAAAATACACTTCAAAACAAAGGAAAAACTTAGCAAATTCAATCTAACTTGCTATAGATGAAGGAACAGTCATGCTAATAGTTCCTCTAAGTCTTCCAAAACATTTATTGAACTCCCCTAAAGTGCTATTGGATCCCCAAATTTCTTAATCCAATCAACTTACATCAGGATCATGAGAAACTTCAAAGGATTAAAAACATTGCTTGGAATAGTCAAATCATTATGCTTTCAAATCAATTACCTATCGACATATCCCTTGCGAAGGAGAGAAGCCAAACACATAAAGAACATGCACATAAACACAGCAGCTGAAAAACTTAAATGGAATACACCAAGAAGTACCAAATGATGAATGCTCAATTGTTGTAATGGCAAAGCATCAGAACCGTCCATTTCTAAAATTTAATTTTGTATAGTCTTAATTATTTTTCTATAGTCCTAATGATGTTGAAAATTGTTGACAAAGAGTGTTTCTTTTTTTGCTTATAGTATAAATGATTTTTCTATAGTCGTAATGATTTTTCTTATTTCTTGTCTTTTGTCCCTTTTTTATTTCCTATGTCTGTGCTTCGTGACAGGATTTTGTCACCTGCTTTTGATGGTATATTTCATTCAGTCTATGTGGAATACTATTTTGTTCACTATTTTATTTCAGCTTCATATTTCTTTCATTTTTCATAAACATAGAGACTACACATGCTGATAAAAAAATGAGCTATTTGATTTAGGTTTAATTTTCATTATTGTAAATGGTTAATATTTCTAATGGTACTCCTTGGTGTATTTCATATAAAAATAATCATATAAAAATAATAAATGTAGTAACGATGGTGCGGTGCATTATTGATACATAGGCTCGATGACTCTTTTCAATGTGCCAAACTGTCGATGTGGTGGTGGGCAGTGTGTGTTGAAGACTTCACGGACACCGAACAACCCTAGATGACAATTTTGGTGCTACCCAAATAGAAAAAAGGTTGCTGATGTGTATATATTTAATATTTCTAATGTAAATGCTATTCATTATAATATAAGAACTAATGTAGACTGGGCATCACAGGGAAATAATGGTTGCTGATACTTTAGTTGGATCAATGACAGCTCATCTGCATCTATCCGCCCATCTCCACTTATCCGCGATGAAGGATTTGAGTGCGAAATGTATCAGGCTAGGGCAAATTCTGAAATTATATTTTTACGATGCCTTTTCTATATTGTAATCACATATCTTTGTTGCGACCATATGAAGAGATGAACTTAGGAATTAGTTAGTTTAGTATTTTCATATTGTAACTAATATTTTAATATGGATATGACGTAACTTCTGTTTGCCTCAAGTGCGCATATATATGGTTTACATCTTTTTTAGAATAATTCTTCATGTTTATGGCTCAGGTGAGCCCCAATCTGCTATCAATCACATGATTTAACATATAGTGTTTTCTTGGTTGTTCCATTTGTTCCTTGACCTTGACTATGGATTGACTATCATTTTCAAGCTTGAGCGTGGCTTCATACCAAGTACCATCCATAGATTTGTACACAATGCTGATTTACGAATGTAAATAATGCATTGAACTTAATCTATGAACGTATGTGGTATGAAGTCTTGCTGAAGTTTGAGCGTCCTCCCTTTATTCTAGTGAGGGATTGGAATGAGTTCATTTTGGATGCAAAGGAGAAAGGGATACTCAAAGAGGAATTACACCAGCAAATGGGAGAAGGTATAAACATTTTAATAGATTTTTATTATTAAATAATGAAATTTGCATATACTAGTGTTCTAAGCATCCTCATTACATGATTTAAGGTCTTAGTCCATAGACAAATTAAATTAGACTTACTATCCAAAATACATAAAAAAAACACGCACATAAACACGACAACTGAGAAACATAAATGTAGATTTCACTATAGCTGAGAAACATAATTGTAGGCATCATAGTCACAATCTTTTGGAAACAACGTAATTGTGTTGTGTACCCAAGTGGTGGACAGCAACTTCTGCACCCCTGATTCCAAGTTGAATACATATGTTGGAGGACCTTGTATTCATGAGCAACAGATGTAGTCAACTTGGAATCAGAAGTACAAGAGTTGCTCTCCACCATCTAGGTATACAACTCAATTACGTTGTCTCCAAAAAATTGTGACCATGATGCCTACAATTATGTTTCTTAGCTATTGTATCCCAAGACCCCTTATGACCCTTTACGACCCTTTACAATCCCTAAGAATAAATCTTAGAGGTCTTAAAATGTCGTAAAGGGTCATAAGAGGCTCTTAGGGGGGGCCAGATGAGCTTCCACCTTCACGTGGTTGGCCCTGTTAAGTAGAGAATGTTTAACTATTCTTGAAACAAAGAGAAGCTCAATAATTTAAGGTCTCAGTCCATCAAGATGCAGAAAAAATGATAGGAATCAACGATGGAGAGTTTTTAGATTTTGAGAAGATGTATATGGAGTGGAGGCCAGATTGAGTACCAGTGTAGAGTGTTAATAATTATAGCCTTTTGGCCAAGATAAAACTAATCAAATAAATACCCTTGTGTGATTTATAATAATAAGGAGATTATTATTTCATCTATATATATGTGTTGGTTGAATTAGTTAAGGGCCCAAGGTCAGCCTCTTGGCTTTAACATTAAATATATTTAATAAGACCAGGTCATCCCTCTTGAAGATAATTCAATTCATATATATATGGTGTTGGATTCTAGGGAGAGAAGCACCAAAAACATAACATGCTTCCCTCCCCCAAAACCTTAATTCTCTTCCTTAAGCAAACTTAGAGGAAGTAGAGAATTTAAGAGCAATGTATGGAGGTAGTGGTGAATTCATAAAGGAAGAAACAAATATGGAGTCAGCTGTGAATTCATGGAGATAACAGCAAATTCATCAAGGAGCAATATTCAATGATTGTTATTGGTGCGAACAGCAATCATAGATCAACATATATTGGTGTGAAAGATAAGCAGCTTTGGCTAATAGATAAGAACAAGTCTGAGCATGAATAAAGATTAGATTATGATCTGATCCATACAACCAGCAATTATTGGCATTGTTAACTGCGAGTTGATTAGGACTGGAAGCCTATGTTAGGAGTAGACTCCTCCTTAATACACTAACACTAAGGTATTAATCAAGTTCTCCTCAACACCTTTGTTAGTACAGGTTGGAGGCATATAGACTGGAGTATACTTGTGGGGGTATCTTCTATCCCTTCTTGTTTACTTTATTCTATGTTTAGCTGTGTTAGATCTCTATAGTTTGTTCATTCTGGAGTAGAATCTGAAATATATCAATAAGAGATGATGATTTAGTAACCTACATCTAGAAAACCTTCACAATTATCCCTTCTTTGGCCTCCACTTTTTCTTCTCAAAAATGGTTATCTAGAAACTTTGGATACTGTTTCTCATCCATGCACGAAATGTGCCAGTGATCTTATAAAATTACTTTATGCCTCTAGTATTGATGAGATGTACAAGAGCAAAATGTTTTTACGAGACTGGGATTAATTTTTGCAATGTACATAAATGCAAGGTGGTGATTATTCTCGACGATCGATAGGTATAAGTCTTCCAGGCCTTACCTAGTAGCTAGGACTAAAGATAACATAGCTCAAGAGACCATCATAGGTTGTCTCTTTCTTCAGTCTATATTATTGACAGAATGTTTTACCTTAGCTCATCAAATCCAAGGATTTTAAAGAATTTAATAGTATATTTTCATGGCAATGTATATTATTTAAGTTGACGTTGCATGAATTTATCTACTTCGCATACTTGTAGACTATTAGGACAGCGATAAAGAAACATTTGATGTTAAGTTCCAACATAAAGTGAGTAAATTTGTTTTAAGTAAGAAAAAAATGATAACATGAATGCGTATGAAATTGAAATGCAACTTGCCAATCCTTGTCATACACAACTTGTGTGTGTTAATGACAATGAGGACGTGCACCACAGTAATACAAGTAATCATCTTAAATTGATTGGTGTAGTAATTCTTGTTGTAGAGAGTGTAGAGGCCGTTGTTAATAAGCAGGTTGAGGTTGAGGCCGAGGCCAAACAACCTGACCTTGATGTTGATGATGTGACTAGATCAAGTAAAGAGCTATATGATTATGAATGTTGTCAAATGCCTTTATTACCAAGGAATCACCACCCACCATTAATGAATATTAATGATCATTGTTTCCTAAGGGTAATCATTTTTTGTGTATGCTGATCACCCAAGTCTTTGGCTGTGATTTGCATGTTGTGCGGTTTGTCAGAAGTGGGGGTATGACATGTTGGTTGGATTATAACATATTGACACTTACACTATGAAGAAGACAAATGATTAAATAAAAAGAGAGGACCAACTGAACCATCTTTTGGTCAGTCTATATCACATTGAGAAACAATGTCAAGACTTGAGAATCAAAAAAATCAAAAGTTTCTTCAAGACCATGAATGATCAACAACATTCCATCAAAAAACAAAACACTAATCTATGTTATCATTAAGCCATAAAATATGTCTTTAAAGTTTAGAAGCATCACAAAAACTTTCAAGAAACATAGTACTATCCAAAATATGTCTTTAAAGTTTATTTATAATGATTATGATGATGTTGATGTTGATGTCTATAATTTATTTCACTTACTAATGCTTGCCTAGATTGAACTTTGAATTGCCAGGTTGGAGAATGCTTTCAAAGTTTAGGGTCTATTCCACATGATACTCTTAGTTACAGCTCAAATGCAACTCAACATATTTTTGATGTTGGGCAACCCACTACAGAAACTCATCCGCAAGTGAAATTTAATGTTGTGAATCTTGGCATTGTTAATGTTATTACTTTTCCTCATGTTTCATATTTGTGAAAATATTTCTTGGCACTATCTTCTTTTTCAATTCCTATATTTGCAGCTTTTTAGACCATTAACTTAAGCATTACATGTCTTTGTTCAAAGTTTATTCTAACACTATATTATATCTTATTCTTATTACAATGTTCTTTTTTGTGGGGCAAGAGGTCAATCTTCATTGTCTTCATTGTGGGGGATAGTGAAGATTTCTCTGAAAAATAGTAGGTCTTCTTTAGTATCTTATAATAACATGCTAAACTGATAAAGGTGTTATGGGCATTTAATCTACAATTAATAATAGATTAAGAATATTATTACTATTCTTAATGTTCCATTTAAATGCATTTAACAAAAAAAACAAATTTACAAAACTAAACCAATGGCATGTTTACAACAAAGATGTGTTGAGGATTTTGCTCCTTGTTTAATGTTAACTGTTCGTACACAATCCACTCATACAACAGTGAAATGCTATGTGGAAGGGATGGTTGATAGTGTCCCTTGAGGGAAGGGGGATTATGAAAGACTTTTTATCATTGTATTGTGTATTTCCAATATGTTTGGATGCAAGGCAAACCAAGAGAATGAAGGATCACTCATTGATTGCATGATAACCCGGTTTTGAAGGGTCACTGGTTGAGGGGACAGTCAAGGTCTGGATGATTGGGCCATTGGAGGACCCTATTTCTTTTTATTAATTGCTATTCAAATTGGATGCATGGATTTTTTGTGAATTATCAGCTGTTATGTATCCTGCAACTGCATTTGTAAATCTGCATATACTTTTCTAGGGTTGTAAACCACTTAGAGATCAAAATAGAGAAACTAAATTAGAATCATTCTTTGTCCTATTTCCTTTTTAAAAAGTCTCAACTATCAATGATACAATACATTTGATGCCCTAAGCTATCAATACAAATGACACCTAGCTAGAAGCTCACGGGCTGTCCATTTGATAACCACAGTCAACATTTCAAAAAAATGGATATCCTTGAGCACAAGCACCAATAACATCAAATAATGGAGTTAAAGCATGGGCTAGGGCATGACACTAGTAGAATGTGGTCATTTCAGTGATAGCAATATACAATGGCATCATTAAACATATATGCCAATAATATCAACAAACGTGAATCCAAACATTTGAAAACCAATGACATGTTTACAACAAAGGTCTAATAGAACTCCCAACAATTCTTAAACATAATTGATCTGATATGATGAATTCTTAAACAATTAAGGTTGGAGTAGACATAGTTATCACACATTTTTTTTGTGTGGTACAAGGAAAATTTGGCTAGGTCAAATCTTCCTTCATGCTAGCAGTCTATAGAATTAGACCTTTATTAACAATTGATCATATCACATAACTATTATGTTTAAGAATTGTTGGGATTGGTCCTTTGGCATGTATTAAAGAGAATATATAGAATTTTCAGCATATTATTATCATTATATTTCTTTTTTGTAAACATGCCATTGGTTCAGTTTTGTAACTTCACTGTTGTATGAGTGGATTGTGCATGAACAGTTAACATTAAACAAGGAGAAAACTCCTCAACACATCTTGGAAACTTGATTCACTTCTACCAAGAATAAATCATTTAATCCATTCAACATTACATATAATCATTAGACAGTTACATTTTCTGACTGTGTAGAGGAACAGTCATGACCAAAATGATCAAAACTACTTTCACCCTTGCACAAGCTATTCCAAACTTCAAGTAAAATGAGAAATATGCTATATCAAATCATTCATATTCATAGTAACCATTCAAAGGATCATTTTGTCAATGAACCCTCTGACTATACCCCTGTGGCAGAGAAAGGAAACCTCAAAATAGAGAAAGGAAATTTAGTCAAACCAGTCTATGTTGTTGTTTGTGAGGGTACAGTCATTATAAGTGCCTCTCAAACCTCTCCAAACATGTAATATTGTCTTTAAATACTTTATTGATCTCTTCTAAACATTAACCAAATCAAACCTACATTTGAATCCACACACAATAACCCCAAAATGAAGGGTTTTATATCCTTTAATGAATCTCAGTCACTTGTAACACATGGATAGTCAAACCAATAGTCTCCAAAGCATTCAATAAGTGATTGGATTGTATTTAATACACGCCAAAGGACCAGTTGTATGAAATTGTCAATCACATAGCATTTCACTATTGTATGAGTGGATTGTGCAGGAACAATTAACATTAAACAAGGAGCAAACTCCTCAACACATCTTGGAAACCATTGAATTCAACAATAAATGAAACCTAACACCAACACTATTCCTTCCATTCACTTCTACCAAGAATAAAGCATTTAATCCATTCAACATTACATATAATCATTAGATAGTTACATTTCCTGACTGTGTACTAGAGGAACAGTCATGACCAAAATAATCCAAACATTTGAAAGCAGTGAATCGATATCCTTGAGCACAAGCACCAATAACATCAAATAATGGAGATAAAGAATGGGATAGGGCATGACACTAGTAGAATGCGGTCATTTCATAGAGCATTCATGATCAAATAAAATGCAATGCATTTGAAATTTGCAGTCGAATATGATGACAGAGGCTCAAAAGATGAAGAAATCACATACGAAGAACATGCCATTGGTTCAGTTTTGTAAATTTGTTTTTTGTGTCATTAGTAATTGGTAGATTAAATGCAGATAACACCTTTATCAGTTTAATTAGCATGTTATTATCATATCAGATAAAGCATGTTTAAGAATTGTTGGGACTGGTCCTTTTGCTTGTATTAAACATAAACCGAAAATACCAAACTGATATCTTGCCCTTGCAACATGACAAAATATTTGCATTTGACCAATAACTCTAAGCAATTGAATGATAAATCCACATACCTGTATCTTTGTAAAATACCTGGAACATCAAAAAGATGGCTAAGTGGCTGCCGCCATGATTTTTATCTACTAAATATGGGGAAAAAAAACACCAAAAAGAATCAAATAGAAAACATGATTGGTCATTTCAGAGAGCATTCATGATCAAATAAAATGCAATGACTTCTCTCGAGCTCGATCAGCTTTCACCTACTTATTTTCTCCCACTCCTTTTCTCTACAATCGAAATAAAAATTATTTGGCCATTTCAAAATAGTGAATCAATATCCTTGAGCACAAGCACCAATAACATCAACTATTTTGATATGTGGGTACCCTAATGTTGGCAAGAGTTCTTTTATTAATAAGCTTACTCTGCAAGCTTGAAGAAGTGATATATTTTGGAAAATGAAGAGTGGAAAGATGATGATGTTCCTGAGATCATGGATGGACACAATGTTGCAGACAGAATGGGAAGACATCTTTCGAGCCTGGCCCTGGATCCTTCAATAATTGGGGTAGGATCCAGACCCAGGCTAAAAAGATGTCTTCCTTTTTGTTGTGGAATATAGGCTCTACTACTACAACAACGACAGACTGTGATGTACATATCACAACAGCTAAGAAACATAAATGTAGGCATCATGGTCACAATTTTTTGGAGACACAACATAATTGAGTGCTATTCCCAGATGATGCAAAGCAACCACTACTTTGCATCATCTCAGAAAACCACTCAATTATGTTGTGTCTCCAAAAAATTATGACCATGATGCCTACATTTATGTTTCTCATTTGTTGTGTCCCAGGACCCCTTATGACCCTTTACGATCCCTAAGAATACATCTTAGAGATCTTAAAATGTCGTAAAGGGTCATAAGAGGCTCCTAGGAGGGGCTAGGTGAGCTTCCACCTTCACGTGGTTGGCCCTGTTAAGTAGAGAATGTTAAACTATTCTCGAAACAAAGAGAAGCTCAATAATTTAAGGTCTCAATCCACGAAGATGTTAAAAAATGATGAGAATCAATGATGGAGAGTTTTTAGATTATGAGAAGATGTATATGGAGTGGAGGCCAAATTGAGTACTAGCACAGAGATGATGATTTAGTAACCTACATCTATAAAACCTTCACAGTTATCCCTTCTTTGGCCTCCACTCATTCCTCTTCTCAAAAATGGTTATCTAGAAACTTTGGATAGTGTTTCTCATCCATGCACGAAATGTGCTAGTGATCGTATAAAATTACTTTAGGCCTCCAGTATTGATGAGATGTACAAGTGTAAAATGTTTTTGCGAGACTGTGATCAATTTGTGTAGTGTACATAAATGCAAGGCAGTGATTATTCTCGATGATCGACAGGTAGCTAGGATAGTAGCTAGGACTAAAGATAACACAGCTCAAGAGACCATCATAGGTTGTCTCTTTCTTCGGTCTATATTATTGACAAAATGTTTTACCTTTCATTAGCTCATCAAATCTAGGGATTTGAAAGAATTTAATAGAATATTTTCATGACAACGTATATTATTTAAGTTGATGTTGCATGAATTTATCTACTTCACGCATTTGTATACTATGAAGATGGCCATGCTTCTTTATCATCGTCCTCATAGTCTACAAGTGCACAAAGTAGATAAATTCATGCAACGTCAACTTAAATAATATGCGTTGTCATGAAAATATTCTATTAAATTCTTTCAAATCCCTAGATTTGATGAGCTAATGAAAGGTAAAACATTCTGTCAATAATATAGACCGAAGAAAGAGACAACCTATGATGGTCTCTTGAGCTATGTTAACTTTAATGCACCTATCCGTCAATTTTTTGATAATTTATAATTAATTCTGACAGAAGTGCTATGCCTTCAACAGACAAAATGTCAAAGAAAAATAATTTATGACATTTCTTAAGACAGTAATGCTATACATTTGATAGGGAAACCTGTTGAAAAAATGCTACACAACTATTGCTCTTCCAACAGTTTAAGTGTCGTATATAGAACCTTCAACAGTAAGGCCATATCACCGATAGGTAGATCTATCAAAATTTGGTGCAAAATATCTCTATTCCAATAGTACTAATGTCAGAAAGAATATTTTTTGACAGTCCATTCTGACAGAGACTCTATATTTTCGATAGGTCTTGTTATCAGAATTTTGATGGATGAACCGTAGGAAATGCCATAATGAAGCTATTGTCATGTCTAAGTTTTCGACATGAGATGGTGTTGGTAAACCGATGGGTATGTCTTCTGTCGCTATTTCCAACGCAAAAATGGAGATGGACGTAGGTGTCAAAATTTTGACAAATGAGCGTTGCAAATCTGACAAATGGTCGTCAAAATTTGACCTCAAATGTATTAGTGTAGGATGTACTAATTGGTTTTAATAGGTTATATTAAAGTCCTAAATTAGGTCTTAAGGGGTCCTATTAGGTCTTAAGTGGTCATATTCTAGGTCTTAAGGATCTTAAGGATTCTTAAAGAGTTTTATGTCACAATAGGGGTCCTAAAGGAACCTAGAGTGTACTAATAGTCCTAAAGGGTCCTTGGATGTACTAATTGGTATTAATAGGTCCTATTAGGTCAAGTAAGTGGTCTTTTTAGGTCTTAAGGGTCCTAGGATGTACTAATTTATTTTAATAGGTCATATTAGTCCTATTCGGTCTTAATTTCAATCTTATTAAGTCTTAAGGATTCCTATTAGATCTTAAATGGTCATATTCTAGGTCTTAAGGATCATAAGGGTTCTTAAAGAATTTTGTCACAATAGGGGTCCTAAAAGAACCTAGTGTGTACTAATAGTCCTAAAGGATCCTTGGATGTCACAATAGGGGTCCTAAAGGGTCCTAAGGTGTACTAGTTGGGTCCTCTAAGTGTTTTAAAGGATACTAGGATGTACTAAGGCTCAGTCCTCCTAGGATAATATTTTAACATCTAAATCTACATGAATAACATTTATACATGTAACTCTAAAACATATGTACATAATTTATAGAGAGAGAGAGAGAGAGATTCCTAATATTTACTAACTTTAAAAGCAATTTAAAAATAAATATTTTTAATAATTTCTATAAGATCTTAATATTTTCTAATATTTTCTAACATTTCTACTATGATTTCTAATGTTTTGTAAATATTTTCTAACATTTGCTAACAAACTACTATGATTTTCTATCATTTTCTAACATACTAGGTTACAATTTTATAACATTTGCTAACATTCTAGTACGTTTTTCTAATATTTTCTAATGTATACTAGAAGTTATAGTTTTCTAGTATTTTATAATGTATACTAAGTTACAATTTTCTAATGTTCTCTAATGTATACTAATTTACAGTTTTATAATATTTTCTAATGTATACTAAGTTACAATTTTCTAACATTTGCTAACATATTCTAACATTTATACTATGGTTTTCTAATATTTTCTAACATTTTATAATAGTTCTACTATGATTTTCTAACAATACTACTACAATTTTCTAACATATTCTAACATTCTACTATCATTTTCTAACATATTCTAAAATTTAACTACAATTTTCTAACATTTCTACAAACTAAAAATTATTTAAAATAACTAACTAACTAAAATAAATATAAAACATATAATTTATAATTAAAAAAATGAGAAAAATGTGTGTACCTGATACTACTAACAATCCTAAGAGGTTGAAAAAGCTTGGGAGGTGATGATGTCATAGTGGACGTCACTGGTTCACTCTAAGCCCCATGTCCACAAAATCTCAAACAAAAAATGGTGAAAATGAAAAAGGAAGTCAGAAATTTATAAAAAAATATGGCGAAAAAGTGGCTTCGCTCAAAGTACCCTATGTAGGGTACTTCGCTCAAAGACCCCCCTTCGTGAAGTAACCCACGTAGGGTACTTCAAGCGAAGCCAATCATCCCCTTTGCGCGAAGAGGGTACTTCGAGCGAAGGCACTAAAACTAATTTTTTTTTGGAAAACTGATTTCCTTCATCCCAAAAAGTGGGACACACTATTGTGATTTCACCTTGCAACTAAGTGTGATTATCTAGGTTCACACATAAACTGATTGAGTGCATTTGTTGCATAAAAAATATCTGGTCTGGTGTTGACCAAGTACATCACAGACCCATTTATTTTTTGGTAGAGAGTAGAATCTGCTAACTCTAAGTCTGTAGTTGCTTATTTTAACTTATGTAAATTTGTCTCCATAGGTGTAGATATAGGCTTCCATTCCATCATCCTAAACCTTTTCAAGATATCAATAGTATATTTTCCTTGATTTAGGATAATACCATTATCCTATTTCCATACTTTTAAACCAAGGAAGTAGTGAAGGAGACACAATTCCTTCATGTCGAATTCAAATGCAAGATCTTGTTTACACTTGGTGATGAGATGATCTTCTCCTATGATCAGAAAATTGTCAACATAAAGAATGAGAATTTACATATCACCATTTATTACCTTGAAGTAAAGGTTATGATCTGTATCATTCTTGGAGAACCCTAGTTTGGAGAGGTAATTGACTATCCTCTCATACTAGGCTCGAGGAGCTTGTTTAAGACCATATAGATCTTTCTTCAATTTGCAAACATGAGAAGCATCAGCATGAACCATAAATCCCTCAGGTTGTTTTAGGTACACTTCATCTTCTATAAATCCATTAAGAAAAGAAGTCTTTACATCCATTTGGTGAATCTTCCATACTTTTGATGTGGCGATAGCAATCATAGCCTAGATAGAGGTGTAATGAGCAACTAGAGAAAATGTATCTTCATAATCAATTTCTTCCTTTTGTGAGAACCCTCTGGCAACAAACCTTTCTTTATATTTTTCAATGATCCCATCTACTGCATGTTTGATTTTGAAGATTCATTTAGATGATACAATTGATTTGTCTTTATTTCTAGGTACAATGTCCCAGACATCATTCTTGAGTATGGATTGATATTCTTCTATCATGACATCTTTCCAAACTTGATGTTGGAGTGCTTCCTCAATACTAGAAGGTTCAAACTTGATGATTTCACTCATAAGAGAAACATAGCTAGAGTATATATTTGGTCTCTTGCTTTCTCTAAAGGTTCCTTTTGGAGTTGCATAATTTTTTGCTTCTTCAATCATTTTCCTTGCTAAGAGAGGTATTTTATGACCCACAATAGAATCTCTAGGCTCAATAGAAAATTTCATATGTTCATTGAGATTATTGTCTTCTATAGGTACATGTGTCTCCCTCTGAATCTTAGGAGCATGGTTCTCTTCCATATTTTGAGGAGACTCATCATCTATTTTATTAATGTCTTTAGATCTTTTGAATGCAATGTCCTCTTCAAAAGTTACATCCTTGCTAAGCTCAATTAATTTATGACTATGGATATATATCCTATTGGCTTTGGATGATTCATTGTAGCCATCAAATACTCCTTTCTTTCTTGAGGGTTCTAGTTTAAACCTTTTCTCTTAAGGAATGTGAATATAAATAGGACAACCAAATATTCTAAAATGACTTATGTCAGGCTTTATCCACGTAAATTCTTCTTCATGGGTTTCGTTATCTAGGAGAGAGTAGTGAGGACATCTATTTTGAATGTAAAAAACTATACTAGAGGCTTCATCCAAGGCTGAGGTATGTAGGTTTTGATCATGCATCATAGATTTAGCTTCTTCTACTATAGTCCTATTTTTCCTTTTAGCTACCCCATTTTGTTGAGGGTTGTATGGAATAGTGTACTCCCTCTTAATTCCAATATTATTACAAAATTATTTAAGTTATTAGAAATGTATCCCCCCCCCCCTCGATTATATGACCTTAGGGTTTTGATAATTTTTCCTGACATTTTCTCAACTAGAGTTGTGAACATTTGGTATGTTGTCTCTAATTTAGATATAATTGGAACTATATGATCCTTCACTACATCCATTAGAATCTTCATGGCCTTGTTTTTTTTCTTCGTCCATTGAAGTTTCTCCTCATCTTTATCTGGCATAGGTATAGCCTTCTCCACAAATGTGTTCAATTCATGTTCTCTTAGTGCCATCATTATTCTAAAATTCTAAGAAACAAAATTTGTAGCTCCTTCAAGTCTGTCCTTAAATCTAACACCATTCATTTTTGCTTAATGAAAATTTAGAGAGATTTAATGGAGGTTAGATTTCCTCTTTTATTTTAATCAGATTGGATATTCTTTATGCTAGCTTTGATACCATGTTAAAGTTTTGATCATATTTAGAGGTTGTAGTATTTTAATTTTTCTATATATAATTTGATCACAATGTAACCAAAATTCTATCTAGAATATATGTGTGTGTGTGTGTGTGTGAGTGTGTGTAGTCTTTAGAACTCTTAATATTAATGTCAATGATAATATTTTACACTAAGAAATGATGATAATATAGATCAAATTTGTATATATATTTTTGCTTAATATATCTTTGAATATATAATTATACTATATATTAAAAAGTATTGATGATCATTGTTGAGACTTGTTCAACACTATATTTTTTATGTGCTTCCCAATTCATAATGATCGATGATGTATATCTCAAGAGAGGGAAATGTCTATGAAGAGGCATGTCCCTACATGAACATAGTCCACATAGTGACATGTCTCTTCGGAGGCGTGTATGATTACAATGTAATGCCAATATTTATCATTCTTAATCGATACTCATATATATTCACATAGTAATACAATATTTTTTCGATGCTAATAATCGATTGATATTATACAAGTCTAAAATATATGGCCTCCATAATATAGTGTGCTATCTTTGATAGCACAATATATTATCAATGTCATCGGCATTTATATCGATACTCATTATCGATGTTTGCATTATTATCAATGATGTAATTGTATTAACAACATAATTTATATTACTGATATTAACAACATGATTAATATAAATGGTATTAACAACATGATTAGTATTATAAGTATGGTTAATTATAGTTATCTCAATTACAATAAAATATGTATAAACAATACAATACATAACATGTGTGTGTGTGTGTATATATATATATATATATACATGGTTGTGATCATACTATTTAATCATGTATAATAAGCAATAATCATAATAGAATACATGAGAAGGATAGAGATCAAATGCCTAAGGTCAATAGGCCACTTATGCATTTGATTTCATTGATATGAATAATCTGATTAAAGCTACAATTCAATAACACTATCCTTACCATCCCCCTCATCTAGAACTTCTTCAAAACAATTTGAAATACATCCTTTAAATTGAAGAAATTTAGGAACATGAAGGGGATGTCTAAGACATCCCCAAACAATCTCAAGGATAACTAGGCATCCCCAATGCAAAAGGAATAATATTCTACATAAATTTAAATTTTTAAGTTTTTTATAATTTTCATTAGATTGTAAAGGGGTGTGGAGGTCCCTAAAACCCTCACACACCCCTTATACAACCCAAATCACAATGTGAATGAAATTAAAGTAAAACATTAACTATTGCATTGTTATGATTGTAGTTTCTAGATTTAATTATGTTTATCATTTTGAAGAAATGTTGATTCAAAAAGATAAACATAATTAAATATAGAAAACTTCAAGTGTTTTAATATGGAGTGTAGAAACTTAATGTCTCTAATTATTGTAATGGTGTTGAGTGTGTTGGTTTCTGAGAAGATTTACGCTACAAAATAGCTACCAAGTTTATCTTACAATTTCCTATTGTGAATCCAACTCCAGTAATCAGAAATCTCAGAGACTTGGACCAATTAACAAGGATCTAGTAAAGCCTTTTTCACTTTAGGCTCTACAAAACCAAGGTGAGTAGACCTTTAATTCTCTGTAATACACACCCTAAAGGCTCACAATTGGCATTAACATAAATTAGATGATCTCATATGAGGCATCAACATAACATGGAGATACTCAGTAGTGACTAACTATCCATTCAACTTTGACTTGAATGGAGCATGAGATATGGGTAAGACAACTAAAAAACATAAGAGATATTAAGTGGTTTAATCATTTTTTTGCAACAAGGACCATCTGGACAGGAACAAAAAAACACATGTAAATCCCATAACTAGATGAGATTAGTGCCTCATCCCATTGGGCAATAGAGTCGTTAGAAGTACCACATTATATAATAGAGTTTCATCAATAGCATAAGATCTAAGACCAATTCCTTACAAAATTCTTTAACAACAATCCCAACCTAGCCTTCTTATCAAAACCCCTGCACAAGCCCAAGAAGTTTGCAACTTCTATCAAGAATTTTAATTATTTATTTGAATTAAAGCATGAAAAGACAATTACATATCTCAGAACAAGACACTAAATGGGACAATTCTTTATTTTATTCCATTTAAAAATTAATTGACTCATCTACTAGAGAGATCTGAACCAGTATTATATTTCATTGAAAAAACTAAGCTATCTTTGTCATATAACATAGATACAACTAAAAACACCCAAAAACAAACAAAAGGAATCAACTCAAATTCATACAATACTTTCTCTCTAGAAGATTTACAAAATTTCTCCTACCCAGGAAAACATGCTACTAGAACCCCAAAGTTTGGAACACCCCCAAAAAGAAAGAAATTAGAAGGGAACCCTATCTCATGGCCTTGTTTATCCTTTTATAGGAACAAGGGTAGCAACAAGCTATGAGTTAAAGATGACACTTGTCAAAATTTTACATTCTTGAGAAGAAGGAAACTTCAGATAGTACAAGATAGCAGCTACAACAAAACAGTATTCTTCACACATCTTCAAGCGCATCCCTATTGATGAAGACTTGTGAATCAGACCCATGAATACTTGATAGCAACTTCAGGTGTTATATTAACTTTTCAAAATGATGTAACACTAGCAAAATTTTCAATATGATATAGTACTTTCACTCCTCTGCATACATCCACACCCATTCACTATACTCATCCTCAGCAACCACATTTGATTTGTCTCATTCTATTTTATCCTTGATTTTATGAGAAAAATCATCCTTTAATTATCTCTTGAAGCACCTTCATCCTTTGTATTTTTCTGCCTATACTCGTAAAATATTTCACTAGATTTTTAAAAATGTGCTCCTTTACATTTATTTTGACATTTACTTTACCGGTGACCATTTATTTTCCAATATTTCATTTTATCACCTTATTTCATTTGGAAATGCGCAACCCTAGCCTCTTAGAAATTTTTCTCACTTTCTAGCTCTGTCAGCACGAGTCAACCTGATCCACTATTTATGATTGCCACATGGAAGCTTCTGATTTACCCCCAAATCCACCTCTGCAATACCTAGCACACACATCACCAGAACATCTCCTCACTCATCGGTCAACCCTACTACACATCAACATTCCATGATCCCTCAGTAAATAACAATTGAGCATCTTGGTTTATGAGATCATGATAGTCGTTGATCTTTGTAGGAAGTTAACTAGCACGGAGGATCAAATAGATACTAACATTGAGAAACTTTATTTTCCATTTAAAAGATCTCTGATGGTTTAAGTCATGTGTTGAATGATAAGCCCTTTAGTTGTACGATGTTTATACTTAATACAATATATCAATCACCTATTGTCCAAACACATGTGGTGGAATCTCATGTTTCCATGGCATCTTCTCTCTCCTCAGTATTTTGATCATGGGATCTCAAAATCACACCACCTACTATCATCGGTCCCACATTCAATTCATTTGCGCTCACTACATGTTAAAATTTGAGGGATATTTTTAATTCTTTGTCAACTAGGGTCACGAGACCATGAAATTTCAACACCAAGCACTCCCAGGCCCACAATCCACTTAGCTCTTGCATTCTCTGATGGACAATGTACTTTAAAAGTCCTCCCTTCAGGATTTCAAGATTTCCCCTTCTCTGCTTCTAATCCCAATTAGTAGAACCCCAAATGAAAATTCTTCGCTCTAAGGCATGGACCCCAATCTTCCCTTTAGGATTTCAATATTTCCCCTACTCTACACCCCAAGCATCAAATCTCTACCTTTTCTAATTCTCCAATCTAAATACATGGTTCCCAGTCTTCTTTCAAGGATTTTGGGATTTTCCTTCCTCTACTATTTTCAATCTAGATCTTGGGATTTCCCTTACTTTGCCTCTATTTCTGATCAAGATTTCAGGATTTCACTTCCTTTTCTTCTATTCTCAATCACTTGCACCCCGACCATCAAATCCCTACATTAAAGTACTTAGCATATCCTTTAAGTTCAAAGGTGTCATCAACCCATCGGATTTCCAATGACTTTTTCTTCTCACAATTACAACTTTAGAATATATGGGCCCCACCACATGAAGAACCTTGTCTGAAACTTGATTTTATGAGATGCTCAAGGAAAATGGGTCCCAGTAGCTGATTCCTTTTTTACTAGCTTGAAGCTTTGGTATAATGTTTTTTTAATCTTAATCAAAACTTAATTTTCCTCGATACTGGATAATGGACCCTACAAAAAAATCCTTTCCATGACATGCCTTATTGAATGAAATTTTCTTCGCTACCATTTGATTTTTCTTACTCGATAACCCACATTATTTGATATTACCTCTTGCCAATATTTTTAATATTATTCACATTAGGAAATGTTTCATTCTTGAATACTTGAATTCCAAGGCAAGGCACTTGCTCAAAAATGTCAAAGGGATCCTTCAAAATTTTCAACATGGTAATCTCAAGAAATTGAGTGTACCAACAAAGTGTTGGGGACTTCAATATCTACTACATCATTCTTGTTCAGTGTTACCAATTACAAGGAAGGGCATTTGAAAAGTAGAGGTGCCTATTAATGTTGCAAAATTACAAACTAAAACCCTAAAATTTAAGCCTTAATAACATTGAAAAGTTGAAGCCTAGTTGTTTGAATTAAATCTTAACAATGAGAAACTTTCAAAGACTATAGAATAATGTTAAGGTGTGTTAATTTTCCTTTTTTTAAGTTTTTTTAATCTTGTTAGAGTATTTGTATTTTTTTAAATTTGTTTTTCTTTATTTTTTTATATTAATCATCACAAAAATAAGGGTGTTAACCCTTACAAAACTACAACTCAAGGGCATAAAGATACACAATCTAAGGGTGTCAAAAGAGATGAGCAACACATTAACAGTAAAGGTAATAGCAATTACAAGTATAGGCCATGAATGGCACACTAAAAGAAAAGTAAGTAGCCCACCTCAAGAGTGGGTAGATAGCTCACCCATAGCATGGGGAGGTGAATGAGATGAAAAAGAGTGATTTTTTTAATATCATTGGACAACTGGCCAATCAATACTATCACTAGGATTCCCACCACTAAAGGGAGCAAGCGCTAAAATCCCATTAGAAAGACTGTTAGCACAAGGGATAGAGTGTTGAGAAGGTTGCATATTGTCAGCTAAAGATTGGAGCAAAGGAGTAGCAGAAGGAGAGGGTTTGCATGACCAGAGGGTGTTGTACTAGTATCAAGAGGACATACAGGATTTGTAGAGGCCAGATTTGTAGCATGAGCATCATCTAGATTTGCATCAAGAGCATCATCCCAAGGATAATTTTTATGAAGTTATCATTCATCATCAAAGGAACAATAAAAAGCATGGATAATCAAATGTTCATCATTAGCATCCTTCCTCCAAGTGGAAATGCCTTTACATTGTAAGAGAGAACAATATGTTGCCACATAGCCAACAGACAAGCATCGATGACATCGCAATGGGAGGTCCTCATAATCTAACGATTGATTCCATAGCTTATTCCCCACCATGGGAACCACATCTCTAGGGAGACTTGCGAAGATATTAATGTCAACCAAAATGTGTGCAAAGGCAAAAAGACCTCATCGCTTTTTATAAAGGCTCAAAAACTAGGCATAATCTAAAACTCAAGATTTGGACATCCGACCAAGCAGTTCATCCTCCTTATAAAAATTCATTTAATATGTCAACCCAAGGATGTGTTACTTGAAATGAGCCAGCAAGATATATGCACCAAGTACCACTCAACCACACATTCTATAGTTGCTGTAGGAAATAAATACTGGAAGGAAACTACTTTATGACTGCAAGAAGCAAATACTAAAATAGAAATTAAACTATAGTTGTAGAAAAGTAAACACTGGAATGGAAATTGCAGAAGTGAATTTGCTAACAAAATATGAAGACTCTTGCAAACTAAGCTATAATGCTTTAGCTTCTCTTCCACTTTGGTTGCAGGAAGCAATAGCTAGCATGTGGCTTTGGTTGCAAGAATAGTTCAACACTTAATACTAAAATAATGTAAATGCGGGAAAATGAATTTAAGTGGAATGAATCTAACTAACTATGGATTTCTCACTAACTGGGCCCCCTTGGAAGAGTACCCCAAACACTGAATTATGAAAAGTTAAACCTCAATACTTCATTTTCTCTTTAACTGAATAACTGAGTACAAAGATGTATGAAAACTAGTAAACAACAAAATGGAATTGTATTTCCATTAAACTGATAATGCCCCCCTTCTCACATAGGAGTGGGGATTTATTTAAAAGGAAAACTTCTAACAGCTAACTAATCACACCATAGAAATAGGTGGAACTTTTATTACAACACTGCCAACAAAAAGGAAGAAAGCTATAAAATTGGAAACATAATAGATCTAGAAAAGAGGAAAGAGTTGTTGTGACAGTAGATCTAACTTCCTACTCTCTCCTAGATTTCTTTAGAGAATTCATCTCATTGTCTTAGTCTTTTCTTGATGACTATCACCTTGATCATACAGAAACCTTTTGTCGGTGTTGTGTTAATATTTCTCTGTTGGAGTCTGTGAAAGATCGGGTCGAGCATCCATCATATGAGTGTGTTTCACCTAGTTAAGATGATGGTTTCTATATTGATGCATTGCACTTCATATGTTAGGATAAATATATTCATGGTAATAAACACCAAAACATGCATGCATTATTTATGTTCAAATAGCTATTTTACTTATAAATACATAATCATAATTTCAAAGTAATTAATATAGCATATTCATCCAAGTATAGCATATTAAGTATGTTTAAACCATAGCAGAAGTCTAGTGGCTAAATGCCACATAATAATAGAACTGAGTATAAATTCTTTGAGAAAATATAACAGAATAAGGAAAAAGACCCAACAGAGACTATCCTAGGGTGTCTAAAATATGGCATCATTATGCCTCATCATTTTCTGCCTATGAACACTAGTACCAGTCCTCAGGCACTGAGACATTCCAAATTTTTGCAAGCAACCTGATATCTCATTCCTAAGTCTTGCCACTCATAGAATTGCACACATGCCAATAGAATCTATTTGTCTATTCCATTTTAATGTGTCAGCTCATCTCTAATTTCTCATCTACCTCATTATCCATGAAGCTGAATAATGGCCATAAAAGTAGAGGAGGATGGAAGGTGAGGAGTACCCATCTCTTTAGTCATGGTTGTTGTACCTAGCCCATCTTTTTCATAATCCTTCTCTAGCCCATATTTTTGTTAACCTAGCCCATCTTTTTTGTAATCCTTCTACTACCTTGTGCCCTTCTCCTAATGAGAGTCTCTCAAACTCTACAAAGACTTGTTCCCATTTATCCATTATTCTCCTTCTGTGTTTTTAGTCATGGAATCCATAAAATATTTCCATCCAATCACAATATAATCTATGAAGTGTGCCACTTTCTGGACACAGGGGAAGTGTGATTGATCATTCAATTTCCCTATATTTGTTTAGTTGTTCTTCATAGTTTATTTCATTTTTTTCCCAAGAAAGAAGATAAGGTAGGTGAATATCACTGACAAATAGAAAAGGGTTTCAATTAGTATTGGAGGGAATAGCATGATTGTGCAAGTAAAATTCACGCAGGAGATTCCTAATATAGTTTGGTGATGCTTCATATGCAGCCACAAATTCCTAGGGAAAGCTTGTGTCTATGTTAAGGTCTCTAAGAACCCTCATTAATGTGAACATTAAAAAATACTCTTTTAAACATAGGGCATAGACCCTAGGAGGTGGTCTGCATTCTATTAATCTATGAATTAGCTTTGTGACTAAATCCAATTTTCCTTGCAAAAGTTGAATTTCTTGTTGTTTTATTCCTATTTCCTTTTTCAATCTGTCTCTTTCCAGTTCCCACATTGACTTTTCATATTGCATTTGTGTAAAATAGTCAATGGAGAGGTAGGGAATTGTTATCTTTCCCTAGTTTCTTGGTGGAACTTGATCTACTGCTATTTCTTCTTGGTTTTCCTATTGAACTTGTTTTGCTACTATTTCTTCTTGGTTCGCTAGTGGAACTAGCTCAAATGTTGCCAAGACATCATCCACATGAATGTTTTCTTGATGAGAAGAAGACACATTAGATATTTCTTTTTGCGCTGCTTCTTTGTGCATTATTTCCTTGTCTAGAATCTTGGTTGTAGGATCCTCTTCCATCACATCATGACACCCTGTGAATGAACTATTTTCTTGTGGTTGATCTTCCATGGGTTCCTCAATAGGAACATTAGGGGTAGAACCAGTCATTGTAGGTGAGTCCTTCTCTATTTGTTTTGCATTCAAATGAACACTTCGTCATGGTGGGGTGTCGACTGGTGTTGCAGGACACTTTTGTGAGGTCTTTTTATTTGTAGCAAGAGTGGCTACAAGAGGAACAAGGTGTCATCCATAACATATTCAGTAATTTTTTCTTTTCCCTTTCTTTATTCTGGCCATTCTATTCTACCCTTGGATTATGGAAATCCATAGGAACCTCAGTTTCATCGCCCTCTAGGTTAGGGGTTTGGATTATCAGTTGCCACATTTTCTTTATCAAATCCTGAAGTATAAGGGTTTCCCTGAGACTTTTCTGGAATAGAAGACTCAACATTTTCAAGAATGGCCTCATCATGGATATTTTCCTTCTCTTCTCGAATTTTGGGTTGTGGCCCTTCACCATGCAATTGTACATGAGGTGTTACAATAAACTCATCTTAGGTCATAGGAGAGGTATCATGCAGAGACCTTTCCATGAAGATTTTTATCAACCCATGGTGGGTGACAGCATTCTGCCTTCCCTTCCTAACTTCCTCAGAACTAGAATTCAACAAACAATATAGAAAATTGGGCATATTTACCAGGTGGCCATGCCACAAATGACTCAAAAGCTTAAAATGTATGGCATGCAAGAAAGAAAACCATCCCTCACAGGTAATGTACCTTATAATATGAACTTCTAGTTGAGGGTACTCACCAGGGAGAGATTTTCTTCTAGCACCTTGCTTGCTGGATTCTAGTTTAATGTCTATTGGTAGAGAAAATTCATCTCAGGTTTTTCACGCATCATGCCCATGTAGAAAGGCTTCTCCAGTGGTAGGAAGTCTAGAAACTACTGCAATTCATTTGTTAGAAGCCTCTACTGTTAATCATTTTATGTAAGCAACCCCATTGATGTATGTCTGCAAGAATTCCAATGTTATGGCCTCATCATAACCACATAACCTTACAAAATATGTAAGCCAACCTACACGATTGAAAAATTGGACGTTGGCTTGATCTTACAATAGTGACGTATGATTTGTCAATTCATGTCATATAGGTTGTCCACCCATTCTACTTCCTAAGAAATTTTGTAACCATAATCCCTTCAATTCCAATAGTCTTCCTAAAAATTTGGCCCTCTATTCTACCCAATATTTTACTAAACTAGGGTTGGATGATCAACTCGTTGGGCTTCCTAGCTCGTTTAATGGGTAGTCTAGACAAATGGCAGAGGGATTTTGAATTTTTTTTTAAAATAGGAGCTAGAATTTTGGATTTTAAAAATGAAGCTATAGTAAATTTAATATGCAGGGGATGTTAAATCAATGACTGCGTAGTACAACCTTGAAAATTAATAATGTGTGTGTTTTTGGATGCTAAAAACACACACAATCAAATCTAGAAACACACACACATTTGAAATGGATTATTGAAATTTGATAAAATTAAAAATGGTAGATTAATGCAAGGATATTTACTACAATACACAACTAAACTGACTGCCCCCATGAAAAATGAGGCAGGTGTCCTCACATGCTTGGTTTGTAAGTATAGTGGTACTTGGATGAATTACTAAATTAATTACAATGCAATTGATAATGATGTCAAATTAAGTAAAGAGCATTTTAAATAATAAATGAATGCATACTTAAAATATAATAACCTTTAAATACCCAAATTTGGAAAGATCGATGATGTGGGCCAAAAAAAAGTAATATATGGTGTAATGATGATGTGACATATGAATGAATATGGTAGATAAATTTGATGTGATGTGATGTAATGGTTGCTTTATTATTGGAAAAGATATTTTCATGGGAACAAAAATTTTTTTATGACTGCATGTGTGCAAAGTCAAAGAAATAACCAGAGTAAATAATTGGTTGTAGTAGAGTCTTCAGATGGAGGAGGTCCATCAATTGCAGGAGGTTCATTGGCTACAAGATCTTTATTAGCAACAGGGGGTTCAGCTACAATAGTAGAAATCTCAAATTACCACAAGAAGTCAACCTTTGTTTCTGGCTTGGGGTACATATGAAGTCTGTGTCCATTTACCAGCAACTGGAAATGTACAAGGTCAATGGTGGATAACTGAACCTCACCATTAGCATAAATGTGTTCAATTTCATAGGGGCCAAGCCATCTTGTAGTGAGATTACCTTGTATCTCTTGAAATATGGAGTCATAAAAAAGATCCCAGTCACCAAGAATAAACTATCTATTGAGGATATGTGAATTGTGCCACTTTTGGCATTGTATCTGGACCATCTTAGTTTGTTGTAAGGCTTCCTTTCTCATTTCATCCAATTGGTTGAGCTACAGGATCATGTTGTGTTGCATTGTAGGAAGATCGATGTTGAGTTGTGTTAGGCCATTCTCATGTCATAGCCAAAATCCAATGAAATGGTTTATCCCTATAAAATCTTGTGAAAATTGTCTTGCCTTGGCTGAAACATGTTTGTATCTACAAAGAAAACCTATCATGTTTCATGGATTGAGCCCTTGGCCAGGGATAGTTTATGATGTGTCCTAGCTCCAATTCAGATTACATGTGCTCAAGTGCAAAAACCAGTGAGATAGGATAGTTTTAAGGTATGAGAAATAGGTCTATATCCATGTCCTAGGTAATAAAATTGTCTAAGTCCACAAAAAACCCTAGCCAATTCTATTTCTGTATTACCTTTTTGGCCACTTAAGTATCTGAGTCTGCACATGGTTTTTTATTTCTTAGTGTTCACTAGGTCTCGGGATTAATCTTTTAAATCACCTTTTATTTAGCAAACCAACGACTGTGTCTAGGTCTATGTCATATTTCTCTTTAGTCACCTTATCTCCAAATACAATCCGCGATTAGCTTTTCTTTCAGTGATCCAACGACTATGTAGTCTCTGAATCTCATGATCTTTAGTGGTTTTATCCAGACATTCAGTGACCCAACACAACAGTTATCTCCAAATTGCTAGATCAAATGGTTAAGTCCTAAGTCATTTAGTGATCAAGTGATAGTCATTGATACTTTCAAAGTTCAACGGCTGATGTTTAATCTCATAATGGAACCTGAGTTAAGTGAAATATTCATCGATTCAACAAATAAAGGTATTCATTGAATCTCATGAAAGAATTGAGGTTAACAAGATCATTTAGAGAATATGAGATTTCTGCAGTCGCTAGATCGCCAAATAGAGGGTGAGTTACGTTAAAAGATTTGAGATTTAGTAGCGACCGTGGATGGAAGATAGGATCAATGGCTAGCGCGCAATCTCTAGATCTAACCAGGGTCAGGCAAAATATTCAATGATCCAGAGATTTTCTTTGTTTGCATGATCTTGTGAGCTAATCATGGATAAGGATAACCTTCAGCGATCATGCAAAAAATTTGGTCGTGTGTTCTCGTAATGAAGTGTGGTTAAGATAAAGACATTGCAAGTGCATATTGATCTTATGGTGGTTGTTTTTTTGCAAAGAAAAGGTGCTCGAAGGTCTAAGTTATTGCGGCATTATGACAACCGTTCGATCTGGTTTAAGTGAAAGATTGATAACCAGTGGGTCTAGGTGCCAGGTGTTGTAGAGGTGTTCATTTATGATTGGTTTCCAATAAAGGTGATGTGTCCAATTATTTTTAAAGGTCAGTTGACTATTTGATGATTTATGAGGATCATCTGATATGTCAAGAAGGGATGAGATCAACGGTTCTATTTTAAACATATCTGATTGATCATTTCTACTAGAGTTTGAATTGTTCAAGGGTTTTTCTCCAGGTTGAGGACTAGTTATTTAATGCTTGGGTGACTGATCTACCTAATTTGATCTTGAACATTATCATAGTATGGCCCAAAAATGATGCTTGTCTATGGAGGTTGTCCATGACATGGAGAAATGGGTGAACCAGGCATGCCATTTATGATGTGGGTAAAGTGAACAAAATGCTCAAATGATGAAACTTCTAGTCTTTGGTGTACCAGTCAGGATTTTGGTCATAAATGAAGATCAAATTTGGATCTAATTGCTCTGGGTTACTTGGCATGTCATTTCTGCAGTAAATTTCTTGATTAGCCAGTTGGTATGGTTGTTGAAACCCTAATTCTTTCCTAGCTATCTGAAGCTTGTTGTATCCTTTCTTGAGGATTCTAAGATAGCTAGTGACTATCTATAGTAGTCTGATGTATTTTCTATAGGATGGTGAAATTGGTAACTGAATAGAGAGAGCTTAGATTTAGGGTTTGTTTTCTAGAATTATGTCATTTTCAATGTATTGATACTAAAATTTTAATGAGAATACACTTGAATTCCAATTTCAGATTTGTGTATGTCTTCTTGTTTGATCTTGAATTCTTATATGTTAATGTTACAAAGTAATTTAATGTATGGTTTACAAAGTAAATTATGAAATTGTCTTTGAGTTCCTTCCAAAGTCAGAATTAAATCCTTAAAGATAGTTTCAGAGAATTCATGGTTGAATGAGAATTTGATGTCCAAGTGTGAGAGTGAAAGGAGTAATAGGAAAAGCACTTATTCTAAATTTGAGTATGTTTGAGTTAATATTTCTATTGAGGTATGTTGTACTATTTGACTTGTTTCCCTAGGATAAGACATTGGTATGTTCTCAGGAAGCGGTTCTTCATCATCAACCAACATATAAATGATAAAATCTTTAAATCAATCTGTCAAGGACATTAATTCTTAACTTTTGTAGATTCCTTTAAGAAGTGAATCAAAGGTATACCCACTTGAGCATTAAAGCTCAAAGTGTAGGAGGATCATTCTCTTGATCCTTATTAATTGGTATTTTTTCTTGTCAGATTTGAAGTGGTGATAGAGTCAGTGACATTAGTTTGTCAATCAAATTGTAGATTTGCAAGTAGAATGAAAAGGAATCACAAAAATGGCTACTCTATTGGGGACTAGTATAAAGAAAAAGGAATTTTAACAAGATTCCTATGTTTCTCCTATCTCAATCTGTGTTTTTCTTTTAAGTTTCTCAAGGTTTGTTTCTTAAGATTTCCCATTAGGTGGGTGGCGACTGAAAGGGTTAAAACTAGTGTTTACTAATTACAAACCATGGACAAAAGAAGAAATTATACTAAATCTTTTGTCAAGAAACATCTAGAGGTTGCTCTAGAAGAGTTGCCTAGATCAAGAAAGAAAAGCTAGATTAGAAGAGATGGGGAATCTACTAGTGCCCCTTTAAGAGAACAAGATAATGATAGAAATAGGGCACAACATACATTTTCTAATGAGGATGAATCACAGTATAAAATTTCTAAATCTGATAGTGGTCAATCTGGAGATAATTTTTATGATACCCAAGAAATAATATTTCAAGATAAAGTCTCACTACCTGTAGATAAAAATGTGCAACAAAGAGAAAGGGGCTTTGGGCCAAATTTAGATCCATATGAGGACATGTTCAAAAGGCAACCCATGGGGCCAAGGTGGGTCCATTTCCCATATCAAAATATCACTGATATGGATGTGTCATCAAGCTATGAAGATATTATGATAGACCTAAATGATTTGGGTACATTGAGATTACAATTAGCAGAGCAAGATGCAATATACAAGAGATTATAGAAAGAAAGAGAGGCTGGGAAAATGAAGGCATTAATAGAAAGAGAATCTCTACTTAGAAATATTAATGAGCTAAAGGAGAGGAACAAAATGCTTTCTTCTACTCCTAAATCTTTGCAGCATGAAATTTTAAGTGATCTTGATGCTTTGAGAAGTGAAAAAGAACATCTTCTGCCAAACCATGAGTTTGAACAAGAGGGCCCTGTGATTAGATAGGTCCAAAGTTATGCTTCTTAGCCTAGAGATAAAAATTAAAGTGAAACTACCAGACCTACTATTGTTGTTAGTGAAATGGGAAAACAAAAGATGGTTGGGATTCAAATAAATGAGCCTATGGCAAGACCAAAAGTCCCACCACCTATTTCAAGTGAAGACATAGAGATGGAAAGGAAAAGAAAGGAAGATGGTGATTTAGCAAGGGAATTGGAGAAGGTTGAAGTTGAATCCTCTATTGTAGAAAAAAGAAAGAAGATCCAGTTCTTGAAGGCTTCATCTACAAAAACTCTTGGGCCTTCTACTATTGAAATAGGTATGCCATCTACAACTTCTAATACTATTCCACTTGGTAATGTTACTACTCATAATTCACTTTTTGCTTCATCTACCAAGTTAAATGTTGATCCTAAACAACAGTCAAGTGTACAAGTGGGTGGAAATATAGATGTAAATGCTAGCTCCAACGGAAACACAGGTCTAGGTTTTCAAAGAAGACCTGTGCAATTAGAAGGATATAGGAAAATTATCTTTGATGGGATACTAGGTTACCCAAATGCTTTCCCAGCTGATATAAGAGACAAGATACCTAAATTTTTTGGTAAAAATTCCATTGGTTGTGAAGAACACCTTAGGTTATTTGTTGATATGGTAAATGACTATGAGATTGAGCATGAGGATGTAGTCATGAAACTATTTGTTTAGTCTTTGGTGGAAGATGCTAGAGACCAGTTCAAAAGACTCCTTGACCATTTTATTGACACATGGAATGCTTTTGAAAAATGCTTCAAGGAACAATACGGTGATAGGTCTAATGCTAGTTTCATGTTAAATGATTTTAACACCATAAGGAAGAATCAGAATGAGTCTACAGTTCAGTTCAACATGAGATTTCAGAAGGGTATGAATAAGTTATTTCAAGTTATGAGATTAGATGACAATGTATGTCTGACCACATACTTCAATGCCTTTGATGGCAAGATGGGATACTTAGTAAGAGACAAAGAACCTAGAACTCTCAGGGATGACTTTAGAATTGTTGTCAATATTGAGAACAATATGAAAATATTTGGAAAGTTGGGTAGGAAAAGAGATGATCCTAAGTTATTTGGAGATAAAAAATATAAAAGGGATAATGAAAGAAATGTTGGAAATAAGAAGCAAGAAGAGGACAAGTTGGACAAAGTTTTGAATGCAGTGAAGGACTTGAAAGAACCTAGTAACAGAAATGATAAGGTTTCTACTGGTGAAAAGACTCATTTCAAAAACAATTTCAATAGACAGAATAGGTTGCAGAATTACCCTTATAACACCATATGGAAAGATGGAAAACCTATTATCCCAAATGCCAAAGGAAATAATGACAAATTTATCCCTGATCCTTTACAAAAGGCTTATGTAAATGTCATGGAGGATACACCATGGTGTATGGATTGCCAATCTCCTCATTTTGCATAACATTGTGTGGTTGCACAATCCATGTTTGCATACCAAAATGATGAAGCTAAAGAATTTGATCAAGAAGAACTAATGATGACATTGGTTGCAACATGAATACTTCATATTGGGGACATGAAGATGTTTCTGATGTTGATGAAGAAACTGATGTGTGCTCAAAAAGACACAACAATGCATTATTCCATCAAGAGGTATTTTCTGATGGTGAAGACATTGATGAAAAGACATGTAACATGAACTTTTCCTCAGAACCAGTGAATTTTAGAAGACCTTCAAAAGAGGAAATTGCTAGAATCACTGCAAAGATGGTCACCCAAGTGCAAACTAGAAGCATGATAGCAAATGATGGCATGGGTAAAGATGCATGGATGTTCATAAAAAATACCACTCCTAAGGAACCCACTGGAAATAAGTTGAGAAATTATTATATAGTAAAAGTAAAGAATGTAAAGGGTAAGAAGTGGGAGCCAAAGGGAGTTGGAGCTATGAATATTTCTACTATTCATGATAGTGACAATCAAAAGGAAGTTGAGAAGCCAATTAGTACAATGGCTAAAACTAAGAAAATGAAGGTGACAACTATAGGTGATGTATCTGAGAAACAAAAGAATACTAGAGCAGTGCATATTGAGATTCCTTCATCTGCCCCTATTGATATGTTGGTTGTATTGTCTCAAATAACTATCAAAGTTCCTTTGTCAAAGTTATTGAGAATCCCTAAACATAAGGACAGAGCTCTTGCATGGGTAGATAATGTTTGTGACAATAATATTGCTTGTAATGCTAATGAGTCCCAGGCTAAAGTTATGAAAGAAGTGGAAGTTCAAGGAATGGTATCTCAAATACCACCTATATACTTGGACAACTCTATCAATGCTAACCTTGAAAACATAGATCCATTCTTCTTAAGTATCATAGTGAATGGAATGACATTAAGGAATTACATGATTGATTCAAGTGCCTCAAATACTGTCATGCCTTTTAAGATCATGGAAAAATTAGGCCTTAAGGTTGACACTATCTAGGGCAGATGTTGTGCAATGGATCAAAGAGAAGTACCAGTCATTGGGACTATAAATGCATTCCCTTACAAAATGGCAGCTTATCTAGAGAAAGAGCTGACCATGAGTGTCTTGGTGGTAGACATCCCTCATCACTATGGGATGCTATTATCCAAGAAGTAGAGTGTTGCCATGGGTGGAAGTTTGCAATGTGACTTTTCCTTTGCACCTTTCAAGATAAATGATCAATCCATTAAGGTTGAAAGGGAGCCAAGGGTAACCCATATGATTGAAAAGAATATGGATAGTGAGATTACCTATTTTGTGGATATTGATATCAATGCTTTCAAGGTAGAGGTCACTGTGCTTGAAAGAGAGCCTATGCTGCCCCCTATCACTGCAGAAGTAAATACTAACTCTGAGAAGGGTGAGTTGTGGGTGATGTACTTTGATGGTGCTAACTACAAAGATGGTTCACGAGTAGGTATTTTACTAATCTCTCCTTATGGAAATACTTACAAGTTCGCTTTCACACTAAGCTTCTCTTGTATCAATAATATAGCAAAATATGAAGCATTGTTAATAGGATTGAGGTTGGCACACATGCATGGAATTAAACATGTGAAGGTTGTTGGTGATTCTGAGTTGGTTGTGTCACAAGATTAGTATATGCTTCTAAAAACAAAAGGTTGAAACAGTATAGAAATGTTGTCTGGGACATGATTGAAAGTTTTGATGCCTTCAACATTGTATGGAAGGATATAAGTAACAATAAGATGGCTAACTTGTTGGCCAATATAGCAATCAATCCTTGTGACATTACTTTTGCAGGCCTCTCTAAAGTTGAAATTCAGGCTAGGCCTAGTATACCAGATAATTTTGAGAACTAGAAGGTCTTTGAAGATGACTAGGAGATCTTGAGATTTATGAATTGTGAAGATAAGTATCATGTTCAAGAATTGGATTTCTCGGCTTTGGTTGAGACAGCAGAAGGAAAAGAAGTTATCCTTGAAAATGAAGTCATCTAGCTTAAGACTAATAAGGTTCCCAAGGGACTTGTTTTTCTAGAAATTTTATTTGATAGTCAGGACAGAGTCTAGATGGATACTAAGAAGAAAGACCAGATGGACATGGAGGAAATCAACCTTGGTACACAAGAGGCACCTATGAAGGTCTATATTGGAAGAGAGCTATCTCATGAGGTAAGGAAGACTTTGGTTGAGTTATTAAGAAAACTTAGGCATGTTTTTGTATGGTCATATGATGACCTAAAGGTTTATAGAGAAGAATTGTTCCAGCATATTATTCCTTTGAAGAAAGAGGCTAAACCTTTCAAGCAAAAACAGAGGCCAATTAATCCTAATCTAGCACCCAAAATGCAGGAAGAACTGATGAAGTTAAGGGATACTAGAATCATAAAACCCATAATACATTCCTCTTGGGTCTCAAACTTAGTTCTTGTCATGAAGAAGAATGGAGACATTAGATTGTGTGTGGATTTTAGGAACTTAAATATCTCTTCTCTGAAGGATAACTACTACTTGCCCAACATGGAAGAAATGTTGCAAAGAGTAACTGGATCTGATCTAATGTCCATGATGGATGGATTTTCTAGCTATAACCAGGTGATTGTAAAAGAATCATAAAAATTCAAAACAACCTTTACAACACCTTGGGAAACCTATGTTTATGTAAGGATGCCTTTTGGCCTAACAAATGCTGGTGTAACCTTTCAAAGAGCAATGGATGTTTCTTTTGCTGAGTTCATAAATGATTTCCTTATTATTTATCAAGATGACTTAACTATATATTCCAAGAAAGAAGAAGATCATTGTTCTCATTTAGAGAAGATATTTATGAGAGCTCTAGAATATGGAATTTCATTAAACCCTAGGAAATGTGCATTTGGTGTGAGAGAGGGAAAATTACTAGGCCACCTAGTTGGAAAGCAGGGAGTGAGAATTGACCCAGAAAGAGTAATGGCAATTGACAAGATTCAAAAGCCAAAAAATGTTAAGGGAATTCAATCTTTCTTTGGTCAAGTAAAATTTTTGAGGAGATTTGTTACAAACTTTGTTGAAATTACTAGGCCAATATCCAAAATGTTGAAAAAGGGATCTGAAATCAAGTGGGAAGTTGAGCCTGATGAAGCTTTCAAGAGTATCAAATAGTGAATCAAAGATGCACCTATGCTTAAAGCACCTGATTATAATATTCCAATGCATATTTTCTCTTTTGCCTCTTTTCACACTATTGTTGTAGTTTTGTTGCAAAAAATAATGAATATTTTGAACAGCCTATTGCATTCTTTAGAAAATCTTTGCAGGCTACTGAATTAAAGTATGATATCAATGAGAAACAAGCATATGCACTTGTGAAGGCTATGAAGGCTTTTAGATATTATCTTATGGGAGAAACTATGATTGCTTTTGTACCAAGTGCTACAGTAAAGGACATCTTTTCACAGCAAGAAGTGTTTGGGAGGAGATGCAAATGGATAAATAGAATCCAGTAGTTTAACATTGATATCCAAATTACCAAACCAATTAGAGGCCAAGGATTGGCAAAACTGATGGCCCAGTCCAACCTTGATGCAAATCAGATAAATTAGGCTGACATTGATTATACATGTGACATGGATGATTGTATCTGGTATCAAGATGTTATCTATTATCTAAGGAATATTAAATGTCCATCGGGGTTGGATGATAGCAAGAAAAGAGCTCTAAAGTTGCAAGCAATAAAATATGTTATCATCAAATGCAAGTTAGGGAGGAGGAATCTGGACTGCATTTTGTTGAAATGTGTAGATGAAAGTTAGGTAGATAGTTTGCTAAAGGAAATGCATGAGGGGATATGTGGTGGACATTATATGGGTAAAAATACTGCTTAAAAGATTCTAAGAGCAGGGTTTTGGTGGCTTAGAATCTTCAAAGATGCAAAACAATTGGTAAGAAAATGTGATGCTTGTCATAGATTTTTTGGCAAGCTCAAGTTTTCAAGAAATGTACCACTGAGGCCAGTGGAAGTGCAATCCCCTTTCCAACAATGGGGGATGGACTTTATAGGAGAAATACCAAATAAATCCAGTGGAGGACACTCTTGGATCTTGGTTGCCACTGATTATTTTACAAAATGGGTAGAGGCTATTCCTACAAGGAATGCAACTAGCAAGCTGGTGACTGATTTCCTACTATATAATATTGTTACAAGATTTGGTTGTTCTAAAAGGACTGTCTGTGATAATGCAATGTGCTTCAAGTCTGCTAAATACAATGGATTCTATGAAGGTTTAGGAATCTAGATGTCATATTCCTCACCTTATCATCCACAAGGAAATGGACAGGTAGAATCATCTAACAAAAGCTTGATAAAGATTCTCAAAAGGATTCTTGAAAAGAATAAAAAGGCATGGAATTCAAAGTTGCCATTGGTTGTATGGGCTAATAGAGTAACTATTAAGAAGGCAATCGGATGTACACCATTTGACTTAGTGTATGGAATACATGCAAGGATGCCTCAGAACAATTTGTTAGAAATGTACAGGTTTGTTCAACTATATGATGATGATCTAGATGATGAAATGCAATTAAGGATTGAGAATTTGATCAAGTTGGATGAAAATAGAAGAGAATCAGCTTCTAAAAATGCTAAGATGCATTTACAAGTTAAAAACTTGTATGACAGAAAGGTTGTAGAATGGAAGTTTGAGCCAAATGATTTGGTATTACTCTGGAATGCTAGATTAGAAGATAAAGGAAAACATGTAAAATTTGATCCAGTCTGGCTAGGGCCATATTTGATTCATGAAAAGTGGGGACCAAATTCCTACATTATCAAAGAGCTCAATGGTGACATTCAAGAATTGCATGTTCATGGATAGTTCTTGAAGAAATAATTTAGTTGAAGGAATTTTTCTTTCCATGAATAGTAGTTAGGTTTGTATATGTTGTAATTTTTGTAAAGGTGTGGTGTATTTCTTTTATGTCTGGTCTTGCTTTTGTTGGTAGGGTTTTGTCCAAGTGATCTGTACAGTTGTCTTTTTGTCCAGTGGGTGGTCTACTTTTTCCATAGATTTTGAATCCTTGGCATTCCAACAAGAGGCATGCATCCCCAGATAGAGCCACTACTAGTCCATTCTTATGTCATAGCCAAAATCCAATGAAATGGTCTATCCCTGTAAAATCTGGTGAAAATTGTCTTTCCCTGGATACAACTTGTTTGTATCTACAAATAAAATCTATCATGTTACATGGCTTGTGCCCTTGGCCAAGGATAGTTTATGATGTGTCCTATCTCCAGTTTAGATCGCATGTGCTCAAGTACAAAAACCAGTGAGATAGGGCAGTTTTAAGGTCTGAGAAATAGGTCTATATCCATGTCCTAGGGTTTTAAAATTATCTAAGTCCTCGAAAAACCCTATCCAACTCTATTTCTCTATTACCTTTTTGGCCACTTAAGTATTTGAGTCTACACGTAGTTTTTTATTTCTTAGTGTTCGCTGGGTTTCAGGATTAATCTTTTAAATCACTTTTTATTTAGTGAACCAGCGACTATGTCTAGGTCTATGTCATGTTTCTCTTTAGTCACCTAATCTCCAAATACAATCTGCGGTTACCTTTTCTTTCAGCAATTCGGTGAGTATGTAGTCTCTGAATCTCATGATCTATGGAAGTTTTCTCCAAACATTCAATGACCCAGCGTAGCAGTTATCTCCAATTCACTTGATCAATCGGTTAAGTCCTAAGTCATTCAGGGATCAAGTGATAGTCATTGATGGTTTCTAAGATCAACGACTGATGTTTAATCTCATAATGGAACTTGAGTTAACTAAAATATTCAATGATTTAGTGAATAAAGGTATCCATTGAATCTCACGAAAGAGCCAAGGTTAACAAGATCATTTAGAGAATACGAGATTTCTTCAGTCATTGGATCGCCAAATAGAGGGTGAGGTAAGTTAAAAGCTTTGAAATTTAGTGGTGACCATGGATGGAAGATAGGATCAATGGCTGGCACGTGATCTCGAGATCTAACTAGGGTCAGGCCAAATATTCAGTGATCCACAATTTTTCTTTGTTCGTGTGATCTCATGAGCTAACCATGGGTAAGGATAACCTTCAGCAATCATGCAAAATTTTTGGTCGTGTGTTCTTGTAATGAAGTGTGGTTAAGATAAAGACATTGTAAGTGCATATTGATCTTATAGTGGTCATGTTTTTGCAAAGGAAAGGTGCTCAAAGGTTAGTCATTATGGCATTATGATGACCGTTTGATCAATTTTAAGTAAAAGACTAGTGAAGAAGTGGGTTTGGGTGTCAAGTGTTGCAGATGTGTTCATTTCTGATTGGTTGCTGATAAAGATGATGTGTCTAGTTATTTTTAAAGGTTAGTTGACTGTTTGATGATTTATGAGGATCATATGATATGCCAAGAAGGGATGAGATCAACAGTCCTATTTTAAACATATATGATTGACTGTTGCTACTTGCGTTTAAATTGTTTAAGGGTTTTTCTTTGGGTTGAGGAATGGTTATTTAATGCTTGGGTGGCCAATCTAATTGATTTGATCTTGAAAACTATTACAATATGGCCCAAAAATGATGTTTGTTTGTGGAAGTTGTCCATGATGTGGACAAATGGGTGAATCAATCACACCATTTATGATGCAGGTAAACTGAAAAAAATGTTCAAATGATGAAACTTCTAGTCTATGGTGTACCAGTCAGGATTTTGGCCATAAATGAAGATCAAATTTGGACCTAATTGCTTTGGGTTACTTGGCATGTCATTTCTGCAGTGAATTTCTTGATTAGTTGGTTGGTATGGTTGTTGAGACCCTAATTCTATCCTAGCTATCTGAAGCTTGTTTCATCCTTTCTTGAGGATTCCAAGATAGCTAGTGACTATATATAGCAGTCTGATGTATTTTCTAGAGGATGGTGAAATTGGTAACTGAATAGAGAGAGCTTGGATTTAGGGTTTGTTTTCTAGCATTTTGCCATTTTCAATGTATTGATACTAAAATTTTAATGAGAATACACTTGAATTCCAATTTCAAATTTGTGTATGTCTTCTTTTTTTGATCTTGAATTCTTATATGTTAATGTTACAAAGCAAGTTAATGTATGGTTTGCAAAGTAAATTATGAAATTGACTTTGAGTTCCTTCCAAAGTCAGGATTAAATCCTTAAAGATAGTTTCAGAGAATTCATGGTTGAATGAGAATTTGATGTCCAAGTGTGAGAGTGAGAGGAGTAATGGGTGAAGCAATTATTTTGGATTTGAGTGTGTTTGAGTTAATTTTTCTATTGATGAGGTATGTTGTCTTTGACTCGTTTCCCTAGGATAAGACACTGGATTATCTTAGGAAGCAGTTATTCATCATCAACCAACATATAAATGATAAAATATTTAAATCCATGTGTCAAGGACATTAATGCTTAAAATTTTTAGATTCCTTTAAGAAGTGAATCAAAGGTATACCCACCTGAGCATTAAAGCTCAAAGTGTAGGAGGATCATTCTCTTGATCCTTGTTAATTGGCCCTTTTTCTTGTCAAATTTGGAGTGGTGATAGAGTCAATGACATTAGTTTTTCAATCAAATTGTAGATCTGCAAGTAGAAAGAAAAGGAACCAACAAGCTATAATGTTGTTCATAGGGTTTTTTGCTCAAAATTTATAGGCATTACAGTGTTCTTCCCATAAACCAATTCAAAAGGAGTGAAACCAATTATTGTCTTCCATGTCATCATATATGCCCAGACTAATTCTTGTAATCTTGTTCTCTAGTCCTTTTATGTATCTACTCTGTTTTAGTCAAGATTGATTATATCTCCCTATTAGTGATCTTATAATGACCATTTGCCTGTGGATGATATGGAATTTATTTTCAGTGGAAAATATTGTACTCATTCATTAGGGCAGTGATCAATGTTGATGTAAATTGAGTGTCCTGATTAGTGACCAATTCTTGGGGTACACCATATCGTGTAAAGATTTCCTCATATAAGAACTCAGCTTCCTTGTTATCCCGAACATGCTTCATGGCTCACACCTCCACCCACTTTTTCATGTAGTTAGTACACACAAGAATATATGAATTTTCATTAGATGAAGGATTGATGGGTCCAAAAAAATCTATGCCCCATTTATCAAAGGGAGTGACTACCACTTGAGGAAAGAGATGCATTTCGTCAAACTTCATCGGTCACCCCATCAATTGGCATTGATCACATTTCCTTATGTAGTTGACTACATCCTTATGTAGGGTTGGTCAATATTAGCCAGTGTTCAATATCTTCATCAATGTTCTTTTGGCTACAAAATACCCCCCACAAGGCTCATCATCATAGACATGGAGAATGTCATAAGTCTCATCCTCCCTAACACATCTTCCCAATATTTGATCAGGGCCAGTTTAGAATAGACAATCAAAAATCCATGAAAAGTTGAAAGTATTTTCTATTAGAAGTCTCTTTTCTTTTGAGGAGAAATATGGAGGTACCTTTTGAAAAACTAAATAGTTAGCAATGTCACCATACTAGCGGGTTTTAGCTAAAATGGAGAACAGGTGATCATTAGGGAAGCTATCATCAATTATTTGTGGTTCATCTGCATTCTTCAATCTTGAGAGGAAGTTAGCAACAATGTTTGATTTTCCTGGCTTATCCACTATTGTGATATCAAATTCCTGCAAAAGTAGAAGCCATCGGGCCAACCTTCCTGTGATAGCGGGTTTCTTAGCTAGATATTTTATGGCTACATGATCAGTATGTAAAAATATTTGGTAGCATGTGATGTAAAGGTAGAATTTTTTCAGAGCATTAATAATAGCCAGAAGTTCCTTCTACGTGACTATGTAGTTCAATTTCGCTCCTTGTAGGTTTTGGCTAATAAAGTATATGGCATGTTCTACCATACCTTCTTTTTATCTAAGTACAGCTCCTACTGCATGATCTAAGACATCTGTATGAATGTGGAATGGCAGTGTCTAATTAGGACCTTGTAGAATAGGAGCCTGAGTAAGGACATACTTCAGCTATAGCAAGGCTTTATCGCAGCTTGGTGTCCATAAAAATTCTGAATCCTTGGTGAGAAGAGAATACAAGGGACTAGCCATTTTTTTGAAGTCTTTAATGAATCCTCTATAGTATCCAGCATGTCTAGTAAAGCTTCTGACATTTTTCTACTTGGTTAGTGAGGGTAGATTTCAAATAACTTCAAATTTGGTAGGGTCCACTTGGATGCCAATAGCAGATATATAATGACCCAACACTACTTCTTGCATCATCATGAAACACTTTTCACTATTCAGAGACAGGATGTGTTTTTCACATCTTTTAAGAAATTTTCCCATATTTTTCAAAGCCTCCTCATAAGTTTCTCCATATGTTGTAAAGTCATCCATATAGATTTCCATACAATCATGAGAGATATCAGCAAAACTGTTGATAACTACCCTTTGGAATATTGTTGGAGCATTAGAGAAGCCAAAAGGAACAATTGAATAGGAAAAGGTTCCCCATGGGTAAATGAATGTAGTATTTTCCTGATCCTTGGGATAAATTTTGATTTGGCTGTATCCACTGTACCCATCCAGGAATGAAAAATACTTATTGTTGGCTAAGGAGTCTAAGACCTAGTCAATGAATAGAAGGGGAAAGTGATCATTCTTAGTGGCATTGTTAATTTTTCTATAGTCAACACACACCCTCCATTTACCTCCTTTTTTGGGAACTATGACTAATGGAGAAATCCACTGGCTATTTAATATTTGATATATAAATCTAGCATTGAGCAGTTTTTGCAGTTCAGTCTTCACTATTTCTCATAATGCAAGGTTAACACACCTTTGGCACTGCCTAACAGGGGGTTTGTCTTCTTTTAGGTATATCATATGGGTACACAACTTCAGGTCTAGGCATTTCATGTCAGCATAATCTCATGTAAACATTGATTTATGGTCCTTCAGTATTTTAATCAACAATGTTTGTTGTTGAAGAGTTAGCTAGCTATTAATAGTCAAGCAACAGCTAGGAGATACCTCTATTTTCTTAGTCATTTCTATCATAGATGAATCTATTAATGAGGGCACTTGGACCTCATGGCAAAGAAATTGGTGGTAGAGTTGTTGGCTGCAGGAGAATCCCATTGGTAATCAAGTTTTAAAGCCTACATGGGGCAATTATTGGAGGAACAATTGAGGGAATCTAAGTTCGATCCATAGTGATTATGTAGGATGTTGGTGATTACTTTTTCTTCTTCTTGGAGTTGCAGGAAAGGATCTCCTTTTAACATCATTAACTAAGATACTAAGTTTATAACTTTTGCCTCTTCTTCTATATCAGGCCATATTGGTGAGGCTAATTCCATTTGAGGTTGGGCATGAGAATACAAGACTAAATTCTTGGTATGTTGACCATCAAAGATGGTCATATCCCCTAAGCGACATCCAATGTAGGTATCAATAGTTGTTGTTTGGAATAATAGTCCACCAATATAACTGAGAGGGGGTGAATCAGTTATATGACAAAATATTAAACTTTAAACTTTGAATAACAGCAATATCAAATCAAATAAACATAATGAATTCCAACACAATAACACAATATTTGTTGTTGAGGAAACCTTGTTAAAGGTAAAACCCTGGTGGTAATTAACAACCACTAATGATGTACTAAGAGTATAGTATCAATATTAGAAGATCTATCCCTATTAGGAGTTGATTAAAACATTATATTACATAGTCCTTTTTAGAGGATAGACCCTGTTAGGAGTCAAAGAAAAAGATTAGGCTCACTACCTAGGCACACTGCCCAAAGAAAATTATGACCACCTTCAGAACTCATTGTTCGCAACACAAGTGTATGTAGGAAATACACAATCTTTGAACTAGCCGATAGAAATTATCTTTGCTTGATCAGTTCCAATGAAGTACATAAGTTATCCTCTTCTCTACATCTAGTAGACACAAGCTCACAACTTCCACAATCCTCTTTCACACTACATCCATATCATATCTCTCTTTTCAAAGAAAATATCTTATATATATACACTATTACAAAATAAATGATCAGGTCGGCCAACTAGGCTTTCCTAATATACAAATGATTACATAACTCATTTTTAAGATACACACAGTATCTAAAACAAGGATACAATAATACTATTACATCAATTAAGGACCTACATCCATAATCCATGCTCGCCATTCATAATACATGCTACATCTCTCAAGTCAGCTTCCAAATAAGTCTTCTCTAGAACACACGCCACAACTGACATCATCCTACTTTCCATGACTTGTGAAGACCAATGAACATTCATTAGTATGTTATTTGACATCCCTTAATCTCACATATATTGAATCCATATCACCTGTAAGATATACTCAAAACTCAGAGACTTACTCTATCAACTTCCACTATCACATTCTAGTAACCAATCTTCACCAAAACATATGTAACTCATCAAATACACAACATTACATCATGAAATCTTAGATATAAGATCACAACACCTTCATGTACATACAACTAACTTCTGAAACATTTGTACAATATCTGTCCACTGTAATAACCAATCTATTTTCCTTATAGAAACATATGTTGACATCAGTGACAAAATATGAAGGACAATAGTATGAATGCCAATTCCAACACCAAGATAAAGTAGTGATTAAACATATTAAATGCATCAGCAATAGCCAACAATCTCATCAACAATATCCAACAATCTCCTCCTTTTGCATTGATGGCAACATATGGGAAAATCCATCAACCTAGAATCTGTTAACCAAAATAATTTCTCATTCCAGCTTCTCATAGTATCTCTCCCCTTCTAGTCATAGTATATCTCCATACAATCTCCCCATACAGTAGGTATTTTCTCATGGTATCTCTCCCCCTTTAACAATAATTGCAAAGGGTGCCAAAAGTCATCAACTATTCTTCTGATTTATCTTCATCAACCAGGTGCTGAATCACCCAAATGTATTTTGTGAGCTTCCATACGAACACTTCCCCTGAGGATTAGCTCCATACATCAAGTCTAGATTATGATAGAGCTCTTAAGACCTCTGGACTGATGCATCCCTGCATCATTTAATTCTCATTAAGAGGGGCCTGCACCCCAAGCACACCTCTGAGATAATCAAAGGCATCTTTTGGCAACAACTTTTTAAAGATTTTTGTAATATTATGTTCTTTTGTGCTAATGTATTCTAACCTTATTTCTTTTTCTACCACCTTGTCTCTCAAAAAGTGATACTTGATAGAAATATGCTTAGTTTTAGAATGCATCACAGGTTTCTTTGACATATCCATTGTACTGGTGTTATCACAATGAATAACCACTAGTTCAACAAAATTGATCCCAATATCTTTCAGCATTCATTTCATCCAAACAATTTGAGTGTAGTTAATATCAGTAGCAACATACTATGATTCAGGAGTAGATTGAGCTATACAATATTTCTTTTTACTTAACCATGAAACCAACCTTTTTCCAAGGAAAAATGTACCTCCACTAGGACTTTTTTGTCATCAATATTCCCTACCCAATTGGCATCAGTATAAGCATGTAGCTCAAAATCATCATTTTTGTCATACTACAAGTCATATTCCATTTTTCCTTTTAGATATATTAATATCCTTTTTACAATAGTCATGTGTGTCTCTTTAGGATCTTCCTGATATCTAGCCAAAATTCCAACAACATTAGCAATATCCGGTCTAGAGTGAGTTAGATATTGTAGTCCCCCAATCATTGATCTATACTAAGTCTGAAAAAAACTCTTGGTCTCATCAATATTTGATAGTTTATGACCAGTCACCATAGGTGTACCAACAGTTTTACAATCTTTCATTCCAAACTTTTTCAACATCTCTTTAAGATACTTAGTTTGAGAAATGAAAATGTCATTCTTACTCTAATTTATTTGTAGTCCAAGAAAAAATTTCATTTCACCTATCATGGACATTTGAAATTCATTCTCCATTTCTTTAGAAAACTTCTTACACATCTCATCATTTCCTCCAAAAATAATATCATCAACAAAAACTTATATTATCAAAACTCCATCTTAACTAATTCTTAAATATAAGTTATTGTCAGCATTACCATTTCTGAATCCAAGGCAAAGTAAGTACTTGTCTAACCTTGCATATCAAGCCCTTGGTGCTTGCTTCAGTCCATACAGTGCCTTCTTCAACTTGCATACCATGTCTTCATCTTCTAATAGAGGAAATCCATCAGGTTGTTCTATGTATACCTCCTCTTCAAGATCCCCATTCAAAAATGCAGATTTTACATCCATCTGATATACCTTGAAGTCTTTATGTGTAGCATAAGCCAGGAATAGTCTCACAGCTTCTATCCTACCAAAAAAAAGCAAATTTATCTTTAAAATCTATGCCTTCTTGTTGTGAATATCCTTTTCATACCAATCTTGCCTTGTTCCTTACAACAATTCCTTCTTCATTCATTTTGTTTCTGAAAACCCACTTAGTTTGTATCACATTTTTGTCTTTAGGTCTAGGAACCAATTCCCAAGTGTTACTTTTCTTTATATGATTTAATTCCTCTTACATGGCTTTGATCCAAGATTTGTCTTTAAAAGCTTCATCAATAGTCTTTGGTTCAAGTTGAGAAATCAAACAAATTTCTTCCCTTGTCTTTGATCTAGTCATTATTCCTTGACTTGCATTACCAGTAATTTGATTTTCAGGATGGTCTTTCTTCACATACCTCGAAGTCTTAGGAATATCAATAGCCTCATTTGTGTCATCATCACAAATATCATTTTCACATTCAATTTCAGTATGTTCTTTTTCTATATTAGCAACCTCCTTGACCTCTGTATTTTGATTGTAATGATACATTCTCTCTTGTATTTGAAACTTCTCATCTATCCTCACATTGTTACTTTCAATCATCTTTCTTAATCTCAAATTAAGACATTTGTAAATCTTTCTTTTAGTGGAATAACCAAGAAATATTCCTTCATCATTTCTAGCATCAAATTTTCCTATTTCATCATCTCTTTTGATATAGCATTTACTACCAAATATTCTGAAATATTTCATAGTAGGAGTATGATCAAACCATAATTTATAAGGAGTTTTACTTGTACCTTCCCTAATTTGAATTATGTTCAAAGTTCATATTGTTGTCCCAACATCTTCTCTCCAATGTACATGAGATACATTTCCTTCAAGTAACATTATCCTAGCAGCATCTAGTATTGTTATGTTCTTTCACTCTGCTATTCCATTTTGTTGTGGATTCCTAGGAGCATATGTTTGCCTTTGTATTTGTTGGAATTAGGAGAGATAGGTACTGAGAGGGGAGGGGTGAATCAGTGCCTCTAAAAATTTACTTGTAAACCTTTCCAGATCAATAACTGAAAACAGTGATAACCTTACACAATAACTTGTATACAATTGCATATATCAATCATTCACTTAACTTAAGAAAAGTAAACTACATGAAATCCAAATAGCAATCACATAACACAAGTATTTTGGTAATGCAGAAACCCTTGTTAGAAGGTAAAAACTACGGTGGGGATGACACCCACAAATTCTTCACTACTACAAATAGAAAAAGTTTGCTTGTTAGGGCTACAAGTTTTGATCACTTTTGGTGATCTTACCTTGTTAGAAGTAACATATTAGATCAGCTAGATCTACCTAGTTATAGGATTTCAACAACACTACTGAAGTGTGTACTCAATAAAGAGATTTACATAAGACTGTTAAGTCTACTCGGTTAAGAGATTTATCCAAAAACTCCATTACAATTGTCAGACAGCAATAGGTAATTATCTGCTAATTGACAACTCAATTGTCTGAAATAGATCTATAAGTGCTCACAAAATATCACCTTAACTGTGATGAATCTCTGCTTTGAATCTTCTTAGTAGCCTTCTCTGATTCTACTAATCCGATAACCTCTATACCCTATTATGCTTTGTTAACTAATTGACTTGAAGTTTAGGCAATAGCTTCAAGTGCTCTATTATACATATATCAGTTCACACCAAAAATGATGCAAACACACAAATATATAGTGTTCTGCTTTTTCCGCTTTAACAAAAATTAGGTTACAAAACATAGTAATAACCCTAAGATCTACGGAGTAAAACATCCTAGATCAACTATTATAATAAGATATAAATTACATTTAATGAGTATCTTTACAATAAATGTTCCTTGATCTTGGTAAACCATTTTACGATCTGTTATAATCATTTGCATAGAAGAATGTGCCTTTTCTGATTATTATGCCATTTTTTGTGATCATCGGTAAACACTATGTAAACTGCTCGATGTATACTGATGCTCAGTGTTTATTGTCTCTTGGCATCGGTTGGTATCAGTGTCAGTGATGTTGTTGCTCAATAAACTATGTAGTGCTCGGTGTGTATGCTTTACCGACTAGTCTGTCTGTGCTTCTAGTTACCGACTTGCTCAATGTAAGTGCCCGACCAATCTCTTTGATAGCCTTTGATACTAATGACAACCTTGAATGCTCATTAGAGATTAAAAATATCCCCCTTTGGCATTAGTATCAAAACTCTTTAATGTATATAGACAAAATTTTCTTAATACCTTATATCTCCGCCATATACATATACACATCAAAATTTCTTATTTACTTTACTCTACTCTACTCTTGGCTTAACTCCCCCTCGGTGCATGCTTCTGGTAGTGTGTAGTATATGTAGCATCTATGTACATATTTGGCATAATGAACATATACATTGCTTTTCCCCCTTTTTGATTGTAATGCCAAATACCAAAAAATAAAGTATACCTACATCTTGTCAAAAATGTGCTAGTGGGTTTTCTTCACTGACTCTAAGAAGTTTCCCCACTCCTCTTTCAAGTTGGTAAGAGCAATATGCTCAAGACCGACTTGTGCATGCATGTCAAAGAGATTGTCTAACACCAAAATCTTTGGTGTTGCAATGAGTTGCTCTGCTTTGACAGTATGTGTTTCAAAAAATTTCAGGTATGGAATGAGTTATGTTTGCAACTCTGTGACCTGATCGATGATGTGCTCTTCTTGGTGCCTTAAATCTGCTATCAACCATCGAAGTTCCTGAACTCAGTGAATATGCTTGGAAATAGCATTCGGCTCAGTTATAGTTGTTGTTGTACTTAGCTTTATTTCGACTTCTAGCCCTTTTATCTTTTCACTGACTTCAATAGTGAAGGTGTCTGAAGTACAAAGCTTTATTAAGATTTGACAAATTGTCTAAGTGATAGATTTCATTTCAGTAATTACCTCAGATAATTTGACCTTTTGTAATGCCACATCTTGGCTGATTTTCTCTGCTAATTTGTTTTCAATCATGGATTCTGCCCTTTCTTCAATATTTTATCTGCTTCAATATCTGGGGCATTGATCTTCTTAGCGAGTGTAGCAAGTTGATCTATGATGGGATTATTCTCATCAATATTTACCTCAGGTACTACCTGTTGTAGAATATCCCTCGCATCAATTAATACTTCTTTGCATTTGTGCTCTTGCTTCAACTTCTCCTCTGCTGCCTTCCTTGAACATAACTCCCCGTATTTACTTAATTCCTCAGGGCTTAGGGTCCTTAGGTCACACTCAGGTATAACTATCACTTCATCTATGGTGACCAGACCTTTTCCTTTCTTCTTCTTTTTCTTCTCCGGTGCTAGAGGTGATTTCTTATCAAATATAACAATAGTTTTGTCTCCACTCTTCGGAGTATCTTTCCCGGTTGACACACTTTCCTCTTTCTTCTGCTCCTTGGTAGATGGTGTGGGAGTCTCAGTTGTGGTTTCAAGTGGGGTCACCTCGGTTGACTTTGTTTCTTCTATTACCTTTGTTTCTATAGATGGTGCCTCTATTTTTTTAGGCTCATTTGTATCTACAAGTTGCTCAGGTTCTTGTGTCCATGTTGTGTCCTTGTTTTGCTTGAGATCTGAGTTGTCAGGTTGTACTTGTGAAATTATTTCAGCTGCTTTTGCAAGTACTCTAAGTTCATCTGATAATGATGTGAATACACTATAAGTGTTTAGTGCTTCATCTTGATTCGGTGCAATACTCACATCTGCATCATCCTTATCATCAGGATCACCATTTGTGATGTCCTCAATGAGTACATCGTAATTAGTTTTCTTCTGTAGTTGGATCTTTACTTGATCAGGTGCATCCTGTGAAATGTTTATTTCTTCTTTTTTCATGGTGATATCAATTACCTTGGTAACTGATATACCAGTGTCCTTAGACTTCTTTCCTTTATCATCCTCAATATAAATACCTTTACCTTTAGAATTTTGTCTCTTTTTAGACAAGTTTAGAAATGCTTCTTGCTCAGCTTTTTCTTCGGCCTTAAGAATTGATGTCCACAAGGAATCACTTTTTATATCCATGTCAACCACATTTTCATCTAATATCATCATGGCTTGATTCTTGATCATAAATCTTGCTTGATATTTCACCATGTATTCATCAAGTCCTCCATAGCTTAGTTGTGGGGCTGCCCGAACTAAAGATCTCTCTCTTTTCTGTTTCTCGGTATCTAGTGCAATAGCCCATTTTTCATTTATTTTGTCATCCAACTCCTTCGATAATGCACCTACAAATTCCATTGGTACCTTTTTGAACTTTATCATCATTTGGATGACAGCCTCTTCAAGCTTAGTTTGGTCTTCATTTGACATCTTGTTAAAATTGTCTAATCCAGGATCAGTAAGATCTCCATGCTCAATGATGTCATTAATAATGTCATGATGTCATCAATAATGTCATCTATTGTTCGGTCCTTGTTGCTGACCACCTTAAATTGGTTAATATCATCTTCTTTGTCTGTTTCCTCAATGTCTTCTTTACTTCTTATTAATTTCCTTCTTTTCTTTGGTGCCTCAGCTACAGGCTTTGTATTCCTCTTTTTATATGTTCTGGTCAGTGTAGCTTCCCTTAGTTTAGAAATTTTCACTGGTCCTTTCTTCGGAGGTGACAAGGTAGCAGTTGATGACCTTGTCTTCATACCTTCTTGTACTGGTAACTTCTTTTCCTATTGAACATTGGTAGGAGGAACTGGTGTGGGATCTTTTTCTTTTTCTGACTCGGTTTCCTCACTATCATAGGGCTTGTCAACCAACTATAACTAACCTTTATCTATAGCTTTAATCAGTGACTCCTCAGATGAGTCTGATACATCTCCAAATTTTTTTGTAAGATCCTTCTTCATTTTCTTTTCCCTTCTAGACATTTTCCTGATCTTTATGTCGATAGTGATCCTTCATTTGGCCTCTTCATAGGTTCTAAACCTAGTGACAGTGATGTCTATCGATAATGCAAGTAGTGCATTAATAGATTTCAAGGTGAAATCATGGTTTATTTCATATCCCATCGGTGCCAACCATTTTGTTCTAGGTTCAATCGCTTTAATCATTGAAAAATCTGTACTGACTACAAAACATATGTCATTCTCAAATTTGTCCACTAATTCCCCTGGAATTCTACTCCTTTGAGGCATTTTAGTTTGAAATTCTTTGAAGTATGCATCAAATTCCATATTCAGATTATCTCCTAAACTGTTCATCATCTCCCTAATTTGTGTAGTTATCGGTTTGTTTGTTTGACAATTTATTTTACCGATGCCAGGTACAAACTTTTGCAAATAGGAAAATATGCAAACAAGTAGTGATCCAAACTTACAAGTATTAGACTTCTTTTTCTTTATAATCTTCATGTTTTCCTGTAGTTGACGTAGTAGAATTTCAGCAAGATCTACCTGGTGATCTTTCTTCACAATTTTATGCACCATGTCTACTGCATTGTAGGGTACGTTGTTGAGTCTGCTTGATTGAAATATTTTGTACCTAATTACATGTGTTGCAAATTTGACCGCTGGGTCTTTAATTGTTGAGATCTTCAATGCTCTCCCATCCCATTGAGCTTCGCTGTTCTTTTCCACATCAGAACGAGATGAACTGTGAAAGGCTTTTGCCTTGTCAGTTGTAGGATATCTAGTAACCGTATTGATCATTTTCTTTGTGACCTCAATAGGTTTGTCCAGCCAGAATTTATCATCATGAAATCTGCTCAACATGATTCTTATCTAGTCTGTCTTGAATGATTGCAGGAAGTATGTGACTCATGATAACCCTGATTCCTCAATCTTCTTGTGTTCAAGTTTTAACTTTCCATCTGGTCCACAAACTTGTTGATTAGCAGCAATAGTCTCAAAATCTCCTACTTCTCTGATTTTGCAGTGTATATAAGCTCGTACATCTTATGTTAATAAAACCCTATCTGGTATGCTTGAAAAAGAACCCATTGAATCCATTTGTGATGCGACCTTGGGGTGTGGTTTGAATTTAGCTTCGGTGAAATTTTCCCTAACGATTAGTTCTACTTCCTCCTCAATATTTTTTGATTTGCTTGCAGACAATGTTGATGCCATAAATTGATTCTAGGGTTTCCGCAAGCAGTAAGTTAAATAGAGTGTTCGATAGCAAATGAACTTACTCTGTATCGTCAAAGAGTGATGTCAGTTCGATCTATAGTAGCCCTGAATCCTTTTGAAACTATTTAGCTCGAACTCTTCTCTGTGAAATCTTCACTCTTTGAAATTGCAATGTAATAATGAATTATGTTTCCCGTGTATTTATAGACTTTTTGATATTCCCACTCAAACTTTTGTGCATTAAATGCTTGACCTACCTCAGTTCATAATAGCTATCAGCTCGGTATATACTAGATGAATTCAATAGCTTGATTAACACAATTTCTTCATCGGTTGATATGTGTCCTCGGTTAACCTTGAATAGTGATTACTGACGGGTAACCAACTCTCGGTCTTGCTTATACCGACTATATAACTTTGCTAGCTCTCAACATACAAACCATAGTGCATCTTTCTTATGCAGATTTGGTGTGTGTTAATCATGTATAAGGAGATGTATGTAAAATATGATCTTTTGAAATGTCAGTCCCATACATACCTTTTTCACTTAGGTGGAGGAACTAATGTCACCCAATCCAGTGGATGAGGTTTCATTGACAGCATTGCTTGACTCAGCATTCTCATTAGATTCTTTTCTCCACATATATTCCTTATCTTCATGATATCTACAATAGTGTGTCCACTCTCAAATACATGATTCTCTTCTAGTGCTCGGTCTCTATAGTCTTTTCTTAAATGATCGACCTTGTGACAATGCATACATGCCATTCCAGTGTTAGTCCAGCTTCTTGATTGTCCTTCCCATCTTTTCTTGTTACAATTTTCTGCAATATGCCCATACCGACCACATACAACACAATTAGTCCAAGTGTTATAATCCCAAACATAAGAGTTACCTTGTCTCTTTGGTTGGTAAGGCCTACGTTGTGGTTTCTCCTTAGGTGTCCAGACTTGTTTCATTTTCTCCTTCCACTCCCTTGCAGTGTGTCCATGCGTATTACAGGTGTAACATAATTTCTCCATGGTAGTATTGTTAGCACTCTATTTAGCTCTACATTCATAGGCTTGATGTCCATATTTTCCATAGTAGTAACAATATCCATCAAATTTAGGAATAGCGGGAGGTTTACCTTGTGCTTTGCCTCTACAAACATTTGAAGTGTGACTTGGTTTTCCACGTGATAACATGTCAGCACCTTAGGTCTTTGGTTTTGATTGAAGTTGACATTTTTAGCTTGTTGTGATGATTCTCCTTCACCGGTGTAGCCTATACCAACTTTACTCCCAAATTTCCTTTGATTAGACAGAAAGTCATCAATCTTTTTGGAACTATCCTCAGCTAACTTCTTCATTTCATTGTGTTTCTTTTGTATCCTTATCTCATTTCTTAGTTTTTCATTATCTTCTCTAAGTGTTGCAATGTCTTCAAGTTTTCTAAATAGTTCTCCATTCACTTGGTTAGCCTCTTGATTCACAGTCATCATTTGATTGGATACTTGGAAGTGACGATTAGTGAGTCTCTGTATTTCACTTTCTTTGGCTTGAAGTTGTTCAGTCATTTGTATTTGGTCTTCTATAGCTAGATTCCTATCTTGTTCAGCTTGTCTAGCATTGTTCATTATTTCCACCATTCTCACCATCTGAGATTCTTGACCGATTTGGAGTTCTTTTACTTGTTCAGATAGATGTTGATTCTTAGACAAATCAGTGATTGTGCTTTCAAATCCATCAGAAATGCTTCCAGAACTTGATCCAATGTGATCAAATATATCATCAATAGGTTCCTCATGGTAACCGATTTCATTTTGCAGAATAGTAAGGCTCTTTCTCTCAACCATCATTTTCTTCAGTTCTTCCTTAGCTTGCTTATACTGTTCCACAAACATCTCCATCTGAATCTTCTGATTCTCAATAGCCTTATCTAGCTTGTATCTCTCCATGACTTAAGATCTTTACCCTTCAGTGGTTAGACTATCCAATAAGAGAATTGTGCTCTGATACCAATTGTTGGAATTAGGAGAGATAGGTGCTAAGAGGGGAGGGGTGAATCAGTGCCTCTAAAAATTTACATGTAAACCTTTCCAGATCAATAACTGAAAACAGTGATAACCTTACACAATAACTTGTATACAATTGCATATATCAATCATTCACTTAACTTAAGAAAAGTAAACTGCATGAAATCCAAATAGCAATCACATAACACAAGTATTTTGGTAATGCAGAAACCCTTGTTAGAAGGTAAAAACTATGGTGGGGATGACACCCACAAATTCTTCACTACTGCAGATAGAAAAGGTTTGCCTGTTAGGGCTACAAGTTTTGATCACTTCTGGTGATCTTACCTTGTTAGGAGTAACATATTAGATCAACTAGATCTACCTAGTTATAGGATTTCAACAACACTACTGAAGTGTGTGCTCGGTAAAGAGATTTACATAAGACTGTTAAGTCTACTCGGTTAAGAGATTTATCCAAAAACTCTATTTCAATTGTCAGAAAGCAATAGGTAATTATCTGCTAGTTGACAACTCAATTGTCTAAAATAGATCTATAAGTGCTCACAAAATATCACCTTAACTATGATGAATCTCTGCTTTGAATCTGCTCAGTAGCCTTCTCTGATTCTGCTAATCTGATAACCTTTGTACTATGTTCTGCTCTGTTAACTGATTGACTTGAAGTTTAGGCAATAGCTTCAAGTGCTCTGTTATACATATATCAGTTCACACCAAAAATGATACAAACACACAAATATAGTATTCTACTTTTGCTGCTTTAACAAAAATTAGGTTACAAAACATAGTCATAACCCTAAGATCTACGGTGTAAAATATCCTAGATCAACTATTATAATAAGATATAAATTACATTAAATGAGTATCTTTACAATAAATGTTCCTTGATCTTGGTAAACTATTTTACAATCTATTATAATCATTTGCATAGAAGAATGTGCCTTTTCTGATTACTATGTCATTTTTTGTGATCATCGGTAAACACTATGTAAACTACTCGGTGTATACTGATGCTCTATGTTTACTGTCTCTCGACATCGGTTGGTGTCAGTGTTGCTAATTTTTTTTCTCGGTAAACTATGTAGTGCTCGGTGTGTATGCTTTACCGACTAGTCTATCTGTGCTTCTAGTTACCGACTTGCTCAGTGTAAGTACCCAACCAATCTCTTTGATAGCCTTTGATACTAATGACAACCTTGAATGCTCATTAGAGATTAATAGTATTCCATGCTCTTCACAATATAATTGAATAGATCTGAAGTAAACTCTCCACCTCTATCTAATCTCAAACATTGTATCTTTAGACCTAATTCATTCTCTACTTTTTCTTTAAATGTCTTGAATTTGTCAAATGCTTTTGATTTCTCTTTCAAGTATGTGATCCACATCATTCTAGAAAAGTCATCGACAAAAAGTATGAAATACCTTTCACCATAGTATGATCTTGTCCTTGTAGTTCCACATAGGTCTATATGTACTAGATCCAACTTTCATTTTGTTGTATATGATTTACTTTTATAACTACTTCTAGTATGTTTTCCCATAACACATTCTCTACACATAGTGTTAGATGGTTTTACAATTTTTAGTAGGTCTCTTACTTCATTAGTCAAGCTTGCCTTCACAATGTTATCAAAATTGACATGCCAAAACGTTATGTGCCATAACCAACTATAATCTACCTTTGCAACAAAATAAGAGGCTCCATATGTATTTAATTCAAATACATTACCTCTAGATTTAGTACCGGTTGCAATCATCTTTCATGTCTTTCTTTTGATAAAACACTTCCCATCAATGAATTGTAATTGAAACTCTTTGTCCATTAGCTGTCCAAAACTCAAAAAATTATTCTTAAGTCCATCAACAAGCAATACATTGTCAGTATTAGTCTTTCCATCCAAAGTAATAGACCCTACTCCTATGATAGGTTTAGGAACATTGTCTCTTAATCTTACAACACCACCATCATATTTGTTCAATTTAGAAAACTTGTTTCTATCTCCAGTCATATGATGTGAGCAACCACTGTCTATGACCCTTTCAGATTTCTTATCCACATGAGATACTAAGACTTTTTCTTCATGTATGGGTTTTTTTTTCTTTAATAGAAATAAATCCAATCTCCTCATAATCACAGTCATCATCATTAGAAATACCTTCACTAGCATAATAACATTCCTTATCTTTTGAATACTTAGACTTTAAAAACTTAGGTGTGTGCTTAGCAACTTTTGTAGGAAATCTAGATGCAAAGTGGCCTATCTTATTGCATGAAAAATATTTCAAAGGTAACTTTCCTTCAAATTTACCCTTACCTCTCTTTTCTCTTCTAGCGATCAGTGCAACAAGTTCATCTAGCTTTCTTTCTTCTACTTGAATTTGTTCCCATTCATCAGCATGCTCACCAAGTTCTTCTTTTATGTTCTAATTGTTAGTGCTTGGAATTGCAGATATTATATTTCTATGTGCAGATGCCTTAAATGATGTTTCATCTTTAGGTACAGAATCTCCCATTTCTGCAGCTTCAAATGTAGTTAGCTTTGCAATCAACATTTATCTACTAAATTTTGGAGTCAGAGGTATAATCTCTTCTATAGTCTGAGCTTTGGTCTTGTAGACTAGTGTCAATGTTCTAAGGATCTTCGCAATGACTTCTTCTTCTTCATAAGTGCCTCCCAAATTTATGATTCCAATCATAACCTCTGTAAATATTTGTACATAAGCCCTAATAACTTCATCATCCTTCATTTGCAGCTTCTCCATTCTTGTTTTCCATTTTTGTAACTTCGCTTGCTTGGTAAACTTATCTCCTTCATATAGTTCTTCTAATCTTATCCAAATCTTGTGTGTCGAATCCATATCTTTAACTTCATTAAATTATCCTTCAAAGAGTGTGTTGATCAGTGCTTCCCTTGCGACCATGTTATATGAAAATGTCTTATTTTCATTGTCAGAATCCTTATCCAATTCATCTTCAGCCTTCATGGTAACTTCATTCTTTGTGATCATCCAGTAATCAATGCCCAAACATAGCAGATGAGTTCGTATTTTTTTCTTTCAACTGTCAAAGTTTTCAGGATAAAATTTTGGACTATCCTTCCTATAGAATGCCATCTCCAAGATCGTCTCAAGATGTTAATCTTTCTCTCTAAGGATAGAAGCTCTGAGACCAATTGTTAGGAATAGTAGTCCACCAATATAACTGAGAGGGGGGCTGAATCAATTATGTGACAGAATATTAAACTTTGGATAGCAACAATATCAAATCAAATGAACACAATGAATGCCAACACAATAACACAATATTTATTGTCGATGAAACCCTGTTAAAGGTAAAACCCCGGTGGGAATTAACACCCACTAATGATGTACTGAGGGTATAGTATCCTTGTTAGAAGATCTAGCCCTATTAGGAGCTGATTAAAATATTACAATACATAGTCCTTGTTAGAGGATAGACCCTGTTAGGAGTCAAAGAAAAAGAGTAGGCTCACTGCCTAGGCACACTACCCAAAGAAGATTATGACCACCTTTAGAACTCATTGTTTGCAACACTAGTGTATGTAGGAAATACACAATCTTTGAACTAGCCAATAGAAATTATCTTTGCTTGACCAGTTCCAATGAAGTACATAAGTTATCCTCTTCTCTACATCCAACAGACACAAGCTCATAGCTTCCACAATCCTCTTTCACACTACATCCATATCATATCTCTCTTTTCAAAGAAAAGATCTTATATATATACCCTATTACAAAATAAATGATCAAGTCGGCCAACTAGGTTTTCCTAATATACAAATGATTACATAACTCCTTGCTAAGATACACACAGTATCTAAAACAAGTATACAACAATAATATTACATCAATTAAGGACCGACATTTGTAATCCATGCTCACCATTTATAATACACACTACATCTCTCAAGTCGGCTTCCATATAGGTCTTCTCCAGAACACACGCCACAACTGACATCATCCTACTTTCCATGACTTGTGAAGACCAACAAACATTCCTCAGTATGCTATCTAACATCCCTTAAGCTCGCATGTACTGAATCCATATCGCCTGTAAGATATACTCAAAACTTAGAGACTTACTCTGTCAACTTCCATTGTCACAGTCCAGTAACCAGTCTTCATCAAAACATTTGTAACTCATCCAATACACAACATTACATAATGTGATCTTAGATATAAGATCACAACACCTTCTTGTACATACAACTCACTTCGCACGTTCTGAAACATTCGTACAGTTGCTGTACACTGTAATAACCAGTTTATTTTCCTTATAGAAACATATGTTGACATCAGTGAAAAAACATGAATGACAACAGTATGAATGCCAATTCCAACACCAAGATAACGTAGTGATTAAACATATTAAATGCATCAACAATATCCAACAATCTCATTAGCAATATCCAACAGTTGCTAGCCAAGGCCTACCAAGAATAATTGGATAACCCCCTAGTGTAGCTTTGGGTGATAGGATCATGAAATCAGTAGGATAAGACCAATATTCAAGGTCAACAACTATGTCCTCCACCATCCCATCAGGCTTCACAGTGGAACTGTTTGTAAACTACAGGATAGTGGGTGTAGTTCTAAGGTTGGTGATACCAAGTTGTTGCATTATATCCCTACCATGACATTTATAGTGGCTCCAAGATCTATCAATGCATTTTTGATAGTTGTCTCATTGATAATGACCTTGACAATAAGGCTTCTAGGGTTAGAATATTTTTGGATTGTAAGCTTTCCTAGCATAATGTCAGCCAGTTTACCCAAGACGTGGATGGTCTAGGGATCCTTTTTCTTGCGACCAGGCTTCTTAAAACAAGATTATTTATTAGATTTTTCATATGTGGGGACATCCTTGATTGCCTGAAAAAGGGGAATTTGAACACTGATGTTCTTTAGTTAATCAAGGATGTTGAAGGATGCTTATTCAGTAGGATTTAGATTGCTATGTTGCAGTCTTTGTGGAAAAGGAGGTCCAATATGATGGTTTTTCTCAGATGTTGGCTTAGGGACTGCTGGAGGAGGAGAATTTTTAGCATGGTTAGATTCCTCAAAGGGTACTTCAATGATAATTGGAGGTTCAGGAGCAGGCAGAGTAGTACCAGACTGCAGGTGAATATCATCAAGAGTGATGGAACAAGTAGGATATTGCATGGGGTACTCCATTGAGTCAGTAGCATACACATTTTGTTGAGGTGTAGGAGGTCTATTGTTTGGGTTTAGCTACAACTATGTAGGTAGTTGAGTAGGCTTGGGAGATGGATTATTGGTCATTGGAGGTGGAAAAAGTGCTTGTTGTTGTGGAGGTTGAGGAGTTGGTAGCAGAAATCCTTGTGGTTGAATTGGACATTGTAGACCTCCTCGCCACTATGGGTTCTACTTCCAGTTACCCTGTGTTGGCTGTCATGCCCCTTGGGGTTTTTTCGAATTCCTTTGAGAATGTTTCCACTATGGACTGGGGTGATTTCACCACTGATTTTGTAAATTATTCGAGGGAGGAATTTGATAATTCATGGGGGGTTGTCATTAATTATTATAAAATGGACTACTAAATGTAAGTGGGTCCTGAGGCATACCTTGTCTTTGCACCCATGGTCATCATTGTGCGATGAAGGACAACTACTCATTCGCTAGTTCAATTGGTTTGTAATCAATTGGCATTTGTGTAGTCTCCACGTTAGCAACCAATTTGCACTGACAGTCTCTCTTCTTCTGTCTATAGTAGGGACAGAATTCAGCCAACATGGCCTTTGCTTCCTCATGTTTCTTCTCAGCCTACATGGTATCCATCTATGTGGCCATGTTGTTAATAATGTCTTGCTTGAATTCAGACAAGAGATGTGTTATCTCTATTCTAGAAGCGCTCGTACCATTTGACTTTCCCAAGATGGACCTATATCCCCTTCATTTCTTACTAGTAGCTCTGGAGTACTTAAGGTATATACTTTTAATATCATCCCATGAAGCCTGGGTGATATCACCTCTAGCCATCAGGTCCAATGCCTCTGTGCATCCATCTTGAAGACGACGCAGAAAGAGAAGCTTATGGGATTCCTCATTAAGCTTGTGATGTGTGCTCTTTTGTAAGTTGAACATGAACCTTGAGATATAATCCTCAAGACTCTCATCTTCTTTTTGTGTCATCTTAAAAATGGCATCCCCTCGCATGTCATTTCCTCTGCAATATTCTTTAAATTTCAGCAAGAAAGCACTCTTTATTTCATCCCAACTGTGAACAACATCTTGTCATAAGCCCATAAACCAACATAATGCAAACTCTTTAAGCATTGCAAGAAAGAGTTTAAGCTTGTGGGCATCAGTGGTGTAGCCATAGCTCCTACAAAGCATATCAAACTCAAAAACAAAGGCATCTAGGTCTTTTGTCACAAGACCATAGAATTTTGGAAGAGCAAAAGAGGGTATGTTCTTGAGATTGTTATTATCACACTGGTTTGAGATGGGAAAAGGAAATGTAGAGGGATTTTCCATCCTAAGTGGATTTCTAGGATGAGGTTGAGGTGGATACTGAGGGTGGTAGATGACCAATTGTAAAGGGTTATCTTCTTCAATAGGATTTTCAGGATAACAGGATCTTAAATTGGTGAAGGCTTCAGCAAATAAATTGATTTCAAGTTGCTCTTTGAAGGAACCAATTATTTCTCCTTCAAAAGATGAGGATGATGATGTGGTTTTGGGAAGTTCAACAGTAGAGTCAACAAACAGACCTTCTTCTAATGGGTTATTGGATTGATTTGGCAAGTACCTTCCTCGAGCATCTCTTCTTCTATTATGCATGCAGCTAGTGTGAAGTGATGTAGATTGTTGTGTTTCTCAAGATGAAATTTATTCTACTCAAAGTGGGAAATGAAAGAAAATCCTAGGAATGGCTTAGTGAGAACTAGGTTTGGCACCATCCCCGACAATGACGCCAAAAATAATCAATTTTTATGAAGGCTCGAAAACTAGGCATAATCCAGAACTCAAGGATTGGACATCCGACCGAGCAGTTTATCCTCATAAAAATTCATTTAATGTGTCAACCCAGGGATGTGTTACTTGAAACGGGCCAACAAGATATATGCATCAAGTACCACTCAACCACACATTTTACAATTGTTTTAGGAAAAAAATGTTGGAAGGAAACTATTTTATGATTGCAAGAAGCAAATTCTAAAATGGAAAATAAACTATAGTTGTAGAAAAGAAAACACTAGAATGGAAATTGTAGAAGTGAAGTTGCTAACAAAATATGAAGACTCTTGCAAACTAAGCTATAATTCTTTAGTTGCTCTGCCACTTTGACTGCAGGAAGCGATAGCTAGCCTGTGGCTTTGGTTGCAAAAACAGTTCAACACTTAATATTGAAATAACAGAAATGCAGGAAAATAAATTTAACTAGAATGAATCTAACCAACTATGGATTTCTCACCAATTGGGACCTCTTGGATGAGTACCCCAAATACTAAATTACGCAAAGTTAAACCTCAATACTTCATTTTCTCATTAATTGAATAACTAAGTACAGAGATGTATAAAAACCAGTAAACATCAAAATGAAACTGTATAACCACTAAACTGATAATGCCCCCCTTCTCACATAGGAGCAAGGCTTTATTTAAAAGGAAAACTTCTAACAGCTAACTAATCATGCCACGAAAATAGGTAGAGCTTTTATTACAACACTACCAACAGAAAGGAAGAAAGCTATAAAACTAAAAACAGACTAGATCTAGAAAAGAGGATTGAGTTGTTACGACAACATATCTAACTTCCCACTCTCTCCTAGATTTCTTCAGAGAATTCATCACGTTGTCTTAGTCTTAGCTTGACGACTACCACCTTGATCATCTGAAAACCTTTTTCTAATGTTGCATTAATGTTTCTCCATTGGAATCTGCTGAAAGATTGGGTTGAGCATCCAACGTATGAGTGTGTTTCACCTGGTCAAGATGAAGGTTGCTTTATTCATGTGTTGTACTTCAAATGTTCGGATAAAGACATTCATGGTAATAAACACCAAAACACACATGCATTATTTATGTTCAAATAGCTATTTTACTTATAAAGACATAATCATAATTTCAAAGTAAGTAATACAGCATATTCATCCAAGTATAGCATATTAAGTATGTTTAAACCATAGCAGAAGTCTAGTGATTGAATGCCACATAATAACAAAACTGAGTATAAAGTCTTTGAGAAAATATAACAGAACAAGGAAAAAGACCTAGCAGAGACTATCCTAGGGTGTCTGAAATATGCCATTAATATGCCTCATCAAGACCCATGGCAGTCGTGGTATCATCCACCTTAAGAAAAAGAATAATTGAGTTTTTTATGACCTCAAAACAAGAGTTATCCAAAAATGAAGGGGAAGATTAGGAAGAAGATCCCACCCAGGACATATACTAAGAGGTTAAATAAAAGGGTTGAAGGAGAGTGCCCAAGGTCTGGACAAAAGAGAGAGTTTCCCAATAGCCCACAACTTTCTCATCACTAGATCGCATTTCTTAGAGGAAGGTAAAATAGCAATAAAAAACCATTAGCACAAGGGAAAAGCTCAATATTACCTAAAACTAGGGGTCCCCAAGTGTTTGTTACCTAATGATGTAGGATAGGTAAAGACGGCAAGAAACCAACAAATCTACAAACTAACTCACAAAATTGGAAGTACTCCACATTTTCAACCACATCAAGGCCACAAACCGCCATAGGGGAGATCTTAGTACAAGCTAAAGGTTGCGATTTCACCTTTGGAGGAAGAGTTGTGGAAGATTTGGCAACATGAGAAAAGCTCTATCCACCAATAGTAGAAAGAGGCTTTGGAGGGGCTTGTTGATAGCTTTACCAATGGGCACCGCTTCAGCAGTGGCACCCAGTGCATCCTCAAAAAATGCAAACCCTCCCTTGAAGAGTGTAGATGTAGTGCCCCTCCATAGTTTGTTTTTCACTTATCTTTGCCAAACTCTTTTAGGCCACTTTATGTGTACGTTGTTTATTTCAGTGATATTTGGAGTATTAATTTGATTAAATATGAACCTTGGATTATGTTTTATATCATGTTTAATTAGATGAATATGGTTATTTTCATGTCAATTTAAATGCTTATGATGATGCATATGTTATGGTTATATCTTGATGATAATTTATATGTTAGGATGTTATTTACATTTATAGTGTTACTAACCCCATACTTGCATGTGTATGGTTGGCATGTGTGTTTTATATTTCTAATTTATGTGCTTGATGTGGTTGAGGGACGGAGTCGTAGTTACTTGCTTGTGAGATCCACATGATCGATCAATCCCCGCCATTGTCTATTATATATCTATACATGTATGTACATGCTTGTCTTTTATGCAAGATTTCAGGTACCGGACATTGACTTCTCTGAATTGTTGAGATGAGCATGCCCTATTGCAATATCTCAAATGGTAAGAGAGGGGAGATAAAACACAGGTCCAAACCCCAAACCCAAGCCAATATTGTCCTGAATTGAGGGGCAAGTTTATGATTGAGTTCCCTATCTAAATGTGTCAAGATGACGTGAATTCGTGAGCCCTTCCTTGGTGTTTGTGTGTTATGGAGTTAGTTGATTTTTTAGTTTTTGGGAGTCAAGTGTTTTTGCTTGTGTGAATTTTTTTATTTAAATAATTAATTGGGAGTAATTATGGTATTTGAATAAGTTATATTTCATGATGTGGAAATATTTGATATTGAGAACATTTAATTATTAAGGTTGATTAAATACCTCTGATTAAATTAAAAAATTTAAATTTGGATTTTAAGGGTTTAATTAATTATTGAATCATAAATGACATTGTTGATTTATTTAATATTGTAATTTATTAGTTTGCATAGTTAAATTTATGCTAAAGTATTTATTGAGTGATTAAATAATTAAAATACAAATTTAAGTTGCACATTCGGTTTAGTGAAAATTAAATTAGAATTTGAAGTTAAAGTTGACTTAAGATTTAAAATTAGAAAAGTGCATTCTTTTATTATGGTTATTGAAATTTATCATGCATCATTAATGGATTAAAGCGGGAGTTGAGAGTTGAGTTCCTTTTTTGATTTAGAGTTGCATGTTCAGTTCTTTTCCTGTTTGGATTTGCATGTAGGGTTTTGTTGAGGGGGATTTTCTTTATTATGGATTCTTTTAGTCATTTTTTAGGACACGGGTTTTAGGAGGATTTTGTGTGAAAGGTTTTCAAAGTTGTGCTACCCTGTTTGAAAGTCTGGATTTGTCTTCTTTCTGGTCATCTTCGAATTCATCTTTGGTGTTAAGATAGGGTTTGATTCCCTTTGTATTTATGTCTCTGCAATTCTGAAATGGGTGTTTTCTTTGTGCTTGTGAGAGTTTGGATGTTTGAAATTGTTCATGTGTTTTCCTCTTCTAGAGAAAGTCTGAAATCCTTGGTTTATTTTGCTATTAGGGTTTTCAAATCTTGCATATGGAACTGTTTAATGCTTGGTTTTAAAAATATGGATGATTTAAATTCTCCTTGTTTCCTTTAGAAATAATAAACAAATATAAAAAAAATTAATAAATTATCCCGGTTTGTTGATCTAAACAGAGTTTTATTGCTGGTATTATCTTATAAAATTTGTCATTTAAAATGTATGCATTGAAATATATATATAATGTTTTTTTTTTAGTTTTTTTTTAAATTGGAAAAAAATTAATTATAGATGTTTTTTGTTTTAAAAAATATAATATAAGGAAAAAAATTATTTTACCTTTTTTGTGTGGCAGGGCAATCCCCTAAGGACTATCATACGTAGCCCTAGGCTGACGCATGCAGCCCCATGGGGGACTGTCATGTGCAATCTAAGGACTATCATGCGCGCAGTCTGAGGACTATTGCACGGGCCCCTAAGGGTTGTTGTCTGCAGTACCTTAGGGTACTATCACAACAAGCCTTTGGATTGTCGTGCACAACGCTTAAGGGGAGGGACAATAACCCCCCCTCCCCCATATTTAATTAGTTTGTTTTTAAAAAAATTATATTTGAGGTTTATTTTATTAATTTATTTTTTATTAAATTTAAATAATGTTTATATTTAAATCAATTTAATTTCTAATTTAGTTTAATTTAATTTTAATTTAATTTAATTTTTAGTTAGATTATGTTATATTTAATTTACTTTAATTTATAAATTAGGTTTTTTAATTTATCATTAATAATATTAGTTTATATTATTAATTTAGAATTAAGTTTCTTGTGTATTTATTTAATTGTTTTCTTTGGATGTCTTAAGATGCCTTATCGAATGGGTACAAATTATTGATGTAGTTCTAATCGTTTTGGATAATTTACTTTCATGTGTTTATTGGAGATTTATGAAGTGAATGTGGGTGTTATGGGAGTCTTACTATGATTGTCCTAGGAATGTACCAAAGTGCAATCATGTGATGTTTATAACTTCTTATTTGGTTTACTCAATATTTGTTGCTTAGGTGTTTTATATGGAGGCTTTGGGTATGGTCTTATGGTATTATGATTTTGTGATATTATGTTCAGTGCATGTTCCATATGACTTTGTGGGACCATTGTGAGGACTTTATTGAGATCTTGGACATTATTTAGTTTGTTAACCTAGGTAGGTTAACTAAGTGTATAGGTGGGAAGTGGCTTGTAATTGGTGTTGGAGCCCACAAGTGGCTGTCAGGATATCCTATTGCAAGTGGCTTAACAAGTTATAATTAAATGACATTGAGAGTTTAAAATGAATTAATAAGACATTGTGTGCCTCGCCCATGCCTGAGTTCCTGATTGAGTTTTGACTAGGATGGGAGTGGGAAGATGATTGTCGCCTATGTGGACTGGATATAGCATAGTTAGTACCTCGTCTACACATGAGGTTATTGATACCACATAGAGTCACTAGGGTGTCGGGGTCTTGAGGGACTACCAGGATAACCTTAGAGTTGGCTCATGTGATGACACTTCCCTTTATGTATCTTAGGTTTCCTACGTGTGTTGGTTGCCTCTGGTTGAGTAAGTCATACCTAGTTATCCTATTGTACCCTTTATGTTAGAAAACTTTCATGATCTCTTCCTTGGTTTGTATTATGTTGATTGTTGATGTTTGTTATCCAAGTGGGGTCTATTGTTATCTCCTCAACACAGTGGGAGTGGACCATTTAGGTTCCACGAGGTCAGGTGGTAGTGATTCTTTTACCATTTGAGATTCCAACGTTCATGTACCAGTGTTGGATGATCTGTGTAGCAATTGATCCTTCTTGTTCTTCATTCATGGAGATGTGTTCTTATCTTTCTTATTTTATGTTTCCTTGTATCCTTGTATCAGTTATACAGGTGATATCATGTTGTACTGTATCTTGGTTATTGTATTACATACCTTGCGACATGTGTAGTGGATGTGGATTATGATGGATACTTTATGGTACCAGTTGTATTTTATATGATGTTGAATTTATCACTCATTTGTATATATTAGATTTATAATTATATTTAATCTAAAGTAATTAATTAATGTTTACGTAATCTACATCAAGGAACCCTTGAGATTTGATGTGTTTATATGTGAGTTGTAAATTATATTGTATTGCTTTTGCATTGTTAAACATTGTTGATGTTGTTTGTTAACACTTAAGAAAAAAATATTCTATAAACTTAGTTGCATGTTTAGGTTATTTTCTCCTGGGTTCCCTGGTGGGGCATTACAATAAATGCAGAAATGTCAGGGTAGAATTTGTTGGCAATATTCACCCCACAAGCAGAGCCAAGATCCTGAATCCTAGTCCTCACAACCATTGGAGAGCCTAGATAGGAACTTGAGAAAACTTGACATATATTGTCAACCAAACCCACAAGGGGCACTGTTGATACCCCATCCACCATTGCAGAGGCCACCGTATTCAAAATAGTTGTCTCAGCAGAAGCAATGACTAGTTTTGTTTTTTTATCGCAAAGAAACACCACAAAATGAGTAGTATTAACATTGATGAAAAATGAAGGAGGCCAATAAAGGAAATGAAGTATACATAATATGTGTTAATATTTAGGCAAATTGAAGCAATAAATAATATTAAATTTAATGCATAATAAAAGAGGCAAAAATAACAAATTCAAAATAACACACACATTTAGTGTGCTTCATCCACTATGGGCTACATCCACAAAGAAATAGTCATCCACTTTATTTTATTACCCAACAAAGAGAAAATTGCAATATGATAGTCTTTCACATTACATGGCCACTTATTTATCAAAGCCTTTTTGGTGCTTTACAAAGGTTGGTTTACATGCCAAAATAATAGTTGACTCTTTCACTAAAAATGAGAGATTTTTTCTTTGAGGGCACTGCCCCCAAACACCTACCATGAGCTTTGCCCCTTGGCCTCTAGTTGGGGGATAGTCCCTCAAGCCTTTAGGAGAGGCTCCTCCCCTATTGCAAACCCCCATTAATTGATTTGTGGAAAACATAGCTGACATAGTCGCCAAAATTTAAGCCTAGCAGCATGATCAATTGCCACTTACCAACAATCTCCTTCTTGGAGACTAATTAGGCTCCACACCAAACAAAAGGCCTAGCTTCTTCTCATTCTAAAAATAAAAACACAGAATCTGTTGGAACTCCACAAAAATGTTTTGCATTCCTTTCACCCTCTTCAAATTTTGTAAACAATCTTAGATTCAAGCATTTCTGGATTAAACAATGTAATTTTTCATCATCAATGTTTCGGATAATACTACATGATCCATCATCTCTAACTATTGCTTCATCCTGATGATGGATCATGTAGTATGATCTGAAACGTTGATGATGAAAAATTACATACATTTTAATCCATAAATTCTTGAATCTAACATAACGGATTGTGGAAACTACATGACTGTACTTTCAACCTTAATTAAAAAGTGCTTCAATTTGCCACCAATTTAACAACCAATAAGGGTAAAACTATAGGGGGCAACATGCATTGGTTATGTCATATTTGTAAAGATGATTATCATGGGAGCTATGATATGATTTGGAACCATCTATTCAATTAAAGTGTACATGTGAATTGAGTTTGTACACATATAACATTAGAACATGTTGAAATGGCAAAGTTGGTTGGACTGAGTGAGGAAAAAATACTAATACTACTCAATAAGAAAAAATAATCCAAAACATTGCAATATATTGATCAATATGAGTATTCCAATATATTAGTTGGAAAGAGTTGTGATAGAAGGAAGATGAAGGCCACTTCTAGTATAGGTGAAAAAAAAAATGTTTGGGTTAATGAATTTACAAAAAACGTGTGCAAGTTGAAGATATCGCAAACAATTTTTTTAGTGCCCATGTTATTCCATTTAATTTGGTGAGGTCTCCTTATTTCAAAGGTATGTTTAGAGATGTAATGGTAGATGGACACTCTTATGCTCCCCTTGAGAATATCAATTATGCACCTCCATTCTTAATGGAGGATTCTATGCCTACCAAGATGAGGTCAACGTGATGTTAGTTGATGATCAGCCAAAAACATAGATTAGGATTGGTTGTTTCATTATTATGAATGGGTGCACTTATACTCAACATCTACCACTCATTATTATTATTGTTACATGCCCTACTAGTTCATACTTTCTTAGAGTTATTGATTATTCTGGGAAATAAGGATGTTGATTACCAATTTTCCATTTTGAAGCTCATTGAGGAGGTTGGGTCTTATTAATGTCATGCAAGTTGTGACAAAATCATCTTGTATTTTTAAGTCAGTTTGTTGAGAGCACTTAAAAACATGTTTTTGGACTTCATTTTGTGTACAATCTTTGAAAGACATGTTTTTGGACTTCATGTTGTGTACAATCTTTGAAAGATATTAACAAAATAACTTAGATGAAAGTAACAATGGCCATAAATAGAGATGTATAAATACTTGTCATCACACTTCACTTGTACCCTTTTGATCTTAGTCAAATAAAAAATTTCTCAAACTTGTTGAGACTAGATGTGCTAGCTATTTTGGTTTTCGAGAGAGGATGTTGAAGGGGTAGGATGCTCTAGAATTTGTGGTGGTTTGTGGAGAGTAAAAGTAGACTCAATCAAAGATAGAAGGGAAGTTGGTGAGAGAAAGGGTTCTTAATGATGCTTAATGGTCCAATATTATGAATGTTGTGATATTGCTATTAGGATTCAACTGTGTAGTTTTTTAGTCAAACTCATCGACCCATGTTTCATGAGTAGTGGTTCACAATAGCAATATCACAATTTGACTTGTGGTGGAAAATATCTCCTACTTATTATGAATGTTGCTTACAAATATATTTGTTCTATCATATCACCTTATGTGGGGGTAATCAAGTATTCAAATTCAGACTCTCCTAGCCTACGAGAGATTTGTAGGACTTTTGATAGCATGTTTGATCAAATGAAACAAGCAATGCATAGAAAAGATCTTGGATTGCAATTCTATGGTGTGCATATTAGGCCTACTATCAGAAAGAGGTGGAAAACAATCCTCTTCATATGGTTGTCTATGGTCTTAAGAGAAAACAATTTCTTTAAATGCAATTATTTAAAGAGCCAACTCCACTTTCCACATCGAGACAAACTAGCGGCTTAGGTTCTCCTAAATGCAATTTACAAGCCAAAGTACTTAATTACAACAAATTGTTGAATGTATCTATTTACAAAGAAATGTGTTATCAATAGAAATGCACAGTCCATGTTGTAAGCATCCAGATGGTGTTAGAGTTCAAATCTTTTGTAATACAAAAAATAAAAATAAAAATAAAATTGATCACTAAGAACTTGGGGTTCATTACTAGAAAGCATATACCACATAAACCAACACATCACATGGACGTCTTCACATTGTGTTGTAAGAGAAAAAAATTTAAGTAAACACAATTCTCAACAAATTGACAATGAAAGTAACTATTTAAATATCCAAAAGAAGAAATGAAAATGCTAAAAGAGGAATTGAAAAGGGTGTCACCAAATAATGTCGCTTTATTGCCAACAAAATCTTCAAGGGCCTACCATATAATGAAATTACAATTTATCTGGAACTTTGACCTAAAATCCACATACTTCAATTTCTTAGGAATAATTTAAAAGCAAATGAGAGGAGCATCTAGGCCCACCTCTTTCCTTCCTTCTCATAATTAATAATTCAATTTCTTAGGAATAATTTAAAAGCAAATGAGAGGAGCATCTAGGCTCACCTCTTTCCTTCCTTCTCACAATTAATTAATTATTGAAGACAAAATGAGAAATCTTGAAATTGCCCCACTCCTTTTTACAAAGACCACAATAGATGAATCAAAGAATTTATACAATGACAAGGAATGAGCACCACAAAAGCTAAAATACAACAACAAATGATTAGCATCCAGAAGCAAGGCATTAAAAAAAAAACTCAAGGCAAACCACCCTATAACAACCCAAGGTTCACATAGTCAAGGTGACTTAAACACATAGGGATCTAGGAAACCTATACCCTACAAGGGCCTATCATTTGACTCGATCCATTTCCCTTTCTAGCAATATTCCCGTTAGTGCCAAACCAGAACATTCAGATCCACCTTCCTACTTTCCTTGTTGGAAGACATTAGTGTGAATAAGCACTAAGACATAAGAGTCTTGCCAAGAACATTTTGATCCAAGCCTTCCCTAACAATTTCCTTCTCCTTACAACTCTCCTAGCTCTTCTCAACACAAGAAGAAAGTTGAGCCGATAATCAAGATTAAGAACAACCAAATTAGTATTGTCTAAAAGAGGACAAAACACCTCATCGTCAGCCTTCGTGGGCATCTTGACCATGGCCTTAGTTAACAAGGGCTACCTTCAATCCTTTATGTTCTTGTGACTTTGTCACCACGTGATCTTCACCCCGCTATTGCAAGGCCAAGTCTATGACATTTGTGACACACAAGGACTACTCAAAAACGATCTACTACACCCAATTGCAAATTTTAGAGGATAACATGTACATAGAATCTAGCAAATAACAAGTGTTTTCCTCCTCCCAATTCCAACAATAATCCTAGTCTAACCAAAATCAAGACTTTGTCAATGCATTCCTCCTTCGCATTAAAGCTCAATTTCCATCCTTAAAGGAATAGACAAGAATTGCGTATGAACCACAGGTCCCTAGAAAAGTGCCTAAACATAATCTTTGTAGAGGAGAAAATCAGAAAGAAGCCCTTGGAAACAACTGAACAAAAACCGACTATATTATTGATATGGAAACAAGGAGTGTCACTAAATTAAATATGGAAACATGAGGAAATAACGCAACATTTCTCATGTTCAATCATCTATGATGGTATTGGTTTGTAGAAAACACTACACAAAAAATGTTCCACGAAAGAGACAAACAAATCACAACCAAGCTATCCTTCAAAAATGGGCAAGCAAATTACATATACATATAATAAACTATGGAAACCTAGAAGAAAACAATTGCTTCTTGATGTGTCGCTTACCCAAATATCAGATTATTCCCTTTCCCAGAAGTTATAAAGAGAAGAAAAAGGCACATTTTCAGTAGTCATTTCACACCAGCATCCATCACCAAATGAATAGTAGCATTAAATACCTAACTTGTTCACTAGAGCCCTTTGATTATGAAAAGTATCCCCGATCCCTAGGAAAAAAAAGGATAAATTATGAATACTTACGAGAAGGAAATAAAAATAACACCAACGGCAAACATAAAATGATAAGCAATAGAGCAATCCTTACGTAGATGAAATCACTAAGAAGCTTGAAAGGATTTTTGAAGGAAATGGAAATGGTTTCATAACAAGCTCTTACGAACAGCACAAGAAAAACAAAAAATAATCTCAAAGGATTAAATTGGGTGTTCTCATATCTTATCAGACTAGCATAAAAATAAATGCCTCAAAAATTGAACATTATGTAATAAATCAATCAGCACTGGTTACTAGTTAACAAGGGCTACCTTCAATCCTTTATGTTCCCTTAACTTTATCTTGTCTTTATTACCCATATATGTGGTTGCTAGTTCCTTTTTTATCTCGAATGTTAGCTTTGAACTTTCCCTGCTGATTGGTTGAAAAGTGTGAATTAAATCTCAGAACTCAATACAACCATGTGATTTATCCCAGAAAAGCATTGTGATTCAAGTCGTGAACGTAACACTGAAACCTAGTAATCTCGACTTTACTTCCAAAATGTGAACTACGTAATTACTCTATGACCAAGGATCATCCCTAAGCCTCTCTTTTACTTAAAAGAGAAATTTCAAATTACAGGAAAGCAATGGCATACATGGAACCATTGTGAAACATGCTACCTTGCAAACAACAAAATAAGAATTCAGATTTAAGTACCAAGTTTATTAAAGATATGTGTGGGATAGCTGTTTGAACGGATTGTCCAATTTCTTTGGAAGTCCTACAATATCTGTAATATTATCTAAAGCTTTAACTCCAAATCAAGAAGCACATAATTGTACTACTGATGTGTACGGACTGGAAACTCAAGTCACAACATTTGTAGTATGAAATGTATAAATAACACCGTAGAAAATAGGTATCTAAACATATGCACGTAACACCATAGAAAATAGGTATCTAAACATATGCACATAGCTTCACTTAGTTCCACTGGAGCGAGCAAACAATCTATCACTGCAGGATCCCCTCAATTTTAAGTTCTTGCAATAGACCTGCCATAAAAATTGGCTAGCAACTACTATTTTTCATTAGAAAAATGTAGAAGACACTATGAATTACCTAGAAGTAGACATGTTTCGTCTTAATTTAGGGGTGATATATTTAAAAATAGCTCTTTTTCCAAGGACCACAGACTCTAAAAAATTTCTATGCATTTATTAAACATTTGCCAGAGCCATAGTGTCAATGTCTAGCTATATTCCTGATCTCATCTGATCGGGTTTAGTTGTTTAAATAAAATAAAGATTTGTCTTTAATTATTTTAGTCTTTACGCACAAGGATACTATATTTTCAGATAAAAATGTTACAATGTTACAGCCATCTATACGTGGACAAGTTGTTTAATCTATATTCTACATGTTTTAGAAAGGAACCTGCAACTGCCACTGAACCAAAAACTGCATACAAAATCAAAATGCAAAGACATCCCTACATACAGTTTAAATTCCTTTGAGCCCTTTGTAAGTGCAATCACAGCCATAGTTTTAGATCATGTTCACCTTCAAAAGAAAACAGATGGGGGCATGATCAGAGAATCTGTACATTGGAATTCAGATTAAATTAAGTTCAAAAAAGGAAATTGACAAAGAAATAATTCTTCACATAGATTGTGAAACTAAACCCAATCTTAAGTGGCAAAACAAGAAAGCAAACTAACACTGCAAAAGCACCAATGCAATTGATCATAAGATTTCAAAAGTCAAATAGTTCTTATTGCAGCATGGACAGCTTGCTCAAACATGTCTGCCCAGCAAACAATTTGTAGGGGGATTCCCCAACATAACAAAATCATTTCAGCAACTCTTTCTGTGCAATATTTATTGGCCTCAAGTTGATTACAGGGCCAAAAAAGCAAAAAAGCCCATAGGTCCAATCAAATGCCCACGAACTCCACTTGCTGTAGAATTAATTTTCAAGGCGTTGAACCATAAATCTTAACTTACGTAACACACACTACATCACCTGAAAGAGAACACATAAATGAAAATAATTTATGAGCTGTATGCAATCTATGTTCTAACTGTCAAATCTTAATATGTTAAAATAGTTGCCCTGACAATCGAAAAAATGTTACCTGACTGGGGCAGTAGAAGGATCAATTCTAGTAATACGACTCTCTTGTGTCTGAGGTCTGTTAACAAATTCTTGCTTGATGTAGGACGCAGATCCAGGAAATCTGATAAAAAATAAAATAGAAGTTACACTTTGCAATGCAAATTTAAAGAATCACAAGAAGCATGCCAATATTGAATTTTTCCTTGTTATAGAGTAAATATTACACACCTTCCTTGCCTTCCAAAGGGCATTCCAACCCTCCCATTACTTGCCCCTGTATTTTTATAACCATTTGTAACTGCCTTGTCAAAGTTTCCCACAGATGCAGCATTTGAGTTTATAGCCAATCCATCAAGTCTAGTGTTTATGGATATAGCATCTGCCTTAGGAACATCTTTGGAATTGACTGGCATATTTTCTGTAGGTCTATGATTTACATCAGGATTTTGGCCAATGTTTCCATTTACTACTGACGCCCTTGATGCTGAACTTTGACTTTGTTTCAGCATCTCGCCATGCATATGTGTGTACTGATTGGAAGAATTAGAAACTATTTGTACAATAGGTGATGGATCTAAGGAAGAGCCTTTTGCATCCTTTGAATTAATAAATATGCCTTTTCTTAAACGATGCACCTGAGACTGTGCTACAGGAGTTACTGCTATAGTTGGCATTCTTGCTGTTCCAAAAGGAGATGCTGCAGCTGCAGCTGCAGCTGCAACTTTTGCTTCAGCAGTAGTTGCAGAAATTGCAGCATGGGCTCCCTCACGTAGATGAATAAAGTCTCCCTCAATGATAAACAACTGAAACCACATGCAAAAATTACAATCTTAAAGTAAGAACGCAAGATTTTGACTCCAAAAGGTAACTGTAAAGAACAGCTAAATAAATGCAACTCACTTCGGGGCGAGAAGCTACAAATTCATCCAGTCGTCCATACTGTTTCTTGTAGTCATGCCAGTGAAGAGGAGCAAGCATTTTTCCAAGTCTATTTGGTAACTGCAAGCAGAATTTTTTTAAAATCACAAAAAATTTAATGTCCACTTAAGAATGTTTATTAGACGAAACTTTGGAAACTGTATGTACCACACAAAAAGAATTAGCATTCATCTGACAGAAACCAATACACACAAGAAGCATTAACATACTCCACCTTTAAAGGCATAAATAACACATAAATGAATTTAAAAGCAATGCATAGTTACAAGATGCCAGGATCTGGTCCAGAGTCCATCCAATCCAAAGCAAATTTTCTGAATGGAAAAAGTCCAATTGAACCCTCCAATCCTTTTTTGTTTAATTTTTTTTTTCAAATATCTTTCTATTACGCTCTCTTCGTGTTCAGAGGGAATAGGGTTCATTCAATTGTTTGAGAAAACACACAAGAAGATGAAGTTATTGAACTGGCCCGTGCATAATCATGGCCAAATGCAAGATGATGCAACTAAACCACAACCGGAAGTTTAAAAGCTAGATACCTACAGCAATTTCTCCTGCATATGATTGCTGTAATATGCCCTCTACAGCTGTTCTTAGCCCCAAATTCAAATTTCACTAGTGTGTCCATATTTTCATTTAGTGCTCACCAATCTTCAGCACTGACACAGATACGGCTACAGCAATTGCTATCAAATAGTGTCTCTCCATTGCTATGTAAACTTAGATAGATTACCATATTGCTGAACCCCAACTTATCCTATGTACGTTTGCAGCAACATGTCTATTCTTTTAAATCTCATCAGATATAATTTTGAACATGAGGTACTAACTTTTTTTAGCACGTGAGGTACTAATTTTCTGTTTACTCCTCCACACCTGTTCACTAAAGAATAAATGTGATAAACTGAAATTATCCAAATTCATAAAATCTGAGGTTTACAGTAAATAAATCATGATAAACTAAAAGAGCTCCTTGAAACTTAAATGGCAGAGGATATTCAAATGTAGTGTTAGTTTTAGCATGCTTTGAGAATCAAAATATAATATGGTTTAACAGTCATCTAAATGTAGAAGCAATGATTGTAGAAAAATATAATTTTGGCATGCTTAGAGAATTGAAATGAATGTAGCCTGCAGTGCTATGCATTCTTTAGTGGAATGGGCATACTCATGATAGTTGAGAATCAAAATGTAGAATATAAAAGAATGTAATTTTTGCCAGTAGCACTATGTGTTCTTTACTTTTGGCCATGATAGTTGAGAATAATTTAGAATATAAAAGAAAAAAAAATTGGCTTGTACTTTCATTTACCAATAGATGAAGGTGATTGGCATGAACCCTTCAACTTTCATTGAGGAAGCTTACTAGTTTTGGAACCAGAATTAGACAAAAAATTAAAAAATCAACCCTGTTTTACTTTAAAAACTAGTTTCAAGAATAGACTTCAAAAATAGCTATTTCTTTATCAACACCAAAAGTAAAATAAAGAAATGCGCCCATGTGAGAATTTCCTTCTTGGTGAGAAATAAAGAAACAACTACATTTCCAATGAGGATGGCATTTTCCTTCAAGTCGATCTTTAAGTACCTCTGTCAAATCTAAAATTTCTTGTTTGACCTCTACGTTGTTTGACAATTCAAGGAACTGATTGACCTTGAAGTTGTTTGAGCTAAAGCCATCATATTAATAATTCAACCTGTAAATTTCAAAGTGTCCAAGTTGAGATGGTCAAATCGTCTTTGCTGTCTGTGATATAAGCCATTTCAATGTTTCTACCACAAATATAGTGCAGTTTCTTCCATATGTGCATCTTTTGCCACAATCTTGTTTGCATCAGTGGTCTTAGGCTAATCCTTCAAGCATACTTCACATCATCAAAGTTTCCATTAATCTTATCAATCTTGACTTTTGCTTCTGAATGAAACGTAATTTGTTGTATCATGTTTGTCCATGGTTGATTTTGCAATACCTGTTTGAACATGATTAAGGTTTTGGCTAGACTATCAAAGATACATTTAACAAACTAGTGATGGATAACTCATATGAAGGTTCCATTGCCATCCACTTGACCCCTAATGTAGCAGCAAAAAGTCATCAAGAGCATCAACTTCGTAAATAGTTTAACTGTTAAACTAAACAAGGATAAGAAGTAGTAGCCTGCAAGAAGAATAGATTTAGGGCCTTCATTGCAAAAGTGTAATAGGTTTTAGGTTTTAGATCTAGGAAAAATAAAAGCTGCCCTGGCCAAATCAAGAGGCTGGAATGATTGGGCTTTAATACTAACTAATTATAATACAATTGCAGAAATGGAAAGAAGTATGATATTGCCACATTGTATGGATTCTACGTCTAGTTGTACTATGCAACATACAACAGGGTCGTGTCCCCAAACCTAGCATGGCACCTCAGATATCTGTGAAATGAGAGGTCTTAGAGATGTCTCTATAATGTCCCTTTCCTAACCAGTTGACAAGGTGAACCATTAGCCTAGTTAGTCAAGTTCCTGAGGGCTAATGGATAAGAGAATAAGGAACTTTGGAGACAATCTATCTAGTCTTGGGTGTAATTCTATATTTTATGTGGTCCGGGACTTCATTTTTATTTGATATTAGGTCTTAAGTGAAAAATAAAATATTTCACTTCCTTAAATATTACAAAGTCAAGTCATTCATGAGCACCCAACCTAGGGAATTATAAAGTTTTTTTTAATAAATAAAATAAGGGAAACCTATAAGTGGCATCCAACTTGGGAGATATTAGGATTTCAATACATTAATAAAACAATATATTTTTTTCCTCATTTGTGCTTCAGAGTTAGGGCTGAAGGTGGCACTCTATTTGAGGCATATTTTGGAGCTTTGTGCATTCATTCAGGTTATTCAGGTTTAGAGTGTTTGGCTGCAGCTTCTCTGAAGGCTTTCTTCTGCGTTAGAGAGAACTAAACTCCTTGCTGATGACATCTTCTACACTGTTGAGAGATAGTCTGCGCGATTTGAGGTTATTGTCCTGCAGGCAACATGTAGGTTCAACGGAATAATTAAATCAGTCAAAAACCAGGGCTCTTGCAGATTTGTAGAAGCTGATTAGACAGGTTTGAAGGGTTCAATAAGACCAAACTGAGCGGTTAGGTGCTCCAGATATCCTTCTATCATTTCATCGGCAATCGGCACTCAGAATCGAAGGTTCGGCACCTAGATCTAGGAGTTTGCTGGTCTGATTTTATTACAGCAGTGGTTCTCAGTCAACAACGTTTTCTAGGTATGTTTGGCTTCAATATGTAAGGGTTTTTAATGAACTGGGCTGCTGTTGTATTGTTGAAAAATCCATTATTCTGATCAGCATTTGAATCTGGATAATATTGCTCCTATATCACATGTTAATTATGCTATTTCAGAATTTGTTATTGCTGCAATTCATTGCTCTTTCATGCCGATTCATCTACAAACAAACAAACAAACAAACAAACCTCTTCTGCACCTTCTGTCTAGTCTGAAAGATCACACCAAAAAAACAGAGGATTTTTTATTTAAAAGTACAAGACAGGCATATCACAGTCTCCCCATCTAAGACCAAATACACAAACCTGAGGTGCATTCCTTTCAATAGACAAGTTGTAATGATTAAAAAATTATTTGAGATGTGTTAAAGGAAACAAAACCAATATAGTTACTACTACTTAATTTACTACTTACAGTTGTACTAATCTTGATACGAGCACTGGCTTCTGCAGGAATGACTCGAACAAAGCATCCCAACAATAACTTCTCATCTAAAAGAGCTGGGTCAGACACCTTGCCATATCCATCCAACATTGAAGATTTCTGTGGTGATTGTACTAGAGAACTTTGAATATCACCAGTTTCTGAGTGGGGTTTACAATCAGATGCACTCTGATGAAAATGACTTGAACCTCCAAATGAAGATCTTGGAGATGCTGAAACAGGTGCTCGAGAAATTGGGCCCAATTGCTCCACATTCAAGGATTTATTGTGTGAATGTGTACCATGCTGAGATTCATATTCCATGTCTTGAGTTCCCAAATCTGCTTTTGATTGCTTGATCTGATGTTGTGAAAATGATGGCAACTGCTGGAGTTCCAATCTTCTACTCTGCTCCAAAGGTTGGAAGGATGAATGAATTGATATAGCCTAATCCAAGACATCCTTCAGAGTTAACTTACATTCCAAATTTATTCAGTTACATAAAAATATCTGTACCTGAAATTTCCAATAACCTTTTTTACCTGTGGGTCCTGCTGACAAGCTTGATCCAGGTTCTGTAGTCCTGAACTTTCCTGTGGTTGGGGGTGATGTTCGTCATATTCCTGCTGAATAATAGAAGACAAGTTTTGTTCTTGATTTTCTTCTTTAGGTTTCTTTTCCTGCAATGATAACACAATTTTTTGTATATAATCATATAAAAAATATTAAAAACTGTGATCTGCTGAAAACCAGTAAATTAAAAGCAATCCCAAATGATTAATGAGACACATACTAACCTGCTGCTCTTTCTGTATATCCACCATATCACCCCCTGTCTGTTCATGTTGAGAGTGTGTCTGCAGATCTTGATGCTTAGAATGCAGCACTTGAGATTTCATATTCACTTGATGTGTAGAATGTGATTGCTGTCTTGGTGGAAGTCTCTGAACTTGTGAAGGCTGATTTTGATGTACATAATTATGGCTTTGATGGGTTGGCTGCAAGACACAGGGTCACATGTCAAACACAATGTTTCTAATAAAAAATATTGTACCAACCTCAGATGATTTTAAAATGCATTTAAAGATGTCAAAAGACAATCATATATCATAATAATTAATCTATTATAAACATTAATTATTATAATATTACAAATGGTGTGACCAAGCGAAAAAAAAAATATTACAAATGGTGTGATTTAAAGATATAGTTTAAATATCAGGCACCTTTACTGAAATCTTTACTTAGGTTAGATAGGCATGCCTCTAGATTGACATCTCTTACCATCTTTTAAATAGATATATTTAAGATATCTATACTAATTTATAGTTAGTTAAATAATAATTTATTAATTTATATATACCAAATGATCTTATAAAAAATATATTAATATTGATTCATATATAATCATTATTAATATATTATAAATAATTTAACTAAATCATATAAATATATAATAATATTATTATGTATAGATTACTTTTATTTTTTAAATTATTAAGTATTCTGTAATATTGCACATGGCATGATGTGAAAGATATAATTCAAAAATTAGGCACTTTTATTCAATCTTTTATATAGGTTAGATAGGCACCTCTTGATTGATATCTCTTACCATCTGTTCAAAGTAAATTAATATATTTCTATATATTTGTCTTGAGCCCATCCTTGATCAGGGACTGCTTCTCAGTTCTGCAATGTTTGCAGGCATATATAATCTTCTTCTACGAGCCCAAATTGCAGAAACAATCTTAGATCAAGAATGGGTCCAAGACAAATTGGGGACTTCTCTTGAGCATTGGACTTTGTTTGGAACCTTGCCTCAATCTGTGAGGAGTCCTCTATTCCTAAATCTTACCCCAATGGTGTGCTCACTGCGCAGAAAACCCTATAGGTTTTGGGAATTTGGTGGATGAGAGTAGAGTGGCTTCAACAGTAGTTGTCTCAACATTGGAAGCCCTTGGCTAAAAAAGGATATGTCATTGCCCGTGTACTAAAAGTTGGTTCTTGGATGCCTGCAAATTTACTTATGATAAATAAGTTGTAATAAAGGGTGGAACTTGGTTCTAGTACAAATCTTATATGGCTGAGGTTCCCAAAGGACTCCCAAACTTAGTTCTACACATATGGTCTGTGAAGTGTCTTTCCTCCACTGGCAATATGCTTGGAAAGCTGATTTTTTTTCTAAAACTTGAGAAGAAATACATGAATTTTACCTCCACAGTCAATTTATCTAAGAAATTGCCAGAAGAAACACTTTTAAAAGCTGGAAGAAAGCTTCGGAAACAATGGATTGATTATGAATATATTGCCTTCAAATGCAGATCATGTCTTGCTATAGACTATTTGGCTGTGAAGTTCCATAAATCTTCTTAGTCTACTCTTAGGCAAAGATGACTTAGCTACTTGATGAGCTAGGGCTGAACATAGGCACCGGGTGGTTAGCGGTGATGAGTATACTCTCTGGGGCCTCCACAAACATTCCCTCATCTAGATCAGTTGATTCCCTCCAAATCATGCTAGTAGGGCCTCCTTTGAGTCTTCCAATTCTCCTAGGGCTCCTGCTCTTCAACCTATTGTCCCTCCAATTGTTGCAGGTAAGGTGTCTAATTCTTCATCAAAGATTGTAGTTTCTTCTCCCAGAATCAATATGACTCATTCTCCTTGGGTAACATCAAATTATGTAACACATGCCACAATTCTTATGGGTGGATCACGGTAGAAATAAATATGAGGAAGGCTTCTCCAAATAGAACCAGCAATGGCAGAGGCAAGATGATTTTGAGATTCCATGTTAAAATGGTATAGCAGGGCTTCAAAAGGTGCTCAATTAATTATTTTAGTTAACAAAATCAAGATGGATTTGCAAGTTCAAGATCAAATTGCGGTTTGCTAATATCAAAATAGACAGAATATATCTTTGGATGGATTTGATGAACTCAAACCAGGATCCAGGCTTCAATTCTCAATTTTTATGGCTCCTCAGTGGCCAACTCAGCTTTACTAAAATATAATAAATATTAATATTCATTATTATTATATGCCAGTTCTATAATTAAAATTATTTATTAGCTTGTATTCAGATTATTTTTATTTACATAATTACTAGTTCTTCTATTATATTAAACACATTATATAATGTAAGAGATATAATTTAAATATTTTAATACCCAATATATATTTAAATACTATAAGAATATATTAATTTTAGTTTTAAAGGGTATTTAGCTTTTTGTAATTACATTTTTAAATAGGTTTCAGTATTTTGGGGCACACACTCGATATGTCAGCAGTAAACGAATTTTTGCTAAAACACTCACACCATTACACCCTATTTGCTGCCACTGTAATTAATCATAGGAGCTGAAATTTCAAAAATAGCAACAAGCATACCTGTTGATGTTGTGGATTCAGAACTTCTTGGCGAGGAACAATAGCAGATACTGATTGAAATTGCCCAAACGGAGGTGGAGGAACCTGGGCAGCTGGTGGTTGTAAAATCTGTGGAATGCTTTGTTGATGCACTCCAAATGGGTGCATCATTCCCATTGGATCGGATGGAAGAACAGCACCCATGCCAAAAACTGGAGATGGTGAAACAGGTAATCCAGCAGCATGCTCCACCTTTAAGAACAATTGTATAACGCTTTATCAAAATCACCATGCTTTAAAAGGCCAAACTAAATACCAACCAAAAGTTTAAAGAATACATATCACACCAACTGACACATGTAGAGCATTCATGTCTAGACTTCTCAAAATGTAATAAAATCTGGACCCCAATAAGGCAGGGATAATAATGTCATTGCATCCCCAAAACCGCCAAGGGGTGCCATGACATGCCATGGCTGTCCCAAGGAAGTCAAGGTATCCCCCTTATCAAACAATAAAAAACATATAATATATATAAACTAGAATCCTAAAAAGAGGGTAAAAACAAAGGCCACAAGACATTGAAGATAACTGAATTGAAGTAAAAGATAATTGAAGAGAACATAAAGGAGGGGAGGAGAAAAAGGAGTCTTGCTCCAAAGCCAAGTATGAAAATCACTCATTATGTTTTTCTTTGCAAACCCCTAAACTAAAAGCTAGAGTTTTTATTCTTTTTTAGAAGTTAGTTATTCATTCAATCTGATTTTTCAGCACATTAAACCACTGGTCAAAAAAAAATCTCATTGTCCATTGGTTCCATCTGTTTTAAAACAAAAATGATGTCTGAATTTTAAAAAAAGAATGAAAAACATATTTGTCTTTTCCTTTTTTTCATAGCTGAATGATTACATTTCACTGTTTAATGTTCCCTTTCCTTTTTGACACCTGCCCGAAACACTGTTTTTTAAAATTTTGCAGTTGCACTTTAAAAATGCACCTTCAATGGTCTGAACATGCATTTTAGTACATCTTTCTGTTTTTTGTTTATATTGTTATTACTTTTTGTGACGCCAACAAAAATTACCATTATGAGAATTAAAAAGAAATGGAGGATATGGCAGAAAAGTTTGATTGATGTGCAGCATTGTTGGCCCAGAAGATTGAGAGGCCATTTAGCCAAAAGAATCTTTTGCAACAATTTCCAAACATCAATGATACAAACAAAGCAAATGATGCAGAGGGCAGTTGGCATTGGAAATGCAATATTTGCTCTCTTGGTTGCCATGGCAGCATTACCAAGGTCAACACACATTATCTTTGTGTCATTATCCAAGCGATAGGAGTTTGCGAGGAGCTCACACTTGATCAAATAGCCGAATTTGGGTTGTTTCACTTTCAAGTAAATATTCCACTTTATCTACATCAACCCATTAATTTAGGACTTCCAAGATGTGTGGAGCCTAAGGGCAAAAGAAAGGCCACATGTTCAGCCCCCAATCCAATTATAGATATATATGATTTATTGGTTCTAACTTCTACAAAAGGCAGAAATGACCTTCTCAAACTCTTTTTGTCAATTGTGTTCAACATTGTTCGCTCTCCTTATTTCAATAAGGCTATGACTAAGCTATTCAAAGAATAGTAATACTACTGTGCCTTTTGGGCAGAGAAATTTTTGTGCCACGATCTTGGACAAACATTATTTAAAGTAAATGTGTTGTTAATTACAGAGATGAAGACCACATAGGTCTCCCATGGCTGCAGCAACATTAGAAACAGGTGGCATTTATTAGACGCCGCTCACCCATGTAAAGATGGACCTTACTTCCTTTATAGGTGATTTACCACTTAGGAAAACACGAGCATGTAAAGTTTTACTTCCATGTCATAAGAAATGCATTAAGGATGTTGATCCTCAAAATGTAGTCCCCATGTAATATACACGTGCAAACTCGCAGAGGAATCTGTTAAATCCAGACAGAGGAAAATCTTTTGGATCCCTTGTACTATGACTATAATAAACAATGCATTATAGGACATCAACAAAATTGAGGATCAATAAGGTTGTAACAGATGCAAGGAAGATGCATATTTTGATTTTGCAAACACCACACTTCCTTGGCATTATTTTGATCATTTTCAATATCACTAGATACATCACATAATATTTTTTTTATTCTCAATTTCCCTCATTGTCAGATATGGGAATTCTGAAAAACTTTGTATTCAGGAGATCTACAACTGCAGAATTGACATAACTGACCAAATGAGGGACGTCATTGGTATGAAGGCCCCCAACCTAGAGTTTTTCTACATGCATGTTCAGCCCATTGGTCAACAGAAGTAGGAAAAATTGGACACACACCATTGCACATGGCTGCATATGTAGCGAGTCCAAAATGATATGTGAAAAGGCAGGTTAGAGTTGTCCCAATCAATGATGACAGGTAAAGGTCTCCTTATGAAGGCCTTCAAGAAAATGTACAGTCTGGATAAACATCAAAGATAAAACATGGCAGATCAAACTTAATTTACTAAGTAGATACAAAAGTTCAACATAGATAGAAATAGCTATTTTGAAATGGTAGAGATAATCTGAATTTTTTTGGACAATTGCTCATTTGGACAGATAAACAGAAAAACATGAAGGTAGAAAGAAACAAATGAAATAGTGAAAATGTCTTGCCTCAATGAGTTCAATCACCGTTAGCCTCATCATAATTGGACCATGCAAAGTTGGCTCGTATGACTGTTATCAAACGTGTACCATATAGGGCAAAATGTAATGTCCCCAATTTTTTGAAGTGACAATTAATTAAATTTAATTTTTACTATGTTGTCAAAGAAATAAATAAAACATTCAAATGAAGAGTAATAATTAATTTAATTAAATAAAAATAAAATATTGTAAAATGTCACTTTATTATATAAAGTTCTCCAGATAAGATTAAAATAAAGTCGGCCAAGTTGGTCTAATGTCCTAGATGCTTCTTGGAGTTTTTTATTAGGAACTTGGAAGGAGGAAGAAAGTATGCTTTTTGGATTTGATAATTTGTTTGAAGCTTTGCATGAAGCAGATTTTTGAGATGGAAACCTTCAGAAATTCAAAAAGGCAGTTGGACGAAAACCTAGCTCTTCCTAAGGGTGGATTTGCAATGGAATTCACAGCTGGGCAAATTTGTTAAGTCTCTAATAGAGACAAATTTGCAGAAATAAGATATTTGGAGGTATTTTATGTTGTGTTTGATTTTGAAAAATATAAAGAGTATTTATTCTTGAGTATCACATCATTCCACAGGATTGAAGGCTGGTGTTTAATCAAGTGTTGGTCCCGATCCTCATTTGGGCCAAGTCTTCCATAGTGGATGGCTTATTTAATTGAAGTACTTCCACCTCCTATAATTCTAAATATTTACTTAGGTTTTCCAGCTATCGGGTATAAATATTTATGTCTTCCTTTAATGTAAGGTTCGTGGGATAATATTATTGATATGATATATCCAAAGATTGGAAAATAATAAAACTTGAGGGCAAATATTAATTGGACGGAAGCTTTGTTAATTGCATGAAGCTAGAGATTATTTCATTCAGGCAGATTAATATTTCAGAAGATTATCATGGACTATCTATTGCCGCTGGTGCATGGTTGGCACATGGTTTCCTGAGTTCGTGGTTTAATTCTAAATCCCATAAGAGAGTAATTGGAGTTGATACAGGCAATCGAGCCCAGCAATGCTCTGTCGCTGTTTGAGTGGGTGATTTTAATACAAATATTGTCTGGTGGCAGAGTATGGACTTCTGGAAGTGGCTTACAGTTGGACAGTAAAGGGAGGCAGGCGATTTCTGTTGCCTTGGGAATTATTCAGGTCTCATTCATAAGTTGCAACTATTTGATTTTAGGACCAGTCTGAACACAACCTTGTGAGCAGCAGCAATCAGAGATTGGGCATGCTCCAAGTAATTCGTGATTGGGTGTATTGCGAATCGGAAATCCTGAAAGAGTATTGGGATTGCCTGGAGCGACACCTATATTCCTAAACCAGACTACTTCAGGTCCAGTGTTGGTTTCTCTGCAGTTCAACAGTAGAAAGGTTAGGTATGATGATCAAATCTGTACTGTAAGATTTGCTTCTGTTGAATAAAAAATAATCATAAATAATATTAGCAACCATCAACGCTAAGTATTATAGTTTCCTGGGCAATCTTGACAATATTTTGTATTGATGTGGTCGTTGTTAGAAGTCAGATCTCATGTTTGATGTAACAGATTGATTCTATCTCTGCATTCTCATTTCTGTTGTGTTATTCAAGTCAAATTTGTTATTACTTCTTCTCTGAAACCATATATTCAAGCAAACTGATGACAAAATTCTTACAAAGATAAGAGGGAAGTTTGGGCAATATTCCATTAGGGATATTACACAAAATAACAAAAGCAAAAATTAGTACAAAGGCTTGACACTGTTCTCCTCCAACAAGTAGAAAGCATCTCTTTCCTTCATCGTCAACTCATGTAAACTTATAGCATATATACAATCATTGGGGTAGATATCAGTAGGTTCTTTCTCTTGGCAATTCATTCTCTTTGAAGCTTCTTCCTTCCATTGAGAAGGAAGAAAGCTGAAACAAAATGAATGAGGTTGAGTTCACGATGAGAATTATATTTTAGTCATTCTAAGTCCTACAATAATTTGCATTTAAAGGTAGAATTCAATTGTAGTGTTTCTTGAGAGGGTTTTGTTGGATGTATCATGTAAGCTAAGAATAATATATCCTTTTGGGGGCAAGCAGGAATGTGACAGTTAGGATTCTCTTGAGAGTTGTACTCCAGCCATTTTAATTCTTAAGGTTATTGGTAATTAATTAAAGCAAAAGTCAAATGGCAAGTTTCTTGAGTGTATGATTGCATGTGGTAATAGGATTTCACAAAGGCAATTATTGAGAGAGAGTGATTGCATGTAGTTATTGGATTTCACTAAATTATTTGCAACTGGGAATGCTGATAGAGGTGTCTCCTTGGAAAACCCTTTTAAGTAAACAATCTTGTAAAAACTGACTTTTTTATGATGAGTTATTAATACTGGAGTTTTTCCCACATTGGTCTTCTCAAATTATGTTATGTTAACTTCTGATTGCATTGGTTATTCAAAATTACTTGTTTATGCCAAGATGTTACAAGTTCTAACAACTAAAACAAAATGCTTTTAGATAACAAAAATGTCTCTTAACTTTATTGGCTTAAGCCCTCCATCTTAAAATGTTTTAACTTATAACTAATGAACAACAAAATAGTGAATGATATTTTTTATGAAAACAAGGTGTGAACTATCCACCCTACACAAATCAGATTAGCACCAAAGCCTTATTTTCCTTGTGCGTATAACAAATCCTAAATCTTGGTTGTTGCATTTTAATCCTTCTCCACTTCTTGTGATTGGTAAATAAAGGGAAAAGGGCCACACTCAGATAAGTAGGCACTAACACAGAGAATCTGCAGAAGATGGAAGATGCAAGCATCAGTCTATAAAATGCTGTTCAGAAGGAAGCAAACTGGAAAACAAAAAGAGAAAAAAAGATGACAGGTTTGACCATTGTTTAACTTGTAATCTAATTCATCTGCAGCCAAACTCACTCCATGACTGCATATGAAGACAATAACTGCAGTCTGCAGATGACTTCAACCATCATTAAACTTGTCCAGTTAGACTCTACTTGAGAGTGGTCTGACAGTATGCTGCTGAGAGTTAATATTTTGCTGTTCCCATTTTGAAATGCATATTGGAAGTTGCTGTGGACTAAAACCAGGATGGATGTTTTTTAAGCATTTGCAATTTGGCATGTTCACTTTTATTTTCAATTTCCAAATCACGAGTTGATGAATTCACCAAATATAGGAGAAAAGAAAGAATATTTGTGGCCTTTGGGTAGGTTGCTAACTTATATGATTGAAACCATTTTTATACTAGTATACGTTGAGTCACTGTGTTTCGTAAGCCATGATTACAACTAAAAGAATTGAGAAGGCTCCAATAGACTAGACAACCACCAAGGAGGAAGCCATAAAAAAGAAGCAACCCATGAAGCTGGTTCTATGACATGCCAAAGAAAGTGAACATGGTAAGAAATCATTCCCCTAAAGGATGGCTACAAAAGGATCAAATGTAGAATGTCCCAAAAAGTCGCAGGTCAGTGATCAAAGAATGAATCATTCACAGTGTGACATTCAACCATAGTAAAATCTGTCCGACATATTTGATTGGACATAAATGATAAAATTGTTAATATAACAAAAATCTGTCAGCCGTGGGTAGAGGATCACAGAGTTACAGGGGCCAGATTTTTCCTGTTCAGGCAGAGACATTAATACCCGTAATAAAAGCTTGATATAGATTTTTGTGTCTGGGGTTGATTATTAGAACATTTTATGAGGCCAAAAGCTTTCTATTTGGGAAGCTGTGATCCCAAAAAGATAAATAGGCAGAAAATCCCAGACGCTGTGATATAGAAATAATGGCAGACTGTCTGCACTTGATGTGATTGTGAAAAGTTGGCAACTTTGACACATACCATATAGAACAGATAGCAGAACTGAAAGGTGATTGGTTATTAGTAATTGAAGGAACAAACCCATGGTCATGTATCTTAAGGGGGTGGCATTGCATGTTGCCATCATGCAAGTGATAATGCTATAGTGGAAAGCTGTCCTTCAAAGGAACTTAAAAATAGTGCCTTCTTGCTGCCTAGTGTTTTTCCCACATTAGGTTTCTTCAAGGGATATCTCTTAAGCTATCTTCTGCTTGTGTTTGTTGTTTTTCAAATTACTTGCCTACGCCAAAATGCTTGAAGTTCTAAGGACTATGATAATTATGCCGAAGGTGTTTCCATATGAAAGGAGAGTGACCTGAATTTCAAAATCAACGGTTCAAAACCTACAAGATAAAAATATATGGAAGAATTATTGTGCATTGAATAAAATGAATGAATATTACAAAGAGCTTACAAGCTCATATATACACAACGAATATACAATAGAGCATTAAGAGATATTAGAAACATTCTAATACCCTCCCATAATGCTCAATCTGTCAATAACACCAATAGCCTCCCTGAATTTTACATATTTGTCAAAACTGAGAGATTTGGTGAAGATATCAGCGGGCTGCTCTAAGGTAAGGACATACAACAACTGAATGGACTTATCTTCAACCAGCTGACGAATGTAATGACAATGTGTTTCGACATGTTTGGTTCGTTCATGAAAGACTGGATTCTTTGCCAGTTTGAGTACTCCCTGATTATCACAGAGTAGAGGAGTCGGTCCTGACTGAGGAACATGCATATTTGCAAGCATCTGTCGAAGCCAAACAGCCTCACAAGCTGCTTTGACTGCTCCGTGATATTCTGCTTCGATGGATGACAGAGCCACTGCCTGTTGTTTCTTACTTGTCCATATGACAGCACCGGACCCCAAATTGAACACATATCCAGCGGTAGACTTACGATCATCAACAAAACCGGCCCAATCTGAATCTGTGTAGACACATAGAGTAGGATCAAAACTCTGAGTGTACAGAAGACCATAGTCAAGAGTACCACTCACATAGTGCAGGACACGCCTAGCAGCTGTCCAATAATCAGTTTTGGGTGCTATCATAAAGCGGTATATGTAGCTTACTGCAAAACTAATGTCAGGTCTGGTGGCAGTAAGAAAAATAAGGCTGCCCACTAGTTGTCTAAACAAAGATTCATCCATAACAAGTGAATCGGATTGAGCTGATAATTTTAGCCCGGGTTCCATAGGAGTGAGGGCAGGTTTGCAATCCTGCATTCTAAACCTGTCCACAAGACTTCTAGCATACTTGAACTGAAAAAGAAAGATACTGTGCTCAGTTTGCCAAACCTCAACTCCGAGACAATAGTGCAAGAGTGCCAAATCTGTCATATCAAAAGTGCTACACAAATCTTGTTTGATCTCAGTGATCAATTATGCTGAACTTCCAGTGATGATCAAATCATCCACATAAACAACGATAAACAAGACATCATCACCTACATGTTTGATATATAGGTTTGCATCTGATGGACTCCTCTGAAAACCATGATCGGTTAGATATTTATCAATTTTTATGTACCAAGCCCGAGGAGCTTGTTTCGGACCATAGAGAGCTTTGACAAGTTTACAGACTTTGTATTCCTGGCCAGCAACCTTAAATCCAGAAGGTTGCGTCATGTAGACCTCTTCCTGTAAGTCACCATTCAAAAAAGCACTCTTAACATCCATCTGATGAACTTTCCAACCAAACTGAGTTGCTAATGCAAGAACAAGACGTATGGTACTCATTTTTGTTGTGGGAGCAAAAGTCTCCTCATAGTCAATACCTTCCCTTTGTGAGAACCCTCGAGCAACAAGACGAGCCTTATACTTGTCTAAGGTACCATCAGCTTTGTATTTTACCTTGTAAACCCATTTGCAACTAACAGGCTTCTTCCCTGTAGGAAGATCAAAAATAACCCAAGTTTGATTTTTCTGAATACTCTGAAATTCAGCGTCCATAGCCTGTTCCCATTCAGGAATACCTTTAGCCTCAAAATAATTCTGGGGCTCATAAATACTATGAATGTTAGCCATAAGAGCAAAATTAACTATTTGTTTGCTCTTATTTCGAGAAACTCTACCTTCGATGAGCTCATCATCCCTGAGATCACTAATAGTTTTAACCCACCATTTGGGTCGGAGAGTAGAAGAGACAATCTCTGGAGGAGCTGGAGGAGGTTCAGGAGCAGCAACGAGAAGAGGGTCAATCTCAGGAGCCTCAACAGGATCAGTATCAGATGCCCCAGGACAAGCATTAGTTGTATCATCCCTCCCATCAGATGATGCTAAAGGAAGAGAAACACTATGAAGCTGTTCTTCAGAACACTGCTCAGAAGAAGACATAAAAGGTCCTCGAGTTTCGTAAAAAACAACATCACGGCTAAAGATGAGATGATCAGTGTCGATATCTATCAATCTGTAGGCCTTATGGTTGTCACTGTACCCTGTCATCATGAGTCTCTGAGTTTTGGAGTCTAATTTGGAACGTTTAGCATCAGGAATCCAAACATAGGCAAGAGAGCCAAAAATCTTCAGATGGCTGATCTTGGGCTTACGACTAGACCACAATTCTTCGGGAGTTTTGTTCTTGACAGCCTAAGCAGGGGAGCAATTCAGAAGGTAAACAGCAGTAAACACTGCTTCTGCCCAATACTTATTAGGGACACTCCTGTGTTGTAACATAGAGCGAGCCATCTCAACAATCGTACGATTGTGACACTCAACAACACTGTTTTGCTGAGGAGTGTAAGGTGTGGTAAATTGGCGTTTGATGCCATGTTCAGCACAAAAACCGGAGAATGCATGAGAACAAAATTCCCCCCCATTATCTGTTCTAAGAGAAATGATACTGCAGCCAGACTCCGTTTCAACCAACGACTTAAAATTCTGAAATGTACTAAATGCATCTGATTTTTGTTTAAGAAAGTACACCCATATCTTTCTACTAAAATCATCAACAATAAGCAAAAAATATTTGCAACCAGTTACTAACGATGTATTCATAGGACCACAGATATCAGCATGAAGTAATTGAAGTACCTGAGATGCACGCCAAGAATCACCATCTTTGAAGGGAGTCCGATGTTGTTTGCCAGCTTGACAAGCGTCACATACTCCAAGATGCTGCAGCTAAATCGGAGGTAGACCAAAGACAAGTTCCTCCCAAGACAACTGAGATAGATACTGGATGTTGAGATGTCCATATTGCTGATGCCACAAAGTATTGAGAGATAAATCACAGGCTGCCATAGCAATTTCAAGAGAATCACCAGTGTCAGTAAGCCGATATAGGCCATGATCCTCTAGTCCAGAAGCAACAGTAAGACGAGTCATGCGATCAACAATGGAACATTTGTGGGCACTGAACACCACATCTAGCTGAGGAGAATTTCTCATGATTTGACTCACAAAGAGTAGATTGAGTGCCATACCAAGAACGTAGCATACATTAAGGAGGAGCTGACACCCACCAGACTGTATCTGAACATTTCCTCTGCCAATAATTTTGAACTCCTCTTCTCCACCAAACACAACTGAATCACTGTAGGGATAAAAGTCCGTAAACCAGTCACACCAATGAGAAAAATGACGTGAAGCCCCAGAATCAATATACCAAGCAAACGATTGGGCTAAATCAAAGGGACTTTTGGCCATAAAAGCATAGAAGGCGGACTCCTTTATCTCAGAATGTTCAGCAACATGTGCCTGTTGATTGGATCCTCCTAGCTTCTTTTGTTTGGAAGCAAGCCACTGACGGCAATCCTTCATGTGGCCGTACTTGTGACAGTAATGACACTAAACACTCTTCTGCTGAGAATTGCCTGAGAATTGATGTGAACTGCCCTGTTGTGATGACTGAGAAGGCTGAAATTTAGCTGCAAAGGCTTGTTCTGACGAGGATGAGGAAGCACGACTACCAAACTGTTGCTTCCAACAATCCTGCTGTAGAAGTTTGGTGCACAACTCTAGCAATTTTAGATCAACATTAGTTGAGGTAATGTTGAGGGTCTCAATGAAATGCTCATAAGATGTTGGTAGACTTTTCAGGGTAATAACTACCATATCTTCCTCCTCCATCTTCCGACCAATGGCTTCGAGCTGATCACGAATGTCCTTAATCTTCATGAGATGTTCCTGTAAGGACATACGGTCATCCATCATAACGGAGAACAGCTGATTCTTCAGAAAGAACACTTGACTTTTGTCGGATGTTTCATGCAACTCCTTTAAATATTTCCAGATGTCTGCAGCCGACTTGCCAAAGGGAATCTGAGGTAACTAATCATCTGTGACAGAGAGCTTGAGAAGCATAACAGCTTCGCGATTTCAATCATCAAATTTATCCTGATCTATTGTACCGGAGGTCCCACCGGGCATGCCAATGGAAGCAAGACGAGAATCTGTGCCTAGAACAAGCGCATCCAAACAACGATACTCAAAGATGGCTAACATTCGCTGCTTCTAGGTGTTGTAATTGCTGCCATTAAACCGTTGACTGCTTTCCAGCATCAAGTTGGTCAAAGATGCCATTTGCACGAAGTTGGAGGCACATTTTAGACTGACCCAAAAAAAATAACAAGTACCCAAAAGAGTAGACAGAAACCCAAAAGGAATCTGCAGTCAGAATGCAAATCTGCTGGTCCGAAAAATGAGGCACAGAAAACGAGGTACCCAAGAAATTCTGACGAAGACCTAGATAAGGTCTCGAAAAACCCACCACAAATATAAAATCCAAAATAAAATCCAAGTTCAAAAATTAGGGTTTTTGAGAAAAACCCTAATCTGCGGCTATTGAAGAAAACACCAGAGCAAAAAACACGATTTTGTTTTTTCAAGTTGCAATAGTGACGAACTTTCCCTTTGTCACAAGTGAAGGCAGCCGGAAATACCAGAGGAAGAGTCACGATCTGCAGGGAAAGAAATAGCAGTCGCGATTCTTCCAGGCGCGAGCAGAATCCCGTGACTAACAGTCGCAATTTTTCTAGGCGTGAACAGATGACGAGGCTCGAGCAGAAGACCAGTCGCGATCCTTCCCCAGGCACGATTTCAACCAAGTGCAAACAATAAACACAACAGATTCTTCCAAGCGAGTTGCAGATAAAACGAAATATATTTCGAAAAATATTGAAGACTAATAATTTCGTGAGAGATTATAAAAGATTTCAAAAAAATTTGATCCTTTGCTCTGATACCATAAAAATATATGGAAGAATTATTGTGTATTGAATAAAATGAATGAATATTACAAAGAGCTTACAAGCTCATATATACACAACGAATATACAGAAATTAGAAACTATCTAAAATACAACAGAGCATTAACAGATATTAGAAACATTCTAATACAAGAGGCATGGATGACCATAGAAGTCTTGCTGGCCATCAGATTGTTCAGCCACTAATTTCATTTGTGCAACGAGTGTTTGTTTTAGTTCTGGCAATGATTTCTGCCGACAAAAGCACTACTTTGCACCAAAAATCCCGTGAACTGAACATATGTCAGAACTGTGGTATGTACAAATTTTCATTTTCCGCACTTCGAGTAAAAAAGAAAAAGTCCAAGTAAATGGTACTTGTCACATTGCCCATAATTGTGTAATTTTTGTTTTAAAAAAGATCATCGGTGTTGTATAAATTTATAGCAAAAGTTGGACTTTGCTATCGTTATCCCATCAAATTTAGTTTCTGCTCATTTCCCATCACACAACCATCATATTCAATAGTAATTAATTTACCTCGTCAAAGTAATTGCAATTCACTGAATATTGTATGTGGCTTACTCACTTTTTGAAATAAATGTTAAAGAGTGGATGAATAAATTTACATAAAGAATTTAAGACAGGAAAAGTTTATTTTTATAAATTTTTGTACTATGTTTTATATTAGTAGTACTGAGGTTTTTAATATTTTTGTTTTTTAAAAAATTAACTAAGTTGAAATCATTCAATAGTTTAAGATAAATTGTAGAAATAAGTGAATATTAATACTAATTTTTAAAATAATTATAAGTAAAAACTAAATTAATGATTAGATTTATTTTAATCATTATATAGATTAAGTTACAATTATAATTATATATTTTTTTATCAATTTAATATTAAGGTTGTATTAAATTAGAATATTTTTAATTGATATTTAATTTTTTAAATTGAAATTATATAATATTGTTTTGATTATATATTTATACAATTTTATGGTTTTAAAATATATGTAAATATCATATAATTTATTATTATTTTAAAAAATTAAAATACTTATCAAATCATTACAAATATTTTAATCAAATATATAATAATTTTATTATTAATCAATAATTTTTTTAATTGCAAAGTCCATATTGTAGTTACTTAAATGATACTACTTCCAAATATTCTACAATACAAATAATATTTTAAAATAATTATTAATTAAGTTTATTACAATGAAAATAATTAAATAATCAATTCAACTATAATGCAATTTTTTTTTAAATTTGGATTATAGTTAAATTGATTATTATATTATGAGTTATTGTTTCACTTTTATTGTATTTATTAAATAGTTGTTACTTAAAATAAAATACAAATTCGTTATGTTATATTTTAATATGTTTGTATTTTATTTATTGACCTAATATATTTCAATAAATCAAACACATATATACTATCAATTACTTTTTTTAATTAATAATATATATCATATTTTATAATTTATAATTTAAATTCTCTATTATGTGAACATTTATTTTAGGTCTATGGTTCATTTAATATTACCTAGAAAACTAGTCTTTTATATATAGAAGTTATATGTAAAATAATATTAATAATTGATATGAAAGAAATTTATATGCAAATATATTCTATCTTTATTTATAATTATATAAGCACATTTTAAATAGAATAATTATTCAGAATGGAGTACAGGGATGAATTTGTCAATGATATCATTTATGATTACAATACGGCCATGTTATGTTTGAAATATGATGTGTGTGTGTGTGTGTGTGTGAGAGAGAGAGAGAGAGAGGTAAAAATAGAAAAAGATCTAGGGAGATATAGAGGGAGACATAGAGAGGGAGAGGGAGAGGGAGAGGGAGAGAGGAAAAAATAGAAAGAGATAGATGGCGAAATAGATTGATAGAGAGATAAGGAGATATAGAAAGGAGGAGAGGGAGAGATGAACAAAGGGACAAATACTTAGTTGACCTTCCATACCTCTTCGACATACCCATTACACATTAAGGTGCGATTGCTAGTCATATTTAAATTAAAAGCATGATACTTTAGAGTTACAAATCTGATTTTTGGTAACATAGTTGGGCAATAGGAAAATATATAGAGAGATAGAGATTGCAACGAAGAGCCATATGGGGAGAGAAAGAGGGAGAGGTGCATAGGAGAGAGCAAGAGTAAGGAGATATAGAGAGGTATGGAAATGGAGATTCAGAAGAAGAGGGATATGGAAAGGAGCATCAGACGAGATGGATAGAGAGAGGGGGGATGGAAGATATTAATATTTAAAGAAGATGAGTGGGAGAAAAGGACAAAGGAAAAATACTAAGTTGACCTTCCATACCTCTTTAGCATGCCCATTGCACACTAAGGTGCGATTGCTAGTAATATTATATAACAAGAATATGTATTTTTTCTTTGAATACTAGTATTAATGAACCTAGATATATAGAATAGGTATTAGGTATGAATGATGTAAAATCCTAGAAGATTGTTATGGATGAAGAAATGGTAGCTTTTAAAAAGAAAAATACATGGGATCTTGTACCATTTCTTGAAGGAGAAAAACCTATTGGTTGCAAATGGGTGTTCGATAAAAAGATTGGTTTAGATGGAAGTGTTGAGAAATATACATTAAGGCTGGTTGCAAAATATGTATGTCCCCATTGATTTCAGACCTACATATTGCTATTCTTTAGCTTAGAACTAGTGTTGCAACAGCATACTTGAATAAAGATTCATATTGATTAAACATGGTATGGAATATCCATCCTAATTACAGATCAAGGGGCCAACTTTCTACAATGTAGGCCCCCAAGATTGTTGTGACCCTCTCGCAAATTTCTCTACTACTAAGAGATTTGATTTACATATATATATATTCATCCACTTCCAACAAGAATAGACTTAGTACTAGGAGAGCAGAGAAGCTTGTTGTATATGTTGTCTTGAATCTCGATGATCACAAGACAACTCAATATAAGCAAAGCACACAACAGGGCAATGGATATGGATCCCAAAGAACCAGCATACTTAATGAGGATGATGGGCTGTGGAAATAGATGAGGTCCTATTAGAAGAAGCAATTAATTCCAATATTGAAAGTGATGAGTAGTTTTTGACAAATAAATTAGATAACGATTTTGATTCTTAGGCTTTTTGCGCAGTATGCCTACTACATATGTACCATTGCTGATGCAAAACTTAATTTTTGGCATTTGTCAGTATAAATGATACTTCATATTATGTCTATGGTCATCACCATCAATCACAAGCATTAGTATTTTGGAATCAATATATTGTTATTGTACTTATTCATTATAAATATGGCTTCTTTTGATTTCTTTATGCTATTTTTGGGTTTCCTTAATTTATTTATAATTTAGAAATTATAATATTAATTTTTTTTATATTGCTGACACTGGCATGTTGTGATGTTTAAGTTGTGGTGGTGTTGTTCATGCCATCAAGGTTTAAACCCCACTAGGTGCTATTGCTGAATGTTTAAATAGCAATGAGGTCACCCATTTGTTGCCTCCCCGGCTCATAGCTCTGGGTCAAAGTGTTTATCCATCTTTACAAAAAATATAATTCTTATATATTGTTCTACTAGCCATCTCCCCATCCTCAAAAATTCATAGAACTAACTAAAAGCAAAGCAAGAATACCAAAGTCTTCATCATTTTACCAATAGTATTTTAATTGAGAGCATGATGCTAAGAATTCTATGGAACTTCCAATAAATTGCTCTTTTCACTTATGATGTTAACCAACACTTTCCTCCCTCTCTCCTAGGCACACATCTTCCACGTCCAATTCATATTTGGAATGCCATAGAGCAAACGTGTAAATTAAGAGAAAACCCATGTCTAGGTAGAGCTGAGGCAAATACAAGGAATATATGTACCATGCCCATCTAGAATCCCAAACATATCCCATGAAAATTTAAAAAACATGAAAAGCAACAATCTCTGGAGAACTCAATGCTAGGTCCAAGGATTTAATACCCTTCTCAAATCCCCCAATGACTACATTTTAACATGAAATAAAGGTAACCTTATTCAAAATGACACACCAATCCCTATAAATCCCAAGTCTCCTAATGCAATTGTAAAAAAGCTTAAGAAAACATATTAAAAAAACAGTTACCTACATGTAATTATTAGGAACTACTACTTTCCTTGGCAAACTCTTTATTTTTACGCATTAAAATATGTAAGTTGGTTATTCCATCCTTCTCATGCATTAGTATTGATGGAAACTTTCTATTCTTAGATATATTGCAAATTCGAACAATGGTCTTCTGATTAAATATTGCACAATTAATTCCTCTAATTGCACCTATATATATCCATATACCCTAGAAATTACATTCCAATCACATCTACTAACCCATAAAAGCTTGCTAAGAAATTGTACCTATAAACACAAGCATATCAAAACATGCCATGGAAGTATGAAGACACAAACTTACCTTAGAGAAACCCACATGGTAACTCAAAATGAGCAAGGTCAAATGGCCTTTTCATTTATCATCTCCATGACTGATTACATCTCAAGGAATCATGTTTAAATGATCATTATCAAGAGCCTGAACTCTTCCTAGATTGGCATGGCTTTCAAAAAGATACTCCCATTTGTCCAACTATAACTATAAGCATAAATCGTGAGATACAAAGAAACTATGCAATCCAATATCACTATGCATGGGTCTTGATGAAATCCAACTTCCATGGAGGCTCTTGGACACTTCTCAGTCTACGCTTAGGCTCTCATACAAGCTCTTACATAACCTACCCAAAATTCTAATGGTCATGGAAACCAAATTATCTCTCTACATTGCTCAAAACATGTTAAACTTTCCTAACACAATCCCTTGAACTAGTAACATAAACAGTCAAAGAGAAGACCAAAATGAAGATATTTAAATTGCCTATAGACCAAATTTTTCACACAACATTTTTGTTGCTTTGTGCGAAAGGCATTTGTGTTTTCATGATGGATTCGACTCTGTAGATGACAAATTAATTTTGTGTTTTCATGATGGATTTGACTCAGTAGATGACAAATTAATTTTGTGTTTTCATGATGGATTAATTATTAATGTATTTTCATGATGGATTCAATTTTGCCACCTATAGGAAAGAAAAATACCTCCTTACTTCAAGATTTCTTGACCACCAAGGCTAAAACTCACATGTACCATAATGATTCAACTACCTTCAACAATCTTAGCCTCTAAATCCGATGAAAAATTGCATATCTCCACTTAAATCAAAATGTGTCAAAACCACATCATCTTCAATCATACCGAAATAGCAGTTTGAAACAATTTCAAGGACCTCTATTTTTGAATCTACACATGATCCACATGTAAAGGCAAGGTTTTTACAATACACATACTAAACTCTGTTTTCCACCTTCAGAAATGCCTTTTAAAATTGATTTTCCAAGCTCAAAGGTCTTTGTGCTTACATTGCCCAATATTTATATTATAGTACGCTGGGGCATGTATTGTAGAATACCAAGAACAAATTCAAGGGAGGTTTCTGAGAGGTGTTGTAAAGGTCAGCATAAGAAACTAAAAAGACATGTGAAATATTATATAATGCAGCACATCTCACAATTATAAAGATTTTGTGTATTCTACTGTTTAGGTCACCCTACGTTACAAGATCCTTCCCCCTTACTGCCAAAGTCCCAGTCCGGTTTGAACCGAATCTAGGTTTGGGGCCAGCCGATGTGGTGCAATCAAGGTTCTCTATTACATCTATAGGTTTCTCTGGGAGAACATGCCAGGAATTTTGACAAACATGTCAAGAATTTAAACACTTTATTGAATCTCTATGTACGAATACAATCAGGGCTTCCTCACTGAGCTTGAAGTTTTGATTCTTCTCTACTCCCCAACTTCCCACTTTGCTGAGGTCTGAGTTAGCCATGGTATTCGACTCCTACTGTATGAGGTAACAAGGCACACTACTGTATTCTCGAGATATATTAATGGTAATACAATGAGTTGGATACAAGGCACACTCAAAGTGATGTCAGATATAAGCAATGGTGATTGTTTATATAAATAGGAACACTACTGTCTACAGTGAGTCAGAACACCATATGTTTAATAGTAATATTTATATATTTCATATTAATATATATTTCATATTTTATATTCACATATTAATATTAATAAATTAACTATAAATATATTACATTATATATTAATAATATATATTAAATATTAAAACATTATAAATAATTCATATACTATATTTATATAATATATTAATAATAATCAATAAATATTAAATATTAATATATATATATACACATTTTTGTACGGACAAACCCAAAAAAAAATTGACAGGACACACAAACCAAACTCTCAAACCCAAACCCAAGCAACTTTGGGGTTACTTAATGGCTAATAGTAATTATGAAAGGCATTCACAATACATTCACGATCCTTCCACATTTAAATACTAGTTAAATGAGATTCATACTTTCAGTTTAGATGCTAAAACCTAATTATAAATTTTATGGAATGGAAACCAAGTGATATTTGACAAAATAGCATGTTATCTGAAACCAAGAATAAAACTCTGGCAGAACTATTGTCAGATTCTACCAACTGATTGGACATAAGATACTAAAAAAGAATCATTTTATTGTACCATTAAAATTTTCCTTAAGCTTACCTTAGCAGGCAGATCACGGACCAGAATAAGAGGAGCAGCTCCATCTACATTGCCATTTGATATCACCCCAGCCTTAGCTTGCTTATTCAGCACCAATGTACTTCCATTTTTGCTTGCCTTTGAAGCTGCATCCCCATTTACGTTATATTGATTACCCCCTTTGTTTTCTGAATACAGTTGCTTCTTTTCTTTTGATTCAGTCTGATTCAGACTGGCATTATCTTTGGAAATTTGACTTGGTTCTCTTGCTTCTGCTAGCTCAATTTGTAGATGCTGAATTGATTGTAAATAGTATCTCTCTTGATCTGCCAGCTATGCACAATGTAAAAACCAATGCTAGAAACTATTAGCAAAATCAACCCTTCTGTAAGTTCTATCCTCTGCCTCTTAAACTAAAACAAAGCTCAAGTACATTATGAAAATTTTATAGACTCCCTCCTGCCATTATTACTTTTTAGAGTTCCTTGCTTATCAAGCATTGCATCATAAAACATCCACTAAATCATTTCTATCTCTCTTTATCTGCCAGCTATGCACAATGTAAAAACCAATGCTAGAAACTATTAGCAAAATCAACCCTTCTGTAAGTTCTATCCTCTGCCTCTTAAACTAAAACAAGCTCAAGTACATTATGAAAATTTTATAGACTCCCTCCTGCCATTATTACTTTTAAGAGTTCCTTGCTTATCAAGCATTGCATCATAAAACATCCACTAAATCATTTCTGAACCAACCTGTCTTTGGCAATTTAACCATAATTGGTTGAACTGATCAATACGATCTCTCAGCTCTACTTGCAAGTTATGGTTGTTGTTCATATGAATAGCATCCATCTCCTGTAAGCGTGCTAGCCATGTCTGAGTTTCTCGTAACTGGTCATCCTTGTATAAAAGCATTTCTTGAGCAGACCTCCTCTGCAAAATAAAAAAAGATACAGAGCATATTTTGAATGAGAATAAAAAGTTGGAAAACAAGGTAAAACAAATTTCAACAATCATTCTAGTAGGCATGCTCATCTACAAGAAAGGAATAAAGATGGACCATGATAAAAAAAAACAAGATTAAGCAATGAAGTTTGCACTATAATATTAAAAATTTACAATCGATGACATGAAATGTTAATTCCACTTATGCATTGTGGGCTCAGCCTCTTGAGTCAATTTCTGGATTTCCAATAATTGAATGTAATGATTTGAGCATAAACAAAGGAAAAGAACATTTATAAACACAAAGACCTTCACCTGTTATTTTTTAATGATTATGTAAGGTTTACAAAACCAAAAGCTGAAAATTTTGATAAATAAGAAGAATTGGAATTCTTGATGGGAACATTAAAGCTCCAACATGAGAAATTCTAGTGCAAATTATCAGTAAAATTCATTTTTTCCCATAAAGAAGCCTGGTAGCATCATTTGACAACAGTACATTTGTTCAACTGAAAGTGATCATAGAATACATATGGAATGCGCAACTCTGACATAGTACAATTAATTACTTCAGTTACAATGGTTTGCCATCCCTAAATTTGTCTATTGATTCATTTTCAGAAAGAGATGTGGACTTAAGTTACAGGATAAAAATTATACTATGTTACCAGATTTGTTTCTGGATGCAGCAAAGCAGGGTTCAGTTCTGACTAATGTCTGGTCCGGATGCCATTCGCTGCAAAGTTGGCTGGAGGTGATCAAATTCAGCCCAAATTCTGTCAGACAGACCCGGGCCAAATTTAGGAGAATTTGCAATGAATTACAAACGCAGCGGCAGGACCCGGCCAGACTTGGCATAAAAACTCATTTTTTTGAAGTTGACCCTCCAACCCTAAAATAGACCACTAAAAAGGCCAAAAAGGTAAAACATATATCATTTGTGAATGGAAAAGAAAACTTCTTACCTCCATTGCTAAACTTTCTTGTTTGGTTGCCATTGCTCGAGAAATGTTGAAAGGTGATTGTTGCATGCTCTAAGCTTGTTTGTGAGCTATTCCTATGTGGTTTTGAGCGTGAACTCCTCAAAGACATTGAAGAGGAAGATTTCAACAAAAGAGGTAGGTTTTTGTTGATTTTGTTTGTTCTTTAAATTTTTCTCTAAGTTACCGGTTCGGGTTCAGGGACGGGTTCAAGTACAAGAATCCAGTTCGTGGATTCATGATTTTTTTCCCATTATGATTCGTATGGGTTCCTGTGTGTGTGTGTGTGTGTGTGTGTATATACAAAAAAATAAGAGAAATATACATAATATGTGAAATGAAATGTGTTTGGAGGCTCCATATTGGGTTCATTTTAGGGTATGGAGAAAAATAAATAAAATAATCATTTTTAAGTGAGTTTGGGCCAACTTAAACTTAGTTTGGGTCGAGGGTCCATGGTGGTCTGTGCGGATCCTCACGAGATTCCCCCAAGTCTGTGCTAGAAGCGGACCGATCCATGTTGGATCTGAACAAGGTCCGTGTTCAGACCTGTGGGTCTGTCTAGATCCACAACATTGCGGATTTGGATGAACCCACAGGTTCGAACGTGGACCCTGTCCGGATCCAACACGGACCGGTCCGCAAATCCGGACCTGGTTTGAGGGTCTAGGGTCCAAATTTGATAAAGTAGATTTTTCTTTGCATTTTTTTAACAAAATGAAATGAGTTGTCTAGTTTGATTTTATTTTTCTATTTTGGTTTGTGGCTTTGTATGTTGTTTATAGATTCATAGAATGGCAAGTGCTTCTAGCACTGGGAACTCCCGATTCAAAACAGACCTGGGCCTCCACTATGAAAATGTGGAAATGGTTCAGCAAAACAAGTGGAGGTTACATTTGGATTTGCAGCCATTACAAAGAGGAATATAGTAGCTGTAATAGTAGAGTGAAAGCACATTTGTGCTTTATCCCTCAAAAAAGCATCAAGTTTTGTCCAGGCCAGCCAAGAGTTGAAGGGCAGCCTGCACCTAAAACACTTCTTGCAAACTATATTGTACTAAAATATATTAAAGAGCAAAAACAAGCAGGATGCAGCTGGAAATCCAATTGCTTGTCCTTTGCAAAGGTCTAGAAGTAAAAAAGCATCAAAGGCCTCTAGCTCTATGGCTTCAATTTCTGCTTCCACCGAACAACCAACAAAGGGCCATCCATTCTTGTGTGTTCCTTGAGAATTGGTGACAAATAAGAGAGCAAAGGGACCTTTGGAAATGTCATTTCACAATGAGGCTATAGGCATTGCCGAGCAAGACATAGCGAGATGCATCTATGCAAATGGATTGGCATTTAATGTTATTTGCTCACCGTATTGGCAAAAAATGGTGAGATCAATTAATGAGACTCCAAGGGGGTTTAATGGCCCAAGTTATGAGAAGGTGTGCACCACTTTACTGGACAAAGAGGTGAAACATGTAGAGGATTCCTTGAAGCCCATCAGGGATTCATGGATCAAAACAAGTGTCTCCATAGTACTGATGGATGGGAAAATGCAAGCAATTGCCCTTTGGTCAATGTTATTGCAGTATCCACGAGAGGTGCAATGTTTTTGAGAGTAGTAAAATGTTAAGGGGAAAGGGAAGTGAAAGATAGTCCATTCATTGCAAACATTCTCATCCAAGCGATTGAGCAAGTTGACCCTCGAAATGTTGTTCGAGTAATAACAAACAATGCCAAAAATTGTAGGGTCGCCAGATTATTGATTAAGGAGCGCTTCAAACACATTTTTTGGAAACCTTGTGTTGTCCACTCAACCAAATGCTGCAAAAAATTAGCAAAAAAACTGAGCGGATCAAAAAAATGTATGAAGATGCCCAAAAGATCCAACTGTTTGTCACAAACAACCATATGCCGCAAGCCATATTTTCTAGATATTGGAGCTCTTGAAGGTAAGTTAAATTATTTAAAATTTAAATATGTTTTAGACTTTAGTTTAGTGAACTTTCTATATTTTTAATTTTTATTTATTATTGTTTTGATTTTAAAATAGGTTGTTAAGACCCATTTTGCCTCCAACACTATTGTTTTGAGACACCTTCTAAAGGTTAAAGAAGATTTGTCTAGAATGGTAATCAGTGTTAATTGAAGCGTACAGAGACAATCTAGTAGAACATGGGCAGCTGCCATTAAGGCAAATGATACTAGATGACTTTTGGTGGGATCGTGTTGAGTACCTCCTGAGATTCACTAAGCCTCTATTGAGCATGATTCGATCTACTGACATGGATAGGCCTTGCTTGGGTGAGGTACATGATGACATAGACTCCATGATTAAGGATATTTAAAAATTCATAAATGAAAAAGAGCAAGATCCTAAAGAAACATTCTTCAAGGAACTACAAAAAATCATGGTGGAGAGATGGAACAAAATGACTACCCATTTGCATCTCCTTGGCGTTGCATTGAGCCCTAGGTACTATAGTTAGTCGGTCCTCAAGGAGAGTAACACTAGAGTTGCCCCATACAAAGATCTTGAAGTTGGTCATGGCTAAAAGGCAGCCCTTCATAGAGCTCTACGAATCACATACGGCCTACAGTGAGGGTGAATTCATGCGTTTCACAAGCGCTGATGATCGCAGTCTTGAGGCTCTTAAAGACAAGAACAATGTTGATGCTCATAAATGGTGGTACTTCCATGGAGAAATGTACCAACACCTACAAACCATTGCCATCAAAATTTTATCACAAGTTCAACTCTTAACATTCTAATTTCTAAATTCTTGTTGATGAATATTGAATTTATATTTTTAAAATTTTTATTCAAAACTCTTAAACTCTCTTCTCAAAATTAAACATCTTGATAGGATGCTAGTTCATCATCATCTAAGAGGAACTGGAGCATATCCTCATTCATCCACTAAATAAAACATAATAGACTACATTCCAAGAAGGCAAAAGACTTGGTCTATTTGCATTCAAACATGAGGCTCATAACACACAAACACAATACCTACAAAAAAGGGGAGGCAAAGCATTGAGATGTTGAACCTAAGCATGCGGAGTTGGATGATTCGATTGTCTGTCTTTATGCACTTGCAATTGACGATGATGATCACGAGCTACCCAGTAATATTAAGGCTGCTCCTGAAGCTAACATTGCTATTACCCATGCCAGTGTCACTATTTGTGCCTGTGCCACAACTAGAGGATGATGATATCTTTGATGATTTTTATGATATTTGATCAGTGATGGCAGATTGCTAATGTTGACATTATTATTTTTGAGCTAAAACATTGATATAGTGGTGTATTTTGGCATTTTGTTACAACATTTGGACTAAAACATTAATATGTATGGTGGTGTATTTTGCTATGTTGCTTTACTATTAGCATAGTGGTGTATGAACTTATTTGCTACTGCATTATATATATATATATATATATATATATATATATATATATATATATATATATATATATATATGATATTTGATATTTGATGGCAGATTGTTAATGTTGACATTATTATTTTTGAATTGAAACATTGATATGGTGGTGTAATTTGGCATTTTGTTACAACATCTGGAATAAAACATTAATATGTATGGTGGTGTATTTTGCTATGTTGCTTTACTATTAGCATAGTAGTGTATGAACTTACTTGCTACTGCATTATATATATATATATATATATATATGATCAGTGATGGCAGATTGTTAATGTTGACATTATTATTTTTGAGCTGAAACATTGATATGGTGGTGTATTTTGCTATGTTGCTTTACTATTAGTATAGTGGTGTATGAACTTATTTGCTACTGCATTATATATATATATATATATATATATATATATATATATATATATATATATATATATATATATATATATATATTTGTATGAACGAACCCAAAACGAATTCGAACCCACCCAAAAAAAAATTGAACGAATTTTGAACCTGAATCTCTAACCCAAATCCAAACCGAAATCTGAACTGGCAACTTAGAAATTATAAAACCCATTTTTCTTGCCATCTTGGAATAGATCTATACATGGATACAAGATCATTGCACTTGGCAGTTTACAAAATCAGCTAATTAAATTTCATTAACTACCAAGTGTACCTTCATCTGATTCACAAAAATTTTCAATTCATCATGTTTTTATGGTTTGGTTAATTGTTATATTTAAATTAAAATTGCACACATTCATGTACCAGGCCACATCCATATTTAGAAATTTCCATACCCCCATGAGATGCCAATATTCAAATCCATCTTGGAGTCCGATTGGGCCTCAGTTGAGAGAGTCCAGATCCTTCTTCTTCGGTGCCTCATCAGATGTCACCGATCTACTCCTCGTAGCATCATCCTGGCTGAGTTCGGGGCCCATCCTTTTAGACTTGCGGTTATCTTCGATTTGATCTGGTTCCTTCACCGCCTCAGAGGCTTTGCTGATTCTATTGATGGTCGTCAAAGATACCCCTATTTGGCCTACTGCTCTTCTATGGCGATCGTGCGCTCTAACCCTTCTGGTCGAGCCTGCTACTGGTGCGCCCAAGCTTATACCTTGCTTGGGTCCAGGGTACGAAGCATCCTCTTGGTCCTCCCTCTTCTAGTCACATCAAGACTGAGAGACCCCCTAGCAGTCACACTCGGCAATTGCACTCGTCCTCCAATCAACGGCAGCAGCACTCCACCCCCAGAGTTACTCGGCGGCGATCCGGAGTTCTTTCTCGCCCTAATCTGTACCCCTCAGTGTTGGACTTCTTCTCGCCCGACTAGGGCAGTTTGTTGCTCTTTCTGACTCTTTTGCTTTCTACTTTCTTGCTGTTCGGTTCTTTTCCTGGACACTGTTTGGTGCTCCTGTTGTTGGCAATTGCCTTTTGTACCCTTCCAATCCCTTAGACCATTTTGGTGGTCTCTTGTTGGACATTAATAATTTATCTTATCTTATCTTATCCTCATTTGTGTCCCTATGTAACCTTATTTGATTGTTTAGTTGATTGCAATCCTCTTTGTGGTTAAGTTGACTACAACCTCGACTATTCATCTTCAAAACCCATCCACCACCATTCACCAACAAGCGATCTCACCCATCCTCTGCCCCAAGGTTCCTGCCAGCTTCCTTCCCTCACCTTTCCAATCACATTCCCACCTCTCATCTTCATCACTATTATTCACATATATGGTATTTTTAGTCAAGTCTTTTAGTATTATTTATTCCTAATTCTGACATTTCATTAATCATTTGGTAGGTTATGCACTCTTGGGACTTATTCCTTCAGGAGGTATAGGTTGCTAATTTTGTTTTCTTATCAAGCACTCGTATCATTGTTCTTGGCTTCAATTAGAATATCAAACATTTGGAAGGTTGCTCTGACATTTGATATCTTAAAAGTAGGTGTTTATAATCACACTCTATTTATTCTATGTTGTGCATACAACTAAACCCATTCTCACACTTCCTTAATCCAGCCACTCTTAACTCTGAATGGGGACTACATGGGTGAAGTATCATCATGGGTGGGTGGATGAGCATTGGATACTGCCCACTCATCATTGTTACGGCTTCATGTAAAGAAGTCCATGGTTTCCTAGGACTGTTGAACATTCTAAGACGCACATGGACACCAAATTTCAGCTTCAGATTTTGAAAAATGCCATGTAATTTGAAGAAAAAGCGTTCCACAAGGTATACATTTTGACCTGCTTATATGTAGTATTTTATTTTCATTGTATATATTCCGGTATTGGTTATACAACTACCAAGTTCTAATACTTTCTTGATTCAGCAACTCTTAATAATGAATTATCGTAAGGCTCATGTCAAAACCTTTCTACAACTATATTGCTATGCTAATGGGTCAAGCAGTAATAAATCACCTAAACGGAGAAGCCGGATGTTGAGTTCTCTAAGTTAATTGAATGTCCCATAATTTAGCAGTCCGTTTAGACATTTCAGTATTTATACAGGTAGTGTTTATAATTTCATCTTATTATCGTGTAATGTTTATAAAACTACCCATATTCTCATACTTCCTTAATTCTTCCACTCTTAATTCTGAATTATTGTAATGCACGTGTAGAATCTGCCTATTAGAATTTAACTCTAAGTTGCCCAAGAATTTCCAAGTAAGGTATAGATTATGTTTAAGAAAGCAGATTGTCAATATATATCTGGAATTAGAGCCTTCAACCAGATTAGTCATTACTATAAAAGATGAACAAATATATATAATTGAAAAATGCTACAAAAAGATCCTTAACATCACTACAATTAATACTAAATACAAGTAGGATTCTCTTAAGATCTTCCCCAATAACCCATCCACATCATCAAGTACCATGGGGGATCACACAAGGTGCCTTGAGCCTGTCTATCAAGCCCAGGAGCACGGATAGACACCCGCCATTCGGCCTCCCAGTCCATCTCGGGTCACCACTACTCAAATGGACCTTATGCTACTCGCATTCCTTGCATGACGATATCCCCCCTCCATAATGGGATGGCTTAATGGTTGTAGATCTTAAGGAATCTTCATCATCATTATGCATGCCTACTTCATTACTAACTACACATATATTGGTAGTAATAGAATATCTGCATACACTCCTACTTCTTATCCAATGGAAGACAAGATAATCAAATCTGCAAAATCAGAGTTCAATATATTTGAATCATGCAAATGCTTGAGCAGTATATAGATCTGCTGTCGTAGGTTCTATTAAATGTGGGACTGTAAATCTCCTATCTGATCGAATGCTTTTCATCTCTTCTTCCGTGCCCTATTTCAAATAAATTCTTCTCCCTTTTATGTCTCTTCATTATCTTTGTCCATTTCAAAGAGTAACAACTCTTAAGCCTTAATTATATGTTAACTATCCTTTATTCTAGGAAATTGCTGTCTTAAACTATTTTCTTAATCTAATTTAATGATCATTAACTCCTTAAACAAATATTAAATGACTTTCTTATATAAAATGCTGTTGGAATACAGTTTAGGGGCTTCAACTGGATGTAATCAAGACTTCTGCAACTTCTCATTTCCGTGGGAACATGACAGTCTTACTGCTACATTGTCATGCTAATGAATTAAAGCGGTACTAAAAACAGATTGGTAGAGGAACAACCCATTCAAAAACACTTATGTGCAATACCTGCTCCTCCATTTCATGGATTTCTCTTTCCTTTTCATGAAGCTGTTCCTTCAAATCCTGTAACTCAGTAAGATGTTGTGTTCTCTCAGATTCCAACTGTGTAGCTGTTGCTTTCTGCTCAGATAGTGCTGTCTCGCATTCCCTTCTGAAGTTCAAAAAATGATGAATCTAGTCATTACGATTTATAGTTGGTAGCATCAAAATGTTATGATGCTTGAAAATGTTACTTATCACATAGCCTCAATGTTTCATGAATGTGTACATCACCTTGCAAAATATACATATCAAGTCCATGAACTGTGTCTTGAAAGATTTCAGAATACAATTTTCCCACCAAATTTACACAAAGAGGTGAACATGACAACACTAAATATCTTTAACATAGGCAGGCTCATTTTTGTATCCATACCGTAAAGTAGCTAATTCATTATTCTGCTCTCTAAGAAGGCCATCTTTAGCCCATACCTAGAAAAAAACAAACCAAAGAAGAACATTGAGTCCATGTTATTGTTTAGGAATCAGATAATGATAACAAATATGAGCTTTAAAAAATGAAATGTGAAAAACCTGACTCACTGCTTCATTGATCTCTATCTGGTTCACATGAAGTTGTCTCTGTCTTTCTTCTAACTGTCGCTCCAAATCACGCATATGATGGTCCCTTTGTTCTAGTTGCTCCTGTTAATGATCCATCTTTTGTTACTCATATATTACATCAGAAAGACACAAAAGATCAACAAGAACACTGGTAGTTTAAATAAAAACATAAATTATAAGAGAAAAATTAAGAAACCCTCCCTTATAGCCAATATAGTGAGATCATATATAGGGATTCATACAAATTACAGTTGCTCGTGTAACACATTAATGGTACAAATACATAAAAATGACTTTACACTAATAGATACATATCCAATAACTATAACTTTTCAAAACAGATGAAATAACTCTACAATTGAAAGGGGAAAGGGCATTTAAAGAGGATGAAAATCTTGTCAAGTTATCATACATTATTTTCAAATTAGTGTTAATTATCTTAAATCACACTATTTTGGTCTAACAAAAAAACTAAAGCATCCATTTCACTTGTTTATGCAACAATATGTGTAATAAGTCTTTCTGGACATTCAAAGATGTTAAACAATTTTTTCGCCATTAAAAAATTATGCCTGCAGGTTTTTATTAACTTCACCTAATTCTACACTTCAGAATTATGCGTACAGGTTTATAATTTGTTTTTTAGATTAGTTGGGTGATAGCAGTTGTAAAGCTAAAAAAATTATGATAATTTTTTTGACATTGAAAATGTAACTTTTAAATAACACAGTGAGAGCAAGGTAATTTTAACACCAAACAGCTAGTGAAGGTCAGTAACATCATTAAAAAGTATCATGCATATTGCAAGTTCCATTACTGATGGCAACACTGATAATTCAAAAGTCATAGTTCTCATACTATAGATGAAACGACATCTGCAAGCATTTCAATAGAAGTCTCTAGAAAACGCTTCTGACTTTACTTTTTAACATGTTTGGTCTTTAGGCTTCATGGGTGAGTTAATGCTACAATGTTAAATGCATGTAATGACACACTGCATTAAACACCAATAAAATTTGAAAAAGTTATCATCGTTTCAACATAATAAAAGATGTTGTTACAGTAAATATTATTCTAGACAGAAATAAAACCAAAACCAACAAGTGAAAATCCCAAGCCATTGAAAGAACTATTTCCATTCTTCAAAGGGAACCTAATCTAGAGTGGCAGTACATCTCAAAATAAAGACTGCCCCTAATACTACATCAATAGGAAAAAGAGAAATAATAAAACAAGTATCTTTCTAATGATAATTTATTGATATTACAGGAATATTTGCATGAATGATAAACAATGATACTAGCACCTAAAATTGAACATAGAGCATTCACAAAATCCCTTCTCATGATAGTAATGGACCAAATATTTGCTTGAACACAAACGTGACCCAGGGCTATGAAATACAAACTAAACATAGAATACAAAATAGAGGTGAACAAAAGAAGAGGGAATAAAGCTCAAGTGTTTTCCACATAAAATAGTACAATGAATAATTTCTGCACACCTGGAGACTAGTAACAATGCTGGCATGCTGTTTTGTCTGCTCATCAAACTCAGTTTGGATACGAATCACATCTGCCCGAGCAATAAATTGTGCCCTAAGATCTATCTCCATGCATTGCAACTGTTCTCTTTGCCTTACAATTTCATGCAAGCGCTGTTGCAAGGAGTCCTCAGTATTGCTCAGACCAGATTCAATGGAGATGGAACCTAAATCATTATCCAGCTGTATGTTTGCCTGCTGCACGTGTTTTATCTGTAAAAATACCAAATCAGGAATCAAGCAAGGGATCAGGAAAAATTACAATATTGACAAAACTAATAAGTAACATTGACTATTTAAAGATTTATATGCAAAATTTACAAGTAATCCCAGCACAAGACTAAGAACAACCTTGCACCATGCAGGTAATACAAAACAATTGACTTCTTCAATCCCATTTAAGACTATGCCTTGTTGCTAACAATAATATATGACAGCAAACTATTTGAAAATAATTTGCTTATTCTTAACATGTACTCTCAAGTTGCAAAGAGAAACATGAAGCTTCCAGGCTGGTTGTAGCATATAGATCAGAATGCGGAGTAAGTGCTTCAAAGACACTGAGATTTCTCAGACTTGTCAATCATTAGCAACAGTGAAAAACCATGGAAGATAATAAAAACGAATAAAACAAAAGGGCATATGTAGTACAGTGTTAATAAAGAAACCAATGTGTCACTTAAAACCAGGAAAACATTCAAAGATCAAGGGATGTTGCAGGAGCTGAACTTGTGGTCTCCTACTTGGAACATTGAAAATGAAATCTCAAAGTAACAAAATGGTGGAAATGTCAACAGACAAAAAGAAGCAGAAAGTGGGTACTATCCACGGAAATTGGTAATATGACCTCCTTTGAAAACCGAAAATGCTAAATGGGTGCCCTGAGGGTTGAACAAGTGACCTCCTATTCCCAAAAAAAAAAAAGGATGAGCATGTGACCTACAAAGTGGAAAAATAAGAACAAAATGAGCATCCTGGGGATTGAATCTGTGATCTTTAACTAAAATCACAAAATGGGTGTCCATATGAATTCAACCAGCACTCTCAGCATAACTCCATTGAAAGAATTCCTCGGAAAAATTAGACCTATAGCCTTAATGTAACAAAAAATACAAAGTGGTGTCCACAGGGATTGATCCATTACTAATAATAAAAAAAGGTGTCTGTGGAGTTTCTATAATATATAATATATATTATATAGGAGTCAGTGGGTGCATGGTTGAAACTGCAGCCCATGTTTATAAAAGCACAAAACTGGGTCTCCATAGAGAGTAAAAATGCAACATACCATTTCAAAAAAATAAACAAAATCACAGAATAAGCTAATTAAACCCAAAACCCTTATTATAAAAAGTCTAAAAGAACATAATATGCGTCTGTGGACATTAAATCTGTGACTTCTATGCATGCAAAGAGGTAGCCAAAAAAAAGTGTGTCAGAATATTGCAACTTATGGAATTTAACACTGGCAGCTATTGACTAAAAGGGGCCAAAATCTACACTCTCCATGATGATAGCCTTGGGGACAAACTAATGAGCTGGGTGCCTAGATAACAAGAAATAATAATGCAGTGATTATGCTATTATAATTTTCAAGTACATGGAATAATAATATGGCAATGCTGCCATTATCAAAATCAAGATGTGCGTGTTTTCAACAATCAACAATGGGAGCAAAGGGTAAGATCTGCTATATCCAATAAAAGGTGTGAACATAAAAAAATGAGTGCACATAATGTGAATCAAACCTCAACATCATATTAGAAGAGCTCAAATCAGGTGTTTCATGGATGTCAAAATGTGAACTAAAGTAACTTCCAAAATGAACCGAAAAGTTTGACACCCATTAACAGCAATAACATGACCTCTTATACAACATCACAAAAATGGAGGTGTAAAGGAGTTCAAACTGTGAGTTAAAAGCAACAAAAGAGTGAAAGAAGAACAAATGTCTTGATCATATGGAATGAACATGTGACCATGAAATAACAATATGGGATTGAAATTTGAACATGCGACCATGAAATAACAATATGGGATTGAAATTTGAACCTGTGACTCCAGGGCAACAATTTAAAAAAAAAGGTTTACATGGGAATTTACCAGAAAAGGTGTGATCGAAAAGACGAAAATCTGTTATATCCAACTTAAGGCCGAAAAATATTATACGGCACTGGAAGTCACAAGAATGAAAACTGGGAGATCCTATTAGGACAACAGCATCCAGGAGACTGAGCTTCTGACCTCAAAGAACCAAAATAACACAAGACAAAACACACAATAGCCGTCAACTAAGATTAAAACCATGACCTCCAATTATAAAATAATAAAACACAAAATAGGTGTCCTAGGAATTGAGCCTTTGATCTCATAAAATACAAAATAGGTGTCTGTAAGGGTTTAAACACCTGACCCCTATAACAAAATCTCCATCTACGGTGATTAAACCTCTAGCCTCAGCTGATTGAACAAAAGACACAAAATGATTGTCCACATGGATTCAAAACGTTATCTTAAAGAAACAAAACAATACACGGTGGGCATCCATTGTCACTGGATTTTTGACCTCCTATTGCAAATGTACGCCTATGGGGATTGAACCTCTGACTCCAAGTAAAAAAACAGCAACGAAAGGTTATGAAGTAGAAGAATACAGATGAATTGTACAATAGGGCAAAATGTGGCACATCCAATAAAAGGCAGGACAAATGTGCAGTAGAAGAGGGAATCAAACCTTCAACCCGCAATGTGGTTGAAGAATTGTGAAAATCCAGAAGATGGGCATCCACGGGATTTGAAACTGAAATAAGATTTAAGCAGTTGCCTTGAACCATCAAAACAAAGACAGGATGGAAGTCCCTGAACTTAAACCTATGGCCAATTAAAAAAACATGAAACGGGTGTGGATTGAAATCAAATCTGTGACATCGAAGTAACAAAACAAAATAAAAGGTATGGCAAAGATAACCAAACCTTTGAACTTCCGTTTTTCATAATGGATGGCCTCAAAGCAATCGAAAATACACAAAATAGATGGATATTATAATTATACCTTGGACGTAATATCATTAAAAAATTACAAAATGGTTGTAATTAAACAGGTGAGATTAACGCCAAATAACAAAAGAAAGAAAAAAGGTATGCATGTAAACTGGAATCTGTGACCTGCAGGCACCCTAATAAAACTACCAAAAGTTTCCACCTCAAAGTAAAATAATAACAAAACCAGTATAATTCGGGACGTAAACTGTGACCTATGAGCAACAAAAAAATAAGCTATAAAAGTGGGCATAAGCTCAAACTATAACAAATAAATTGTGTCCTTGGGGCTTGCGAATGTAAATGCGCCTACAAAGCAATCCCAAAAAGGAGGTGTCTATGGGAATCCAAGTGATAGCCTCCTGTTACACGAAACAAAAAATGGTTGTCCATAAAGAATGAACCTGCCACCTCAAAGAAACATAAAAAAGAGCGCCCAAGGAGATTAGCGTGTGACATTCTATTACAGAATGTGTGTGCATGGGAGTTGAACCTGGGACCTCAAGCCAGTGACACGAAAAAAAAATGTATCCAGGGGGAATTAAACATGCAACCTCAAAGCACTATGAAAATACAAAGTGAGCATCCAAAGTAATTCAACCAGTGATAACCTATTGTAAAATGGTTGTCCATTGAGATTGAAATTGTGACCTGAATGGAAGTAGATGGAAACAGAAAGGGCATAAGTTAAAGCAATACCTCATAAATTGTAGAATCCTCGGGCGGGCAGATATTCTGCCTAGGAGAAGCCAAGTTGCCGATACCAACCATCAAATTCGCCGTCCCAGATTCACCAGAGTCACTAGAATGCTCGCTACTTCCCCCAGAATGAAAAACTCCATTACAACTACTACTGTTATTATGATTCATATTGCTGTTAACACTTCCACTATTACTATTACTTCTGGAGGACCTAATTGCTGCCCTCCTGCTACTGCTGTCATTAATTCCCTCCACAAAAGCCCTATTGCTACTATTGTTGTGGTTCTCCCCCCGCCCACCTGAACTTTCCGTCACCATTCTCCACTCTTTCCGCCCGACTTGTGCTGCCATTAATCCTTCCATCAGAGAGACATTTTTTCCCCTCTGTGCCCTAAATCGGAAACCCTGGCTTATTTTACCGTCAATAGACGGATTTTAAAATAATAATTACTCGATTCAGCAGATATTTAGAATCGAGGTGAGACTTGTGACTGCAGCTTAAGAACGAGGAAAGAAATGGACACGAAAAAGAGGGGGAACGATTCCGCTATGGTTAAATATGCTTTAAAAACAGGAAGAACGTCAAATGACGAAAAAATACAATTGTGAAATGACGGGAATTCGGAGGTGTTTAGAGACTAAATTTGTCGTGGGCTTTAAAGGAGGGTCAGGCTTTACCTTGTCCCAGCAAAGAGAGGCTAATTTGTAAAGTTTGAATATTAAAAAATTACAATATCTATATTTAAAAAATCTGTATAAAATATGTGAAATGTTATTAAATTAATAAAAAATAAGTAAAAACATCCATTTAAGTATCATGTTTACAAGTTTATTTATATTTCTAAATAAAGTATACATAAAGTATATAGAAACACTAATTTAATGTTAATCTTAATTTTAATTGAATGTTAAACTTAATCTTAATTTTTGATAAACTTGAGTTTAATTGGACTCTTGAATATTATCATAATGATGTCATAATCTTAATTCTAAACCCAAACTGAATTTAGCAATAATAGAACTATAATTGATCCATAAGTATAACATTAACTTTATTTGAATATTAATTGAATTATAAGTGTAATTGATTGTAACCCTAAGTTAACTTTAATCCTAATCATATTCTACACAAAAAAATGAACAAATAAGTTCAGAGTTTTTAAATGAAGATTCAATGTGTTTCAAGAGTAAAACAACAATATTTCACAAACTTTTTACTAGTGTTTTAGTTCCTTCAAAATAGTAGTGTTCTTGTAAAAAAAATCACCAGTCAAGTTTTTCTTGAGATTTCATTGTTGAATCTTCCAAGAAATGTATGAACAACAAACTTGAGAGAAGAGTAGTAAAGTGGATATGAAAAATGGGTTATTTAAATACATTGAAAAATATTATTTTGTATTTGAAAATTGTACTAACTTCACTCAATGTCATTTTAATTACATTCTCTACATGTTTTTGTCCTAGCTTTCTACTTCAAAATTATCATCATGTTCTATCATATACTTTATTTAGTTGGAGATTGTTGTATACATTGTTTCGAGAAACATAATAGATTTCCATAGTATTAAATTTCTTCCTCATGCAAAGTCTTAAAGAGGTTAGCTAAGAGTTCATCAATTCCAATGTCCAACTTATAAATTAACATTTGTGGTGAAGATTGAAGGAAAAGTGTAAAAAATGTAAAGATTATTTATCCTTCACTTTTTTTAATTATTATTGAGAAAACATCAAATTTGATTGGGATGAAGAGGCAAAATATATCATTGATACTTGATTTGAACAACAACATATATATATTAGGGATCATTGTGTTCAATAACAAATTATTATAAATTTATGTAATGTTTACTTATTAAATAGGTGGTCATAATTTCAATCTTAGAAAGATAATCAGATGTGTTCATCAGAATCAAGTACTTTTGTTTTAGCTCTAAATTTAAATTAAACATATTCTAAGGATTTTGGTTTAGTGACTTATTTTGTAACGCATAATAGTTCAAATGCATCCTTCAATTGAAAATACATTAAAACTTGAAATAGAGAATAGTTTATATTGTTTTTTAGACACACTACTTGTGTATGTCCACACATTACTTCCATATATACGACACATTTTCATCTAGAACTTTAACTTCTAAACCACCTAAAATGTAAAATAGAGTTCAGTATAGCAAAGGGACATGTATACTTCAATGTAGTGACAACATGATAATTCCAAATAATTTTAACTTATGGTACATCAATCTCAAAATTTATAATAATGACTTACTACAATTGTATGTTTCGTATTCATAAATTTATTACCTATGCTATAATTCAAGATCGATGTACTTATCTAACTTTTTAACATGCATGCACATGATTACTAGTTATTTAGAGACTACTTGCTTAATGGTGGCTTCACACATTAATAAGTTGTTTTATGCATTGGTGTATCATAGTCTTCTATAATGAATATACCAAATCAAAATTCTATCACTATATTGATATGGTTAATGTTACCATTTTGTCTTATATGTCCAAAATAAGAAATATTGTGAGACTCACATTGGTGAGTTGTATGGTCTTATATATGTAGTTTCATGTTCCTAATGTTTTTAGTTATTTATAAATACACATGTGCTTTAAAAGTGTTTTTCTTAGTCATCCTAACACAGTTGCATAATGTTTTATTGGAACAACCCATTGTTTTTTCAATGAGGGACTAAAAGATTATTAGCTTAAATGCAGTTATGTAGAGAAGCAAGTCCTCACTATTGTTAGAGTACTAAATAAATTTAGGCATATGCTGACTAACAATAAAATCCAACTATTGGTCCCACACACAAGCATCAAAGATTTCCTTTTGAACAAGGATACTAGTGAGAAGAGAGCTGAATGGATTGCCAAGCTCATGGAAAATGACATAAAGATCAAGATACCAAGCTTGTAAGAGGCAAGACACTATGTGAACAACTTGTCTCTTCTTTTAAGAATCCTATAGAGGTTTCCTTTATATTACAAGAAGATTAGTAAGCCAACAATGATTCTTAAATTAATTGGATAAGTAACATGACTATCTTCTTGATAGAAGGTAGGTATCCTCCAAGTCTAGAAAAGCCTAAAGGAAGACATTTCAAGTTGTAGTCCATTTCTCATGTTTTAGTGGATGGTATACTTTTCAGAAGAGTCTCTAATGGAGTCTTACTGAGATACATAGAGCAAAATTAGATTTTTGGAAGAATCTCATGATGGCTCCTCAATGATCATTTCTTTACAAGGACCACAATAATCAAAGTCATGAGGGTTGGTTACCATTAGCCAACCTTATTTAGTAACTCTCACAAATAGTTGAAGAATTGAAAGAAATGTATTTTCTTATGTGAGGTTCATTGTCAAGGTTTTTGTTTTCATTCACTTTTCATGAGCTATCACCTATGTTGCAAGGTAACATTATTTCGATCTTGGGTCCAAAACATGGTCTTCCATGTCCATCCAACCTCTAAAGATTTTAAAGGGTGATTATTTTGTTCAAACTAAACTCATTTATTATATCTATCACTCATGAGGGTTCTGATTTAGTCTAAAAGTTAGTAAACATAATTGGGTCAAGAGAAATGGACTTTGAGTTAAATGTTCTTAAGTGATGAAACCCTCGATTTTTTTAGTTTTGTTTGAAAGTTTCTCTGGCAGTCTAGAACTTTCAAATCTCCATAGAAAATCATCAAAGTGCTCCTATTATTCCCAAGGTCCCCATAAATATTAGAGGAGAGTATATGTTATTTTACTTGTAATATTTTAGTTGTGTACCTTGAAGGCTATGGTATAAGCAATTTCACGCATGAGATCATTTTTATCGAATGGAAAGCCAGTTGAGAACCTTGTTTCCCCTTTGAAGGTTATCATTGTCCAACCATGCATGATCATGTACATAAATCCAATTAATTTTCCTCACTAAAACCTTCTCATTTTCATTGTCACAAAAGTGTTGGATGTGTTATGGGGATTTGAAAGTTAGCTAGAGGAAAATGTTAAGTGTGTTAAGATAGAGTTACACCACTGTCAAAACTCAAATAATATCTTTCTACCCATTAAAAATCTAAATCCCTATCAAGAACATGTTTTTATTATCTCTTGCAATTCATCTCATGAAACTCTCTCCTTTGACACTTGGGTTTTTTAATCTCAAATTTGTGCTTAAATGACTATCCAAAATGTGAATGTTAAAGACATATAAAATAACATTTGTGATTGTGGTAATCTTCATGTCCAACCTACCTATAATCACCAAAAAATGGACAGGATCACTTAAGTGAGAAATTAAGGCAAAAACCAAGAAAAAACAACACAATTAAATGCAATCAAATCAAATCAAATTGAAATCAATGATAAATTGTAATTAAACCTTAATCCAAAATTAATTGAAAATCAAAAGCTATTAAATCAATTTAAATCGATTAAACCATGATAAATCAATTAATTATGTAATTAATCTAATTAATTATGTAATTAATCTAATTAATTACATAGTTTAATTTAAATCAAATCAGCCCATTTAAGGGGTACACATTGTTAAACAAATTAATTAAATTTAATTAATTAATTCTTATTTTCTCTCAATCACCAAATGGGAGGAAAATGAATCAACCAATAGGAATTAAGGACTAAGCTCACATGGATCAAGCCTAAATTGAATCTCAATCACTCATTTGGAAAGAGCATCTTGTCCACTCATTTTGTCCTCTTGTCCCAAGCTTTGAGAATACAATATTTAAATGGTCTCCAAAGGTGGAACCATGGACTTAACTCACACCTAATCATGATCAACTCAACTACACCCCCTACCCTTGCCAAAATCTATAAAAGAAAGACATAATTCAATCAATAATCATCCACAAATCTGAGAATAGCATCAAACCTCTTGCAATTCAGAGCTAGAAAGGCAATTTATGAGCTAAATAGTTGTATTTTCCTTTGGAATTGAGCATTTAGCATTGTTTATCATTCATTCTTATTTTAGGACTGTCACTAATGGAATCTTACTGAGATTTGCATTAGCATCCCTAAATAGAGATCCATAGAGTGCTTAATTGTCAATTATTTGCTTAATTAGATTGCTATTTGTGGTAATTTAGTTGTTATTTTGAATTATTGATGATACTAACCCTATGAATGTACTTTTTCTAGTACACAAAATGGCACCCATCATGGGGCATTAGGCCTCATTCTTTCAAAAATTCAAAAAATTACATGTTTTTAGAATTTTCCTTGTTTAACTCTCTATTTTGTAGATTTAATAGCGCATTTGACACTTTCTACAATGCTTTTACCAGTTTATCCAATGCTTTTGAGACCTAAAACAACGTGTCTACAACAAAGTTTTGCACCTTTACATAGAGTTTTAGCGCTTTTGATTTCTTCTATCTTCTGTCTTATTTCTTTCAGCACTTTGCCCTGACTCGCCAGCGCTTTTGAATAATTCTCCAGCGCTTTTACAATTTTCTTGATGCCTTTGCGAAGTTTAACAACGCTTTTAATCTTTGTTTCAACGCTTTTAAATATTTATGTAGCGCGTTTAATCTAATCCACAATGTGTTTAAGCATTTGAGTAGCGCTTTCAATAAATTTGTAGTGCGTTTAATCAAATTGAAAATTAGTAGAATTCGACTTGCGAAAAATGTTTTCTCTGTGTCTACAGGATAACTGGTCATAAAAGAATAAAAAAACTAGAGACCAAATTTAACCACGAAGGGAAAGCTTTGACAAAAAGGATCAAGGAGGAGAATATTGCACACATCAAGCTGGTTTTGGAAGATTCTCAGCAAGAAAGCAAGGTATACGAACAATACATGAAAGTTGAAGCTTATAAATCGAAGTTCATATCATTAAATTGGATGTACTTGCCTTAATCAATTTTTGTCAAAATTTGATAAATAAGGCTTAAATTCAAAGTTATTCTTGTTTTCTTCACTTTGGCTAGTTGTGTTGACTAATTTGTTGGAGGAGAAGCGAATGGAAAGGAACAATTGTCACTAGGTAAGCATAAAAAGAGAGAATTCATCAAAAATGCCCCTAGCCTTTGCTAGCATCGATTAAAGGTAAGCCTTAAACTTGGTCAATTTTTGCTTAAATTGTGGCCTTGTCAATTTCAAAATCTAGTAATTAAGGCAGCCTATTATTGTTTGAGGGATTTGATATTAGGCCTATGCTCTTCACTTTCTAAGTGAATCAAAATGCCAAAAGTGTCAAATTCATTGATTAAAAGAAAGGCTAAGTAAATCAAGCACTAAATTTGAACAACCCCTTGTTTGTGGAAAAGAGTAGAAATACTCGATTCCCTTTAGTTAGTGGGTTTGGTAATTGAACCTTGTTAAAAGTGTTTGGGAATTGAGAAATAGATAGGGATATGCTCTTCACCTTTTGGTGAACCAAACTCCCAAAACCTATCTCTTCATTCCACTTTATTGCTTTCAAAATGAACATGTTAGATCCATAGTGGGCTCGTCTCCTGAGATTTGCCTTAAGAAGGCCGGTGAGAGGGACAGCCCAAAGTGGGATACAATCACCTTGGCTACGATAATTTGACCCACTCTAAAATAAAATGCATACATCCTTAATGGGGTGTGTGACAAAAGGGTGTTAAAATTTTGAACTTCCTCGAGTAGCCCTTTAGGATTGCGCAAAACTTTGACATACCGGTGGTGGGAAGCCTCCTAATTTTTGGAGGATGAAAGTTTAATATCCATTTTGAATGGAATCTTGACTAAATACCTTGTTAACTTAGCAAAGACTACCTTATAGAGCCATGTTTACGAACCAAATTATGAGCTAGGTAGATTGCTTGAATTGTCTTTTTGTACAAAAACCTATGATAACGTCCTTACAAATTCAAACACTTATTGTGTAGAGGGTTAAAAAGAAACAAGTGTATGTGTGGTTGTTGTGTTTGAAAAATACATAGAACAAGTGAGAGATATCCATTTGAAAGATCATCTTATATTTTTAAATCTCTTCATAAAAACAAACAATTACCAAATTAGGGAATCAATTCGAAATCAAACCTTGTTGGATGTCAGTTTCTACATATTCTCATAAACTAAAGTTATCTTTATAAGAAGACGACACTTGCCTTATCAAAGAGGTACATGAATTTGAAACCCAAAGTTTGTTCATTAATCAAAACCAAGGGGATAGCCTCCCACATCTTTTTGAAGATAATTGATCTAATGGATAGGAACTTCGCATGTCATGATTATCATCATGGGGGAAACAATGACAATATCAATAACTCCAACCAAGGACCTAAGGAAACGCTTGAGGAAAGAGCTAATAGAGCGGCTCAAGATATGGAATTTCTTGAAGTCATGGATAGATTGATCAAAAGAGATAGGGAGAAGTTTTTCCTAAACCTAGCCCAAGTAGGGGTAAAGCTCCCACATGACTATGATGTGGATCAACTCAAGAAAAATCAAGAAGAGGATAGTCCAATGAGTGCTATGATGAAACACTTGAAAATGTTCCAAGCACAGATGGATTTAATGAAAAAGGCCGCTGAGCCTAAGCCATTCTCTATTGAGGCCTTGAGCTCATTTCCTTTCGACAAAGGCTTGGTTATGGCACCCTTTCCAATCAATGTAGTTTTTCCTAAGTACGACAAATACATAGGTAAATCAAACCCATTGGATCACCTTAGAGAGTTTTGCGCTCTAAGAATTGAGTTTATGCATGATACCACTTACCTAATGAGACTTTTTCCAAGAAGTTTAGGAGGTCAAGCCATGGAATGGTTCTCCAAATTTCTAAAAGGGATAAAGACTTTTGAGGAATTAGCCTCTAAATTCGTAACCCATTACTCCTATAACATCGAACATGAGATTACCATGCTCAAATTATGTGATATAAAACAAAGAGATGGTGAATCCTTTCTAGGATTCCTTCAAAGGTGGAGAACTATTTTTGCAAGGTATCCACGAAGTATCCCCAAGAAGGAGAAAATGGAGATATTTATGAATAACTTAAATATGGAGATGAACTATAGACTCCAACTTCGATGTCCCCCTACATTCGAAAAACTTATTGAGAATGGGATTAAAATTGAAGACATGTTGATTAAGAGGGGAGAAATAAAATTGTTCAAAGACAATAAACCCTATACCAACACTAATAATAATCATTATGTGTCTAATTATATCAATAATAAAGGGGCCAACAATCACAATGATAAACCTAAAATATGGTTAAAGAACAATAACAAAAACCTTGTGAACGATGGAGTTGTGGAAGCCCACAACATAAAGGCTACCCCTTTTAATTTATCACGTGGAGCAAATTCTTCATATAATGTGAATCAAACGAATAAAGCTCCTTTTAATAACACCAATTCCAACAATTCCAACAACAATGCTAACAACAATCCCTTCAATAATGCTAATGGCAATAAGCCTAAACCTTTCTTTTCCACTTATCAAAAGAGAAAATTAACCTTTTTAGGTGAACCATTGGAAAATGTGTTAAGGACCTTGGTGGCTAACAAGATTATCACTTTACCTAAATTAAGGCCATATGAACCTCAAATTAAGTCGAATTGGTGGAATGATTCTCACCATTGTGAGTATCATCGTAATAAGGGTCACAAAACCAATGAATGCATGAAATTGAAACACCTTGTGCAAGACCTAATTGATGATGGGACTATAAAGGTCAAAGGGCCCCAAAACAATGAAGATATACGACCTTCAAAAATCCTTTTCTAAACCATGAAAAAGGTGAGTCATCAAACACCCATCAAAATAATAAAAGAGGTAATGAGAAGGTCAATTTTTCTCATACCTATGATAACATCATCAATACTCTAAGTGGAGAGGAAAATACCATAAATGTTATTGTGGTAAAAGAGAAACTAAGGGAAGCAACATCTAATGTTGTAACTAGGGGGTAAGCCTCAAAAATTGTTCTACTTGGAAATGCCCCAAGGATCATTCTACCAAATCAAACCACATCTTCATCTTCAAAGCAATACAATTTGGTAGACCAATTACAAAGAACTCTTGCTCAAATCTCTATCCTAGAGTTACTTAAGCTCTCGCCTACTCATAAGGAGATTCTAGAGAAAGCCTTGGTAGAGACTAATGTGCCCCTAAATTTGGATGTAGACAAATTTCAAAATATGGTAGGACATCTTATTACACCTCATTTCCTATCTTTCTCAGAGAAAGATGACATGTCATTAAACCATCTGCAAAATTTTCCATTGCATATAGAGGTCCTCATTCACAAGCATAGAGTGAAGAGAGTTCTTATTGATGGAGGAGCCAACTTAAATATTTGTACCCTAAACTTGGTAAAAGCCTTAGGATTTTCTAAGGAGGCTATTGACCCAAAGAAAAAGATAACTATAAAAGGCTATAATGACGAAGAGAGAGCTTCTAAAGGTGTCATAGTACTTCCTATCAGAGTTGGTCCCATACAAAAAGAGACCATTTTCCAAGTCCTAGACCTAAATTTGACTTATAATATTTTGTTAGGGAGGCCATGGATCCATGAAATAGGTTGTACCTTCTACTTACCATCAGTGTCTAAAATTCCCTTAGCTAGGACAAGAAATCATGGTAAGTGGGAACTCAAACCCTTTTCAATATTGTAACAACATGAAGCCTATCAATGACTCCTTAGTCCTGCATAATGCAGAGGGGTCTATTCCCCAGAAAATAGAACAAGGAAAAAGTTCTAAGGATCTTCCATCATTGAAGGGAAAGAAAAAAGTAGAAAAAGAAATTGTTGTTGAAAACATCCAAGATCCTACTAACCTAACTACATCAACAAAGGGAAAAGACAAGGTTAGTGAGGAGATCATTCCTAAAAGCAGAAAGAAGACCAAGCTAAATCCATCCAAATCTACACCAAAGAGGCTCATTACCAAAAAATGGACCATATGATGACAAATTTTGAAAAATAATGTAAAATTCAACAAAAGGGTGTAGGAGAATATTCTCTATCCATGATGGATCTACCCTTATCTCCTAAGTCATATGGAAGACCATCTAATCTACCTCATAAATATAATGATCACTTTGTGAGAGAAAACACCTCTTCATCCATGGATGAAGAAGATAATGAAATCCTAAACTGGCTTTATAAGGATGAGGAATCAAGTACCCATGAAAAACACATCCAAAATGTAAGCATTCCCACACATCAATATGGGAAAGGATTCCAAATAATGTAGAAGATGGGATACAAAGGAAAAGGACCTTTGGGAACAAGAAACAAAGGACTCATTGAACCCATTGAAATGACATGGAGAAATAGAAAAGAAAAGACTGGATTAGGGTACCTAGAACAAGGGTACACTCAAAAGAACTATCCTAAGGTCTATAATTGAATTTTACAATTAGGATCACAAAGTGATGAGGATTATAACAATTGGGAATGGGAATCATTCTCAAGTGAGTCATGTCAAGATAAAGAGGTTGATGTTATCCACACTTACACTCCTAGCAAAGAAAATGAACAAATTTCAGAATCAAATCAAAATCAAGATTCTAGTTCAAGTCAAGTGGTCTTAGAAAATATCCAAATTCAACAAATGGAGATAAATAAATGGGTAGGAGAACCCTACATACCATCATGGAGACCTGCTATGGAAGAATCTAACATTAGGTTTAATCCATGAGATTTTTACCCAACAGAAACCTCAGAGGATTCTAGTGAGGAAGATTTTGACCCTAGTTCCCTAAAACATCTAGAAGAAGCACATATTATAGATTTAAATGATGCAATGTTTGAACCTTCAAATGAAGTCTTGTCCCTAAGCCCCATTGAACCAAATCAAAATATTGATCCCTTGACCCTTATCTATCTAGATTAATCGAATGGGATTCCATTGAACCTACCATCCTTCCTACATTTTTGAATGACAACTTGGTGTGCCAATACCTAAATGCGGTCGAATCTTATTCTACCATGGAATATTAGGAAGAAGTGATAAAGGAAAGTATCCAAACTCTCAATTCAATTAAAAATTTATAAAAAAATGGAAATAATCTAATGTTGAAAACCACATTATGGCAACATTAGATCAAAAAGAGAAAGAAATAAAGAATGATTCCAAGGTGAAAACCCAACAAAGGCACCTAAGGAAGGGAGTTTGGATACTTTACCCGAGCACTATGAAGAAAGATCTCCTATCTTGATTGAACCAATAGAGAAAGTGAATATTGGATCAGAATCAGAGCCAAGGATCATACACTTAGTAGCATCTTTATCTAGTGAGGAAAGAAAAGACTTCATCAAAATTTTCAAAGAAAAACAAATCAATTTTGCATGGACGTATGATGATATGCCAGGACTAGATCCAAATTTAATCATGCATCATTTGAATATAAAAGAAGGAGTAAGGCCAGTAAAGCAAAAATTAAGAAAGATGCATCCACACATAGCTTTGCTTGTAAAAGTGGAGTTGGAGAAATTGTTGAAAGTAGGGTTTATAAGAGCCATTTATTATTCCCAATGGATTTTGAATATTGTGCAAGTTTCCAAAGTAGACAAATCTATCAGAATTTGCATGGACTTTAGGGATCTTAATATTGTATGTCCTAAAGATGACTTTCTATTACCAAGCATAGACGCCATCATAGATCTGACAGCAAGACAATCAATGTTCTCACTTATGGATGGGTTCAGTGGATATAATCAAATAAAAATAGCACCCAAAGATCAAGATAAGACAACATTCACATGTGCATGGGGGACATTCTATTGGAATGTTATGCCTTTTGTTCTAAAGAATGCCGAAGCAACCTACCAAAGAGCCATGACAACCATATTCCATGACATGATGCACAAGTTCATGGAGGACTATGTAGATGATATACTTGCTAAATCTCACTCAAGAGAAGAAATCTACCCATCTTAGAGAAAATATTTGTCAGATTAGAGCAATTCAAAGTAATGTTAAATCCAAAGAAGTGTGCATTTGGTGTTCAATCAGGAAAGCTACTAGGGTATATTGTTTCAACAAAAGGAATAGAGGTAGACCCCACCAAAGTCAAAGCAATCATGGAAATTAGGGCACTTAGAAACATAAGTCAAATGAGGTCTCTTCAAGGAAGGATCCAATCCATTCGAAGATTCATCTCTCAATTAGCACAAAAATGTCACAATTTTACTCAACTCCTTCATAAGGACACAATTTTCAAATGGGATGAGAAATGTGAAGAAGCATTTACCTTGTTGAAGAAATATCTAATGAACCCTCCAACTTTGATGCCACCTATAAGAGGCAAGCCCTTGATTCTATACATTTCAGCGACTGAACATTCACTAGGGACACTCTTGGTACAAGAAGATGAATCAGGAAAAGAAAAGGCTATATACTACATAAGCAAAACTTTGGTGAAATTTGAGTTGAACTATACCTTCATTGAAAGAGCATGTTTGGCCGTAGTTTTTTCTTCCCAAAAATTACACCACTATATGTTATCCCAAAATATTTGACTCATTGCAAAGATTGATCCATTAAAATACCTTCTTAGCAAAGCGGCATTGAATGAGAGACTAGCCAAATGGGTCATGGTGCTAAGTGAATTTGACATCGAATATGTAGACTGAAAGTCTTTCAAGGGCCAAGTCATAGCTGATCAATTAGCAGAGTCACCATTATAAGATGAACATCCAATTCAAGTGGAATTCCTAGATTCTGAAATTGTAAACGTCGAAGCAAAAACATGGAAATTATATTTTGATGGTTCTTATACACAATGTGGATCATGTGCAAGCATACTTTTGATTACTCCTCAAGGATCTACAATTTTGAAATCATATAAATTTCTATTCCCATGCACAAATAATATAGCTGAATATGAAGCATTGGTCATCGGCATAAAATTGGCATTAGAATGGAAAGTGACAGAGCTACAAGTTTATGGAGATTCACAGCTAGTTATCAATCAAATCAATGATGAATATCAAACTAAAGATGAAAAGTTGATACCTTATAAAAACATGGTTGAGAATCTCAAGAAGTATTTCACTCTCATCACATTTGAGCAAGTACCAAGAGATAAGAACAAAGTAGCAGATGCAATGACAACTTTGGCATCACTTCTCCAAATACTAGATCAAAGCGCTAGATATGAATTCCTGGTAGAAGAAGTTGAGCAACCCACATTTGACCCTACCCATCATCATACCATTTTTTTTGCTAATAGGACATGACTCACCTTGGTATGGAGACATTTATACCTACTTAAAAGACCAAATCTTACCTATAGACCAAACCAAGAACCAAAAGAAAAGCTTTATCCAACAAGCCTCTCATTATACCTTAATATCCGACACGTTGTATTGTAAGAGTCTAGATGGAATGCTTCGTAGATGTCTAGAGAAAGAGGAATCAAACATAGCCTTATGAGAAATTCATGAAGGGATTTGTGGGTCACATTCAAATGGTTTAACCCTAGCTAAGAAACTTCTTAGGATAGGATATTTTTGGACTTCAATGGAAAAAGACGCTTGTCACTTTGCTAAAACTTGTCGTAAGTGTCAATATCATGGGAACTTGATCCACGTACCAGCATAAGAGCTTCATCTGATGACTACACCTTGGTCATTTTATCAATGGGGTTTGGACTTAATAGGGATGATTTGTCCACCATCTTCAAATGGTCATAAATTCATCATTACTACTACAAAATACTTTACCAAATGGGTGGAAGTTGTACCCTTATCAACTGCCATAGGAAAGGAGATATCCTTGTTCATTCTAAACCACATAATTTGTAGATATGGTGTACCTCACGCCATCATAACGGAAAATGCAAAATATTTCAAAAATAAGGATTTAAAAGAACTATGTACCAAATTCTACATGATACATCACTCATCTTCAATATATTACCCTCAGGGTAATGGACAAGCAGAGGCAACAAATAAGAACATCTTAAAGATATTGAAGAGAACCATGGATAATTCAGGTAGAGATTGGCCCATTCAAATAAACCTAACTCTATGGGCTTATAGGACAAGCATTAGAATGCCAACATGAGCTACTCCATTTTCCTTAGTTTTTGGAACAGAGGCAGTTTTACCTTTGGAGGTAGAAATTCCATCTTTAAGGGTATCACTACATGGTTTGATAAGTGAAGAGGACTATAGAGTTGCTAGGTTACATGAACTAGAACTGCTAGATGAAAAATAGAAACAAGCCTTTAATCATTTGAAAGTGCATCAGAATCGGATGTCACAAACCTATAACAAGCATATCAAATCAAGGACATTCCAAATAGGTAACTTAGTTTCGCAAGAAAATCCCAAGAATCAAGCAGAAAGAGAAAATAAAGGAAAATTGGAAGCAAATTGGTCAGGACCTTTTGTGATCACTTTGTCTTTTGGGACAGACACCTATAAATTAGCTTATTGTGATGGAGAAGAACTACAAGAACCTATTAGTAGCATTCACCTAAAGAGATTCTACACATGAGATAGAGAAAAGGAGTATCATAAAATTAGATGGAATCATCTTATTTGTTGTATATAATCAGAAGAGATCCTGAAAATACCCAAAACATTGAAAAGTAGAAAAGACAAAATAAATTAGAAATGCAGAAAAGATAAAAAATAGTGGAAATTTGAGCATGAAGAAAGCTAAAAACATTCAGAAATAACCCTCAAAAAGATGTTGTCTTGGTGAAAACCTAGCAAATAAGTTCCTTGATGATATGAAAAAGAAAAAAATAAAAAAGAGAAAATAAAAAAAGAGAAAAAGTACCCTGGTGAAAACCTAGCAAATAGGAACCTTGGTAGCAAAAAAGGGAAAAAGCTTTAAAAATAGAAAAAGAAAGCAATCCATTCAATCAATGAAAACTTCGTAAACAGGCACCATGGAAAGTCCAAGTCAGTCGCATACCTAGTGGTCATCCTTGTAAATATTGCATTCACCAGCATTTGTATATATTGCATAATAAAACCCCACAGTTGCATTTGCAAGTACCTAAAGATTTTGGTCACCTAATCTGCAAATTGTCCCAAGTCCCATAAACATGTAATTATATCAAACTGGGGGCAATCTACTCTAAAGGAGGAAAAATTCATCAAAATAAAACTTCAATCAGACACTAAATCAATTCCTCAAAGTGCAAATGAAACACTCAATCAAATCCTAGTTCTACTCCAATTCGAACCCAAATGCAAAATTTGATCACGACCTTATTTTTATCAGTATTAAAAGTATGAAATGGATAGAAATATACTTGAAATATGTATTTGAAAAAAATTGCAAAATTTTTCTAAGTGTTGACTTGATTGATGCAATCATGTCTTTCTAGCAAATCGATGAAAGTTTTTAAACTAGACAAGCTATGATGAAAGCATGATATTTTATTGATTTTTGAATGGTTGTCTTAAGATCAAAGTTTTAAAGCATGTATTATTTGTCTAAGGATGTGATTATCAAAGAATAATCGAGGACTTGTACATATGATGAAACTAAGATCTTTGTTTGTTTACGCAAAAGGACACCTTGGATATTTTGATGTTCAATATCATAATACCAAAATCCACTTGCAACATAGAATCTGACAAAATCGGTATTCGTACTCTCATGATTGACTTCAATTAGTGATATTCATGTCAAAAGGATGGGAAAGTAACATAAGAGGTGCAAAAGTAGTCATATCATCATAGTTGAACTAGTGATGGTTGTGCTAAAATCATGATTCCAAAAACTACTCAACGATGAATATAAGCTCCAAATTTTTGAATGGTGACAATTAGTTGCACACATCCTAGATTAAATGCATTTAACTTATTTGCCTTTCTTAGCTTCAAAAACTAAATTGCAAGAGGAAAAAAGAGAAAAGGGGGTGTTGGAAATAAAAAATCAAAGGATCATCAAAAACTATATGTGATCGAGTGTGTTGGAAATCCAAAATAAAAAAACAAGGTGCATTCCATTAGTTTATTTACATTTGTTAGCTCTATGTTATCTTGCATTCATTTAAAGATTTCCCACCCTAGAGTTCAATTAGATTAATTGCACTAGTTTGCATTCATTTCATCAAAGTTCATTACACATAACTTGCATCATTTCATAAAGTTAAAATGCATTAGGTTACATTCATTTTAAAATCCAAATCATTAAGTTCATTGCATTAGGTTGCATTCATCATTTAAAATTCATTTTCATCTAAGTTCATTGCATTAGGTTGCATCCATCATTTAAAATTCATTTTCATTTAAGTTCATTGCATTAGGTTGCATTCATCATTTAAAATTCATTTTCATATAAGTTCATTGCATCAGGTTGCATTCGTCATTTAAATCCATTTCATAAAAGTTAATTGCATTAGGTTGCATTCATTTAAATCAAAATCATTAAGTGACATTGCATTAGATTGCATTCATTTAAAGTTTCACCTCATTTAGTGTGCATTCTTTTTAAACAAAAGAAATTATTCATATTAAATCCATTAAGTGCATTTACCATTGCATTCATTAGTTCAAATTCATTACATCCATTACATTTAGGTATCATAAAATTTCATCATTAGGTGGATATCATTTAGTTCATTTAAGTCATTTAAGCACATTGCATCATTCATATAAATCAATTCATTTAAAGCATAGGACATTTATTTTCATCATCCATTAGGCATCATTACATTCATCAACATCATTCATCTATATCACATATAAAATTTAGGATCATTAATCATTAAATATCCATAATCATTATGCATTCATTCCATCACATTTTCATACCATAAATCTATTACATATATCTATATTATCAAAATACATACATCCATATATCCATAATCAACATTACATCGCATTATTCATTACATCACCATCTAACACATCTACATATCATTTGCATCCATAAAGCATTAAAATGTCATATCATTAAGCATTACAAGAACCATATCATTAAATTCATATTGCATCCATTCACCTATTCTATGTCATACATAAGACAACCATTCAAGCATAAATATAACATGTGTATTCATATCATAAAACTGCATTCTGAAAAGCATAAAACAAAACATATAGGAGATAGAACCATATAGATCTACATATCATAGCAAAACACCTAAAAAATGAGATCCAACACATAAATGACATCACATAAAGTAAAATATATCAATTGAGATCAAAGTCTATGGTATCATCATCATAAATCAACTGAGTATCAAAAGTCTATGGTATCATCATAATGCAACATCAAGAAATTAGAGTCCATCCAAGTATCAACATATAAAAGTACATCAACTAATCATAAGATACAATCGAGTCTAATATCTCGATATAAACAAATGATATCATTGTATACATCCATGAATAAAGAATAAAGAATATATATCATATCAAATCAATGAATCAACTAGCTAAGCCACCAGCACCATCACCACCATTAGGACCAGGACCAGTATCAGGAGGATGACTCGAACTAGCCTATAGCCCATGCTAACTCATAGCAGCCATAAAAGCCTACATCATACTACTAAGCTGGCTAACCTACTGTCTGATCTGGGACACATCCAACTATAAGGCTCAGACATCTGATGCAGCCACCAAAGCCTCTAAACTAGGAACCTCTAAACCAAAGAAGAAGAAGATGGACGAGATGAAGAAGAGGGCATAGAAGCAGAAGTAGGCACCTGAACTAGTGGAGCCTATGGAATAACCAATAGAATACCCTATGAAGGAGGAGCATGTGCCTGATCTAGTAAAGCCTGTGTGGCCTAGGCGTCCACCTGCCTCTAACATCTGACCCTACGATGACCCTGTCTAGCTGCAGGATTCATAACAACCTGGTGTAATACTCTATCCACACCCCTCACCTGACCACCACCCCTAGGAGGAATGGGAGAAGTAGCAATAATTGGAATCAATACTCTCCTTGCTCTAGCTTCTCGATGACCCAACCATTCCCGGCATGATCGTATCCTACCTCCACCCCTACCACCATCCCTACCACCACCATCATCCCCTCCATCCTCATCGAACTCCTCATCAATGCCCAGTACCCTCTCAGTTGGATCTGTAAATCTTGGAAATGGGTTCCAAGCCAACCAATCTGCATACTCATTAATCATCCCTGCATCAATAACATGCTCTCTCATATCCCAGGGCAGATGACCAAGCTTCTCTATCTCCTGTTGTTCTATCCTAAAATCAACAATAGGGCCCCATAGTGATCTCTCTACCTGAACATGGGCATACATGGCTACACCCTGTGGCATGCCTTGAGTATGACCATACTGTCATAGCACTCACTGAAAAAAAAAAAATCTCAATAATATGAGGAGTGTGGCCTATCATCCAGCATGGACAATACATATATGGAATCTTTTTAGCATCCTCGGGCAACAACTCGCATCCTAGGTATGGTCACTAGATGACCTAATCCATATCATCAATAACATGATGCCAATAATCTAGCTTGCCCATGTGGGCCTACATAACCATGTCCTTGTACATCCAGGAAAACAGCCATCCCAGATCATGGTGACACACAACAACTACTCTCGTCACTGGGAGATGCTCCCATGTCCATAGCTATAACAAAATAGCTCCTGTAGATAAAGTTGAAGAGTGTCGATACACCATTATATGCAACTCATGATAGAGCAATGCTAGAACACAAGATCCCCAATCAAATCGACAAGGCTGGCCCATCAAGTCCTCCAAAATACTACCCCACCCGACTGCAAACCCATGACCTCGACGATCTATTACAAGGAAACCTCGAATCAATTCACCCAAAACAACTGGAAGAACTGGAAAAGAATGAAACTATGACCACTGAATATGGTAATTACCATTTGTGGGGTCCTAAAATACCCGTTGACACGTCATGCCATCATAAACCTGGTCATAAAACACCAACTCTCCTCATGCATGGATACGAAGGATGTAGTATACATCCTCAGGGGTGATCATCATCTCCCTAATTGGCAAGTGGAAGGTGTTATGGTTCGGGTGCCATCTCTCGGCCATAGCGGTGATCAGTCCTCGATTCACTTGGAATCGAGGTAGGACAAGTAAAAAGGAAAGTCTGCATTTGCCTATGTGTTTGCGATCTAGAGCACTCAGATCGTCTATCATGCTCAATGATAAGGGATATAGTCCTCGAATGGCTAGTGACTTAAGCACCGCCTACAAAAATCAAGTTAAAATACATCTATTTTGAAATCAATTATCATTTGAATCATCCTAAGTCAATCAAACATTTTCAAAATTATCAAACCATAATCAATTTTCTTGATTTTATTTGGAGAGGATGGAAAATTTATCATCATCCATCATCTAAATCTAGATTGACAATCAAACATTCAAACTACAATTGACTCAAGTTGACATCTTATGACTCGCTACCAAATCAGGTTTATTACCTAAATCAATCAACTAATCGATGACACTGAACAGTTCAGAAAATTGACTAAGGCATTTGCAAATTTTTCCTATCAGAGTAAAAGTGCTATTTTAATGCTCAAAAGTGCTAAAATGCAAAAGTGCTATTCAAAAGATTAAAAGCGCTATCTAAATAATCAAAAGCACTGTTCTAAAGCGTAAGCACTAAAAGATTTTAAAAGCGCTAAAGAAAATTTTATACACGCTATTAAAAACATCAAAAGCACATCACATTTTATACGCGCTAAAGAGAAAATTGAAAGGGAAACATGCCCTAGTTCTAACATGTAAAAGTGTTAATTGAACTTGTAGAAGTGCTATTTCAAAGCACGAAAGTGCAAAACAATGGTAAACGTGCTAAAAGAATGCTTAAAAGCGCTATTTGGAGTAAAAAAAGAAAAAAAAGAGGTTTTTGCAAGGAAAAATTCAAATTTTTAGAAAATAAATGCATTAAATGGAAAACTAAGAGGATCAAGCACTTACCAAAGGTCCATAGGTCGATGGTCGATGATATCATCACCCACGCTCAAATCTGTGCTCTCAGATAGGAATAACCATCATAAACAACTCAGAGGGAGTCAAATAGAAAAGTTAAATATGAAAGTGAAAATGAATAATGAAAATGACTTTTTACCCCTTTATTTAGGCCATTTTGACCTAAAAAGGGCATCTTTGACCAGAAAAGGCTTGGGGACCCAAAATTTTCACCAAATTTGCCAAATCAAGGGCATTTGTCATCACTCGAACACAAATTCATTATCAGAAATGAAAGTCAACTTAAAGCAAAATGACCTAAACTGTCAACTTTTTCAAATAGCTATCAAATTTCATTTCATTTTTGAGGGGGCATACACTTGGATAATCAGGAAAGTCATCAATTTTATCAAATTAGGGGCACGACCATCAAATCAAAGCACAATCTTTTATTAGGAATTTTTTTTTCTTATCAATTGAAAGGGGCATTAACATCAAATTAGATCGAACCAACTACCATATGAGTGAACTGTCATCAAATCAACCATTAGGATGTCAAATTAATTGAACTTCATCAAAATTTGCATCTCATATCGGACATCGCAATCGACCATCGACGGAATCAGGACCTTATATCAATTGAATCACTACCCACATTACAATGAGGTCAACTATAGTGATGAAATAATATAAACCATTGTGAACTGCTCATAAGATCTTATGATAAAGTTTTAAGATAAGAAGTTTAAAAGTTATGACATGGATATGGTGAATATAAGGTAGCTTAAAAAGGTGGAGAGAATAACAGTTAAAGTAGAATCTTTGGATGAAGGACAAAGCGCAAAGAAGGGAAAAATAATTGAGAGAACAAGTAGAATCATAGTCGCAATATTAATAAAGTATATGATCCAAATGATGTATGAAAGCATTTATACTAGGAATCCAAGATAGAACATTAAGAATTTTTGTCTCGACAATCATGACTTGGCCATACCTATGGAAAGGGTAGTATAGAGGTAAAATTAACAAAGGATTAACATGCTTCATACCCAAATTATGAAAAAGAATGAAAAGTGAAAGACCCCATGAAGGCTTCCTAAGACTATGATAACACTTGGAGGGTGTGGATGTTCAAGGAATCTTGTCATAAAAGTAACATATGACAACCCACTATCACAATAGGCAAGGTATGGTACAAAGGCCATACATAAGCGGTACAATATTTAGAGATTTGGAGGTCAGTGAATGGTAAGAGACAAGAAAATGGGCATTGTATGATTAGACATGCACTTAAGAATCAATCACTTGTGATCCAAAAGGGTTTGAATGTTATTAATAATAATGATAGTGTTTGTTTATTATGTTTTCAAACTTTTCAAATGATCTTTTCTAGTATCAAATGATAAACTTCCTGCAAGTTATGTATAGACTATTTTTTGTTCAAGACTTGAAATAAATAATGATGAATGTACACATCCATGGGATGCCAAAAAGCCTTGTCAAATTCATTGTTAAAATACTTCCATTGTTAGTGTTGGAACCAATGGTAAATAAATTTTAATGTTAAGATCCTTCAATGTTAAAACCCTAGATGTTAATATCATTGACAAGGAATGTTGATGATAGTCAAACATATCTAGCCTTTGTTAGTGTTTTGTTATTGCTATATGACCTTAGATTACTAGTATTTTTAAATCTAATGAAGATGGTAGATGTGTGCCTTGACCACATTGAGAAAGACCTTGCATTAAAAATTATAGCCCAAGTTGAATAAGATGTAATGCCCCGCAAGGGAACCCAATAGAATTTAACCTAATACATGTTACTATGTTTACAAAATATTTTTTTTCTTAAGTGTTTACAAATAATGATGATAGCAATGTGGAAGCAATACAAACATAAGATATAAACAAGTACATAAGTACAACTCAATTATAGTTAACAATCCTTGAGGATCCTAATGACGTAGAATTATGTATTATAAATTAAATATTTTAGATTAAGAATAATTACAAATAACTCATGTACAACTGAATGGAAAATACATCCAATACCATAAGGTATACATAATGAATTAACATCCTCTGCACAAGTTGTGGGGTATGTCATAAGCACTGATATAAGATATAATTATAAACCTCAAAAAATAGGTACGAACAAGCCTCCAATGAAGAACAAGAAGAAGGTAACAACAACAAGCATCCTCCAGCACTACTATAAGAATGTCAGAATCTCAAATAGTAAAAGAAACACTACCACCTGACCTCATGGAGCCAAAGGTCCACTCCCATTGTGTTGAGGAAATAACAACAAACCCCACTCAGATAAAAAACTCAATCAAAACAATTAAGAAAAGGGTTATGAAGGTATTCTATCTCAAAAGGTACCACTGACTAAAGATAAAGAAAAGATAATAAATATCCAAAATAACAACATGTACCAAAACACCAAATACCAAAATATCAAACAAATACGAAATACATACCATCAGGTAAAATTACAATATCAAAGACACACCACCAGAGGCAAATGCAGAAACTATGGAGGAGACTTAGGCTACATACTATGAGAGTGTCATCACATGGCCATATACTTGAGTTACCTTGGACTAGTCACTCTGGACCCCAGACCCTTGAGCATTGAGTTACCCTCGATTGGCCACTCTAGGCCTCAGATCCTCAATATGATCCACGTAGAATGAGAATACCCTCTCAAGAACATGGGGGATTCTAATCATACCTACTCTCTAGGTATCATCCCATTCCCATCCTTAGCCTAAACAAGCACTCAATGCATAGGCGAGGCATAATCTCTAAATTATATTTTTAACGAACTCTCAATTTTTAATTACTATGGTGTCACTTATTAACAAACTTATGATAGGTTATCCTAGTACTAACCACTTTGGGTTTCAGACCCCTATTGTAAGCCACTCCCCTAAGATGCACCTATTTAACCTCCCATATGTTCACAAGTCACCAATAATCAAATAAGTCTCATAAAAATATACTAATCAAATTCTAATCCACAAAAGATATCAGGGACACACACTGGTCCTCAAACCAAAATGTCATAACCACTCTCTCAAAGATTCCACATAACATGAGATTAGGTCTCAATAAGGTTGGGTAGAAATGATTGAAATAATATAACATCATAATTCATAACATAAGAATACATATACAACCATAGAAAACAACCACCAAGCCTCTAGTCAACTAACTCCCAAGTCAACTTAAAACCCTCAATAATCAATAAGGATATAACAAGGTCCAACAAAAATCTTTCAAATCAAAACTTCAAACACTTACAAGAAAACACGATTCCCTTAAAGAAATCCAATTAATTTTAAAACATAACTAGTTCAAATATATTTGCATGTCTGTATAACCATGCAAGTAAACATATATAATTATAAATTCCAGTTGACTAAAGAAATCATCTTGTTGACTAAAGTCCATTTGACTACAAAAACATTCATATAAATATCTCATACATAACTACCTATTTAATATAAAATCTGACGCATATATACTTTTTAAATAAGTGTTTAACTAAAATCTCCATGCATATCAAAACACCATGTATTTAATAATAAAAGAATGTTATTAATTTTCTAAATATAAATATAAATGAAAACATTAATATTAAAACCCGCATGAAAAAAAATCAATTCATGTTTATTTATTAATTAATTTTTTTTAAATAAATAAATAATAATTGTATGATCAAAATGTGACACACTTCTATAAACCATTGCACTTGAGAGAAACCATGGTAGAGGATATCCCAAAAGGCAGCTTATAGCTTCCTTTCTATGATGTGCAAGAATGTAAGCATTATGGATGATGGCTCTCAAATGAACCTCAATAAGAAACCCTTGCAAGGTGCACCATATAATGGAAAATTCAAAATGATAATGCAATAATGAGAGATCTAAGTGAAATGCAAGATCTAAGCTAGAGTGTAAATGCAAGAACAAAAAAGCAAAGCTAATCTAACAAGATTACAATAGCTCCTAGTTAAGCTATGTGATTTAAGCTAGATGCAATAAGGAAATGGTAAGCTAAGAATGCAAGTAAACTAGAATGCTCTTAAGAATGCAAGTAAACAAAATGATAGCATAAGTCTAAGATCTAGGGTTAGCAATGCAAGAGTGAGGAGAGAGCCTCCTTTTAAAAAATTTAGAAATGAGTGGACAATCAAGATTAAGAGGAAAAATCCAAGGGTAGAGGATAATCCCTACTTTGACTTTAGGGCACAAGATTCTCAAAAGGAAAAATCAAATGGATGAGAATAGTTAGGTAGAAATGAGTGGTGGGGATTAAGAGGCAAAAGAGATTCCACTCATGTGAAGACAAAAAGTCTTTTTCTTTTCTTTTTAAATTAGGAAGTTCCTTTTTCATGTGCACACATAGGATAAAGCAGATTTATTTAATTAAAAGGGGACATGTTCTTTTAATTAAACAAAGCTTAGAATAAAGTGGACAAACTTTAGGATATCATCAAATAAATGATAAATTGATGAATTGATCAAGAAATAAGAGATTAAATCAATACACAAAATTGATTAAGCAAAAGATAAAGTTTAATATTTTTAATGTTTAGTGTTAGAGTGGAGCTCAAGATTTACTAGACCATTTTTGGGTGATTACATTTGCCCCTCATTGAATAATGTGTGAGTGATCTGGGAACATGTTGAGTCAATGAATAGATATTAAGATAGCTGATAGGGATCTGACTTTGAACTTATCGAATGAAGAGAGATAACTAATCCTAAACCTGATCGAATAAGAACTAGAAAAGGTAGATAAGATAAATCTGACTCTGAACTTGATTAGACAAAGCACAGAAAAGAAGCTAATCCAAAACTTGATTGAACGAGAACTAGCAGAGATAGATTGTAGTTTAAGAGATAGATGATAGTTTATTCCTACCCCCTCGAGATCAAATCAAAATTAGGTAGAGGAGATGCAAAAATGAGATAGATTTGATCAAAATCAAGATAAGATAAGGTTCTAGATAATTGATTAAGCACACAAGACTAAGTTTGACCACCAAGTGATGGAAATTTGCCCCAGCTTGAATAAGGTTGAATAGGAAGATGTAATAGTGGAATTAGGTCAAAACCAGAAGAAAGGATGATGAAATGATCACGGAAGAGGGGAAGATGGTGATTGCCTCAAAAGATCAAAGAAATCAGCCTTAAAGGGCCAGTCAGCTACACGTAGGAGGATAGAAATTTAAAACACAATTTTGACAGTCAAGATGAAGCTGAATTTCTATTTTGATCTCGAAAATGGATCCAAGATGTCGAAATTAAGTAATGGTACAATTTTCATAGAAATTCAAGACTTTTAAAAATTAGGTCAAAATGCTAAATAAGGGGCCGATAGGGTCATTTTAAAATCATTTATGTCTTGTCTTCTAGCGAATCTAGAGTGAGATAAATCTTCTCGATGACAGATAGATGAGTTCCAAACGAGCAACATTGATTCAAGCTTAGTCAATTGCACAACCAATCTTGAGGTTACCTAAAAGCGGTAAGTCACCAAATTTTTTCCCATTTTGGTTCATTTATTGCCTTTTTAGCACGTTTTTGGTAATTTTTTGAGTGTCGCAGGACTTTGCTGAGAAAGGTTGTATGCCATTTTGCACAACTTTGAAGTGGCGTATGGCTTTTTTATTCAAGGTATCGCACTAGTGGGAGCCATTAGCCATATGATGTGGTGCAAAATATCACATCATTGTGAAATGACGCACCAGTATATTAGGAAATGTCGTACAGAACCAAACTGAACTATGAAATATCATTTTGCATTTTGTTAGATTTTGATTGCTTGGCGACTTGACTGGAAGTACTTAGATCTTTGTTTGATGCTTTTAGTCACTTTTTGACATATTTTTAGTGTATTCTGATGCATTTTTGCTTGTGTTTGTGATGTAGCATCAGTTTCTAGATACAACCATTAGAGCTCCTCACCCGGTAGGTCTTTATCTTATTCCTCAGTTATCTATCGATGAGAGAGGTACCCTAGAGCCCATGGGCCTTGGAGAGTTATTTTAGATGCACCATATTTGGGCGAACCATGGATTGTTGATCATGCTCACTAAGCGATCCCTTCTGAGCATAATAATTTCCACCCACCTATTGAAGAGGTCACAGTGACACTGGAGGATGTCTATCACATTCTACGCATCCCTTGCCATCAAGAGCCAGTAAGTATCCTTGATGATTACATATTCTTGATTGAGTCATATGTTATGTTTATTGTCACTGAGATTGATATTGATCTACTAAAATTGGATCTTGTAGATATATTTTGATCAGTCTCCTGTAGATGGGATTGCGACCATGCAAACCATTTTCAGAGACTTCACCATCCTCAATCGTACCATCCTCTGGGAGCAAATGATGGACAATTACAATGATGATTACCATGTGGCTTACAAACTATGTTCTTTGATCGGCCATGTCTTTGGAGCAGATAGGAGTCAAAGAGGATTCCAGTGTGGCTGGGGTAGACTTGTTATGGATATATTATCTCGACCTCAACACATGGCATGGGGACCCTCTCTCCTAGCAGACATATATCATGAGCTTCATGATATTGTCTACAACGAGGGGAAGAGTTGGTCAGCAAGGGCCATCTTGGTATAGGTGTGGGCGTGGGATCATATCGATGTGATCTGCCTGAGGGTACAACCCAAATAAAGAGGGCAATCCTATATCTATAAGTACTTAGGGTTTATCCAACAGACCCATGTGGGAGACACACCATACTAGTAGCGATGCTTGGAAGATCTACATTCCTTCATATGGAATCCTTACATCGAGTGCGAGCAGTGGGACAAGGCCAAAGAGGATCTAACTTATATGTTTTATAGAAGATCATTATTGGGCAAGCACATAGGCATAGTTGAACGGTTTGTCATCAGCAGAGTATGACATCAATTCAGCAGGGCATAGGGTGTTAGTACAGATATGAATGACTATTATCGATACAGTGATGAGGAAGACCTTGGATGGGGTCTCATGCTGCGGTATGATATGTCTTCATGATACACAACAGTTGTAGAGAGTGGTACCTAACTTTGTCCCCAAGGTCACAGATGTAGGGACTACTTCTGATTATAGGAGATGGATCCGAGATCACCCCTACCCCAAATTTTCAACACCCACCAACTTGAGATTTAGAGGCGGAGGGGGCGAAGGCAATGAGGATGGTGATGGAGGAGGATGGAGGAGAGAAGGAGGAGGAGGAGGCAACACTAGTGATTCTGGGGGTGGTGCCCCTTCCAGCAATCGACCATCCAAATCCAGGTCTCAGAGTGTGGCAGTTGCTATGGATATTGACAAGCTTGAGGAGCACTTCATGAGGAGGCCACTACGAGACTGGGGGAGTGGGGCAGAGGACAAACCTACGGTGTAGCCAAAGAAGAGGGCATCTAGCGATGATGGGATAGCTCAGAGAGTGACAACACTAGAGGTAGAATTATAGCAAGCACAAATCACTATAGCCATGAGGGACTAGCAGCTATAGGATTAGAGAGCCAAATGAGTGACACAGGTACATGAGTTGAGGAAGGAGAGAGATCAGGCATGATAAGAGTCACAATGACATAGGGCCATAGAGACCTATTACTATACTACTTACATTACCGCAATCCTTGTAGGCCAAAGAGTTCCAGACTACTCGTAGAGTGTGGGTAGATCAGAGGGTGTAATACATGCACCAAACAGGGCCGAGGCTCCTCCACCAGCTCCACCTATGCAGGAGGGTGCTAATCAGTCGTAGATTGTATTAGGGCTTCCCATCTAATTTTTTTGACTCAAGATTTTGATCTCATGATTGTATTTAGACTGATCCATATATATATATATATATATATATATATATATATATATATATATATGAGATACCAAATTTTGTTGATGTGTTATATACTTGTCTCATTTCTTTTATGCTCATGGATGTATCTTTACTTTCAACACTTGTACCATATGATGTTGGATTATGTACTTTATGTCTTTTGCTTTATTTATTGCAATGTGATGCTCTCATAGTTGTAGATTCCTAATGCTTTGATATATATGTTATGCACTTCATGATTTGAAACATGATCATTAGGATAGATTAGATGTGATGATATGATTAGCCCCTTGAGATGACAAGAAAGAGTGAAAGACCGAAAGATCGAGGAAATGAAAAAGACATGATCAAGATAGAAGAAGAAGATATGTGATCGAGCGCAGTTGACTAACCATCCAATAATGATGAAGGAGACTCTCTCCAAACTTGAATGCAACTAATAATGCACCTAAGACATGCAAGCTACCATGAAAATGCAAAGTGCGATTTGTAAGGGTTAATAGGTCCTTGTTTTTATCATTGAGCCTTACTAAGGGACATCGCAAGATCATACAACCACCACTAGTGCAAATGCAACTATGAAGATATGAATATGATCTATATTAGATAGAATGTAGGAAACACATGTAAGCATCGAGACATAAGTGTCGAGATGACACGAACATGGTTTCCAAGTTAATGTTGCAAGATTATACTAGTATCAAAGTATAAGCGCCAAGATAACCATGAGTACGATCTTGCATGATCAAACACAATGTAATAGTCAAGGATATAGCTCTAAATCTCCGAAGTGTCCAAGGGGTCAAAGAAAGAGACACCTAGGATCATTAAAGTGATACCCACAAGTACAAATCAAAGAAAATATGCACCATGCCCCCAGTCCTCTAGTCATAACATCACAAAGAGACCAAGGAGGGAAAACCTAGTGAAAAGTCATCATTTAGACAACACACAAAGAGAATAAGTCATAGCATGTCTTAATCATTTTAGTTTAAGCATGGTGTGAAAAGAAAAGATAATCACTGACTTGCTAGAACTTATGCCTGTAAGTGAGAAATATCGCACAATCCTAGATTGTGAACAAAGCATAGGATCAAGCTAGTATATTTGATAAGTGTTAAGAAACACTCAATGCCAAAAGGGTAATGTTGAGAAACACTATTTTAGGGTGAGTTACAAAAAGATGTCATTGCGTACCAAAGAAGGGTACAGTTCATGCCCCCTAGCCCAAGACAAAGACCAATTCCAAACCAAGGAGATGGAAGAGAATGAGAGTTGAAAGGGTTTGGAGCACAAAGCAACAAGATGATAGATATAGGCATGTGGGTATCAAGTAGCGTATGTTTCCAGGTTTTTACCACTTGGAAGATTATTATTTATTTTTGTTACCAAGGCACCTATTTCCAGGTTTTCATCAAGGCACGATTTTTTCTTTTTCTAATTTTTTTTGGGTATATATATATATATATTATTAATGCATCAAAGCACCTGTTTGCCAGGTTTTCACTAAGATGATCATTTTTTTAGGACTTTTTACAATTTTTAGGATTTTTTCAGGATCATATATCATTTTTTATGACTTTTTAGGACATTAAGATATGTACAAAGCTCATGTAGCATTATGCGTAGAAATTCTTTAGATGAAGGATGTTGATAGGTTCAGGGAGATATTTTCCCTTAGGTGTAGAAAGTTGATAAGTGCCAAATCCAAAAGAAGTAGTGATTTTGTAGGGACCCATCTAGTTTGGTTCAAATTTTCCCTTTTGTGCTCTATTTTGTTGACTCTTGGGATTCTCTCTTAAGACAATATCTCCAAGCCCGAACTCTCAAGAATGAACCTTCTTGTTATAAATTTGTGACATCATTTTTTAATATACCCTCATGTGGTCAAATGTGACTCTTCTTCATTCATCCATAAGTTCTAACTCTTGTACATGCATGATTCTGTAGTCATCATCGGTGATAAGGCCTCTCAAAGAAACTCTTAGGGAAGGTATCTCAATTTTAAGAGGTAGGACACCTTCAGATCCATAAATAAGTGCAAAGGGCATAGCTCCAGTAGGTGTGCAGATGCTAGTTCTGTAAACCCATAAGTCAGGATTAATCTATAAGTGTCAATCTCTTCTTGTCTTATTCACTGTCTTGTGTAAGATTTTCAACAATGTTTTGTTAGAAGCTTTAGCTTGGCCATTACCTTGAGCATAGTAGATTGAAGACTAGCGCTATTTAATCTTGAATTTCTTACATAACTATTTGAAATCCTTATTTTTGAATTATCCTCCATTATCAGTGACTATGGAGGAAGGTATGTTGTAGCAACATATGATGCGATTGAGTATGAACAAGGACACTTGTTTTCTTGTAGCAACTGAAAGGGGAACAACATCAACCCATTTTCTAAAGTATTTGTTTTAGTAATAATGAATTTGTGTCTATTAGATGAGTTAGGGTGAATCTGTCCTACTGGGTCAAAAGCCCACCGCTGAAAAGGCCAATGTTTAATTAAGGGAACAAGTTCTTGACCTGGAACATGAATCAAGTTCCCATGTATCAAACATTTATTGCAGGATCTGGCATAACACACAACATCTATCTATATAGTAGGCCAATAGTAACCAACCTTTAGTAGTTTTTGAGCTAATGTAAGGCCATTAGAGTGAAACCCACATATGCCATCATGGACTTCAGCTAACGCACATTCAGACTCATCTTTCTCTAAGAACCTAAGAAGTGTTTCATCTAAGCCCTTCTTAAACAAGTCACCAGAGATGATGGTAGAATGAGAAGCATTGTGAATGAGTTGTCATTTCTAATTGTGAGTTAACTTGTTAGGAATGATTTGGCCATATAGGTAGGAGTAGATTTTGGCATAGCGAGAGGAATCATGACCAATTATAGTACAAATCACATGGTTGTCATGGGAGTCATAGGCATGATAGGGTAGTTCTTCCACCAAGAATTAAAATCTTGATTCACGTTCTTCCAAATGTAAGATAGAAGCTAAGGTGGATATAGCACCAACCACCCTATTTTCAGCTCAAGGAATCTGCTGAAATATGATGAAAGAGAAGTAGCTTTTTAGGTCATCAATAATCTTCTTATAAGGGATTAATTTTTCATCTTTTGTTTGATAGTCATTATTAGTTTGATTGATGACAAGCTAGGAGCCTCCAAAGACATGTAACTCAATGATCCTCCATTCAATAGATGGCTTGATTCCATTTGTCAAAGCCTCATATTCATCTATGTTGTTTGTGTAAGGAAACAACAATTTGTATGACTTTGGGATAGTATATTCATGAGGTGTGATAGAAAGAATTCTAGCTCTAGCACCATTCTATGTGTGAGATCCATCAAATAATATTTTCTAGGTGCATTCAATCACATACATGATGGAAGCATCAAGAAAGTCAATCTGCATAGGAGTATCATCTGGTATAGGAAATTTAGCTAGTCGATCTACAATTGCTTGTCCTTTGATAACTTTATGATCAATATACACAATGTCAAACTCAGAAAGAATCATCATCCATTTAGCCAATCGACCAATGAGAGTATTTTTATTTAGCAAATATTTCAGGGGATTATTTTTTTCCATAAGTTGTGTAGTATGTACCAGCATGTAGTTTCTGAGTTTTTGAGACGCACACACCACCGCAAGACAAGCTTAATCAATATTATTGTAATCGGTCTCGTAGGAAACCAATGTTCTACTGATATAGTATATGGATCCTTTCTTTTCCATTTTCATCTTGTTGTGCTAGTAATGCGCCCAAGGATGTAGCTATAGCTGAGATATAAAAAAGAAGAGGTTTCCCTAATATAGGGGGCATTAAGATTGGAGGTTTAGCCAAATATTCCTTGATTTGTAAGAGATTCTTTTCACATTCTTCATTCCATGTACATGTCGCTCCCTTGTGTAGATTTTTGTTAAAAGGTTGGGATCTGTCAACAAGTTGAGATATGAACCTCTTGATAGATTGAAGACATCATTGTAGACTCCTTAGTTGACTTATGTTCCTGGGAGGTGGCATTTCCATTATAGCTTGGACCTTCTCAGGGTCAACCTCAATTCCTTTTGTAGAAATGATATATCCAAGTAGTTTTCCTGAGGTGGTGCCAAAAGCATATTTCTTGGGATTTAGTCCGAACTAAAATTATTCCCTCTTGTCTAATATCAAGCTCAAATATGCAATATGTGTATTCCTCTTTTTAGACTTAGCCAAGGTATCATCCACATAATATTCTATGTTTTCATGCATCATGTTGTGAAATATTATGGTCATAACTCTTTGATAGGTAGCTCCTGCATTTTTCAATCCAAATGGGATGCGTTCCAACAAAAGGTTCCCCATGCACAAGTGAAAAAGTGGTTTTCACCATCAAAAAACCTATTCTTTTTCATTTTTTATTTTATTTTGTGACCAAGATACTTGATATCTAACTCATTCATGTTTTTTATTGGTTCACTAGTGGAAGAAACCATAGGTTTAATGGCATCAAGGTAATAGGAAATTTCATAATCATTTTGAAAGGAAGGTAGTGTAGGTTGTTGGTTTTGTTGAGACCAAATGATAAGGTTGGGGTACGTGAGTGGGAGGGAAGGGAAGAGATCCAAGGAATTGATATGAGGGGGAATCATATCTAGGGACAAGATATTCAGAGCTTATAAGGTCTCCTTTGAAAGTACCTAGATTGATATGATCCCTATTGTGGTTAACTTGATCAATGAAAGCAACATGTAAGTTCAACTCATCAAGCCTTATGGGTGACTCATCTACCACCTTGATTTAGTTAGCATAGGTATGAACCACATCTATCCCCAATTCCATTAACTCAAATGAGAGAGAATCCCATTTAGGTTCTTGTGAATTAGTAGATCTTTATCTCTCTATAATAGTCGTGCCATGTTTTTGTGGATACAATCCCTATTAGGATCTTCAACTTCTGATTCCTTGCTATGGTGAGATGTAGAAGCCCCATCATCATGTTCAAGTGGGGATCCTTCTTCATTCCAAAGGATAGCAATAGAAGGAACAAAATTTTCCTCATCTTGATAAAAAATATGAGTAGAAATTTTTTCTATCTCAGATTCACTGTTTTCAGCAGATGGGTCAAAAATTGGTTTTGTATTGGAGAATCCTAATCTAGTTTTATCCTTATATTTTCTCCCATTGTTATGACTCATAGGCTCAATGAGATTATGTCTCTTATCACTTAAAGGACCGTGACCAGGATAACCCATTTTAGCTAGGAATTCATCTTTTTCCATATTCCTTAGGAGACACTGTAGTAGTGAGCACAACCTCTTCAGGTTCTTTTCCTTTATAGATCCATTCCCTAATAGCTTGTTCTTCTCTTTCATCTTCTAAAGGTACTGAGGATTGAACAAAATTACCACAACATGTCATGGTAGAAGATGAAGGTTTGTTATATTCTTAAGGTTTCCCATAAGATCTAGGGGAAATTATAAGTGTAAGAATGGAGTCAAGTCAGTAGTCTCCCATTCCAAGGTTCAACATTTTCAATTTTCTCTCACAATAAAAAAGAGAAGTCTTATTCTCATCGACAACCTTGATGTTTGGTACCAAGGACTCAGTAGTAAGTGCATTAATAGACATGGAATTATCTCTTGGAATAGAGATCTCAGTCCCATTGAAAGGGAATTTTATGCACTAGTGATAAGTAGAGGGGATTGCTTGCATGTCATGAATCCAAGGTCTCCCTAGTAGTATGTTATAGACAAGAGGGATATCAAGAACTTGGAACATCACCTCTTTCTCAATTGGACCAACCCGAATGGGTAACACAATTAGTCCTTCAGAGGACCTCTCAACTTCGTCATAAGCCTTGATAGTGATCTTCTTTCTAGAATTAATAGTAAATTCTAGCAATCCCAACTACTTGATTACATTGAAAGAACAAATATTCAACCCATTGCCATTATCTATCAGCACACAAATATCTCATACATAACTATCTATTTAAAATAAAATTTCATGCATATATACTTTTTAAATAAGTATTTAACTAAAACCTCCATGAATATCAAAACACCATGTATTTAATAATAAAAAAATGTTATTAATTTTCTAAATTTATAAATATAAATGAAAATATTAATATTAAAACTCGCATGTAAAAAATCAACTAATATTTATTTATTAATTAACTTTTTTGAAATAAATAAGTAAAAATAATATATTTTTTAATATAATTTTAAATTTGAAAATTAATAAATAGTAATTTTATTTTATTTTTACTTTTAAATCCAAAAATTAATAAATTAATAAATAGATAAATAATAATTTTTATTTTTTAAAATTTTAAATCCAAAAATTAATAAATAGTAATAATAATAATATTTTTTAAATAAATTTTTGAATCCAAAAATTAATAAATAATAATAATAATTTCAATTAACAAAAGCCCCCATTTTTAAACACATATTTTTTCAATTGATTTATTTAATGGAAAACTAGGGTTTCAAGCAAAACTAATTTCTTTTGAATATGATTTCACATGCAATTTCAAATTTAATTTTTTATGCAAAACATTAAGATGAATTTTCTATTCTTTCTGGGTAAATACCCTAACTGGAAAGAACTCACAAATTTCTAAAATTTCTTCCTAGGTTTTTAAACCATCCAAATAGAATACCAGATCTAATTTAATATCAAGCTAATCTAAAATTTCACAAAACCAAACTTGATTTAAACATAAACTCAATTCTAATTCATTCACATAAACAATTCCAAACACGAAGCAACTAATCTTTTCAAAGGAAAGAATTTTACAAAAAGAAGGTTTCAAACCCTACCTCAAACAACACCTTAAAATTCAAAACCAATTCACCTTTCAAAATCCAAGCTTTCTAACAATCTCAAACAACTCCTAAAAAATCCAAGCTTTCCAAAAATCTTTCAAATTCATCCAAAACATGATAGACGTAATTAAAAATCATACTCAGAAACCCCTCATAAAGAAGACGTAATTAAAGCTCCTCCAAAACATGATAGACGTAATTAAAAATCATACTCAGAAACCCCTCATAAAGAAGACATATTCCTCCTAGGGTTTCTAAAACATGCAAACCCTCAATAACGAAACTCAACTCTCTCCACCTAGTTTTCATCAATTCACTTTGCATGAAAAATAACTCAATATTAAAATAATGCACTTTTTAATTATAATTCCTAAATCAACCTTTAACTTTAAATTCTAATTCAATTTTCACTAAACTGAATGTGCAACTTAAATTGCATATAAATACTTAATTAATCAACAAATACTTTAGCACCTAATTAACTATGCAAATTGAAATTAAATATTAAATAAATCAACTATGCCTTTGATTTCATATTTGGACTTAATAATTAATTAAACCCTCTTATTTCAAATCTAGACTTTTAATTTAACAAAGGTATTCAATTAACTCCTAATAATTAAATATTCCTTATATTTAATATTTTCGTATTCATATAATATAATCATTCTAATATCATAATTAATCTTAATTTAATTATTTAAATCAAATAATTCACATAAGAAAATTCACTTGACCTATAATACACGAAAATAAACTGACTTAAACAACAAATAAACACTAAGGAAGGGCTCGCAAATTCACATCACCTTGACGAATTCAAATGGGTAGAAATAGATACTTGCCCATTATTTAGGACAATCAATGGTTTGGGTCGAGATTTGGATTTTTATGTTATCTCCCCTCTCTTATCATTGAGATATTGTGAGAGGGCATGCTCATCTTGGCGATTCAGGGAAGTCGATGTCTGGTAACTACAAACCTGCATAAAATACGAGCATGTACATACATGTATAGATATAAACAAGCAATGGCAGGGATCGACCGATGGATATAAATAAGAAATGTACTAAATTTTAAGACCATCCAAATATTCAAGAGTAGTTCCAACACATTGCAAGGATCTAGGACTCAAATGAACAACCCACCAAGTGGAAGATGTTGGAAAAGGTCAAAACATTTAAGAAATATTAGTAAGTACTCTTCCTAGGAACGAGAAGTTGGTTAAGTAAGCTTCTTATCACTTTTGTATACTTTTAGTGAGCCTTATATTCTCTCCTATGTAGGGAATGGGTATTAAATCCTGGGTTAGGATAAATTAGTTCTTGAAGTTTTGGATCGAGTGTTGTAACTTTCTAAGTTTTCCTAGAAAAATATTGCATTGCAACTCAAAACTAATCTTTGAAGATGGAAAATTTTGATTTAACACTTCATTTTAAAGCAACATCAATACATTTTTACATTGGAACTACTTTGTGATATCTTCCAAGTCAGTGAAATCGTCATTTTTTCTTCTTTATATGTTGTTCTTGCATGTGAATAAATGATTGATGTATTTTTCTAAATTTTGAATATAAATTCTCTATTCTATGCTTCATATTTTAACATGAACAATAAAAAAAATACTTATTTAGTGGAGGTTGTACACAATTTGTCTTTGTTTGCAATAAACAATTGGTTTTCCTTCTAAAAACTATAAATGTTAGGGCCTCCCTACAAAACAATGATGCATTAGTAGGTAAAAAAATTCATTTCAGCAAAAAAAAAATGGTTGTTGAGTAGTTGTGTGTGAAAACAACATTATTACAATTTCAAATATCAAATTGGTGCATCAATTGAGTAGCATACATGTTTCACTTTGAGCATTTTTTTGCCTTTTCTTTAGAAATATCATTGGATTATCAATTTAGGTGAAATATCAAGGGAACCAACTTATATGGAGTTTTATTTGTATCAACCCATAGGCCACCCACAACCTATAGATGATCCCATGTTTCACTAGGTTGTTGATTGGATAGTTCAACAAGGGTGCATGCTTTAATAATAACAGTTATACTTGCATGAAAGAGTATTTGATTAAAAGTGATTTGAGGTTGTTTTTATGGTAATTTGCATGGAAAAATTATTTATTATTGAATGAATAACTACTAATGTTGATGTTGTAAATGCAATGGCTCCCAAAGACATCTTCACATATAGTGAATGGTAGAAGTTAGACCATCTTCATATGCTAAACTTATTACATTCTTCTTCACAAACTCCATACATTCTATCTTATTATTTTTAGTAGTTTTGTGCCATTAAACAAACTCTTATTATTAAAATATCAAAGTGGAAGTATAGACAAGGCATGCATTCTAAAATAAGCAAGAACTTTGATCTTCAAAAATAATTTGAGAAAACTTGAGAAAATATCTTGAAATAAAATCACAAGACAATTTGACAAGTCCTAAATGACCAATAAAATAGAATACTTATATAAATAAATAATATTTACAAGATAAAAACATCTATCAATGTAGTGGTTAACAAATTTGTCTCTTCCCAAAGAATTACAATAAAGACTCTTATCACCCAAAAATAGAGACAAAATCTTCAACAACAACTGGGAGAACTAAAGGTTAGTTCCCCTATGAATTTTATGCATGTGCAAGTCCCTTTAAAAGATTTGATCTTCGAATGAAAATTTAAAGATGGGTATAATTTTGACCCAAAAATAGGAAAGGTGTGTAATACTTACACATCACTATTCAACATGCATGAACAATAAAATAAATTACAAACAAATAAAACAAGTTTCAAACAAATTACTAACTATGAGGCTTAAAGGTCATTCAAATTCTAGACTAAATTACATTCATTATTAATATGTATCTAGAACATCAATGTGAGTAGATAAATTTGATTAAATTGAATTTCATTGAACTTTGAGAAAGAAAATAAGTGTCACTTTAAATGAATATTTTCACCCATAAAGTAGTCATATTCACCAGTTAACTTGAAATCACATATTCAATCTAAATGGCATGACGTTCCAACAAAAGGTTCCACATGCACATGTTAAGGAAGTCTTCTCTTGATCTTCCACACTGCCACAAAGTGGTTTTCATCATCAGAAAACCTATTCTTTTTCATTTTTTATTTTATTTTGTGACTAAGGTACTTGATATTTGACTCAGTCATGTTTGTTGTTGGTTCACTAGTAGAAGAAACCATAGGTTCAATGGCATTAAGGTAATAGGCAATTTCATAATCATTTTGAAAGGAAGGTAGTGTAGGTTGTTAGTTTTGTTACAACCAATCAATAAGGTCGGGGTATGTGAGTGGGAGGAAAGGGATAGGCTCTGAGGCATTGATATGGGGGGAATCATCTCCAGGGACAAGATACTCAAAGCTTATAAGCTCTCCTTCGAAAGTACCTAGATCGATCTGATTCCCATCGTGGTCAACTTGATCAATAAAAGTAGCATATAAGTCTGACTTATGAAGCCTTATGGGTGACTCATCTAGCACCTCAGTTTGTTTAGCATAGTTATGAACCACATCTATCCCGAATTACATTGACTCAATTGAGAGAGAATCCCATTCCAGTTCTTGTGAGTCAGTATCTCTATCTCTCTATAATAGTCGTGCCATGTTTTTGTGGATACAATCCTTATTAGGATCTTCAACTTCTGATTCCTCGCTATGGTGAGATGTAGAAGCCTCATCATCATGTTCAAGTGGGAATCCTTCTTCATTCCAAATGATAGTAGTAGAAGGAACAAAGTTGTCCTCATCTTGATTAAAAATAGGAGTAGACAAAGTTTATTCCTCAGATTCATTGTTTTCAAGAGATGGGTCAAAAATTGGTTTTGTATTGGAGAATCCTAATCTAGTTTTATCCTTAGATTTTCTCCGATTGGTATGATTCATAGGCTCAATGAGAGCACGTCTCTTATTACTTAAAGGACTATGACCAACATAACCATTATAGCTGGGAATTTACATCCTTTTCCATATTTCTTAGGAGACACTATAGTAGTGAGCACAACCTCTTCAGGTTCTTTTCCTTTATAGATCCATTCCCTAACAACTTGTTCTTCTCTTTCATCTTCTAAAGATACCAAGGATTGAACAAAATTACCATAGCATGTCATGGTAGAAGACAAAGGTTTGTTATCTTCTAAAGGGTTCCCATAAGATCTAGAGGAAATTGGAAGTGTAGCAATGGAGTCAAGTCGGTATTCTGCCATTCCAAGGTTCAACATTTTCAATTTTCTCTCATGATCAGAAAGAGTAGTCTTATTCTCATTGGCAACCCTATTGTTTGGTACCAAGTACTCAGCAGTAAGGGCATTAATAAACATGGAATTATCTCCCGAAATAGAGATCTTAGTCCCATTGAAAGGGAATTTTATGCACTAGTGATAAGTAGAGGGGATCGCTTGCATGTCATGAATCCAAGGTCTCCCTAGAAGTATGTTATAGGCAAGATGGATATCAAGAACTTGGAACATCATCTATTTCTCAATTGGACCAACCCGAATGGGTAACACAATTAGTCCTTTAGAGGATCTCTCAACTTCGTCATAAGCCTTGATAGTGATCTTTCTAGAATCAATAGTAAATTCTGACAATCCCAACTGCTTGATTACATTGAAAAAATAGATATTCAACCCAACACCATTATCTATCAGCACACAAATATCTCATACATAACTATCTATTTAAAATAAAATCTCATGCATATATACTTTTTAAATAAGTATTTAACTAAAATATCCATGAATATCAAAACACCATGTATTTAATAATAAAAGAATATTTTTTAGAAAATATAAATGAAAACATTAATATATATATATATATATATATATATATATATATATATATATATATATATATATATATATATATATATATATATATATATATATATAATATATATAATAATAATAATAATTTTTTATTTAAAAAAAAAATTTAAAATCCAAAAATTAATAAATAATAATAATAATAATTTCAATTACCAAAAGCTCCCCCTTTTTAAACACATAATTCCTCAATTGATTTCTTTAATGGAAAACCAGGGTTTCAAGCAAAACTAATTTCTTTTGAATATTATTTCACATGCAATTTCAAATTTAATTTTTTATGCAAAACATTAAGATGATTTTTCTATTCTTTCTGGGTAAATACCCCAACTGGAAAAAGCTCACACAAATTTCTAAAATTTCTTCCTAGGTTTTCAAACATCCAAACAAAATACCAGATCTAATCTAATATCAAACTAATCTAAAATTTCACAAAACCAAACCAGATTTAAACAAAAACTCAGTTCTAATTCATTCACATAAATAATTCAAAACTCGAAGCAAACAATCTTTTCAAAGGAAATAATTTTACAAAAAGAAGGTTTGAAACCCTACCTCAAACAACGCCTGAAAATTCAAAACCAAGAAAGATCTAATTCACCCTTCAAAATTCAAGCTTTCTAACAATCTCAAACAATGCCTACAAAATCCAAGCTTTCCAAAAATCTTCCAAATTCATCCAAGAGAGCAACTCCAAAACTTGATAGATGAAAGTGAAAATAATACGCAGAAACCCCTCAAAAAGAAGACCTATTCCTCCTAGGGTTTCTAAAACATGCAAACCCTAAAAAACAAAACTCAATTCTCTCCACCTAGTTTTCATCAATTCACTTTGTATGAAAAATAACTCAATAATAAAATAATGTAATTTTTAAATATAATTCCTAACTCAACCTTTAACTTTAAATTCTAATTCAATTTTCACTAAATCGAATGTGCAACTTAAATTGCATATAAATACTTAATTAATCAATAAATACTTTAACACATAATTAACTATGCAAATTGATAAATTAAATATTAAATAAATCAACTATGCCTTTAATTTCATATTTGGACTTAATAATTAATTAAACCCTCTTATTTCAAATTTATACTTTTAATTAACTCTTTTAATTTAACAAAGGTATTCAATTAACTCCTAATAATTAAATATTCCTTATATTAAATATTTTTGTATTAATAAAATATAATAATTCTAATCTCATAATTAGTCTTAATTTAATTATTTAAATCAAATAATTCACACAAGAAAATTCACTTGACCCATAATACACAAAAATCAACTAACTTAAACAACAAACAAACACTAAGGAAGGGCTCATGAATTCACGTCACCTTGATGAATTCGGATGGGCAAAAGTAGATACTTGCCCATTATTTAAGACAATCAATGGCTTTGGTTGGGGTTTTGATTTGTATGTTAGCTCCCTTCTCTTACCATCGAGATATTGCGATAGGGCACGCTCATCTTGGCAATTTAGGGATGTCGATGCTCGGTACCTACAAACCTACATAAAAGACAAGCATGTACATACATGTATAGATATAAACAAGCAATAGTGGGGATCAATCGATAGATATAAAAAATAAATGTACTCCATTTGAAGACTATCCAAATATTCAAGAGGAGTTCCAACACATTGCAAGGATCTAGGACTCAAATGAACAACACACCAAGTGGAAGATGTTGGAAAAGGTCAAAATATTTAAGAAAGATTAGTAAGTACTCTTCCTAGGAACTAGAATTAGGTTAAGTTAGCTTTGTTAGAATGTTTTAGAATAACTGAGAGGGGGGGGGGTGGGGGGTGAATCAATTATCCCCAGGTCCAAATGTACTAATTCAACTTTCTACCTATTCAACAAACTTAGATCTAATCAACAAATTACTCGGTCTCTATTGAATTTATCAGTACCATAAAACTTGCAGTCCACTTTCCAAAAGTAATCAACTTGCAGAATATAAAACTTTCAACAATATTCACATCAAATAACATTCACACTAGTATAACACCAAGATTTAACGTGGAAACCCAATTTGGGAAAAACCACTTGTAACATGCTACCGATTTTCACTCTTCTGAAGTGAGCTTTGTGAGAAGCCAACCCGGTTAAAGGTTTACAATAGACACTTTTAGGTGTGACCCTGTTAAAGGATTTAATCACCCTGTTTAGAGTGGTTTGGTTAGAGGGCTTAAGAACATTCCATCAGAATGTCACCTTGATTAAAGGATTTACACAATTACTGTTAGGTCAACCTTGATTAAAGGATTGAGACTGATACAATGGTTAGAAAGTAATAGTAGGTTCTGATTTGAAATATATAACTCACTTTACAAATATAGATCCAATTTTCTCATATGTTGATTTATTGACTGACCTTGATTTCCATCTCCATCTCTGATCTGCTTGGAATTCTCTTCAAGCAATCATCACAAATTTGTTTAGCTCTTCACAACTTTAGCTTAGCCTTCAGCTTAGATTCATCAGTCAATAACATCAACCTTTTCCACCATACACATAACCTCACAATTAGGTCATCCTTATATCTCCTTGATCAGGTAGATTAATCTTTTGTTGCTTAATCTCTTATGTAGATCTTCGTTTTAGGTTAGATTCATCGAATCCTTCCATCATTTTGTTCTCCTAACTTTCCTTCTAGATACATCTTAAAACTTCTCCTTGAATCCATAAGAAAATGGTTAACCATGTATTAAATACTCCATACCATTCATTAATAAAGTCAACACATTTTACATATCCCAAGAATTTAACTATGTTGGCTGGGATTCTCAATTCTTTTACAAATTGTAAATTACTGACGCTCGGTCAATACCGTGTTCATCTCCTCGGTCATCACTGGATAACTCGCTCATCGCTAAAACTTTTCTTCTTGGAAAACACTATCTTTGCTCGGTTAATTCTTTGACACTCAACAATTATTGATGCTCGGTCGACACCAAAATTTTCTCAGCTTATACTAACGCTCGGTCAACACTAGCATCACTCAGCTTAAACTAAATTTCTTCACTTTTGCTCGGTTAAGCCTATGTTTCCAGTCTTTCTTCTCCACTTGGTGTTAAAGATAAACAACACATTACCTTGTTAATGTGCCAACTAATCAAGTACCCATTGAAGTATCACATAACTCAACCTTTCCTTAAGTTCTCTTGTTATCTCCTCATTTCAAATCCTCTTCATCAATCAAAAGATATGGTACTCTACTAGATAGAAATTATCTTACCAGTTAAGGTTTGACATCAATGACAATATAATAATTTTTTCAGTTGTAGTTTCCAACAAGCTTCTTATCATTTTTTTATACTTTTAGTTAGCCTTATATTCTCTACTATGTAGGGAATGGGAATTAAGACCTAGGCTAGGATAAATTAGTTCTTGAAGTTTTAGATCGAATGTTGTAACTTTCTAAGTTTTCCCAGAAAAATATTGCATTGCAGCTCAAAACTAATTTTTGAAGATGGAAAATTTTGATTTAACACTTCATTCTAAAGCAATATCAATACATTTTCACATTGGAACTACTTTGTGATACCTTCTATGTCAATGAAATCGTCATTTTTTCTTCTTTATATGTTGTTCTTCATGTGAATAAACGATTGATGTATTTTTCTAAATTTTGAATACAAATTCTCTATTCTATGCTTCATATTTTAACATGTACAGTAAAAAAAACTTATTTAGTCAAGGTTGTACACGATATGTCCTTGTTTTCAATAAACAATTGGTTTTCCTCTTAAAAACTATAAATGTTAGGGCCTCCCTACAAAACAATGATGCATTAGTAGGTAAAACACTTTATTTATGCAAAAAAAATGATTGTTGAGTAGTTGTGTGTGAAAACAACATTGTTACAATTTCAAATATCAAATTGGTGCACCAACTGAGTAGCATAAAAGTTTCACTTTGAGCATTTGTTTCCCTTTTCTTTAGAAATATCATTGGATTATCAATTTAGGTGAAATATCAAGGGAACTAACTTGTATGGAGTTTTATTTGTATCAACCCATAGGCCACCCACAACCTATAGATGATCCCATGTTTCACTAAGTTTTTGATTTGATAGTTCAACAAGGGTGCAAGCTTTAATAATAACAGTTATACTTGCATGAAAGAGTATTTGATTAAATGTTATTTGAGGTTATTTTTATGGCAATTTTTATAGAAAAATTATTTATTATTGAATGAATAACTACTAATGTTGATGTTTTAAATTCAATGGATCCCAAAGCCATCTTCACATATAGTGAATGGTAGAAGTTAGACCATCTTCATATGCTAAACTTATTACATTCTGTATCATCTCAAAATGGAAGCACTTCCATGATAAGAGCATTTAGCCCTCTGAGTAAGTGGTTTGGGGTCATGTTAAGCGCCCTTGATAAGGTCTTTGCATGTATTTGGCTTTTCCCCCTATTCTGCTTTCCTTTGCACCTAATTTTCACTTCATATATGCATTTCCTAGCATTTTGGGTCAGGATCTTGAGGTTTTTGACCACAAGGTCAAAGTCGACCTTATGGGGTCAAAGTCAACCTTGACCCTGACCTAGTCAGGATTGACCTTGACTTTGACCTGGTTAGATTTGAGCTCATCCTTGACCTCCCTGTCTAGATTTCAAATTTCTTTGATTTCCGGGTGTCGGGTTTTGGGGATATTTGTTTTCCAGGCTCCAGGTCAGCCATTTTGGGTTTCAAAATGGTAAATCCTTAAATTGAATTTAATCTAGGTATATTTTCTAAAGGTTAGGACCTAATTGAGATTTAATTCTCTAAGGTGGCTCCTCTAGAGGATTGTGCCCTAGTTGACTATAAAAGGAGGCCTTCCTCTCTCATTTTCACACCATGACATCTCAAGCAATTGCAACCTCTCAAGCTCTCAAGTGCATTCAAGTGAGCCTTCAAGCATTCAAGTGTTCAAGCATCCATCCCTCAAGGAGATCCATTGTTAGCCATTGAAGGATTTAATTTCTTTGGAGCCCCCTTGAAGATCCATCCTTCTACATTCATCCAAGCCTCCTCATATGCAAAGATCCATTCAAGATTGGTGTTGAAGATCAAATGCCATTGATTGGAGACATCCTACTACATTCATTCTACATACATTGAACCATTCCTACTTGTGGATTTGAGGATTCAAATCCTCTACAAGGACTTCCATATAAGCAAGGTGAATTGTTTCAATTACTTTGTTTATGCATACTACATTTCAATTCAATTTCAAGGTTAATCCAGAAATTGGGGTTTGACCAAGGCAAACCCCCCATACAAACAAAACCCCCATTTTCTTACAGGTATAGGTGCGGAATTTCAGATCTGAGAGAATTTGGATACCCTTTTCGGGGAACTTTTGAGATCTATGAACAAAGTCAGAATCAACCTTCAAATAAAGAATCTATCCTTTGACCTTTTATGAAGTTCAAAGACTACCTGTCGTCAAAAAGATAAAAGATTTCTAGGTTTTCTTTGTCTCGACATTTTCAGTTTGAAACAGGTTGCAGAATTGCCTGAAAGTACACATAGACATTAGAAATTGGCATTTTCTAGATTTTCCCTAATTTGAGGTTAGTATTTGTATTTCAATTATTTCAGATTTCAAGCATAATTCAACCATAGGGAAATATAGGGTTTTTCTCTACCTTTCATATTATCCATAGATTGATTCGATTGTGCATTAACCTTTTGGTTGATCAAATTGGATCTCTCCTTTGGGAATTTGGATTCGGGAGTAGATCTCATATTTCCCCCATACATTTTACATTTGAATAGTGGTGATGCCATTTTACCCCTATTCATTTTGGTGAACCTGACATACTTACTCTCTTTTCTTTTGTGGAATTGGATGCCCTATTGTGTTTTCCTTTTATCTTGTTGGTATTAGATTTCTCTTTTATGTTAAATCTTGCATGCTAATTATATTTCAAAAATAAAAAAATATTCATGCTTTATGTGTTCTTAGTTTAGTTCATTTGCATTACATTGGTTTATGAGCTTTACTAATACTAGTCCTACTTATAATATTTTGATTAGAAGAAGTCGTAGACTCATGGGTGCCTTTGATCTTGAATCTTCCTCTCCTTTCCTTAGGATCCCAGATGATAACTTGATTCTTCATGATTCCAATCCTACAATGGAACAAAACTCTTCTCACTCATCTCATGATGAGGATGGTGCTTTAAGAGTTCCTCCTGAACAAGTCCAAAAACTTTCAACTGAACTTGATAAAATGGGTAATTGGCTTATTCAAGAGAACCATAATCAAGACTCCATTCAAGCTATAGAGGCTCTTAAGAAATTTCTTCATGATAGTGATCAAGGTGTTAACCTCTTGCGTGGTATTACTCATCTTGTGCATTCAAATGTTAAACCTTTAGCTCAAGAAGCTCAAGATTTAGAGTTGATTCCTCCTACCACTAGTGTTGAACCTCCTTCTAATCATTTACCTAGTATTCCTACCTATACTCCTTCTTTGGTGACTATGACAGTTCCCTCTATTCCTATGAGTGTTCCTCCTATGTCCCTTCCTACATCACAACCTTCATATCATAATGTTCCTTTTACTTATTCCAATCCGCTTCCAACTATAGTTCCTAGTGTTCCTCCAGTTGTGTCTTCTATTCTTGCATCTTCTTGCACTTTACCTAGCGTGTCTAATGTTGCTACTCCTCCTATTTCCTCTAATGATTCAACAATCATCAATTTGGCTCAAACTATGTCATCCTTACAACAACAACTCACTTCCTTAACTCAAAACAATTTTAGTGTTCCTACATGTGACATGGGAAGTCCCTTATCCTGAGACATTATTCATACTCTTGTTCCTCAGCAAGGTGAGATGCCTCGTCTTGAGAATTATAACGGAAAAGGAGATCTTGTTAATCATGTTAAAACATTCTAAATCCTTTGTAGTGATTATGCTCATGATCATAAGATTTTAGCCAAACTATTTGCTAGAACCTTTTGTGACAAGGCCTTACAATGGTATTGTTCCTTGCCTCCTTATTCCATTGATTCCTTTCCACAACTTGCTAATGCCTTTATTCAACAATTTAAAAACAACATTGGCTTGCAAGTGTCTTTGACTGATTTGATGCATTGTAAACAAAGTGCTAAGGAAAAATTGACTGACTTTATTGGTAGATTTAAGCATTTGCATGCTCAGATTTCCTATCCTATTCTTGATATTGATATTCAATGTATGTTTATTTCAAATTTGCAAAAGGATATTATAGATAAGATTTTGCTTACTGAATTTACCTCTTTTCAACAACTTTGTGCAGTGCTTCATCATTATCAATTACAAGTGAGTCAATTTGAGAGCAACACTCCAATGGCTCCTGTTCTAGTTGATAAGAGTGATGCTACTCCTAATCCAAACAAATTCAAAAATTCAACAATTATGTCAAGATAAACAAACAAGTGAATGCAGTTGCTGATCAAGTTGTTATTGCATCTCACAATGCCACTTCTGCATCCACTGCTTTTCAATTAAATTGTACATTTACTCCTCTTTCTAAATCTTTACATGCTATTATGAATAGGTTGTTAATTGCTAATATGATTACTTTACCTCTTATTCAACCTCTTTTACCTACTACGATTGCATCTAAATCTTTTGATCAAAATGCTTTTTGTCAATATCATTGTCAGAAGGGTCATGATACTGAGAAATGTTATTCTTTAAAACATAAGGTTCAAGACTTAATTGACTCTAATGCCTTATCTGTTGATAATCTTGATGGTAGTGGGAACAAATATGTCTTTCCTCCTAATCAAAACCTTCAAATCTATATGAATCCTTTACCTATGCATGATACTAATACCATTGCTCAACCATCTGCTGTGGAAATTGTGTATGATTCAAAGATGGATGATCTCAATCATGTTGTTAATCAAGTGGAGCATGTTGGTCAATCTATATCTCCACCTCAACCTCAACCTCAGATTCAACCTCAATTTCAATCGCAACCTTGACCAAAACCTAAACCTAAACTGAAAACTCAACCTAAACCTCGACAACAACCTAAGAATAAAAGACCTCGGGAACTTTTGATTACCTTTGATGATTTTGAGACTATTAAAACTCCTGATGGTCCCCTTTACATTTCTTCTAGGATTTCTCAAATACCTACTCATGGTTGTCTTGTTGATACTACATCCTTAGTCAATGTTATTACTAAAGAAAATCTTTTTATGAAAATATTACAATGTGATTCTTATGATACATCGAATGTGTGGATTCAAACTTACAATGGTTTTCTTTATCCATCATTTGGTTCTATTACTTTACTGGTTGAACTTTGTGGAAAAGTTATGAACACTACCTTTGTTGTGGTTCCTACTTTTGATTAATTTCAAGTTAAGCTAGGTTTGCCTTGGTTGAATGCCATGCATGCTATTGCTTCACCTATCCATAAGTGTCTTAAATTCATTCATGATGAAGAAGTGAAGATAATTAATCATAGTATATATCAACCTTCTAGGCCTAGAGATTGTGCGACTCTTGATTTCTTTTGGCCTTTATTACCTAATTCATGTCCTCCTCAACTTGATAATATTTTTTGATCATATCAAGCTTATAAACATCGAAAGATTCTTGAATTAAGTATTCCTCCTATGGATCTTAATCGTGATCTTTTACCTACACCTTCTATACCTCCTTTAACTATGGCTTCTAGTTCTGTTAATCAAGTTCCTTCTATTGAACCTATCAAAGATCCTGTGATTGTTTCTCCTATTGTTGGTAATCCTATTAATCTTCCTAAAGAACCTGTGAAGGATCCAATGATTGTTCCTCCTAGTTCTCAACCTATTTCAAATAAATCAAAATGTAATTGATCTACTAATGAACGTCGTAAAAAGCATCGTGCTCATGCTAAAGCTCGTAATTCTATTCTTCAAAGATCTCTACCTTCTTTGGATAAACCTATGCATGATGTGTTAGAAGAGGTTTTTACTAATAATGATGTTAAGATTCATGATTATGATGATTATATTTGTATCTTACTATTCACATTCTTCTTCACAAACTCTATTCATTCTATCTTATTATTTTTCATAGTTTTGGGTCATTAAACAAACTCTTATTATTAAAATACCAAAGTGGAAGTATAGACAAGGCATGTATTTGAAAATAAGCAAGAACTTTGATCTTGGAAAACAATTTGAGAAAATATCTTGAAATAAAATCACAAGACAATTTGACAAGTCAATGACCGATAAAATGGAATACTTATATAAATAAATAATATTTATAAGATGAAAACATCTATCAATGTAGTGGTTAACAAATTTGTCTCTTACAAAATAATTACAATAAATACTCATATCACCCAAAAATAGAGACAAAATCTTCAACAACAACTAGAAGAACTAAAGGTTAGTTCCCCTACGAATTTAATGCATGTACAAGTGTCCCTTTAAAACATTTGAGATTCAGATGAAAATTTAAAGATGGATATAATTTTGACCAAAAAATGGGAAAGGTGTGTAATACTTGCACATCACCATTCAACATGCAGGAACAATAAAATAAATTACAAATAAATAAAACAAGTTTCAAACAAATTACTAACTATAAGGCTTAAAGGTCATTCAAATTCTAGACTAAATCACAATCAATATTAATATGTATCTAGAACATCAATGTGAGTAGATAAATTTGATTAAATTGAATTTCATTGAACTTCTATAAAGAAAATAAGTGTCGCTTTAAATGAATATTTTCACCCACAAAGTAGTCATATTCACGAATTCACTTGAAATCACATATTCAAAATGAATAATAAAGAAAAAATTGATGCTTAATGCACAAAGGTAATAATATATTTCATAGATTAAGAATAAAAAATAATTGATCATTTTTTCTGATCATTTTTTCACTCTCATACCATTGTATAAAGGGGATCAAAAATTTGGAACCCACTTAAGTCCATTAAAAATCTATTCATAAAGACCATACAAGTAATTACCCAACAATCCTTAAAATTGATTATTTTAGAGAATTGATTGAACAAAAGTATCATTACAAAATAGTTACAACTAAGAATGTAGAAAGATGAAGAGTTAGGACATCTAAGGTGCTAAGTTTGAAAATTCTCTAGCTAAGGAATGTTTTCATGTGGAAACTTTCCATGTGGCATGTATTCATGGTTTTTTTGGAGCCTCATAAATCCTCCACCAAATTCATAAGGCTCAATGGAAAGCTGACATGTCATCTTGAGTTGTTGCAATTATCCTAGCTAGCATTCTAAGTTGTTCAACACCATCCATCCTTGATCTGACTATTAAAGCCATTTGGAAGTTTGAATAGAAGCCACTCTTTTTGCCACAAAAACCTCCATGCAATCATTCATAAGCTTCCTGCTTGTGCACTAGAGCCCTAAAATGATTGTAACTGAGTGATAATTTTTTCTATTATGGGTGCTACATGGATGCCAAGTGGATATTTTTCATGTTATCTATCTCTTCCTTCATAACATTCATCCAATCTTCATCTTCTAGTGCATCTTTTACCAATTTAGGCTCAAATTCAGAAATCAAACAAGTATTATCTCTTAACTTACTTCTTGTCAATACTCCTGCATTTTTGTCTCCAATAATTCTTCTTGGTGAGTGATGTCTTCTTACATACTTTTCCAATAAAGGTTCGGTAGCTTGTTCTTAATTATTCTCATCTCTTGGTAGAGGGTCATTTTGTTCTTCGGTTCCTACTTGTTGTTGCTCAGTTGTGTCAATTGAATTACCATCTTGCACATAGACAAATTTTTCATAGTCTTCAGGGTCCTTTTTGCTATCCTCTTCATTCTTATTAGCAAATTCATCAACTCTTACATTTGCACTTTCAACTATTTTGTTAGAATCCTTGATTAAACATTTATATGCTTTACTTTTTGAAGAATAACCAAGAAATATTCCTTCATCACCTTTAGAATCAAAATTTCCATTTCTAGAATCTTTCAATATATAACACTTACTTTGAAATATTTTGAAATAACTTACATTTGGTGTTCTGCGAAACCATAATTTATAAGGTGTCTTATTTATACCTTTCTTCAATTGTATTTAGTTAAGTGTGTAAACTTTAGTGCTTATAGCTTCTCTCCAAAATGTTTGTGCAATCTTCATATCAAACAATAAAGTTCAGGCACAGTCAACAATAGATCTGTTTCTTCTTTCAGCTATTCCATTTTGTTGCGGAGTCCTTGGTGTAGACACTTGTCTTTTAATTCCATGCTCATTATAGAAGATAGTAAATTCATCAGAGATGAATTCACCCCCTCTATTAGATCTTAGACACTTCAAATGTTTACCTGTTTCCTTCTCAACTCTATCCTTATACCACCTAAACATTTGAAAAGTATCAAATTTTTCTTTTAACATGATTGACGTCATTCTTGAATAATCATCCACAAACAAAATAAAGTACCGATCTCCATAATATCTTTGAACTTTCATAGGACCACATAGGTTAGTGTGAACCAACTCTAAAATACCATTTGTAGAATAAGGTTTTTTTAGAAAACTTGACTTTGTCATCTTATCAACTTGACATTCTTTACACATAGATTTATCAGGTTTTCTTAATCTCGGTAGACCTCTTACTCTATTTTTCTTACTCACTTTGATCATGTTATCAAAATTTACATGACACAATCTCTTATGCCATAACCACACATCTTCAGTTTTAGAAAATAAGCAAATCTCTACATCAATATCAAGATAAAATAGATTACCTCCTGATTGTCCTCCAGTTCCAATTAGATGTCCATTAGTACCATAGATCTTAACTTTTCTATTCTAAAAATCCACTTGGTGACCAGTATTATTCAATTATGCAACAATCAAAAGATTATAGTTCAGTCCTTTAACCCAATATGCATCATTACATTTAATTTTCTCATTAGGTATAATAGATCCCTTGCCTTTCACATGATATGGAGTATCATTGCCAAATCTGACAAATCCTCTATCATATTCTTCTAGATTTTCAAACTTGTCAATATCACTAGTCATGTGATGTGAGCAACCACTCAAGAATCCAAGGTTCTTGTTTACTTACATGAGATACAAGTGATTTTTCATCTTCAACCTTTCCTTCATCTAAATCTTCCTTTACAACAACAAAAACAACTTCATATTCTTTGTCAATATCTTTAGATTCATTATCAGTTATACCTTCCTTAGCTAGGTAGCAAGACTTGTTTCCTTTGTCCTTAAAATCTCTGAATATTCTGTATCAGTTGTCTCTTTTATCAGTCTTATCATTTCTATCATTTTCAAGACATCTAGATGAAATATGTCTAATCTTATTACAATTGAAATGTTTCAATGGTAATTTACCTTTATATTTTCCTTTCCCTCTAGGTAGTTGGTTAGCCAACAGTGCTTCAAATTCTTCTTGCTCTTTCTCTTCGGTAACAATGTTGTCATACTCATTTTCATGTGAAGTATTTTGAACCTCTCTTTCTTTCCTTGATGTTTCAATGCTCATAGATGACTTGAAGGCTGTCTCAATAGTTGGTAGACTATTATCAAAGTTACTTAGCTCAAATGTAGTCAACTTTCTACTTAGGGCTTCAAGAGTAACAATATTAGTCGGTATAGCTCTCAATCCCTGAATTGCAAATACTCTAATAGCATACTTAGAAGACATAGTTCTCAAGATTTTACTTACCACTTGTTCATTAGTCAATGATCCCCCATCACCTGTGATAGCGCTTACAACTTCTTTGATTCTACCACTATATTGTGTGATGTTCTCATTATTTTTCATCCTCATCTCATCATGTTTTCCTCTCAAGTTGACAACCTTATCTTTTTGCACATGTAGATCTCCTCCATAGATAAGTGTGAGTCTATCCCACATATCTTTTAAGATAGTATAATCTTTGACATCATTGAATTCAAAATCAGATAGAGAAGAAGCAATCTCTATCATACCCGAGTTATGTTCATATTTTTTGTTCAACTCATCAATTGTCATAGGTCCGGTGGCTGGTGGAGTGTAGTCATTTTGCAGCAATTTTAGGGCATGTTCACCAATCCCAAATAGATACAACTTCATTCCACTTTTCCATGTAGATAAAATCTCTTTGTTCAACTTAGGTACCTCTCTGCTATACATTTTTGGATCTTTTACTCAAGTCTTTAAACTTATCTTTTCAGAGTACTCAACTCTGATACCAATTGCTAGATTACAAAGAGGGGGGGAGGGTGAATCAATAATTCTGATCACAAAATACCTTTATATACTTTCTCTGATTAACTCAGTAACTACTTGGTAGAAACATAGCTCTCTATTCACCGACAACAGTAAATAAACTATATCAATCAATAAAACAATCTCACAAATCATTCACAACGTGTAACATAGATTTTAATGTGGAAACCCAGATTTGGGAAAAACCACTATGAGAACTGTCACCCACTAAGAAATATACTCTTTTGAAGTACGCTTAGTTAAGAGCCAATCTAGTTAAAGATTATAATACATACTGTTAGGTGTGACCTAGTTAAGGGATTAACCTCAGATCTGTTAGGATCTTAACCATGTTAGGAGTGGCCTTGTTAAGGGGCTTTAAACACTCTTTTTGGAATGTCACCTTGTTACAAGATTTACAATAAGATTGTTAAGTCCACTATGTTAAGAGATTTTGACTGTTATAAATGCTAGTAAGCAACAGTAATAAAAATGACCCGTAGATGTGTAACTATCTTTGCTCAATCAAATACTTGTGCACTCTTCAATCTTTACTTTAATCTTTGTATTCCACTGGTATCAACACTTCATCAAATCACTATTTTTCCACTCAAAATCTCTCTGTTCCTCTTCACTGTAATAGTTGATAGTCCTTCAACTATTGAGTTTTCCAGTCCATTGTCCATACAAGGTCATCCTTTATATAGACATTTTTTTCCTCTTAATCTCCTCTATTATGTTTTCCTTTAATTAATCTTGACTGTTCAATTCATTATTCATCAGACTTGGATCTCGGTAATACATTTCCTTTTCACCTAGGAACTTGAACTTTTCTTGAAACTTGTTCCACTTAGATCTAGCCATGGATCTTCATCTTTAATATGCATAATCTTAGATCATTATAACTAACTATCCTCATCATCATTATGATCCAACTCATCATTCATAAAATATTGATTCCATCCATATTTAATACCTTTTCCTTTCTCAGTGTTCTTCACTTAGAATTTTGGTAAAATCATTTAGTGCCTAAACCTTTTCACTTTATTGAGTGACCAACTTTTCTCTTTACCTTACCGAGTGACTTTTCCATCTCAGTAGCCTAAACAACTTACCTTACCGAGTTGTCAAATCTTCAATACCATACTGTACCAAATTAACATAATCATATGTTAGGTAGAAAACAATCATACCAACATAATCAAATTATTATCCAAAGGTTGCCCAATTAAGCTCTACTTTCTAACTTCTCATTTCCTCTTCTCCTTAACTCATTCAACTTATATCATTTACAGAATGATATGGAAACATAGTATAAATCAGAAATCAATTTCTTGACATAAATGACAAGATTATAATTGATCTAATCACTCTACTAACATCATATATAACTCTGATCTTGGTCGGTCTTCATCATCAGCTCCATCAGATAAATAATTATTTACATTAGTATCAGTTATGATAACAATAGTAATAGTGAAATGATCTAATAAAATGTGCAACTACCTTTGCCTATTCAGATCTCATTTTTTCTCATTTGTCCTCTTCAAAATCTTCCTTTCTGGCTGATCAATACACACACTTTATCTCATCACTTTTCTTCACTTCATTCACACATTCCTTCAACTTTGTTCTGCTTAGTGTACCCTTCTTTTCCAATTCATCTATCTACTCTAGATATCAAAAGTTCAACAACAACAATAGTATTAGTATCAACAACATGATCATTGTGATCATCCTTTATATAGTTTTTGCTTAATCCTATCACCACTTAATCTTATCCATTCAATCAAATCTATAGCTCGGTAAAACATTTTATGATTATTTCTAACTATACCTTCACCTTGGAACTTGAACTTTTCTTGGATCTCAAACCAATCACTAAATCTTCACCATTTATTTGTACCTAATGATTTTGATCCATTGATTTCATTAATTGACTTTGTTCCTTCCTTAGAATCTTCTAGATCAATCCAAATCTTCAATCGATGTCGTCTTTTACTTGATTCCTTGTTTAACCGACCAAGTTCATCTACTTGGTTAAGTCTTTCTACTTGGTTAATATTCACTCGGTTAACTGTGACCAACCAATATCTTTACTTACCGACAACTATTTCTAGCTCGGTAAAACACATTATTTTTCTTCTTTTCACTTTACAACTTCAATCCTTTGTTACCGATCAACATAAATGACTCGTGCATCATTCTTAAACTTCATTAAATCATTTCAAGAAATCAAATCAATATTACCTTGTCATAGACCGATTCAACAATTTCCTAATTAATCTCACATACTTAACATCACTTCTTTATTTCATCTTCTATCTTTACCAATCATTTATTTTCTCAACATCACATATTTCAAATTGATATGGAAACTTGGAATCAATAAGTCAATAGGCTCGAGTCAATGACAACATAACAACTGATCCAATCCTTCTACATACCTTACATTGCTTGGTTGACCTTGTTCATTCTTAGCATCATAATGTCAGTTGAATAATAGTCTTATCAGTGTAGCAATCTCATCAGTTGGGGTAACAATCGCCCCCTTTGGCATTGATGGCAACACAATTTATATCTCATCTCATATTTGAAATATACTATCAAATACCAATAATCTTCATTCTTTACAATCTATTTCTCTCACTTAGTCATTCTCTCCCCTTTTTTCACATCTCCTCCCTCTTTGGGTATCTTGTCTTCCTTCAGTAGTTCTTCTCCCATTTAATTCTCTTCCTAATCATTCTCCCCCTTTGAACACAATGCCAAATGTACCTACAATACCTTATTATGAAACTAACTGTCCTTGTAATTGTACCACCTTGCTTGTACCAATTAATTTTTTTTCCTCATATCTTTCTCACAACCTTAGGCTATTCCTAAAGAGTGAACATCTACATCAACTCACAAATAGATAATCTGATAAAGCATGAATTGATGCAACCTACATCTTTTTCTAATGAACATTAGAGATGGGAATGAACCCTAGTTTACCTCTTAGGTACTCAAAAGTATCGTTAGGCAATGGCTTTGTGAATACGTCAGCAAGATATTCCTTATATTTCACATATTCTAGCTTTACTTATTTTTCCTATACTTGCTCTCTCAAATAGTGATACTTGATTGATATGTGCTTTATCTTGGAGTGCATCATCAGATTCTTTGAAATGTTTATAGCACTAGTATTATCACAATATATTGTCACAAGACCATCTATCTCCTCTTTTATCCATTCAAGTAATTGTTTTATCCATACAATATTAGAACAATTGATTGGAACAACAACAAATTCTACCTCAATAGTAGACTATGAAATGCAACTTTATTTTTTGCTTATCCATGTCACTAATCTTTCTCCTAATAAGAAAGCTCCTCCACTTGTGCTTTTCCTATCATCCACATTTCTTGCTTAATCAACATCAATATACACTTTCAATTCAAAATCTCCATCCTTTTTGTACCATAAATCATAGTCCTCAGTTCCTTTAAGATATCTAAAGATTCTCTTCACAATGGTCATATGTGTTTCTTTAGGATTAGAAGAAAATTTAGCCACAATTCCAACAACATGAGAAATATCTAGCCTCCTATGAACAACATAGTGTAGCTTACCGATCATGGATCTATATAGAGTTTCATTTACCTCAGTAGAGTCATGTTTTTTTGACAATTTGCATCTGGTAATCATTGGTGTACCAATCAGTTTTGAGTCTTCCATCCCAAAAGTTTTTAGAATCTCTTTGATCTATTTTGACTATGTTATGTATATTCCATCCTTGATCTGTTGAATTTGAAATCCAATGAAAATTTTGATCTCTCAAATCATTGACATGTCAAATTTTTTTCTCATTTCATCAAAAAATGATCTACACATTGTCTCATTTCCTCCAAATATGATATCATCAACAATTTTTTTTAGAAATAAGTACCTTATCTTCGGATTCACTTTTCAAGTACACATTAATGTTGTCACTAGTTCTCATGAAACCTATTCTCATTAGATATGAGTGGAGTCTTTCATACTATGCTCAGGGTGCTTATTTCAAACCATATAGTTCCTTGTGGAGTTTACATACCATGTCTTTATTACTTTTGTTAACAAATCCTTCTGGTTGGTCAATGTACAATTATTCTTCTAGTATTCTATTCAAGAATACAAACTTTACATCCATTTGATAAACTTTGAAACCTTTGTGAGCGTCATATGCAAGTAAAATTCTCACACCTTCTAGTCTAGCAACAAGAGAAAATATCTCACCATAGTCAATAACTTCTTCTCGAGCCTATCCTTTGCATACAAGTATAGCTTTGTTTCTGATCACTTCTCCATTTTTATTTAGTTTATTCTTAAAAATCCACTTTGTACCAGTAAAATTCTTATCCTCAGGTCTCAGTACTAATGAACAGGTATTGTTCTTTTCAATCTGATTAATTTTTTCTTTCATTGCATTGATCCAATCTTCATTTTCAAGTGCCTCCTTGACTAGTCTAGGCTCAAATGCAGAAATCAAACACGTATTGTCTCTCAAATTACTTCTTGTGATGACTCCTATATTTTTGTCTCTAATAATTTAAGTCAGTGAATGGTTCGTTCTCACATACTTTGCTAGCACTGTCTCAATTCTATGTTCTTCAACATTTTCATCTCTCGGTGGGGGCTCAATTGGTTCCTCAATTTCTTCTTGCAGCTTGGGTATAGTACCAGAAGCTCCTTCCTATACATATACAAATATTTGATAATCTTCTAGTTCATTTTTTCTATCTTCTTCATGTCTTTTTATAAACTCATCAATCTTTACATTTTTACTTTCCATAATTTTGTTAGTAGCATTATTCAGACATTTATAAGCCTTTCTCTTTGTGGAGTATCCTTGGAATATACCTTCATCTCCTTTAGAATCAAACTTTCCATTCCTATTATCTTTCAGAATGTAACACCTACTTCAAAAAAATTTAAAGTAGCTAACATTAGGTGTATGTCCATACCAGAGTTCATAGGGAGTTTTATTTGTACCTTTCTTCAATTGTACTTAGTTGAGGGTGTAAGCAATAGTATTAATGGCTTCTCTCCATAATTTTTATGCAACCTCCTTCTCAATCAACAATGTTCTAGCACAATCAACTATTGATTCGTTCCTTCTTTCAGCTATGCCATTCTGTTGTGGAGTTCTCAGTGCAGAGACTTATCTTTTAATTCCATTATCATTGTAGAAGATAGTAAATTCATCATAGATAAATTCACCTCCTCTATTTGATTTTAAACACTTCAGTTGCTTACCTATTTTCTTCTCAACTATTTCCTTATACCATTTAAACACTTGAAATGCATCAAACTTTTCTTTTAAGAACATTATAGACATCATCCTTGAGTAGTCATCAACAAACAAAATGAAATACTGATCACCATAATAACTTTACATTCTCATAGGACCACAAAGATCAATATGAACTAATTCTAATATACCATTAGATGAGTAATACTTGCTTGAAAAACTTTATTTAGTCATCTTACTGATTTGACATTTCTTACACATAACTTTATCAAGTTTTCTCAATTTTGGTATTCCTTTGACTTTATTCTTTTTTCTCACCTTAATTAAGTTGTCAAAATCTACATGAAAAAGTATTTTATGTCATAACCAAGCATCTTCATTTATTGCAAAAAGACATATATTTCCATTAGATTTTAGGTAAAATAAGTTACCTTTAGATTGATCACTGATTCTAATCAAATCTCCAGCAACATCATAGATCTTCACTTTTCTATTTTGAAACTCCAGTCGGTGACCAGTGTTATTCAATTGTGCAACACTCAAAAAGCTGTATTTTAGCCCTTGAACCCAATAGACATTATCACATTTAATCTTTTCATTCATAATGATGGATCCTTTTCCTTTAACAGAACATGGAGCATCATTTCTAAATCTAATAAATCCTCCATCATATTCTTCTAAGTTATCAAACTTATTAATGTCACCGGTCAGGTAATGTGAACAACCACTGTCCATAATCCATGGGTCAGTTTTACTCACTTGATAAATAAGGGTTTTATCATCTTCATAGCTTTCTTTTTCTAAGTCACCCTTCATAGCAACATAAACCAATTCCTCACATTCTTTTGTGACATCAGATTCATCATCGGTTATTCCTTCCTCAGCTAGATAGCAAGATTTCTTACCTTTGTCCTTATAATATTTGTACTTTTGGTATCAGTTCTCCTTCTTGTCCTTCTTATCATTAATGTCATTTTCAAGGACACCTAGATGAAATATGACCAATCTTTTTGCAGTTAAAACATTTTAGAGGCAGATTACCTTTATACTTTCCTTTTTTCCTCTCGGTAGTCTCTTTTCTAGTAGTGCTTCCAGTTCTTCTTTTTCTTTTTCTTTGATTACTATACTGTCATAGTCACTTCCACCTGAATTGTAGTGATTATATTTTTATCTTCTTGAACTTTCAATGCTTAAAGATGATTTGAAAGTTGTTTCTATCTTTGGTAAACTATTATCAAAATTACTAAGTTCAAATGCAGCTAGCTTACCAATCAAAGCATCAAAAGTAACAATATCATTAGGCATGGATCCATTTCCTAAATAGAAGAGACTTGAATAGAATATTTAGCTGAAAGAGTTCTAAGAATTTTTCTTACCTCTTCTTCTCCATTCAATGTTCCACCAACACCTTTGATAGCACTTACCACTTCCTTAATTCTGAAACTATATTGTGCAATGTTTTCTTCTTCTTTCATTCTCATCTAATTAAAATTTCCCCTGAGACTGTCAACCTTTGCTTTTTGTACATGTGGATCACCTCCATAAATAAGTGAAATTTTATCCCTCATCTCTTTTCTTGTAATATAGTATTTTATGTTATTGAACTCATCATCGGTCAGGGAAAAAATAATTTCAATCATTATTGAGTTGTGTTCATGCTTTTATCTCATCTAATCAAGTGTCTTAGGTCCAAGAGGCGGTGGAGTGTAGTCATTATCCAAAAGATTGAGTGCAGAATCTCCAATTCTAGATAGGTATAACCTCATCCTTCTCCGCCATGTAGAGAAACTCTCCTTGTTCAACTTGGTACTTCTCTCCTATACATCTTCAAATATTTAGCTTAAGTCTTCTAAAATTTTATTTCTAAGCACCAATTTCTTTGATACCAATTGTTGGATAACTGAGAGAGGGGGGGGGGGGGGTGAATTAGTTATAGAATCAGTTATCTTAGGTCCCTTAACAATTTTAAACCTTAAAGTCTTCTCGGTAGATAGTCTATGCAATCAGATTTAACATTCAACCGACCACAGTAGTATGCATCATAAAATCAGTCAATAATATACAAAACAATCAATCACACATTAACACCAATATTTAACATGGAAACCCAATTTGGGTAAAAAAAACTACAGGAATTATCACCCATAAAATAATTTACTCTTCTGAAGTGAGCTCAGTTAAAAGCCAATCTTGTTAAAGATTACAAACACATTTGCTAGATGTGATCCTGTTAGGGGATTTATACCAATGATCGACTAGATCTTTCACCCTATAATGAGTGGCCTTATTAGAGGACTTTAGAACATTCGTTATAATGTCACCTTACAAAGGATTTAGAAACTAGGACTGTTAAATTTACTTGGTCAAGATATTTTCTGCTACGATGGTTAGAAAGTAACAGTGAAATGATCTGATAAAATATGCAACTACCTTTTCTTGTTCAGATCTCCTTTCTTCTCATTTGTCCTCTTCAAACTCTTCCTTTCTGGCTAATCAATACACACACTTCATCTCATCACTTTTCTTCATTTCATTCACACATTCCTTCCTCTGTTATGCTCAGTGTGCCCTTCTTTTCCAATTCATCTATCTTCTCTATATATCAACAGCTCAAAAAAAACAATAGTATCACTATCAACAACATGATCATCATGATCATCCTTTATATAGATATTTTTGATGCTTAATCCTATTTCCTCTTAATCTCATCCATTTAATAAAATTTGTAGCTCGATAAAACATTTTATGATTCTTGCCAATTGTACCTTCACCTTGGAACATGAACTTTTCTTGGATCTCAAACCAATCACTTAATCTTCACCATTTATATGTACCTAATGATTTTGATCCATTGATTTCATTAACTGACTTTGTTCCTTCTTTATAATCTTCTAGATCAATCTAGATCTTCAATTGATGTTGTCTTTTACTTGATTCCTTGTTTAACCAACCAACTTCATCTACTCGGTTAAGTCTTTCTACTCAATTAACATTCACTCAATTAACTATGACTCACCAATATCTTTACTTATCAACAAATATTTCTAGCTTGGTAAAACACATCGTTTCCTTTTCTTTTCACTTTACAACTTCAATTTTTTTTACCAATCAACATAACTGACTTGTGCATTCTTACACTTTGTTAAATCATGTAAAACAATAAAATCAATATTATCTCGTCATAGAACAATTAAAAAATTTCCTAATTAAGCTCACATACTTAACATCACTTCTTTATTTCATTTTCTATCTTTACCAATCATTTCTTTTCTTAACATCACATATTTCAGATTGATATCGAAACTTAAGATTAGTATGTCAATAGGCTTGAAATCAATGACAACATAACAACTGATCCAATCCTTCTACATACCTTACATTGCTCAATTGACCTTGTTCATTCTTAACATCACAGTTTCATTTGAATATCAATCTTATTAGTGTATCAATCTGATCAGTTGGGGTAACAAAGGGTTCATTGTAAACCTTTAGTTTTGTGTTTGATGATGAAGTATTTTTACCCTCAACCTCAATCTTTCCATCATCTATGAGGTCTTGGAAAAAGTGTCTCAATTTCATAAACTTCTTGGTATCATGTCCTTTGATGCAATGGTATTCACAATATTTTTTTATCCTTATACCAAACGGGTATATGTTGGTTTTCATCAAACAACTCAATGTTAGGATATATCATCATCCCTTGATCAACTAATCATTGAAAGACAACATCAAGTGATTCTGCAAGGGAGGTGAACTATCATTATTATCATGAACCAGAGTTGTTGTTGTTATTGTTCTGATACTTGTGTGTGAATGAGAAGCCTTGATTGTAGGGTTTTTGTTGTTGAGAATTATTCTGATTCTATTTATTGTTGTTGCGATTCTAATTGTTGTTGTTCTGATTATGGTTATTTTTGTCATATTTCCCTTAGTTTTGGTTGTACGCTTGAATATTATGGACATGTTTAGCATCGGTCACTCCATCGTTTACTATCCCTTTGTTCTTGGACAAGAACTTAAGCTTGTCATTGTTAGAAGAAGGGATATAATGTTTAATAATGCCTTTTTGCAATAGACCATCTTCAATGGTTTTCCCTTTCTTTATAACTAACTCAAAGTATTTAGGGGCAACCATTTTCATATGGAATGACATTCAGGTATCATATTCTTGATGAATATATCAATGAGGTGACTATCTGGTGTTTTCCAAGGTACCTGATTGGCAAGGTGATCAAGATTAAATTGGGAAAATATTGAAATCTAATTTTATAAATTTTCTTGTTTTAGTAAACTGCATTTTCAAGGGTCTTCGAAGCATTTTTGGGCTTGGATGCCTCCCACAGGTATCAAAAAAGTGTGACTTGTGAAATTTGATTCTATATTTATTGAATACCTTTCCAACGAAGTAAACGATTCACAAATCAGAGCTAGGAAAAGAAAGTTATGCCTTCTCCAAGTGGACCTAATTTTTTATATTTAGTTTTTTGATAAATTTTGATAGTTCGAATAGTTTATTTGTATTAAACATTATGATGAATCTTCATTTTATTTCCAAGGGATTCTTGTGACCCTTGGGATCCATCAAATTTGTATAAACTCCAATATTCAAATAGAATGGATCAATTTTTGGCTTGCAATCTTGTTGTTAATCTTCTCAGGTTTTATGTTGAATTTAACAATACTGCAGGTATCACACCAGGTATTGTAATTTGGTTTCATAAATTGGATCAGTGGTATCAGAGTGGGAACACTCCTTTATGGAAATTTACACAAGGTCTTCCTACCAAATATTAGGATTGGATACACAAGATTTGTCAAAATATCCACCTCTGAGATGCACACGATCGAAGATGTCAGATGATGCCATTAAGAAGTTGGTGGAGGAAGCATTAAATAAGCAACAAGAGAAGATGATGAGTCAATTTTCACACCTCCTACAGAGTAAAAAATCCTCTGGATTAGGAAAATCATTTAATGGAAATACCCCTTTCAAAGTGCAGGTCAATTTTGACATCCCTTTTTTTTGAAGGAAAAGTTGATTCTGAAGCTGTTGATAGTTGGTTATCAAAGTTGGATATATGATTTTTTGTAAATAATTTCTCAGATGTAGAAAAAATAACATTTTCTCTCCTCAAAGCTGAAACCCATGTGAAATTAGTGTGGGAAACCAAAGTAGCAAATAAAGAACAAGAATTACCCGTTGAAGATGGTTTTGAAATATCTCTTGATAAGAAACCCACATGGGGATAATTTTTGGAATACATAAGAGAAGCTTGCTTTCCTGATAATGTATATGAAAAGAAATACATAGAATGACAACTTCTTCAACAAAAGAGGGATCAGTCTATGCAAGATTACACCAATACATTCCATTCACTTTCAGTAAAACTCGGTATTGAGGATTCAAAGAAGCATAGAATTTTGAAATATCAAAGTGGACTTCACAGGTATATTTAAGCAAAGATGGAAATTTTGAATGTTGAGACATTGGCAACTACCTATAAATATGCTACAAAAATTGAAGAGAAATTCAATTAAAAAGGGAAGACAGACTACTTTGCAAATAATAAGCCAAGGATTGAAGGTGGCAATAAATTTGTAGGAAAACATGTGACCAAGGAACCTCATTCAAACTTACCCAAGAACACATGGTGAGCTACTAAAAAGACACAAACAGATACAGGCACATGTGGTGTGAGATGCATAAGTCCCCAACCCATAATACAAAGGATTGTCAGAGTATTAAAAATTTGATGACAGAAATATGAGGAGAGGAAGTTGAACCTGAATCATCACCAATAGATAACTCTAAGAAAGAGGAGAATGATTCCATCATAGAAGCAAACCCATATGTCATAGTTGGAACTGCTAAAGTATTGCCCCGTGAAGATGAATAGAGACTTTTTCATTCATAGATGTGGGTTGATGGAAAGCCTTTGTATTTTATTGTTGATAGTGGGAGTCAAAAGAATCTGATCTCTAGGGAGATAGTCAAAAGATTAAATTTGAAAGTGACAAGACACCCACAACCATACTCTATGGGATGGGTAAATAAGGGACACAGTATTCAAATAAATCAACAATGTCATCTGCCATATTCAATCAAGCCTTTCAAGGATGAAGTGATATGTGATGTAGCACCATTGGATGTATGTGATGTCTTGCTGGGGAAACCATACATGTATCAGAGGCATGGGGTGTATGAGTCTAGGCCACGCAGTGTTACAATCAAGCTTGGTGGGAAGAGGCATCAAATACTAGAGGTATGTCCAACACAAAATACTTCTTTAATTAGTGCTAAACAATGTAAACGCTTGATTGCTCAAACTAGAGATTTTGTTCTACTCATGATTCGTCCTTGACAAACAAAGTCAATTATTCTTAATACACTTGCTAAGGTAACCATAATAGAAAATCAACAAAATCAGATGGATACAATTTTGAAAGAATATCATAGTGTGTTTAAACCACCAATGAGACTGTCAAGTCAAGCACTCTATTGATTTAATCCCAGGCACACTACTACCACATGAGCCAATATATAGGAGGTTAGTTTTGGAAAATGATGAGATTAAGAGACACATTCAAGAGTTGATTCAAAAAGGTCACATTCATCCAAGTACTTCACCTTGTGGCAGTCCAATTGTCCTTATTAAAAAGAAAGATGGGACATGGAGACTTTGTATTGATTATAGGGTATTGAACAAAATCTATGTTAAGAATAGATATCCAATCTCTCGAATTGATGATTTGTTGGACCAACTTAGGGGGCTAATTTATTTACAAAAGTTGACTTGAAGTTTGGATACCACAAAATACCAATTGATCCAACAAATGTGTGGAAGATTTCATTTAAATCTAAGGAAGGTTTGTTTGAGTGGTTGGTCATGCCTTTTGGCCTAACAAATGCCCCAGCCACATTTATGAGGTTGATGAATGATGTGCTTAGACCATTCATTGAATATTTTATGGTTGTTTATTTGGATGACATACCCATCTTTAAAAAAACTTGGTTTGAGCATTTGCAAGATGTTGAACAAGTGCTTTCAACTCTGCAAAAACACAAACTTTATGCCAACATTGAGAAGTGCTCTTTTGGTATGCAGAGTATTCAATACTTAGGGTATATCATTGATACTGAGGGTGTTTATGTTGATCCATCAAAGATTCAAATAATTAGAGATTGGCCATCCCCTAAAAATTTCATAGAGCTTCACAGCTTCTTGGGCTTAGCCAACTTCTATCGTAGATTTGTGTTTGGTTTCTCACATATATCATGGCCTCTTAATCAATCACTAAGGGGTGGAGCACAAGAAAAATTTTAGTGGATAGAGGCAAAGAAATAAGCATTTGAGGAATTAAAGAAAAGATTATGTTCAGCACTAGTATTGGTCCTCCCAGATCTACAACAATCATTTGAAATAGAAATAGATGCATCTGATTATGCTCTTGGTGCGATACTCATGCAACATGAGCATTGTGTTGCCTATCATAGTGAAACTTTTTTTGATACAGTACGTAGGTACCCCACCTATGATAAGGAGTTGTATGCCATTGTTCAAGCCTGAAAATAAATGAAACATTATATACTGGGTGTGTACTAGAAAAAGTACCTTCACAGGGTTAATATCATCAATAATTCAAAATAAATACTAAACTACCACAAATAGCAATCTATTTAAGCTAATAATTGACAATTAAGCACTCTATGGATCTCTATTTAGGGATGCTAATGATAAAGCTCTCAGTAAGCCTCCATTAGTGACAGTCCTAAAATGAGAATGATAAGCAAAGCTAATAACAATGTTAATTGCAAATTGAAATTATCTAATTAGCTTCTATATTTGCCTTTCTAGCTCTAATTTGCAAGAGGTTTGATGCTATTCTCAGATTTGTGGATGATTAATGAGTGAATTATGCTTTGCTTTTATAGATTTTGGCAAGGGTAGGGGGTGTATTTGAGTTGATCAAGGTTAGGTGAGAGTTGAGTCCATGGTTTCACCTTTGGAGACAATTTAAACATTTTGTCCTCAAAGCTTGGGACAAGAGGACAAAATGAGTGGACAAGATGCTCTTTCCAAATGAGTGAGTGAGATTCAATTTAGGCTTGATCCATGTGAGCTTGGTCCTCAATTCCTATTGGTTGATTGATTTTCCTCCCATGTGGTGGTTGAGAGAAAATATGAATTAATTAATTAAATTTATTTAATTTGTTTAGCCATGTGTACCCCTTGAATGGCTTGATTTGATTTAAATTGAACTATGTAATTAATTAGATTAATTACACAATTAATTGATTTATCAGGATTTATTCGATTTAAATTAATTTGATAGCTTTTGATTTTCAATTAATTTTGGATTAAGGTTCAAATGCAATTTATCTTTGATTTTAATTTGATTTGATTTAATTGTATTGATCTTTGCCTTGATTTCTCACTTAATTGATTTTGTCCATTTTTAGGTGATTACAAATGCCCCTCTTTGAGTTGAGGTGTGAAGCATGTCAATTCAAAGAATGTCTTGATTCAACTGATATAAGGTCCTAATTCTGTTGATGGTTGATTCTAATGTTGGATAGGAGATGTAGATTCCGATGGTAGGATTGATGCAGTTCTAATTGATTTAAGGTCCTTGATGGTCATTTTGATGATAGATTATCCAATATGGTACATGGTTCGATCTGATTCGATGTTTGATCCCCCTTTTGATTAATAAGCAAAAAAATTTCCGATAAAAGATTACGCTATGATTTGATGGTCATGCCCTTGATTTGATGATCTTGCTATTGTTTCTAATTATCTGAGTGTATGCCCCCTTGGAAATGAAATGAAATTTGATAGATGTTTGAAAAAGTTGACGATTTAGGTCATTTTGCAATGATTAGGTCAATTTTATAAAGAATTTTGATTTCATTTCCAATAATGATTTTGTGTTCGTGTGATGACAAATGCCCCTGATTTGGCAAATCTGGTGAAAAATTTGGCTCCCCGGTCATTTTATGGTCAAAGATGCCCTTTTTAGGTCAAAATAGCCTATATAAAGGGGTAAAAAGTCATTTTCACTATTCATTTTCACTTTCTTAGTTGACTTTTCCTCTTTGACTTCTCTGAGCTAAATATGATGGTTATCCTAATTAGAGAGCACCGGTTCGAGTGTGGTTGACGATATCATCGTCCACTGACCTATGGACATCCAGTAAGTGTCTGATCCTCTCAATTTTTTATTTCATGCATTTAAATTCCAAAAATTTGAATTTTTCCTTGAAAAACCCTAGTTTTTTGCCTTTTTAAAATGAAACAATAGGTTTAAGCATTTTTTTTAGCACTTTTGCCTTTTTTTAAATGCTTCCGTGCTTTAAAATAGCATTTTCGCATTGTAAAATAACACTTTCACATAGGGAAATTAGGGTCTGTATTGCATTTAAAATTTACTTTAACGCTTTTGAAATCCTTAGCGCTTTTGATAGTTTTATTAGCACATTCAATTTTTCTTTTAGCGCTTTCAAGTTGTTTTAGTGCGTATGCCTAAGAACAGTACATTGGATCATTTAAATAATGCTTTTAATCTTTTAAATAACGCTTTTGCATTTTAGCGCTTTTCCTATGATAGGAAAAATTTGCAAATGCCTTAGTCAGTTTTCTGAACTGTTCATTGTCGTCAATCAGTTGATTGGCATAGGTAATAATCTTGATTTGGTAGCGAGTCATAAGATGTCAGTTTGAGTCAATTGTAGTTTGAATGTGTGCTTATCAATCTAGATTTAGATGATGGGTGATGATAAATTTTCCATCCTCTCTAAATAGAATCAAGAAAATTAATTATGGTTTGATATTTTGTAAATGTTTAATTGACTTAGGATAATTTAAAAGATAACTGATTTCAAAACTGATGTGATCAAACTTTCTTTTTGCAGGCAGTGCTTAAGTCACTAGGCATTCGAGGATTATACCCTTTACCATTTAGCATGATTGACGACTTGAGTGGTGTAGATTGGACACATATAGGTATATGTGGCCTTTCTTTCTTGCCTATACTACCTTAGTTTTGAATGAATTGAGGGTTGATCACTGCTATGGCTGAGAGATGGCACTTGGACCATAACACTTTTCACTTGCTGATGGGGGAGATGATGATCACCCGTGAGGATGTATACCACATCCTTCGCATTCTTACCCAGAGTGAGCTTGTATTCTATGACCAGGTCTATGATGGTACAACATGTCAGAGGGTATTTTAGGATCCCATGATAGGTGATGACCATATTTAGTGGTCATAGTTTCATTCTTTTCCAAAATTGCCAGCTATTCTGGGTGCATTGATTGGAGGATTCCTCGTGCTTGATCACCAAGGTCATGGATTTGCAGTTGGTTGGGGACCTATTCTTGAGGACCTAATGGCTCAGCCTCATCACTTTGACTGGGGATCATGCGTTCTGGTGCAACTCTATCATGAGTTGCATATAGTGGTATATTGATGCTCTTCTACTCTCTTGCAGGAGCTATCTTGTTACAACTTTAGATATGGGAGCATCTCCTAGTGATGAGACCTATTATAGCACATCACCGTAATTTGGGATGGCCATTTGCCTAGATGTATGAGGGCATGGTTGTGCATGCCCACATGGGCAAGTTAGATTATTGGCACTATGTCATTGATGATATGGATTAGGTCGTTTGGCGACCATATTTAGGATGTGAGCCATGGCCTGAGGATGCGATAGAGCTTCCTTTTATGTGCTATCCACATTGGATGATTGGTCGTACACCACATATTATTGAGAGATTTTACTTCTAGCGAGTGCTACAACAATATGATCATACTCAGGGCATGTCACAGGGTGTAGCCATGTATGCCTGTGTTTAGGCAAATAGATCATTATGGGGTCCTATGGTTGATTTTAGGATAACTTTCTAGGAGATATGAGACTTGGGTCATTTTCCATGGGACATGAGAGAGCATGTTATTGATGTAGGAATGACTGACAATTATGAAAATTGGTTCACTTAGAACCCTTTTCCAAGATTTATAGATCCAACTGAGAGGATACTAGGCATCGATGAGGAGTCAGATGATGATGGTGTAGATGGAGGTGATGATGATGGGGATGGTGGTGATGGAGGTAGGGGTGGTAGGATACGGGCTCATCGGGGATGACTGAGTCATCAAGTAGCTAGAACAAGGTGAGTATTGATATCAATTATTATTGTTGCTCCCATTCCTCCTAGGGGTGGTGGTCAGGTGAGAGGTGTGGATAGAGTGTTACACCAAGTTACTGTAGATCCTGCAGCCAAAAAGGGTCATCACAGAGCTAGGTGTTAGAGGCAATTGGATGCCCAAGCAGCACAAGCATTATTAAATCAAGCTCAGGGTAGACTGGCAAAGGCTCCTCCATAGGGTGTTCCACCAGTTGTTCCACATGATCCTCTAGTTCAGGCACCTACTTCTACTTCTATGCCATCTTCTTCATCTCGTCCATCTTCTTCTTCTTTCATTCCATTTCTATCTATTCCATCTTCTTCCATGCCATCTTCTTCCATGCCTCCACCATAGACTCCTTCTACATAGGATCCTAGTTTAGAGGCTCTGACGGTTGCATCAAAGGTTCGAGCCTTATAGTCAGATGTGTCACAAATCAGACAATAGGTTAGCCAGCTCAGTAGTATGATGCAAGTTTTTATGGCCGCTATGAGTCAACATGGGCTACATGCTAGTTCGAGCCATCCTCCTGATACCGGTCCTAGTCCTGATGGTGCTGGTGGCTCAGCCAGTTGATAAAGTGTTCCTAGCTCCTATTCAATTCAATTCATAAAGTGTTTCTACATTCCAAGGTTAACACATACAATTCAAGAAACACTCAAATATCTTGAAGAATATGAGTGATTACTACATCCATTTATGAAGGTATATTCATTTACAAGGGTAGATCAAGCATTTACCTTTACATTTACATACATTCCTTTGTGGAATTTCTTTAAATTTCAAGGTTGACTCCTAAATAGGGATTTAAGAAAGGAAAAACCCTTTCCACAACCTTTTCCCCAATTTTATGTATACAAGAATAGGTTGCGTAGTTGTTAAAACTTGTACAGAAAGATTGGGATTTGATGGAGCGACCCTAAAATATTCAACCAAAATTTCCAAGAATATAATGTTAGAGATGTTTTTTCCTAGGAACATAATGACTAGGGCATTTTGTATCCTACATTTTCAACTCAAATTAATACCATAGGCCAGTTCTTCTTTCTAGTTTCCATTTCAAGTCATTACATGTTTCTTGTTGTTTTATGTATGTCTCTATTTCTTGAATTTGTTTAAATTTTCTTATTTAGCCTACTATTATACATATTTATATTATATTACCTTTTATTCAATCTCCTCATTTTCATATTACATTATTGTGAAGGATTAATGAACTATTTAATGCTTAGGTCCTATTTGAGCCTTTTGGGACATCTTCCTTATGAATGTGCAATTTGAAAATGAGTAATCTACCCCGTTGTGTTTCTCCTCTTTTTCTATTGTACACATACATAAAAATTTATATGTATGAATGTATTGATTAAATAGCTACTAAATGATATTTAAGAATAAAAATCAAAGTATGCATACCCATCTCAAAAGACCTTGGTGCGAGCAAAGACAATTCATGTGTGTTAGCTAGCAAAATGATTACTATGATAGAGATGTGTATGATGATGACATCAAATTGATTTGACAACTTATATAGAAATTTGAAATTTAGGTGAAGTGTTGGCTACATGCTCATAAATTATTACTACATGGAAGTTTTTGTGGGTTAGAGATCGATTCAAAATGGTACTTTGCTAGAAGGATGAAGTCAGGTCCCTTGAAATGTGGAAAAATAGGGTTAATATATGTACTCTAATTACATTTAGTGTTGATGTTGTATTGAAAATAAAATATTAAAATAAAACTTATAAATGATTAATATGTTGTGCATGTGTGTGACTATTGGCTTAGTTTAGTAATCTTCAATGGCTTTGGGTGGACCAAATGGTTCATTTGTAGCAAAAGTGGCTGATGAAGAATCTATAGAAATAAAATTATGTGAGGAATATGGATTACTGGAAGTATATGGATCAATGAAAGTGGATAGTGTGGTAGGGTTAGATTAAATAAGTGTAGAAGTAGATGGTTTGATAAGAAATGTGATGAATTGGATTTGTAGATATTGAAGAAACTCTTCTTTGTTATTTAGATTTTCATACAAATTGAGCATGTGACCATTCACCATGAGATCAAAGAAAACATGATAAATAGTAGTTATCTTTATATATCTATTTGAATAAACATATTCTATTTGATAAGGCCCCAACCACTATATTTTTAACTTACCTTTATAATCTTTATAACATGAATCATATAACAATGCACAAACACCTTCATGATTCAAGAATCTCCTTGGTCTTGATATATTGTTCATGCCATCTAGTTTTTTGTTGTTGAAAAAGTTGTGTAAGTTGGAAAACTTCCATCCTTAATTCATTATCCCTGTGTTAAATCCATATCTAGTTCTATTTTTGTGTGTAATATTTTGCACTCAAATTCAATAGGAAGAACTGCCTTTTCCTCATATGATATCTCATAGGGATAAAACCCCATTATGGTTTTCCATGTTTTTATTTATGCCTAAATTACTTCAGATAACCATGCAACCCAATATCTTCTATGAATCTCCATTATTTTGGTTAGGATATTCTCAAGACCCCTATTTGTAACCCCAACCTATCCATTAGACTCTAGATGGTAGGAAGTAGATTTATTATGGAGAATCTCATATTTATTGACCAATTGGACAATAAGATACGAATCTAACTATGACCCTTAATTTGTGTCTTTTCCCTAGATACACCACATCTAGAAAATATATCTTCATACAAAAAATCATATACTTTAGTGTCCCTATAATTTATTAAGTCTTTAACTTCAACCAAATTATTAAAATACTCAGTACATATAAAAATATAATAATTCCCATTTGAAGTAGGTTCCATGGGTCTAATGAAGTCAAGACCCCATTATCAAATGGTGTAGTCACCAACTGTGGTTGTAAAGGCATCTCATCACTCCTTGTAGGTCTTCCCATTCTTTGGCATCTGTCACTTCTCCTTGTATACTACATGGAATCTTTGTGTAGGATAGGCCACTAATATCTTACATTGATAATCTTAATAGATGTCTGTTTCCCTAAAAAGTGTCCTCTACAAGGCTCATAATGACATACTTTTAGAATGTCAAATATTTCATCTTCCTAGACACATGATCATGTCCAAGATAAAATAAGCTACCTACTATCAAGGAATAGGAAAACTTGTGCAAGACCAACTACTTCTTCTCTTTGCGAGAAACATTTAAAGTGTGTCTTGTCACTAGATAGTTTTCTATATCTACATGTACACTATTAAAAGGGGAGAAATGGAATACGTGGATAGGTATTTGCCTCCCCATTTCATGAATTTTACTTTAGGAAAGAAGAATGCCCCCAATAGGCTCAAGTGATGACTCAAGCTCTAAATGGGGACAAGGGTTTTTCCTTCACTAAATAATGTAATTGAAATGAAATGGGAATGATGATGTAGTGTAATTGATCTATTAGAGAATTCACTAAAAATATGATCAAAATAGACTGATATGAACTGATATTGAGCATAAATTGACAAAAATGGAAATCAAAAGATGAAACCGACCCACTCCAAGAATCTTAGTTAAAAATGGTGGGGATAGGGAAGAACTTGATCTATACCTAGGGATAAGTCAAAAATCAATCTATTCCCCACACTTTCAAATGAAACTTTCATGAAATCTACAACTATTCTTGTACTGCCCAGATCTTAATTTGTGGCTCTGTAACCTATTCTTTCACATAGAAAAATGGAGAAAAGGTTTAGAAAAGGGGGTTTCCTTGGTTAAACCCCTGTTTAGGAATCAACGTTGAAATATGATAGAAATTTCATAAAGGAAAGAATGTAAAAAGGTAAAATGCTAATATACTTTGCATAAACCATCATGAATGGATGTAGAAATCACTCAAATTGATCTAGATGCTTGAACACACTTGGAATCCAAATATTTGACCTTGGAATATGATGTAGGATCAAGGATTCCCTCAGAAATGCATCTATCTATGATTTCCACTCCAAGATCTAGAATGTAGATATGCTTGATAACCTCATGCAAGAGAGAGAGAGAGAGAGAGAGAGAGAGAGAGAGAGAGAGAGAGAGAGAGAGAGAGAGAGATGAATGAATGAATATTCTTTCTTGATTGAGGATTCATCTACTTGGCCATCATGGGAGAGAAAATTTCATAAATTGGAAAATACTTCCTTTGGATTTGATGGATCTTGAAGAAATGGAGAGTTAGAGATCTTGAATTAGATGCTTGCCTTCAAATCTTGAATCCAAATCCTCAATTTCTCTTGATTTCACTTTATTGATAATTTGATTTCACTTGATTGATTCATAATTATTACCAAATGATGGGAGAGGAGGTCCTTTTATACTTTAATCCCTCATTTCAAGATTAAAATTTCATCTAGGCTAACCATAGAATACTCTTATTCATTTATGGCTTTGATTGTGTATGATGTTTATAGCATAAATGAATAAGAGATACACAATCAAAGCCTGAAACAAATAAGAGAGTGAATAGGTGTGGGAGAATAAATGATAGGTCACTGAGATCAAGCATAAAAGACATTCAAACCTCTCAATCACCAAAATGGAGCCTAATAGGTCCTAAAGCATCCAATTATGGGTGCTATTTTTTTAGGATTAGACATTTAGACCCCACTTTAGTGGGAGTATGAGATGAAAACTTTCTCATAGTAAAGTAGATCAATTTATAAGAAAAATCTTATCAAGGTCAAGGAGACAAAGAGAAATCAAGCCCCCAAGTGACTCAAGTATTCATCAAATCCAAAACCAAGATAAGAGAGGCATCACTCAGAAGAGAGAAGAAATGAGTGTGATCACTAGCCTGGTAAGAGATTGTCTTACTATGGTTCACACAAAGGAAATGATGAAAAATATTCTAGTCAACCCATAAAAAAGGATCAGTCCTTAAAGAAAGCAATGTCTTCATTAAGGGATTTGATAAAGGAATGATTAGGCCTAATGAAGTCATTATTTCCATAGGAATCAAGAAAAGTGATCAGGCCTAAGGAAAGCGTTATCTCCTTAGGGATCAAAAGAAGAAGGACCAACCCTTAAGGAAATGATTTTCTCCAATAAGGGATCCAATGAAAAAGTATAAACACAAGGAAAACATTATCGCCTTGGTCATTGCATTGAATCATTGTTTACATGTGTGCAAAATGTGAAACACAAAGTGGATTATATGCCCCCACTTTAAAGTGATTGAAAATGCCTTAACAAGAGAAAAGATTTAACAAAGCCTACATGTACCCATAAGAAACATTTTCACTATGAAATGCCCCTAAGAAATGACAAATTAAGGGAAATGAACACATGAGAAAAGAGAGCATAGGAGGGATATACTAACTCTAGTTCCAGTATGATCATATGATAATACATGAGATATTATATCAAAATGAATTGTCATAATCCCCCAAAGGTAGTAGAACTACAAACACAATGGAAGAATGTCATGTAAGATTTACAAAGAAGAGTCTTTTTAGGCCAACATTAGGGAGAGAAAAAAGAATAGTTAGCTACTATTTTTCATAATCCCCAATCAAAAAACATAAGGTAACATTTACAAATAGTGGAACATGCACAACGTATCATCTAAGAACATATATAAGAAGTGAGTTAAAAATAGAGGCATGCTTATGACATTTTGATTCCTTTATCACCTTGCACCAATGGCGAAACAATGATCATTTTAAAAAATCTAATCAAGAAATATAACATGTAGCACATCACGGGGGAAGTGCAATCACCTAAAATTGGTCTAGTAGAACTTGAGCCCCCTTTTGATCAAGTTTTCTTTTTCTAAGCATCATTATGCAGAGTAACCCTTAAAATCCCCTTTGCATAATTAAATCAAAAATATTATATCAAGCTTATACTATGGTCTGATTTCTAGAGCTTGCATATTTTTTTAATTTCTTTAACCTTGCTTTTAATATAAAGTTCTTACACTTTTATTAAAAGAACACATTCACATGTGTGCATACTTAATCTCGATCAATTAGCAATTAAAATGGATTTGTGCTTTCAAAATTGCTATTTTATCTTATTCTACCTAACATTTATTTTGCCTCTTAATCCTCACCACTCATTTCTACCTAACCTTGCATATCCTTCACTCTCCTTTTTCCTCTTCATCTCATCCACTCATTCTACTACCTCTTAATCTTAGCCCTCTGTTCTTGAGGCAATTCCTTTAAAAGGAAGCTCTTTCTTTGCTCAAGGGTCCCTATCTTGTTGTCTTACAAATCTTGCATCTTAGTCTCTAGTTTTCTTGCATTCTTAGATTACTCTCTTGCTAATTTGAATTATTAGCTTTAGCTCTCTCATTTCTTAGCTTATCTTAGCTTCATTTATAAATTAATCTTACACTGTTAATCTAGTTTCTTTCTTGCATTGCTTTAATAGAATAGCTCTTGCATTCTCATTCTAGATTATTAGTTGCTTGCATACATTCTTAGCTCAATCTCTCATCTCTAGCTTACACTCTTGCATCTTAGCTTTAGTATTTAGCTTTGAATCTTCCATTTTGGAGTATTCAATTCACTAAACCTCTATGTCAATTTGATGAGCATCATGAGAAGGATTAAACTTGCTTCAACTAGGAAGGTATGAGCCGTGTCTTGAGATTTCCCCTTCCATGGATTCTCTCAAGTGTAATGGTCCATAGAAGCGTTTCACACTTTTGATCACACATTTTTGGTGCCCACCATGGGGATGGTTTCTCAAATTTAGCTCCATTTCTTACATTTTAAGTTCTTTTCTATCGCAGGTTCGTCACTTTGATTTTACAGGCTAAAGAATTGTATGACATTTCATACTATACCTAGGCAACACTCTAGCACATTGCCTACATTCTCTGAAATATCATTCTGTCTCTCAGAGAAATATCACCCACTTCATAGAGAAGTATCTCCCAACCTTTGTAAGGTATATTGTTTTGAGCTGAAATATCATTCTGCTTCTTTATGGTCTATCGTACAATTTTCTGACAAACTGATTAACTGTCGCCTAGATTTAATTTCTGTCACAGTCCAAGTTCTAGCCTTAATTGCTTGATTTTTCTTGCATTTTCAGATTCTATGGTCTTTAAATAACAACTAACAAGTGGTCTTCTAGGGCTATTGCTTCCATTTGCATACCTTTTATGCCCTAACTTGTGGTTTTGTAGGGTTTTTGCTTGCCAAAAGAGCTCAATATCTTCAAGCCTACTAATGTTTTGTGATATAGGATGCTTGTCAAAGACTCAATCTTGAAACTACTAATGCTATGTCTTTTAGGTTTCCTTTGAGATACAAATCAACTTTGTGTTTTCTTACATTTTATTTCTAGGCACCTAGCTTAACTAGAAGGCTTCTTGCCTTGTGATTGCTTCAATAGTAGGAGAGTATGCTCTTTTCCTTTTGGAAAATAAAAAATCTTGACCTACTTAGTTGATCATTTGAAATTAGTCTTGGGTAAATAAACATGTTCTTGATGTGTTTGGGAGACACTATGGAGTAGGAGAGTATGATCTTTTCCTTTTGGAAAATAAAAAATCTAGACCTCCACTAGCTATCAATTTCTTTTCTTGCATTTACCTCTAGAGGGCCTGCCAAGAGAGAAATCTTTTGGGAATGACCCAAGTGGGGAACAAGAAACATGAGCTAACTCCACCCCACTATAATCAAATGTTTCCTTCAATCTAAAGAGAGGGAAGACTTGTATATTTCTATTCCTAACGCTTCTTCATGTGTAGGGTCTAGTTGCCTAAATCTTCCTAAGAAAGACTACACTTGATTGGGCGCTTGTAGGGCCTTCTTGGTCTAAATCTTGTTTACAAGACTACAAGGGAAGTACATTTACTTTGTATAGGGCTGAGAGGTCTAAATATTTCTTGTGAGACTATGCATCTTGGGTGCTTGTTGGGATATAGGCCTTAATTCCACTTGTAGAAGTACAAGGGATAGACATGAACATAGATCTTTACTAAACACCTTAGGACTTAGAGGCTATAATTTTTGGCCATGTGGCTTCCTTTGTGCAAGGATTGATCCAATTTGACTTTACCCAGATCACCCCAAGATACTCACCATATGTTCTCCCTTGGATGCAAATCCATGACAAATCTAACATCACTTTGTGTGAGGCGAAGGGGTACCAAGTTGTAGGCAAAGGTTGGAACACTTTCCACTTGACCTTAGGTAGTTTTTCTTGATGTGATTTAATGTGATAAGACCCATGCACACAATTGTTGAATATACATTTGATGTACTTGAACATTGTTACAGCTTGCAAGACCCCACATATGCTTGTATTCACAAGATTGATTTGTCCCTTGTTGGATTGTTTGAAAACTATTACCTATTCACACTACTTGCTTTCAAAATAAACCTTGTCTAGGAAATGCTCCAAACTTGTCAATAAATCTTGCAATCCTTTGAATTAAACTCTTGGAATAAGCTCAAACATTGTCAACATTTCTTCTCCATTGTTATCCTTAGCTCATCTTGTTATTTGGTGTATTCAAACATGTTAGGAATTGCCTCTAGCTAGAAAAGATTACTTTGGTCTCTTGACTACATTCTTGGCTAGTAGAATGTTCACTTGTCCACCATCTCTTTGATCAAATCTCTTAGATGCTCTATCCTATCTCTTGCTTGATCACAAGTGTCATACATAGGGATCTACTCACAGCTTGGACATCTTGTGGCAAGTTATCTTTGCTATATCTCTTACACTCTTACACTATGGACAAGTGAACACTTTTACTTACCTAGCTTGAACATCAAGTCATCCTAAGTCATCCTACTTGGATTTTGACAATCTTCTTTCATGCTAGTCACAACTCGATCCTAGATTTGGGAAGGAAAGAAAATCGAAGCTATCTTTGACAACTCAACTAAATAAGGTCCTATACCTTGGGGTTTCAAACCTTTTGCTAACATCTCTAGTGAATCTACCTTATCCTCTCCTAAATTGGCACATAGTGTTTCTTACACTCCAATCATGGAAGAATGAAACAAGAGCATTGAGGAATTCCTAAAACAATTGGGTGACAAGCACTTTGGACAAAAAAAACAAGAGCCTCCCAACTCAAGACATGGATCACAACATAACTCTTAACATACTATACATGGCTCACAAGGTATCTTATAGTTTCAACAAGATGAATGCTTGCAAAGGATTATGAAGTTGACCTTGAGTAAAAACAAAGATCAATAGTTCTTGCATCTAGCCACACAAGGAGTTAAGCTACCACACAAATTTGATGTTGACAACCTGATCAAGAAAGAAGAACCATATGAAATGGAAATCATGAGGATATGCAATGATTGGAAAAGGAAAAAGAGAAACCAAGCACATCCTTTTCTCTTGAGGCCATTTACTCATTTCCTTTTGAAAAAGATCTATACATGCTGCCTTTTCCTTGGAAGGTTGAGTTTCCTAAGTATGAAAAGTATGATGGTAGCAAAGACCCTCATCATCATATTAGGGAGTTTTGTGCACTAAGCATGGAGTTCTTGCATGAACCTACTTATCTTATGAGACTCTTTCCTAGGAGTATTAGTGGGAAAGATATGGAGTGGTTCACTAAACTATGTCATCCTCTCAAATCTTTTGACTAGCTAGTGTAAAGATTCATCCAATAATACTCCTACAATATCCAACATACTATCACCATGTTTGATCTTTGCAACATTAAACAACATCAAGGTGAGTCCTTTATGGTTTTCCTTCAAAGATGGAAAAATCTATACTCACATTATCCTCAACAGATTCCTAAGGCTAAAAAGATTGACATATTCATCAATTCTCTAGTTTTTGAAATGAATTATGCATTACAAATGCAAACTCATGCTTCATTTGATAAAATGGTTGAATCATCTATTAGAATAGAGGATGTCCTTATTCATAAGGGTGATATCACTCTTCAATCCAAATACTCTTCTAACAACCAACATAACAAGGATAAGAAATTTTTTTGGAACAAGACTAAGGATGTTGTCAATGACGGAATCGTGACTACCACTTCAAAGTCTACCACTACTAAAGAGAAAGCTTTTAATCTATCTACTATTGTGAAAGCTAAAATTGATATACCTTGGTCTTCTAAGCCTAAGAGAAACTTTACTCCTCTCAGAGAATCACTTGAAAATGATTTGAAGATGCTTTTGGCTAATCAGATTATTACTTTGCCTAACAACTCAAGACCCTATGATCCTGAGATCAAGCCTAAATGGTGGAATGAAAACCACTATTGTGATTATCATTGCAACAAAGGCCATAGAACTAATGAATGCATGAAACTTGAGAATCTCATCTAGGATCTAATAGATAATGAGACTATTATGGTTGATTCCCCACAAGTGAACAATGATCATAAGGATTTCAAGGAGCCTTTTACTAAATTTGAAAAAGGGGATTCTTCTAAGGAAAAGGATAATAAGGTTGCCTACACTTACTCTAATAGCGACAATGTGATTAAAATGCTCGAATCTTCTAATCATACTAAGGGAAAAGCTAAAGTTGAATCGTCTAATGCGGTCACCCACTATCAAGAGAAAATCACTCCTCTAGGAGAAGCTTCATCTTCATCCTTTTCTTCTAAGAAAACAACAACCTCAACATCTAATATGACTATTTTTTTAGCTTCACAAGACTAAAACTTGGTTGACCAACTTCAACATACTTCAACTCAGATATCTATACTCGAGCTACTACAAATCTCTCCTACTCATAGGGAGATTCTTGATCAAGCCATTCTTATGGCTAACGTACCTAAGGACCTAGATGTTGATAAGTTCTAGTCCATGGTCGGTCACCTCGCTTCACCTCCTTATCTCACTTTCTCTAAAACAAATGACACATTTGTCAGTCATCCTCATAATCAGCCTCTCCATAGTGAAGTCACCATCCATCAGTATAGGGTTAAGCACATTTTGATAGATGGATTTGCAAGTTTGAACATCTATACATTCAATCTGGTTAAAGCTCTTGGTTTCTCAGAGCATGTTGTTGATCCCTAATGCAAGATAATGATCAAAGCATATGATGAAGAGGAATGTTCTTCTAAAATCCTGGTATTCTTACTTATTCGGCTAGGTCCTTTTTAGTAGGATGTTATCTATCAAGTCCTAGATATTCCTTTGGAATACAACATACTTTTGGGTCATCCTTGGATCTATGTAATGTAGACAGTGCCTTTGACATATAATCTCTATATAAAATTCCCTCATGATAGAATTGAGATTACCATTCCTGTAGATTCAACATGTACCTATAAGAATACTAAACAAGATCAAATGGTTCCTCATAACAAAGAAGGATCACCTCATGACAAATCAAAAGAAAAGGAAAAATAACATTTATTAGATCATGGAAAAAGAATACTTGTCATACCTACCGGTATGGGAACCTACCAAGTGGACACTTTTCCCATTTCTTCAAAATCCCATGGAAAATCATCTCCATTAGTTAAAACACCTATTATTCACAATGATATTGGAATGGTTAAAGCTAAAATTCCCCTAGAGCTAGAAAGGGAAGACAATTCTACCTTACTCTACAAGAGAGCATAACCTAAACAAAAGGACAAACATACTGGCATCTTGCCTAAAAAGTATGGTGCAGGCTATCAACTTATGTAGAAGATGGGATACAATGGAAAAATTCCTCTTGGAAAAGGAAAAGGTCTTCTTGAACCTCTACATGTTGAATTCAAAAATCCTACGGATAAAACTGGTGTTGGCTATCATGAACATAAGTTTGACAAACCTAGCAACAACATTCACACATATGAGGACTTAGATGATGAAAAAGAAGCAAAGATACAACCAATGACATATGCAAGGCTCGTACATATACAAAATTCTAATCTAGATTATCAAGGAGAGCCTTATATGCCATTTCAAGCACCTCAAGGAAATGATCCCGTGGATCTAACAAAACATGGTCCTAAACAGACTCCTCCTCCTCCTCCTACTACTACTGAACATATCACTGAATCTAATCACACACATCCTGATTGGGGGAACCTAGTTGATGTCTCCCATTTCTTGGATATGCCTATTCTAGACTACTCTACTGCTCATGCTACTAAGTGAGCTCCTGATGTTGAAAATACACCTCCTTTGATAGATGAAAGTGATGATGAAAATCTCTCTCCTACTATATCTCTAGCTAATTACATCAAGCAGTATCATAATAGTGAAATAAACTCAAATGAATATGAGTGGGACTCATTATCAGATGCTACAATGGACATATGAGTTGATGTCATACATAGATATGTTCATGCTATGAACTTTGAAAGAGGAGAAAGCTCCAATTCTCAAGATCAAGTTGACGATGAAGATCCCTTTCATCCCTCTATGGATATCATTTCTATGAATCCTAGGCCATCTACTCAAAGCAATACTTTATCTAATCAATAAAATCATGGGTATATAAGACCTCATCCTATGACAACTTCATGGAACATAGAAAGATCTAGAATTGAGATGGTTCTTATTCATGCACTTCTACCACCTAAAGAGGGACTTAGTTCTTAGAATGGACCATCTGGGATAGAATCTCATGATACTCCTCTAAAATCCTATGACTCTTCTAGGACAACTTGCGCTCAACAACACTCTATGGAGAATAACTTTCTTGATCTCTCTGACTCATTCATGAATGATGAGGATGATACCGATGTTTATGCACTTGAACCTATTGAGCCTTTATCCCCCATTCTTCCTAAGTCAAGTGGTTTGCCCTCTTCCCTTCCATCCCTCCATCTAAACCCATCATATCAGCCTCTTTCATCCATAATCCCTGAGTCTTCCAGAAGTAATTTGGATGTGCAACATAAAAATAAAAAATACAAGAATCCACTTATACATAAAGATCACCATGTCCTCTCTAATCGACATGTGATTACAAATAAAAAATCAATATTCAAACAACCACAAGGGCTCTCTAAGAAAAGAAGAAAATCAAAGAAAATATGGATCCTAAAATCCATCATAGAAGAATTGAAATCAAAAGCATCTCAAAGTAAAGAACTATCAAAATCTATGTGGATTACCAAGTTAAAAGACTTGGATATGAAAGCAAAATAAATGTTACCACTCCAGCTTCCATCTCTTTCCTATGACTCACTTCATTCCCAAATTATCTATACCATCATTACCTCTCATATCTCATGCCGCTCTCCAATCTATCATTATCTTCCTAGAAGTGCACACTAGTATCTATTCATCGTTGATGACTTGTTTAAGATAAGTCTAGATGATACTCTCTCCTTAGGCACCTAGAATGTGAGGAATCTAACAAGGTGCTACGAGAGGTCCATGAGGATATTTGTGGATCTCACTTGAATGATCTTTCTTTGGCTATGAAACTCTTCACAGTTGGACACTACTAGCTACATCCTTCTATCACTACTACAACATATGGTTCTAAAACTTATCAGCTCGCTACTACAAATGGTGATGTTCTCAAAGAGCCTCTCAATGGTCTTCACCTGAAGTGACTCTACAACTAAGCACTCGATTTCCTGTAAAACAATCTATGATCTTGAAAAAAATCCTAAAAATTGTAAAATGTCCTGAAAAAATGATAATCCTGGTGAAAACTTGGAAACAGGCACCTTGAAACATCAATCAAAAAATAAAAAATAAAAAAAAATACAAAAAAGCAAAAAAAATGAAAAAGAACAAAAATATTGAAAAAGAAAAAAATCATGCCTTGGTAGCAAAAATAAAATAGTCCCAAGTGGTGGAAACCTAGAAAACAAGCATCACTTGTAATCAACACTCCATCTATCAACACATGGTTGAGCTCTTGTCTCCCTTCATCCATCTCTCTTTCTATTTCCTTATGTCTTGATGGGCTGGAACTAGTCTTAGTCTCATCCTCAATTCTTATTTCCTATCTAGAGGTAATAATACACCTATCTAAGCTATCAATGCTTTATCACTTGGTCCATCGCTTGAGCTTAGCTTGAGTCAATTTATCAGTCCTTCCCGATGGATACTTTCTCAGTAATACTACTTGGTGTTTCTTAACACCCCAATCCTACAATGTTTATTAACACTACCAATTTGGACATCATGTGTTTTTCAACACATATCGGATCTTGCACTATCTTTCACTGTGCATTTGCACTTTGACACAAGCACAAAGGTGTTCCTTAACACCCAACACAAATTACATCCTAGAAAACTTAAAAAGACTAAGCTATGCTGAAATATTTTCTTGTGTGTTGTCTGTTATCATTGATTTTCAATTTCTATGTCTTCTAAGGTCGCTCGACGATGTCTACTTGACTAGAGATTCACGACTGGGAGCATAACATGTTTTTCTTTTGTTTTTGCTTGTGGTGTGATTTCAATGATCCTAAGTTGTCTAATAAACTAGATGTCCGTGGTAAGATCCTCCATCATGATTAGAACACCTCACATACCTTGACCTTCTTTATTTGGACACTTAGGTGAGGTTGGAATTATCTCCTTGTCTATTGCTTGTGTGTAGCACGTATGACGATACTCCTAGTTATCTTGGCAGCTTGTTCTTCGATACAGGTGTTATCTTACACCATTAACTTGGAAACCATGTTAAGTTCATCTCGACACTTGTGTCTTGATGCCTACATGTGTTTCCTACATCTTATAAGGTCATATTCATATTTTCATGGTTTCTCTTGTACCAGTGAAGGTTGTACTGACCTATAATGTCCCAAATGCTCAAATGATGAAAACTAATAGCCTATTGGATTGGTGACTTGACTACTCTCATGTCTTAGGCTATATTTCATTCTAGGATTGTATTTAGTTTTGCATTTCTAGTTCTCTTGAGCTATGCTTTCTTTTCAGTCTTTCTTTCTCTTCACTGAGGTATTTGAATGAAATCCTTATCTTTAATCCTACTTTTCAGGATCAAAATTAAAATTCCAAATCTTCAAATGTAGTTGATTGCTAACGCTATCAATTCCTGCTCACTTTCATCTTCTTTTCTTGGATTTCTAAGGTTGATCTTTTCTCCTTGTAGCTCATTTCAATTTCGATCCTGAGGGGGCATGACAATATAGAAAATCTTTTCATCGATCAAATCTCCTAATCTACAAATCTAGCAATTGAACCAAATCTTAAATCGATCAAGTCAATTAGGACTAAACATCATTTCTTGGGGAATCTCAGCTTCATCGCTTCATATCAAGTTGAGACTCTCTACATTTCCTTTCTAAAAGAGTTTTCTTATCAATTTATATCACTTCACTTAGATAGGCATCTTTTTGATCTCGTGGGGCATATCAGGTTCATCAGGACCCATATCAATGTGGTATTGTCTCTTAGATGATTGTCTATCTCAATCTTCTTGGACATGTATCCAATCTCATCGCTTCATATCAAGCTGAATACTCTCATCTTGCTTATCAATATTTGTTCATTCAGGTTCAGAGTCCAATCTCTATTAGTTATCTTGACATCATCATTCTTTGACTCAATGTGTTCCCAGATTGCTCACACATTAGTCAAAGAGGAGAAAATATAATCGCCTAAAATTGGTCTAGTAGAACTTGAGCCCCCTTTCGATCAAATTTCCTTTTGCTAAGCATCATTGTAGAGTAACCCTTAAAATCCCTTTTTCATAATTAAATAAAAAATCTTATATCAAGCTTATACTATTGTCTAATTTCTAGAGCTTGATTTATTTAATTTCTATAACCTTGCTTTTAATATAAAGTTCCTACATTTTTTATTAAAAGAACACATTCACTTGTGTACATACTTAATTTTGATTAATTAGTAATTAAAAGGGATTTTTGCTTTCAAAATTGCTATTTTGTCTTATTCTACCTAACATTTATTTTGCCTCTTAATCCCCACCACTCATTTCTACCTAACCTTTCATTTCCTTCACTCTCTTTTTTCCTCTTCATCTCATCCACTCATTCTATTTCCTCTTAATCTTAGCCCTCTGTTCTTGAGGCAATTCCTTTAAAAGAAAGCTCTTCCCTTACTCAAGGGTCCCAATCTTGTTGTCTTGTAAATTTTTCATCTTAGTCTCTAGTTTTCTTGCATTCGTAGATTACTTTCTTACTAATTTGAATTCTTAGCTTTATCTCTCTCATTTCTTAGCTTAGCTTAGCTTCATTTCTAGCTTTATCTTGCATTGTTAATCTAGTTTCTTTCTTGCATTGCTTCAATATAATATCTCTTGCATTCTTATTCTATATTACTAGTTGCTTGCATACATTCTTAGCTCAATCTCTCATCTCTAGCTTGCACTCTTGCATCTTAGCTTCATTCTTTTTCTTTGAATCTTCCATTTTGGAGTAGTCAAGTCACTTATCCTCTATTCCAATTTGATGAGCATCATGAGAAGGATTAAACTCACTTCAACAAGGAAGCTATAAGCCGCTTCTTGATATCTCCTCTTTCATGGATTCTCTCAAGTGTAATGGTCCATAGAAGTGTGTCACACTTTTGATCACACAAGAAGCACATTACAATAAGAAAACACATAGAATCTACCACATAAGAGGAGCTAATCAAGCATATTTCTTGCACCCCTATCTTAGTTTGTAATGTTTAGGGAAAGTAGGAAACTTTTGACAGGATCAACATTAAGCACAAAAGAAGGAACAATGGCCAGTTTCAAAAAAGGACCATGTGGTGAAGATGGGTCACTTTGTTTGTCACTAGGGGTGATAGAAAATTATTGTGAAAACATAGCTAGAAAATGATGATCAACATTAGTAAGCTCATACATATCATAAGAATAACTAGTATGAATATCATGGATAGCATCAAAAGCATCATCACCAAGAGTATCTTCTTCATCTAAATTAATTGTAATAGAATCTAAGATGCGAATAGATTTATCATGTTTTATCAACTTAATTTTTTTAATGTTAACTTCCTCCTTTGGTTCAAACATAGGTTGGTCAAAGGGAATCAAAGCATCAATGAGTGCTTTAGGTGAAGAAATGTTTTGGGAAGCCTATTGACATGATTTATTACAATGTTTATAGTGATAGTCACAAGCATGACCATTATATTTGGCTTTTCTATAAATTGCATTTGGTTCAAGATCAATCAAAATTAGGTCCTTTTATTCTTTAGAAGGAATAACAGAAGTAACTACACTAGGTTGAGAGATATCATTGGAAGAATATTTATAAGATATAGGATGTGTGACTAAAGCATATATAGTGTTAGGAATGGGAACATTGAGAGGGGGGGGGGGGGGGGGGTGAATCAATGTTCTATATAATTACTTTTCGATACTTGAATCTTAACTCATTAACTTAATTGCTGGACTAAATATTAAAGCATGTAAAGTATTCAAAACATAAAAAAAGATATGATTATGGGGAAACCCAAATAGGTAAAAACCCCAGTGGGAATTGACACCCACTAAGAACTACACTAGTGTGTTATGATCCCTGTTAGAAGATCCTACAACCCTATTAGGAGTTGATCTTTACAATGTATTTAGTATAGTGACCTGTCAAGGGTCAGATCTTGTTAGGAGTCTTTTACAATTAACCCTATTAGGGGTGAGGGCACACTATCCTAGAGTTCACTACTCAAATTGTGAAGGCTACAACCTTTTGAGTATTAGATACACACTATATTTGGATCTTGGTGAACTGCTACTGTGACACTGCTTGTCTGATTAACTCCTTTTGTGCGCTGATGCTTTAACCTCTTGTAAAGAACTATATCATACTGACTACTCTTTGCATACTTTTTCTCAGCTTCTTTCAACTCTATCTTTCATCTTTTATTTAAATACAAAGGTGCATATATTATTTATATGTGCAAACAAAACTATTCACTAGGTCAACCTTCAACCTATTACACACAACAATTCCAAATGAATTGGCTCAGGTGTGTTTATGTATAATGATATTAATATGTCTATAACCTAAATACAATAGGCACATAGCCTTTACAAAACAATATTATAATCGCTAACCAAACTACTAACAGTAGGCTCTATGCTCTGTTCTGTTCTGCTGCTCACCATATGTGTCACTTCAACTTGCTGTATCTTCATCATACCGACTCGTCTGATCATGTGCTCTTAACCATAGCTTAATAACATAACCAAAAGATTATCTTCCAGGGTGCATGCCATAACTTGGTCATATGCATGTGCGCTAATGCTTTGTTCCTCAGGTGCTACACTCATTGTCCTGTCTTCCATACTAAGCCATTTATTTGATCGTCTAGGTTATGCACTGACTCCAAAACTCTATATGACTTTTTTTCCATAATAAAAACACTAAATCATAGTCATATACAATAGTATAGTCAACTTTCCAATAATCTCCCCCTTTTTCATTAATGGCAACAAAGGAATATGGTGAAGTTACTAACTGTATCTTCCTCAAAAAAATTTCTAACATATATCCTTATCATATACTCTACTCCCCTTTACATTATATACACTAGTCCATATTTACACTAATCCCCCTTTGACATTAATGACAAAGGTGCTCAAAAAATGAATCTTCATGTACTTACACGGTGAGTACATCCAGATATGCTACCTTACACTTTTGGATCTCTTGCTGCCAAAATGCCTTCAGTGCATTTATTGTCTGGAGATGGGCGCACAAAGCATAAGTTAATTTTTCCATCTTCTCCAAATCTATGCATGGACCTTGATCATATGTCACAATAGTGGCATCAATCTTCTTTATATTCTGATTTAGCACATCTAAAGAGGGCGCAAGTGCATTCCTTAATTGAGTTTGCCTAGCCTTTATTTGAGCCATTTCTTTTTTTGCCTTCTCAATCTTATCCACTTGTCCTTGGTAGACATTGTTACACATTTACATGTGTGGAGGGATCTTCTACTAATTTTCTTACCATTTCTATCATAGTTTCTGCATCCTGAATCTTCTTTGAGAGGTCTACAATTAGTTTTTCCTTATTCATACAATCAACTATTATTTTTCTTCCTTTAGCTGCAATCTCCTTCAATATAGCTTGACCAACCTTTAGTGAACTTAGGTCAAGTGTAAATTTTTCTATCAGCTCATTCAATCTTTTCTTGAGATACTTTTCTTCTACAACCTGGGATGTTGATTCCTCAATATTTGAGAAATTTGCTTTGAAACTTGTCAAAATGGTGCTAACATCATCTACTGAGTGTACACTGGACACTTTCTTGTCTTCTGGTAGTAGGCTATTTAGAATGTTGACTGATTCAAAAAATAATGGGTTCCTCATAACTTGTTTCTCCTTTGCTTTTTCTATTGCTAGCACACTGATCTTAATCAAGTCTTTTTCTCTCCATGAATCTAGACTTGTTGTGTCAGGGATCAAACTTGACAATAATGAAGTTGAGGGATTAGGGGTAAGGAGTGAACTTTGACTAACATCCATTACCTCAGACTTTATAATTATTGGTATTTCAGTAGATGGCTCATCTGTAGGTTCATATTCCTTCTCTTCTTCCTTCTCCTCTTCTTTTTCTTTCTCCTCTCCTTCTTCTTGTCCAGTTATATCTTCAATCTGCACTACTTCCTGCTGCATAGGTGAATTATCACCACATAGAATTTATACTTCTTCAATGCTCACAAATGCTTCCTTAAACTTATCTAAGTCTTTATCTGTGGCCACCATTGATATCTCTATATTATTAATCATAATAGTGTCATCTTTAGCTTCAGGCATGGGTGCAGAATCTATTGCTTCTATGGGTGTTGAATCCTATGGACCTATTATGGGTGCATTAGGGACCTTAGATGCTTTTTATTCCTTAGATGGAGCTTGGGTTGTAGGTGAAGATGATGGATGCATGTGTTGTTCCAAAAATACTTTCTCAAATGCTTTTTCATTTTCCTTTGCAATCAACTCATAGTCCTTATTCATGATCTGCAAGGTTCTTAGCTTGGTTCTAAGGTGAGGCTTCACCAATTCCAACAATAGTGTTTTCTCTTCAACTAAACATACTCGAAGGTTATCATCTAAAGTCTTTTCTCTTATTATGAAGTCTTCTTCTATTGCTTGTCTTTTCAATTAATCAAGTATGTTCCATACTTGGTCAAGAACTATTGTCTTAAGTTCCAAGACCATCTTCTTGAACTTAATCATATGCTTAATTATCATGTAATGGTTCTAAGATTTGTCTATCTCATGATATCTATCATAAAACTTAGCTATTTGGTCAATCCTTCCTTCATCCACCACTCTTGTTCTCAACACTTCTAGATTCAATAAGATTCCTACCTCAGGAGGTGGTTGAATATTTCTGCCTCGACTTCTTGTGGATCTAGAAGATGGATGGCTTGTGACTATTTTATTTTTCCTCTTAGGCATCATACTTGACTCAGGGGATGCTTGAGTGGACTCCAAATCAACAATAGGTGTGGGCACATGAGTGTTTTCTTCCATTTTTATCTTCTTCTCCTTAGGTTCATCAGTCTTCTCTATTTTATCTTCAAAAGAGAGTGCGCTCTCAAGTTGCTTTGCAATCTTGGCTTCCCTTTCCTTATCTAGGTCAGCTTGAGTGACAACATGAATCTTCAGTATCTCAGAGGTGATCTTAGAAGCTTTCCTCTTGGTCGCAACACTATTCAAGACTGCATCTACTTGTCTTGTCTTCTCCTCATAGGTACCCCATCTTGGCTCATTGGGATCCTTTGGTGCTAATAGGAGGACTTGTGCATATGCTTCTAGAATATGTTCCTCCACTTCACAACCAAGCGCATGAATCCACTTAGTTCTAGGCTCTACAACTTCCATGCAAGTTATATCTGTCTCCACCATAAAGCATATACTATCCTTATACTTCTCCACAATACTTTAAGGTATTCTATACCTTCTCTGCATCTTTATCCTGAATATTTTGATCTCCAGTTCCATGTAATATTTCAAGGTACTCTCTAATGATGCCTTGAATGAAATCTATGGTATTGTAGGTATGCTCCTATCTAGGTAAAGATCTGATACTTTACCAATAATATGGAAATACATGTAGATAATAAGTGATCCAAATTTGAACACTTTACTCTTATCATGCTTGATAGCTCTAATGTTATCCATCAACTATGTGCACAAGATCTCACACAAGTTGAATTCACCATTTTCCTTCACAGTTCTGATGGCTGCTAAGATAGTGGCTGCGGACACACTATTTACCCTATTTGCATGTTGGAACCTATATCCAAGTATAATAGACATCATTTTTATATCTTTCTCTTCTATAGGCTCAATAGTCATCCATCACTTATCACTGCAAGACTTACAAGCTTGCTCTACCAGTTTCTTGACATCCTTGCCAGTGGGAAGGATGGTGCTAGTCCTAGGTAATCTAGTCATCTCATGAATGAGATTAGTAGTTATCCAAATAGGGACTTCATCAATCCAGAACAAGTCATCATGAATTCTTCTCAAAAGAATCTTAATCCATTCAGATTCATAGAATTCATATGTTGTGGCATACTCAATAATAGGGTTGTCTTCCAAGTGTGTGAACTCATCTAGGAAAGTTTTGTCTAGTTTCATCATTGTTTCTAAGTGTGACCTGATTCTATCCAAACCAACTAGTTCCTTTTTGCAATAAATATATGCGTGGATGTCCTCTACATGCATAACACCCATTGGAGTCCTAGAGAATGCTCCTTCTAGGTCATCTAGGACTGACTTAAAGGGATGCTTCTTAAAGACATATCTCTTCCTTTCAACAACATTGAAAACAACTAGAGTAGCCATAACTTACTTGGTTAATCGCTTCAAATAGGTTTCCATGAGTTTTTGAACTATCTCATCTAAACTAGGGTTTCACAACAAATTCAACTTCCTTTCACTGATGAAATCAACTATAATCCTTCAACATAAACTGCTTTGATCTCCTGTACTCTCTAAAGGATCGATCTTGAATGCAAATGTGTGAATAATGAATCTTTGGTGACTTTAAAATAACTTTCTGCCATTAATGCTTGTCGCGTAAACACTGAATGCAATAGAGAATTTTGTTCTTCATCTTTGTTGTCAATTAGGTAGTGCATTCTTACATACTATATCAACTAATCTCCAAATAGTTATAACCAAAGGCACATACTCTGAGGGTGAGTATACCAGCCATGCAGGGGTCTAGAGCTAATATAGCTCCCCCTATGACCATGAGGGTCATTCATCCAGAGGTAGAGGGTGCATCCATAAAGGATGCATCCAATACATAATCATCAACATTATCTTTCTTTACTTCCATCCAAGTCTTGCTCGCATCTTTTGTAGCTTGCAAAAACTTGACTTCTCCTGATTCATCTAATATTGATTCTTCATACCTTTTAGGGTTCTCCTATATTTGCACTTTTGATTTGCAGAACTTTGAGATGTGTCCAACCTTGTTACATGAATGAAAAATAAATGGAGGTCTGATATTCTTCGGTGCATTCATGTGAGTCACCATACTGCATTGTCTAGGTGAATGACCTTTGTAGTTACATATCTAACATGTAATGTTTTGAGGACTTCTAACATTCTGCTGAGGATGATTTCTCTGATTGTCCTGAGTCTGATTTCTTTGTTTTGATCTACAATTTATATCTCTATGACCAAACTTATTGCATGAACAACAATATCCATTGAAAGGTCTTACCTCTTTACAATCTCTTGCTATGTGACCATGCTTGTTACAACTGGCTTGCACTCATCCTTAGATAGTTCTACTTTAGCTTCAGTATGATCTTTAGTCTTCTTAGCTTTTGTAGATCCTTCAGGTTCTTTGAATCTTGCTCACATATCATTGATCTGATTTTGTGCTTCATTGAATCCAATATCACTGGTGTCTCCTTTAATTTTTTTTGCATACAATTGTGATTCTATGAGATCCTTGCTTATGTGTAGTTTGTCAATATGATTCTTTGCTTCAGTCAATTCAGATTCCACTTGTTTCTTGATGTTCTCTAACTCTAAGATTTTCATGTTTGCTTGCCTCAGTTCTTCATCCATCTGCTTGTTTTCTTTGACCTATTCTTCATAGGCTTCCTAATTATTAAGTAGCTTTTCATCCAACTCTTCAATCTGATCTTTCAAGGATTTGTTTTCTTCATTTAGATTTTTGATCATTTTTCCTAAATCACTTGTAGAATAATCTTTTAGATCTTTTCTTAGTTTATTGATGAATACTTGAGAATCACTAACCTTTGATTTTAGCTCTTCAATTTCTTTTTCAGATCTATCAAGGTCTTCAAGAGCTACTTCAAGATTCTTTTTCAGATGTTTCACTTCTCCTATATCTATGATCTCCTCAAGTGGTTAAAATTTTCTTCAGAGGACCAAAGCTCTGATACCAATTGTTAGGAATGGGAATAGTGAGAGGGGGGGGGGGGGGGGGGGTGAATCAATGTTCTATATAATTACTTTCTAATACTTGAATATTAACTCATTAACTTAATTGCTGAATTGAATATTAAAGCACATAAAGTATTCAAAACATAAAACAAGATATGATTACGGGGAAACCCAAATAGGTAAAAACCTCGGTGGGAATTGACACCCATTGAGAACTGCACTAGTGTATTATGATCCCTATTAGAAGATCTTACAACCATGTTAGGAGTTGATCTTTACATTGTATTTAGTATAGTGACCTGGTCAAGGGTCAGACCCTGTTAGGAGTATTTTACAATTAACCCTATTAGGGGTGAGGAAACACTATCCTAGAGCTCACTACTCAAATGGTGAAGGCTACAACCTTTTGAGTATCAGATACACACTATATTTGGATCTTGGTGAACTGCTACTGTGACATTGCTTGTTTGATCAGTTCCTTTTGTGCGCTAATGCTTTAACCTCTTGTAAAGAACTATATCATACTAATTTATCCTCACATACTTCTTCTCAACTTCTTTCAACTCCATCTTTCATCTTTTATTCAAATACAAAGGCACATGTCTTATTTATATGTGTAAACAAAACTATTCACTAGGTCTGCCTTCAACCTATTACATACAATGATTCCAAATGAATTGGCTCAAGTGTGTTTACATATAATGATATTAACATGTCTATAAGCTAAATATAATAGGTGCATACCCTTTACAAAAAAATATTATAATCGCTAACCAAATACTAACAGTCGGCTCCATGCTCTGTTCTGTTCTGCTGCTCACTGTCAGTCACTTCAACTCACAGTATCTTCATCATACTAACTCATCTGATCATGTGCTCTTAACCATAGATTAATAACATAACCAAAAGCTTATCTTCCAAGGAGCATGCCATAACTCAGTCATATGCACGTGCACTGATGTTTTGTTCCTTAGGTGCTACACTAACTATCCTGTCTTCCATACTTAGCCATTTATCTGATTTTCTAAGTTATGGGCTGACTCTAAAACTCTATATGACTTTGTTTCCATAATGAAAACACTAAATCATAGTCATATACAATAGTATAGTCAAATTTCCAACATATAGGAGGTTTAAGAAGAAGACCACATCTAGGGAAAGGAGAGGAAACATCCTTAGGTTTTCTAATCTCACAAATATTTTGAATTTTGTGATTTTGATATGATTGAAAGAGGTTATCTCTATGAGGTTGATTTGGTTGAGGTATACACGGCTAAAAGAAATCAAGGTAAAAAAACTCTTGAGGCACTGAAGGTTGATAGAGACTATGGTTAATAGTCATGATTTCTCTATTATGAGGAGATTTTAGACATTTAAAAATAGGAGAGGCCATTAATTTCATGGAGGTAAGCCAAGGAAGACCAAGTTTGACTTGAAATTGATCAAAATTTGGATTAAAAGTGAAGGTGATGTCTAGAGTTTTACCACTAACCTCAATATGAAATGAAATAGAACCATGGGTAGGATAAATAAAACTATTTCAAGTTTGAATTAGGAGACCGGATTTATCATAAAAATCACATTAAAATCATCTAATAAATTTTTTTTTTTGTAGTTTTCATATTCACCATGCAAGTAGGGTCAACAAGAACACCACAAAAATGAAGACCATTAACCTTTACAACAATGTAAAGATGACCATCAGGTGCTTTAATTGTCTCATTAATATCAAAAGTAATGAAAAGCTTAGGTTCAAGTTTAGATTTTGGTTTAGGTGGGTATTTATCAATGAGATTAACAATATTATCAAAAGATATCTCATCATAGTCAACAACATTAGTGGAAGAAGAAGGTAAATGTTGAGTAGACTCAATAGTATTGGTAGAATGAGATGGAAAAGGGTTGGTATAGATTTAAAAATTTTGGTTGGGAGGTGCTACAAATTTGTTTCCTTAATCATTCACACCCTCAAAAAATAAAGCATAAGAATTGATGAGATATTGAATAACTAATCTCAAATGAAAAATTTTTTAGTATCATGACTAGGTTGACGATGATATTGATAAAAAAATTTGTGATCAAAGTGTTTGGGAAAAGGTTTGGATGTGTCTGTTGTCACTAAGGATTGCACTTTAAAGAGCTAAGTATGAAACTCAACAATCTTGTGAAACATGGGAATACTTTCAAGTTGTGGGTGTCCTATGAGAAAGTAAACCTCCAGGTTAGGGGTCGACTTCCCCTTGAATCACCTTGAAACTAAAACTAACTTTAGAGGAAAAGGGAAGAGTGTGGATGAATTGAAATAACTGAAAGGGAAACTACGTGATTCACCAACTTTTAAAGATCAACAAATTGAAGAAATGCTCACAATGACAATTGAAAAAAACTTTATAACTCACAACTTGACCCTATTGCTTTGATATTCCTTGGAATAAAGAGGTACTGGGGTAAAATAAGGGAAAGGGCTTCCATAGCTTAAAACCCAAATGTACACAAATTATGATTGAAAATAACAAAACACTTCTCTGAATACTCAATTTGAACAAACATGCAAAGTAAAGGATATCACAGAATCACAATAACCTTGACATAAAATTCAATAGAAAACTCAAAAAATATATAAGGACTAGAAGGACTAGCTTTATATTTAGTGAAAAGGAGGCCAAGTACAATTTGTATCTTTGAGAGCTACAAACACTCAAATCTCCAAGTGAGATAGAATGCAAGAACTACCTCAATCACAAAATGTGAGAGGTATAAATAGGTGAAACCTCAAAATCTGCATATCCAAGAGTTTTGGAAATTCACCATGTCTAATTGCACCAAATCTGGGACTGGTATGAAGGGGAATCTCTAAAAAGACTGACAAAATCTTGGGTAGGTCCATAGATGCCACTCAAATCCCAATGAAAAGAATCCCATATTTATAGGGGTAGGTGAGAAGATGAAAATCTTAGAATATTAAAACCATCTTCTATCAAATCAAATTTAGCCTACCCCTCCCCCAATCATGCTTAATAAATGATATTTGACAACATGATTTATAAAAACATCACTTGTCTAATATCTTTACAATAATGTAAGCAATGATTTTACATTTTAATTATTTCCCTCTAACAAATATTATCTAGGGTCTATGGGGGTGGGTTATTGTTATTTTATCCTTAAATATATTTAGCATTAATATTAAGGAAAATGTTTTACCTTTCTTTCATCCCTATACTTAATCAAGGTTTGGAATTTAATTTTTTTTGTTAAAACCCTAAACAAGCTCGAAGCTATGAGCTTGGACTCCATCATTTCATGCTATTTTGGTTTCAAAGAGGGCTCGGGTTTGATCATGCCACCACTGCTACTACATTTGGAATGTTTCCTCTACTGGACCAGGCTTGTGGATAGATCTTTGATGATGGAAAGTGTATAAAAGTAGAGGTAGGTGATTATTTGGTTCTTGATAATTTCATTTGCTTCATGGGTCTCAAACCATCATTGTTTGATGTTAAAAAGATCTAAGGCATCAATGACTTACTGTTAACTTTCTTGTAATTCATTTCATGACTATTTTATCAAGCTAGGGCATCATTATTTGGCACAATTTGATGATTGTTGACTGTACCATGATTTCTCAAGGTCGCGGAATTGTGAATGTTTCTTCATCATTGCTTGATTCCATTTGATTGATGGCATGATATTAAGATGTTCACTACTATTATTTCAATGATTCTGAACTTTGAAGGCCTGTGTTAAGATGAGGGCATCATTGATGGTTTATACTACTGTTATTTACTCTTCATTATTTTTCTTCTTTGAAGGCCCATGTTATTACTAGGGGCATCATTTTTTGATCATTGTTATCATTGCTTCTCTTTGCTTGACTCACAACCCGTGAGTTAATGTTGTTGTTATTTGTTTGGATGTGCACTTCCTTTACTATTTTCTCCACTGCATGGAGCTTCTATTAATGAGGTCGTGCTTGAATTTTCTGTAGTTGTAGCATATAATTTGTCATCTTGTTGTTATGATCATGGGGTTGTGGCTAGGTCATCACTGTTTACATTATTTACATGAGGCTTCATTTGGTTTGTTGGTGCCTATGTTGACCTCCTTTGCATTTTGACCCTATGGTTATACCAAGGCTTTAAGAGCCCATTCCTATGACATCATCAAAGGTGTTTTGATCTTTTTTGCACCATGATGTTGTGTTACTGATACTCCCTCATCATATATTCTGTTGTCCCACTTTTATTTGAATACAAAGTGGGCATAGTTATACTTTTGTTAAGATGTAACTTGTATTTATATGCCACTAGTGCTATGCTTATTGATGCTTCATTACTTGAAAGACATCCTTGAGGATGTGCTTGAATGCCATCTATTTTTAAGGCATTGGAATATGTAATATGTTATCAGTTTTGGGTCAGGATTTGAGGTACCATGATATGATCTGAGGTACCATTAATTACTATAGGTGCTTGATCCTCCAATATTTGCAATTATCACACCTTTAACTCATTACTATGCAGATTTTGACACATGTCTTTTAAATCCCCATGATACATCATTACTGAATCCATTGATGCTACCATGGTAATGCTTGAAGTAAATTAGGATGCAGATTTTAGTGTACTTACTAAGATTTTATTTGAACCCCCTAGATGCCTTTCTATCCCTTGCATTTTATTCATGGTGAAGCTTCCTTACTTGATGTAGATGACCCATCATTGAAGCTCTTGCTCATGTTCTTCCAGGTTGACTACTTGTAGGATTTATTACATGTTCCATGGATGCTTGATCATGACTGCATCATTTTGTATTTGGGGCCATGGTTTTATGATATGGTTTGGATCATTGTTGTGGATGCTCCATTTGAAATGGTGCCATAACAACATAAAATGTAACAACAACATTTGATGTTATTGTTGTATGGTTTGGATGGTGCAAGCCACAATAATGATCCATCTGATGTTACTTTCCATGCTCATTGATCATGCTCTTATGGCTATGTGGAGACACCATTATTATATATACATGCTCATTTTATTTTTTCCATGACACATCATTATAATTTCCATTTGATAAAGTAGCTAATAAGAGGCAATCACCTACTTGTTGCCGATTCATTCTCCTTCTAACTGCTCCCTTTGATGTATTGGTACTTGAATGTCATTGATGCACCATTACTTTTCCCATGGTGGATTTTCATGAATATTTTGTACCCTTTGATGTTGACCTTTCATTGTTTGATGATAATCCCATGCTCATGTAATTGAACTACCTTGTGCCCATCTAAAGATGTGTAGCTCATAGGTGTCCTTGTGTTGCAAATTGGTGTTCCCCAAAGGTGGCTCTAGGAAGCTTCCCCTTAGAGAGCCAAATTTGTGATACAATTGCATTTATTTTAGAGCTCTTTGTACCAATCTTCCTTCTTGGACCCTGAATGTTCCATGGTTAGTGTTTCTTCACAAACTTCTATTAGGGATTGATAGATCTAGAACAATATACAGATAAATAGTTATATATAGAAATAAAAGAAGAAAGAAATCTAAACACAAATAACACACAAATTTGACATGGTTCACCCAAAAACTGGGCTACATCCACCTACACAACTTCCCCTTTTCCTATTATCTAGCAAAATAGTATATCAACATTGCAATGCATTATGCATCTTAGCCGCTTATAACAGCATTTTAGGGCAACCTCTAAATCGGTCATTTTAGAGGTTGCCAAAATATCAACACCCACTACATGATCAGTTTCCATAATATCAACAACTTCTCCCTTTGATGTTGATCAGTGCTCCTCCTTGGGGCTATGGGGATAATCAGAAACTCTGTGCAAAAGGAGCTTCTAATGACCCTCACAACTTCAATGTGGTGTAATAGGAGGGCTTGTTACTTGATCATGGGTGCTCATGTCCTGTGATTTAGGTTTTGTCAAGGAGCTTTGAGGGCTTCCTAATAGTGCCCACATTATAGGGCAACACCATTCATTATATTTCAACACTTTATAATTGATATTGTCCAAACAATAGCTGTACTTTGAGGATGGATTTTTGAAAGGCCATCCTCTCAGTAATTTTATTATCTAAGGAAGGGTAAGAAAAAATTTCATACCTTCTTCTATACCTACAAATGGAACAAACAAGTTAGTGAAAACATGGTATCTTCTTCTTCTTGTAGCATCCTTCTGAGTGCATGTGTCTTGGAGCATGGTTCCCTTCTAGAGATGTATGGATGATTATGAAAATTCAATAATTGTAAATGTGGATAGGTAATAGGATGTCATGAATTTATTAGATCTCTTGGATCTAACCCCATCTCTTTATTTCTGGCAGGTTCTGGATCAAACATGAGCACACTAGATTCACACCCGGGTAGACATTCCATCATCTCTTTAGGAAATGTTTGGTACCACATTGCTTATGTTTATTTACTTGTGTATGTTTGTACTTATCCATATATTTCTAGTTGGATATGCTCACAATCTGTGTGATCCTAGATGATCTACTTTCCATTCCTTTCTTTGTACAGTACATACAAGCTTTTCATGATTAGATAGCTATGATTCAACATATACACATGTAATTCTTCAGATGTATATCTTTCTTTTCTTTTACATGTACTTTCAAATTATAGCTAAATGAAATCAACACAAATCTAAACAAGATCACTTAATAATGTAAACTAGGGTACTATAGTCGCTCATCTAGTAAATAAGCTACCAATTGAATGAACATGAAAATATGGTAACAATGTCAATTGGTTTAACAAGAGGAATAGTCAATTCATTAAAGAATTAATTAAACTCAACATAACATTATGAAAATATTTATAAAGATGAGTAAAATTATGAGTGCATCTAAAAATAGATGACAAAGGAGCCATACCTTTGGATTCTGTTGCCACTTGTTCATCAACATTGTTGGATGAATTTTAAATCTTAATGAAGGTCTTTGTTTTCTAAAATTTGTTGAAATTGTTGGATGCAACATCACTCTTATCAACATGAGACATTGGAGTGGTGCTCTCAAATTTACTCACTTGAAGCTAATAATTATGAATCACTACACATAATTGAGGAAAATAAGAGAATTCAGAAAGTAGAATCTTATCTCTAATGTCTTTTTGTAAATTAGCAATGAAAATGCATTGAACATCAATATAAGGCACAGGATAAGAAATATGAGCATGAAAATGCTTAAATATACCAATAAAATCAGTCACTTTTTCTCTAACACCTTGTTTATAATGCATTAAATTAATCAAAGAAATCTTAGGACCAATGTTATAAGTCTCAATCACTACATAATCTTTGAAAGGTTTTGACATGGGTCAAATGATCACCCTTACTGTTATAAGTCTTAAGATGAGGATTCTCCATGTAATGTGGAATAATGACATGAATAATATCCAAAGGTAAAGGACAAGAAATGTCACAAGTAGGAATGTTGAACTTTGATTTAGTCATTGAAGAAATACTTTGTTGCAAGGAAGACAAGGTTTGAGACAAGCTATTAATAGTGGAATCGATAGAAAGGATGGTAGAAGGAGATATGTGGGAAATGTTAGGAACATTTTTAGAAATTGAAGGTGTGGTTGAATATGAAAAGGACACACTATTATAAGTGGGCATCAGTGAAGGTAATTAAACACATGACACTCTTGAAGGAATGGAAGGATGAATAGGATTAGGAGTGCTAACATGTGTAGGATTGATATTTTAAATGGAAGTTGTTATGGTAGGTGGAGCATATGTGGGAACACTAGAAATTGAGGTAGAAATAGGCATAGAGGTATCAACCCTAGTAGTAGGTGGTATGAAACCTAACTCTTGAGTATAATCTCTAATAGGATTAACATTTTTATCAATGAGATGAGAGATACTACACAAGATATTAACACCGTATTCATCATTATGAATTAATTTTGTTAAGCCCTCTACAACAGAAATGGCTTCAAGATTAGATTTTTCTTGTCCTAACCATTGTTAAATTTTCTCAAAGTCATTGGAAATTTTTTGTACTTGCATAGGAGGAACCCTTAAAGCCTCATCATTATCATGAGAAGATTGGGAAGAGTTGTTCTCCATGATATTATTGATGTCACTAGGATGCATGTTAGTCTCATAAATATTCCTAGGAAAGATATAAGGCTTAGAATCAAAGAAACCCATAAGTATACGACTTCTCCTAACCAAAATGCTATAGGTAGGACTCAAAATGATAACACCCATGTACAATAAAATGAGAGAAAAGGTATAGATCTAATGCAATTGTAATATTTGAAAGATATATGAAATCCAAGAAAAGAAGAGATTTTATGAAAGACACATCTAACTATAAAATTCAAAAATATAATGTAAAGCATGCACAAGTAGATCTAGATCTAATTACAAGATATGTAATGTATAAAATTAAGATCATGCAAAAAAAATCTAACCAAAAAAACCAAATGATAAAATGTCATAAGTTGGGTTCACCAAAATGTACACTATGAAAAGGGGAGCAATGGAATATGTGGATAGGTAATTACTTCCCCATTTCTTGAATTACCCATTAGGAATGAAGAATATCCAAAATAGGTTCAAGAGGTGATTCAATATCTAAATGGGGACAAGATTTTTTCCTTCAATCAATAATGTAATTGAAATGAAATGGGAATGATGATATAGTGTAATTGATCTATTAGAGAAGTCGCTAAAAAGTTTATCAAAATAGATTGATATGAACTGAAACTAATAGAAACAAAAATCAAAAGGTAAAACTAACCTAATCTAAAAATTTTAGTAAAAAATGGAAGGGACAGGGTGAAACTTGATCTGTACATGGGGATAGGTCGAAACACAATTTGTTCCTAATACTTTCAGATGAAACTTTTACAAAGTTTGTATCTATTCTTGTATTGTCCAAATCTAAATTTGTAGCTTTGTAACCTATTCCTATACATAGAAAAATGGGGAAAATGTTGGGGAAATGGGTTTACCTTTGTCAAACCCCTATCTAGGAATCAACCTTGAAACTTGATAGAAATCACATAAAGGAAATAATGTAAAAAGGAAAATTGTTGATTTACCTTGCATAAACCCTCATGAACAGATGTAAAAATTTCTCAAATCCATGAAGATACTTGAATTTACTTGGAATACAAAGAGTTGACATTGGTATATGATGTAGGATCAATAATACCCTCACAAATGCATAGATCTATGATTTCCACTCCAAGATCTATAATGTAGGTATGCTTGATAACCACATGCAGAGAGAGAGAGAGAGAGAGAGAGAGAATTTTCTTTGATTTGATGGATCTTGAAGAAATAGAGACTTGGAGATCTTGAATTGGATGCTTTCCTTCAAATCTTGAATCCAAATCCTCAGTTTCTCTTGCTTGCAATTTGTTGATAGATAGATTTAACTTGATTGAGTACTCATACCAAATAAGGGGAGAGAAGGTCCTTTTATACTTTACTCCATCATTTTGGGATTCAAATTTAATCTAGTCAAACCACAATTTAAAACCTTAGAAGAAGACCCCAATAACAGGTTCTAGGAAAATTTTGGGCCCAAAACCCCAGGGAAAGATTTCCATTAGCGATGTGTCCCAAGTAAAATAGGCTCAAATTTCACAAGGATATTGGGGATAGTGAATAGGTGCAAGATAAGAAAGGATAAGTCACTGGAATCAAGCATAAAGATTCAAACCTCAAAATCACTAAAATGGGGCCTAATAGGTCCTAAAGAATCCAATTATGGGTGCTAAATTTTTAGGAATATACACTACATACTTTGGATCATAAGTATTAATATAAACTAAATACTCATCCAGAAATGGATCATCTATTGCTGGATCATTTGATGAAGATTGCAGGCTTGAGATAAAGTTTTCTACCATATTAGCTTTTCTTGGTTTATCAACAATTATAATGTCAAATTCTTGTAACAACAAAGGCCATCTAACCACACAACCATGTGACTACTAGTTTATTCATAGGATCTTTAATGGTTGTATGGTTAGTGTGAACAAAAATAGGATACCTAAAATATAGTGTCTAAACTTATGGATATGATATATGATAGAAAGCATTTCTTTCTATGTGATAGTATAAATTAACTCAGCCCCTTACATAGTTTTACTAATATAATAGATAACATACTCCATATTGCCTTCTTTTCCATCCCAAAATGGATCATACTGAAAAATCAAGTGTATATGTGTGAATATGGAATGAGAAATTCAAATTAGATCTATATAATACTGGTACTCAAGTGAGGGCATTCTCAAGTAACTCAAATGATTGCTAGAAATAATTTGACCATTCAGATTAAGAATCCTTTTTCAATATTATATAAAAAGGAATCTTTCTAAAATCCTTAATAAAATCCATGTAATAACCTACATGGTTGAGAAAACTTCTAAAATCTTACTGCTTTTGTGGTACTAGTAACTCTTGAATGATTTTTACTTTGGTAAGATCAACCTTTATCCCTTGAGTTGATATCAAATGGCCAAGAAAAACACCTTCCTCCATCATCATAAAACACTTCTCATGTCTCAAGGAATATTTATTGTCCTAACTGTTGGAAAAATGTTCAACACTCCCCTCGGGATTCATGACAAGGGCTTAATCGCCTCCTATGTACTATAAGTTGAGTGGTTGTATTGGGCATTGATAGATCAGTCTTTTGGTGCAACGGAAACCCCACTCTAACAAATGGTATCAGAGCTTGGTCACAGATTCAAATCCTCAGACCCTCAGATAACGCTGAGGGGAGATTGTTGGAAAAATGTTCAACGCTCCCCTTGGGATTCGTGACAAGGGCTTAACTGCCTCCTATGTACTATAAGTTGAGTGGTTGTATCAGGCATTGATAGATCAGTCTTTTGGTGCAAAGACAACCCCACTCTAACACTAACATCTCTATAGTATCTTTTCTAGGTTATCTAATGCTTCATCATTTGAATCACCATATATTTTAAAATCATCCATGAATATTTCTATAGTGTCATGTGCATAATAAAAAAAATACTTAGAAAAACTCTTTGGAATGTATATGAGACATTACATAGGCCAAATGGTAACCCTACATAGGAATATGTCCCCTATGGGCATGTGAGGGTGGTCTTATATTAATCTTCAAGAGATATTTTAATTTGATTATAACCACTAAATCCATCTAGAAAGGAAAAGTAACTTTTTCCTGACAAAGTCCAAAACTTGATCAATGAATGGCAATGGGAAATGATCCTTCCTAGAGGTTATATTTAGCTATTTGTAATTAAAAAAAAATTCTCCACTTACCTCATTTCTTGGGTACAATAATGAGAGGTGATACCCATTCACTATTAGAGATGGGATAAATAAACCCTACATCCAATTTTTTTTTTCCAATTTAGTCTTCACAATATCCCTTAATACTAAATTAATTATCCTCTAAGGTTGTAATACTGGTTAGCATCCTTCATTTATCTAGACTCCATGCATGCAAAAACTTAATTCTATTTCTTTTGTGTCACTGTAATCCCATACAAAAGAAGATTTATGATTTTACAACATATTGAGAAGATCTGAGCACTGTGTGGTAGTCAACTTTGTATTGATATTCAATGTCTTTCTTGGAGAAACTTACACAATAATAAAGGCATCAATAATGAAAGCAACATACAATCTAGTGATATTAAGACTACAATATAAGGAAATAGATTATAAACCATAGATGCTTTAGATGCATCATTATTAGATAATAAAATATGAAGTGGACAATTCAAGCCGCTGAGAAACACCTCCTCTTGTGGATCTAATCCATAGGTATTTTGGACAATATGGTCAAGAATATAATCTTAATCTTGACTATCAAGCATTAGAAGCCTCTCTATAATCATCAATATTTTCAGGGAGTAATTATCTTCCTCTTCCATATATTTTGTTTGTTATTAGCACGAGGTTGAGTTAGCGGATAGAGGAATAAATTATTAGTTGCATTTCTATTGGATATTGTCATGTTAGCAGACCAAAAACCAATGGAGGCATCTGTTGTATCTAATAATGACCCTCCTAGAATGACGGGATATCATCCTAAAGTATCTTTAGTTTGTAAAACAATGGAGTCCTTGGGGTATTCTCATGATCCCATAGTGATTACCAAGTCTTCAATGAGTTCTTATAGCTTAAAATTATACCTATCAACCAATCACAAGACAATCAAGGTCAACCTTATATTTAATAGTCAGAGAGTGTTTATTGTCTCCTTAGTCATGACATTGATAGTTGAACCAAAACTAATCAGGGTATTCTTGATTAGAGTACCATTGATGTGCACATTTGCAACTAGGCTAATAGAGTCCCTATATTTAGGAATAACTAGACTACCAAGCATGATATCAACTAATTGGCCTATAACATGGATTGTTTTTGGATCTTGCTACTTCCTACCTATCTTATTAAGACAAAATTATCTAATAGACTTGGGGTAAATGGAAACATCCTTGATAGATTATATAATATGTATTTTGACTATTATATCCTTAAGTCTTCCTATCAGATCAAATGATAGTTTTGGATGATACTTTTAGTGGCTAGATATCCTAGAAATGGAGGATCCTTAGTTGAACTATCATGGTTAGTGAATAACTCTAAGTAAACTTGGTTAGTGAGGTATACTAATGGAACATAATTATTCATTTCAATAATCTAAGGAATATTAGGTCTAATAAGAAACTTTCTTGAGTGAATATGGACATCACTAACCTCAACTGTATAGGTTGGGTATTGTGTGACATTGATAGAATAAGCTTGTTGAACATGCTTATTGTTAGGATTTGGTGTAGGTTGAGAAGGAAAATGGGGGTCCCTTGGCTATGTGGATGTAAGAAGTATTTTAATTGGCATTATGAATTATTGTTGAGAGATTGTATTAGGCATTAAACTAGGTCGCAGATTCAAATTATATGGTGGTTAGAAGTAAGGAAAATTGGTTGGCACCCATTGGTGATTTCCTCTCTAGGGATGTGACCATGGATTTTGGGATCCTTTTCACTGAATAAAATTGGATTTTTGAAACTGATATGACTAATTTCATCTCCCTTATGGTGTCCAATTAGAGTTTAATCCACCCTTCCAAGGTTGATTTGTGAGTCCCCATGATTGACTATTTCATCTCCTAGTATTTTGATTAAATCCATGAAACATACTACCATATTAAAGTGGATTAGGAGGCATACATTGTCTCTAATAATATGGTTTCCATTTATCAATGTAGAAAATTTTTACCCCATCATCATCAACCATGTAAATTATAGATGGAAGAACTTCTACTTAGTTATAACAACCACTTTCTTGCATTTTCAAGTTGATTTATTTTGTTGACAATGTGGACAATATTCAATAAGCACAACATAAACCTCCTCTTTCCTATTTTTAACATGGAATGCATATAGTTGTGTATCAAAGTGGATAATTATATCCTCCTTCATGTTTGATAATAGATTACTGAGTTCTATGCGAGAGACACTATTTAAAGATTTCAAAGTAGGCAACACCTGATTGCTCCTATTTTTCTTCAACATTGATCTTGAATAGTTCTTAGCCAAATTTAATATATATTAAAAGGTTTTTTGGGTAATATCTAGACTTACCATTAGGTTTTATGAATCAATACAATCATTATTGACTCCCCTCAAGAAAACCAACTTAAGAGATTCAAGAGAAAGTCAATTTTGTGGAGATATTATTAGAGAAAATTGAATTCCCTTTATATAGTCTTCCAAAGGATCTTATTAATTTTGAGTCATCCTAAAGATGTATTATTTCCTTGAATCCCCACCTAGATAAGAGTCGTGATTCTTTTATAATAATTTCTCCTTCATTGGTACCCAATGGTTAATGGTATTTTTGTCAAGGTCCATAAACCATCTCAAAGAAACATCCTTCAGACTAGTTGAGAAAAGATTAAGTTTATGGGAATTGGTAGTCTAATCATAGCTATGGTAGATAACATAAAATTTAAATAAGAAATTGTTAGGGTCTTCTGTAACCAACCCATAAAATTTAAGCAAAGCAAATGGGGTTATATTCTTGAGGGGAATGACTCCTTCTTGGTTTGATATAGGGAGGTGAAAGGTGAAAATATCCTACGTATTCTCTACTTCTTAATTAACCATCTTAATTGAATCTTTTGCATGTTTAGATATATCTTAAGGATCTTCTTGATCAAGGTCCCTAAAAGGGTCCCTTTCTCTTGTTTCCATGTCTCCTTCTTCTAGTTCTCTTATTAGGCTAAAAGGATCTGCCAAGTCAATACATGTAGCTAGTATATCATTTATTTTTGAAGAGGGGATAAATATTTCTAATGCATCTCTCTACCTCCATATGAAATATTTATTGTGATATTATGAACTAGCTTCCTACACTTGTCATAATAATGATTTTAAATAGATAGTATAATAATATAATTATAATACTTGAAAATAAATAATAGGAAAGAAAATCTATGCTATAAATCCTAAGCCTTGCACCATCCCCAATGATGGTGCCAAAAATGGCTGGTCTCCATTAGGGACAATAAGTTTGTGTAGACAACTCAATGCACCCTCCTAACAAGGCAAATGATCCTCAATTAATTAACCTTTTATTCTAAAGGAGTATCATTTAATTATTGATCAATGACATATATATTTGGATGGAATTGGTACTGTATGTGTAGAAAAGTGTTCCTAGCTCCTATTAAATTCATGAAAATAACAAGCACTAACTATTATAACTTAACCAAAGGAATAATTCACCTCATCTATCCCTTTGTTGAGAGTTCATAAGATCAAACAACACACAACTTAACTTAACTAATAATGATCATCGACTTTTTATTTAAAAGATGGTGGAAATTAAAAAAATAAAAGTCTATATTATCGAATGTGATCTTGAGAGGATCTAACAATGGTTCAAACCATCAATCCTAAGATTGATCTTAGGATTTTATAGAAAAACACATAAGTAGTGGTCATCAATGCTATTAGATCTTACTTACACAATCCATTATTTCAGAAAGATGTGACTTATTCAATCAACTAAACAACAACTAACTAAATTATTAGTAGTGAGTTTGAATATGATTTAAACTCTTTAATATAGATCACATTATGTTTACAAAAACAAGATTATCTTTGGTGAACAACACTAATAGTTCTATAAATCCTCCATTCATTATGTGCACTAAAGTAGCAAAGGAAAGTTATCTTGGTGGAACTACTATGATCATTCATTATTTAACTCCATAAATATGATAGGGTAACTATCTTGCAATTGAATGCGAATAACTTCTTCCATGAGACTTCATGTTATTCAATCAAATAATACAAGTAGGCATACATTCCATTTCCACCCAAAATATCATATAATTGAAATTAATCATCACATTACACAAAATCTATATATCAGATTATATATCATTATATTATACATTAGGCATCATTATAATTTTATCAACATGTGCTTTAGCATAAGAGGTCTTGATAAAGTCTATTAAAACATTAAAAAATCTAACCAAAAATTATCAAAGTCATGTATTACTAAACACATCAAAATTATTTCTTACTCATAAATTATTATTCAAATCTTATATCGATGTTTCACATTGCTTTATGATGACATTTTAAAGGAAATTAATGGAATGAGTGGATTTCATAAAATCTTTGGTATATAATACCCATAACAATCCTAGATATCATAGTGAAATGAATCATACTATACCTCTCCTAGGATATGTTTTGTTCATGAAGAAAGAATCAATACTCCAATCAATGATCTCTCCAATGGAGATGCAACATTGATAAGTAATAATGAATCACCTTCTCACAAAGCTACTTCAGTGCAAGAGGGACAAGGTAAGCATGTTAATCATAATACATCTATCACTCTAGATCCTCCTTACTCTCCAAGAACTTATCTTATCCATCAAAATATTTTGAGAGAAGGTGATTGTAATGGAGGGAAATGAGACATTAACTAACTTTTAATTGCAAACTAAGAACCAAACGTATTCCCACTAGACCATATTAAGAAGAGTGGATCCACTTGGATCAGTGCCAAATTTGATTAAAAATGATTAGACATAAGGTGAATCCAACCACTTATTGTATGATTTGAAAATGAATATAGAAATATGTGAATTGAATGTAAGGATTACAACAAGAAGGACCAAGATTCATAATGAACAACATAAATAGATAATTGCATAATAGATAATTATAGAACCAACCCATATTTAGAATGAGGATGCAAAGAGTAACCTATCACATAAACATGAGCTAAAAGTATATCTTGCGTACCAAACCCTTAGTCACATACCTGACACCCAGATCAATGATGTTGTCCACTATCATTTCCTTCTTGTTAGATTGAACACTTGTTAACTATGTAACTATGTCATTATTCACTACCTTTAGGACTAGAAGAGTGTTGGAGCACAATCCCATCAAATCCCTTATAGAATCTTTTGTGATTTTATGCAATAGATCAAGAAATGTAGTATCTCCATGGATTCATCTTAGAATGATATGTATCCATGTATGCTCATAACTAAAATCTAGCCTTCCATATGTCGAGTCACATCTCTAGAATATGCTTGTACTATTGCTTAGATATCATTAATTCTTTTACACAATAATAATCTTTTGCACTAAAATTCATTTTTAGTTGGAGCATGACATCTATGAATTCAAAGAATCAAAACAATTGCAAGAAGGAAAGATAATCTAATTCTAGTTGGAGCACATAAAATGGCTAATTTTTATGTGATAATTCAATTTTTGAAAATTTCAAAAATTTCAAACAAAATCCATATATAGCTTCAATGGTTACAATCTCCAATTCAAGGCAAGCTCAAAAAAATCCCCAATGAGCAACTTAATAAATTTTCCAAATAAGAGTATGAGAGTTTTGAGGAGGCAATTTAAAACAAACACAAAAGGAAAAACACTTTTCCCTTTTTCTTTCCAATATCGTTTTTCACTTTTATTTTTCATTATCATTCTTTTTATCTTTTATTTTCTCAATTAGCATTCATATAAATTAATTTCTTAATTTTAGAAATGAATAAATAAATAAATTGAACTAATAAATAAAAGCTATTTAATATAATAAAATGATTGCATATAACATTTTAATGTAATTAACTAGAAGTTCCTCTTTTTTCTTTTTGATTTTTCAAATTTTAAAGTGTGTCATATAATATTATTGTGCTAGGATTCATTCATCGAATTGTAATCAAATACAATTAGGAAATAGAAAATCATAAATATTCATGATCATGTAATCATAGTTTAGCCACAACAAAACTACTCTCTAGAATTGCCACCAATTCAAATATACATTAGTTCAAGGTATCAAAGGAAATATCTTACACTCAATTTTAGTATGATATGGGTTAAAAAATACATTAGGTCAAAAGTAACATCTTTGACATAACCACTATTGGGGTATGTACTTAGGTGTAGAAATAATCATATACCTACACAATTCACACATAAATCATACCAACATAATTATGTATAATGCCCAAAGAAATGTAAAATCACCCAATGGAATATAATATAATATAAATAATACAATCACATCTTAATAAATACACACAAATTTACATCATCCACGTATATAAATATGATAATCAATAACATCTAGAATGCTTGAATGTATTGATATTAACATCTATTTATGAACATGTATATTGCCACCTGAAGCAAGCTTTCTTTGGGTCAATTTTATTAGACCAATAACTTTTCATGACTTTAGAGCACTCTTTCTTATCAATATTCAAGTTCCAAGCTCTATTAAGATGATTGAACACATGAGGATTATGGATTAAGATCCTATAGAGACAGTTGGCCTTAGACTTTAAGAGAGGGGATCTATTTGACCACTTAAAGTTTTAGTAATCATCACTTTTTTCCTCTATTTAATTGGATTCTTGAACATTTTAAAGGTTTTCATAATTACAGGAAATGTTATTTTTTTGTTACTACCTAGAGTAAGATCAGATTGCATTTTCTCCCACAATTCAATCATGTTATTATGGAAGACATCTTTGATCATGTATATTCCTCTATTGTTCCATTTCTTAGTTGAACAACCTTGTAAGAGAGCCAATAATTTATTCTTATGAATCACATCCACCACAAGGACCTATATAAAACTACTTTATTTTGGTCCTCCATGATGGATTCTTCACCTTGAATTCTATCTCTATATAGCTCTTAGGCCCTGTAGATGCTTGAAAAAACCTTAAATTTTGATCGTATAACATTGAATTTTCCAAATAGTACATCATGAATATGTAACTTTTTCCATTGTTTAGCTTTCCTCAGTACTACCTTTTGGTGGTTGGCTTTGATTAAAACTTTCTAGGGTTCATTACCATTGATAACTTTTATTGTCCATTTTGAGGCAAGTGCTACCCCTTCCAACCTTAAGGCAATGCCATTCCCACTTTACAACATGTCTTCTCTCATTCCTTTACCATCAAAATATTGTCTAATGAATTTATGAATTTTATTACTTTGATAAGATGCAAAGAAATAAATCGAAGCAAAATAAATTGAGGGAAAGATAATTTTCAGAATTTGAATTAGATATGTTAGATTTTTTTATATTATATGTATGCAAATTTCCTAAGCTTTGATGTTTTGAATATCTAGGTCACTGGTTGCATGCAAAATCCTTTTCTTGGTAATTTTGATACTCAACTAGAAAAAAAAAGTTTTATCTTGGTACTATCTCAACTTGCCCTATGCTAGTGTTGAATACTATCAAATTTGAGACAATCACATGAGAACAAGTCTCATTTATGTTCCTTAGTTTAGAAAGCAATACAAGCCAATGAAGATGGCTATGAAGACATCTTATGTATTTCATCAAGCCCTCCTCATATTGCATGTAAAGCTCTTCTAGGAAATGTACTAGTGTGTTCTTGTACATTTTGATCATCCTTTTTTTCCCTCTATAAATTATCAGTGCAGACAAATTTCATGTTTATGAGAAGAAAGATAAAATTATTTGTTGATCAATTATTTAAATTGATTCCATAAACTTATCAGAGCTTGTTTTTCAATGCCAAAGAATACAAAAATCTCTAATTTTTTTAAAAAACATGCAACTTATTTAAACTTATACTAGCAATTTAATAAAAAAAAATTCTAAGGTAAAATAATGTATACTAAAATACATAACTCCAATTGTATCAACCAATCAATATTTTTTGCATACACATCAACTTCAAATGGTGAATCTCAATTTTAGCCTCTAGCAAATAAAGGTTATTTTGGTTGTCTCTCTTCAACCTTTTAAATCTAATTTTCTTTATTAGAGTTGGTCTTACCATTGCCCAATATTTCATGTGGATCTACATTGGGCACTACATAATCACCATATAATGAGAAAGTTTTTCTTTCACATTTTCCATCATAAAGAACCTTGAATATACTTCTAAATCTTCTCCTTCACCTTCCATGCATACCTCTCAATTGTCTTCTCCACCTACAAGATGTAATGTATCTATGTAAAGGTTAAATTTCTTTCCCACTTGGTCTTATGGACATGGACCAACATGAAGATCACAATAATCACTTCCATGAGGTAAGAAATTGAGCTCTCATATTTCCTTATACATAAACTCTAACATATATATATATGATATTGTAACAAAAATATTAAAATTATAGAGAAATAATACCAATCCTAATGAAGCTTAATGAACAATATAATGTCATAAAATCAAATAAAAATACCAAAATAAGTATGAGACTAATATACCTTAGGGAAACAAACTTTGGGTGAGAAATCTGGAATTGTGAGATAAATCTTACTTGGAAAGCACTCCAATAGAAATCATAATGGGTTTGAGCCTTGTAGATTTGATTTTATAGGTTCATCCACTCTAGTATCAATCTAAATGATCATTAACATATCTTATAACACCCCCCTTGATTATTTCAAAATTATTGTAAGAAAGTTTCTTTGGCTAGCTATTGTAACTAATCGATTCACCACATAGCGAAAAATAATATGTTTTCATTATTTTCTTGTCCATAGAATCTTGCAAATGAATTATTTAAACCACAAATAAATAAAAACTATTTAACTCATCAAAATGATTCAATATGATTTTTTAATGCAATTAACTAGAACTTCTCCTTTTTCCTTTCTTATTTTCCAATTTCCAAAGTCTGTCATAGAACATTATCATGGAAATATTCACTCATTGAATTGAAATAAAAAGCAACTAGGAAATAACCAATCATAAATTTTTACGATCATGCAATCATTGTTCAACCACAACACAACTAGACTATATAATTTCCACCAATTCAAATATAAATTAATTCAAGGTCTCATAGGACATATCTTTGTAATGTCATAAATTTGCACTAGATGTAATTTTCCATTACACAACATCCCTACCTTAGCTTACAATACAAAATTAGATGTCACCCTTCAAACCCTTCTTTTAACCTTGTCACCACTTATTCAAAATCTTGGACACATAGCCTAGATGACCAAGGACACATATGAGTTGTAGAGACATGTGTGTGACACACACTTGTCCCACAAATCAACATATGCATAGAGTTCCATTGAGGCATTACAATCTGTGACCCTTGTAGTGTAACACCTAATTCGACCACCCAATCATGCCAAAATTTGACCATGCTAGTTTAAACTTCATTTAATAGAGCTTCATTTTGGGTCTTCTAAATTTAGTTCTTGGATTCTACACTCATTTTTAGTTCTCCTTATACACAATTGATCTCCTACATATCTTATTGTTAGATTAGGATAGTTTTCAATACTTTGGATTTTATTATCTTTGATGTTCAAACTTCATTCCATTGGGCTCTAACTTCATAGCTTTAAAGGGGGTCTCTTCATCTCACTTATTTTTTCATATTTTAATTACATATCATAGATTCTTGATCACTCTCTCACAATATTATAATGTTTATTACATGTTTATATTGTCTTTATGATTATCTATCACCATTTTTTCTCATCTATATCAACCATTTTCGATGTGGAAACACCAAAACATAGATTTGATCGACGGAGGTCTTCAAACAATCACCCAACAAATTTCTTCATTTTCATGTGTGTAGGTTTGTAGGATAATAGAGTGGTCTATTGGCTTCATCATCTCATATCCACCACAAGGTCAATCCTTTCCCTTCTCTTTCATCTCTTGTTGTTTTCATAATATAATTGTACTTTTCATAATTTGTTAATATTATATTTTATACTATGTCATCTTAGTTAATTTTTTTTTTCTTGAATTATGTCTTCATTCATACTCTGTTCATAAGAGAAGTACACACGTTGTGCATTTGTCCTCTAGTTGCACTATCATTCTTGACCCATGTGTGCCTCTTAGGAAGTGAGCTCGCAGAGCTCAATATTTTACCTTTGTAGTGTGCTCTTTCAATTTTTATAGTTAAAATATTATTTCATACTAATGGTTAATAATTATTCTAAGTTTCTTGCATCTAATATATTAGTTCATTAGCGTCTTTTATCATTTAGTTTGTCTTGGTCCCCTAGCTCACTAGGGCACTATTATAAGTTAGGTGACACAAGGGATGGTTAAATCCTTCGAGACTTTAATTGGTCTTGAGGTTAGTGAACTTTTCCTTCTCCATATTTTGGTGAACTCAGCGTGAAGCTTACAACTTTTAAATCTGTTAAGTTCATCTGGATTTGTGAAACCTGTTGATCTTCATGACATAGACCAATGTAAGAATTGTGGTAAGATCTTTTAGATCCAGTATTACTCTAAACTAGATTAGTCCAACTAGACTGGGTCTCATATTCATGGGGAATATGGATCCTAATGACCACATTGGACCTCAATAGGCGGATCCAAGAATTATATACACAAGCTAGCTCTCCTCTTAAATCCTCTCCTATAGTGGATAAAAAATATTCTCTTACTATTGATTTTGACAAGATTAAACCCTCAAGGAGAATCTAAGAGATTTTGAGAAGTTTCTCCAAAGACAAGACATTCACACCAAGGTTAGGAATTTTGTTTGCAATATGAGAGAATTATTAATTCCAGACAAGCAATTCCTCAAGATGCTCCTTGTTGCAAGGTGCACCCCACTGGTCTCTTTATGATGTGCACCTTAGTTCTTGGGTTCATAACATGGATTAACTACCGATGGTGTTCTTTAAGTTTATTGGTTGTATCAGGCATTAATAGGTCAATATTTTAGTGCAACAATAACAAATAATTGGTGTCAGAGCCTAGGTAATGGGTACAAACCCCACAATTTCACCAAGGGGAATTGTTCCAGGGTGTGTTCCCTTGGTTTCCACATGATATGTAGCACAAAAATTGGGTTTGTGACAAATCTTAATCACCTCTTTTTCTCTATAATTCTAGTGGTTGTATCAAGAATTTACAAGTTGATATTTTGGTGAGACAACATGTTAGCATTGAGGAACACTGAGAGGAGGGGGTGAATCAGTGTTTGGTACTTTTTAACTTTACTTACCTGATTACACAAACATAAGCTAACCAAAACTAAAAGTAAACAAATAACACATAGAGAAAACATCCACAAACTCATGACACCATAATTTCTATGTGGAAACCCGATTAAGGGAAAAACCACAGTGGGGATGGAACCCACAATTATCTCTATAGAAATATAGATAAACTAGTTAAGGAAAATAGTACAAAATGGGAATTTACTCTCATTTAGACGCACTTCTTAGAGCTCACTTCTCAGTTACAAAATAGGGATACAACCCTTAGAAAGAACATTCCTTACAAAATATATATTAGACTATAATCCAAGATGATGAACTAAGTGTAAGGTGGAAAATATGATGGGTTTAGAACAATGGGAGTTTGCACATAAAAGAGACCATAAACCAATATTTAACACAAACATGAAATTCTAATGATATGGACTATAAATCTGGAAATACTTGCAGATAAAATGAAATACATACCTCATAACATAGCATATCTGGAAATACCTGTACCAAGTTTCTAGAAATTCTGCAACTAGATTTGGGATGGAAACACAGAGACGAAGAACACCCATAATTTTTTTTCTTTTTTGTACCAGGTTGACCTTGACCCAAATGAAGGTCGACCTTGACTTGCATAGTTCTGATGAAAATTCTATTCGCGGATCCTAAAAGTGTGCCAAAAATGGTATCCGAATATGCTCTGTAATTCACTATTTCATACCTGTACCCGCAAGAAAAATGGTTTTTTTTTGTTGGGGGAGGGATTTTCCTTAGTCAAACCCCAATTTAGGAATTAACATTGAAATCAAAACTGAAATGGAGAATGCTATCAAGTAGTAGAAGTAGATCTAACAACGAAGCTATGATTTTCAATAGATATGCAATTGTATTTGAAATGTAAACAAGTGTGTTAATATGAAAGCTTAGACTCAACATCAAAAACCATAAATGTAAATCAAGAGCTCCATGATTGTATGCTTGGAATCTACCTTGAAGGAAGAATGAATGAATCTTGAGGATGAACAAAGGATCTTGAAGGACAATTACACCACCATGATGGATAGATCTAGAGTTTGAATGATGAACCTTGAATACTTGAACCAAATCCCTTCAAATGCTTGAATTATTGAATCCTTGATCTTCAGTGGAAAACTTGAATGCTTGAGAATAATGGATGCTTGAGAGTAGAACAATGGATGTTGATGATCCTCCTTAGATTTCTTGATCTTGCTTGCTTGATTATTGATTTTGATGGATTGAAATGAGAGAAGGATTCCTTATATACTAGTCTAGGGAACAAACTTCTAGAGAGGTCGACATATGAGAAATAAATTCCCATTAGCCCTATACCCCTAGGAGTGGACCTAAATTAAATATATTTTAAGAGTCACCACTTCAAAACCTGAAACAGTCGACTCGGAAGTGGAAAAATAAACTTTTGAGTCTCTCCCCGCAATCGGAAAACTTTTTGATGAAAAAGGGGGACCTGGGTAAAGGTTTAGGCCAACCCTGACCTAGGTTAGGGTTGAGGTCGACCTTGACCTAGGGGATTTGAGACCCCTAGAAAATATGCCAGATGAGGAAAATAGTGCCTGGAGAGGCCCACTCAGAGCCCTAAACAAGCACATAAGCTAGAAAAGGGGAAGAAAATAGAGGACAACATGATGATGGCCTAGAACGCCCCCTAAGGAGGGCTAAATGTTCTTAACATGGAATTGATTCCATTTTAAGATGATACACTAAGAAATAACATCACATATGCAAAAATAGTTCCATGCAAGTTCAATACACAATTTCTCCACAATAGTCAATAAAACCTCTAGTTACTAATCCTTCACACATAAAATAGGTAATCATATCATATATAATATCACTAATGATCACAAGAACTCGAGCTTATAGACCGATCATCAAGATATAATAAGTTCACTGTCGGCTCCAATAACAAAATGTGTAATGTGTGAAACATTGAGTAATACATTGATCAAATATCCATGCTAACTTAGACCAAGATTTTAATATCATGTAACATGTCATCTCTACCAGAATCTAAGATTAAACCGATTAGATCATCGATCCAATAGGATCATTGATCTATCCAACTTTTGACTATCTTTGTCTTCCACACTTCTTTGACAACTCGATAATGAGAATATCAAAACTTAACTAAAACATAATATCAACTACTGTGAATATAGGATACCGTAGAATGTACCTCAAACAATCTTCATCTATCTTCACAACTTATAATTCAATTGAACGTCTTCATACCGAACCTATATGTCATTGCCTATTCTTTCATACTTAGCTAATTTTACATTCTATCCTTCTTATATCAAAATATGTTGGGTTACCAAATGAAATGAGTGTAGTTTACATGAATGACAACATACAATCAATCTTTAATAGTGCCTCTTGCCCAATTCTCTCCCCCTTTGGCATTGATGGAAACACTTAGAGAAAAATGACTAAGTGCTCCAAGCAAAATGTCATTCTCCAAAAATTGTCTATCCCAACCAAAAATTTGTGCTCCCCCTGAGCTAATCAACTCATTTTCCTCACCTTTTCTCTCCCTCTTTGACATCAATGGAAAAGTTAGGGAAAAACTCCAAAATCCCACTATCAAAATCCTATATCATCTGCTTATGTACATAGATGTGCAAAATATATTTACAAAGGTTTGAAAATATCAGAAAAATTATTCCTTAGAACTTCAAAATCAACATCTTAACTTTTCTTTATGCTTTTAACAATCTGAATCAACCCGCAAAATGCATAAGCTAGTTTCTCTATCTCAACTACATCATGTGCATCTGGGAACTCATAAGATACAATTGCTTCCTTCACACCTCTTGACATAATGTCAAGCTTTGGAACAATCTAACTTACCACGAACTCTCTAAGTCTTCCCTTAACTCTTTCCTTCTTTGTGACAAGGGTCTTGATTTTATCATTGATTTTAGTCACCTAGGTTGAGTGAGCCGATGCTAATTCACTCAGAGGATCATATCCTTGGGATATATCAGACAATTTAGCTTCACTTTTTCTGACAATTTTATCAATATCAACTACCCACTTGGGGTAATCAATACATGACTTATATACCTTACTTCCTTCTCCCTAAGAATATTTTAGTTGTTGAATAGAAAATCCCAAGGATTTTTAATCTCATGCAATCATTACATTCAGCTAATTAAACTTGTTAGTATTTACCTCATTTTGTACCTTCATCATTGCAAATTTTTCAAGAGTAAAAATGTGTATCAACTGCATCCAATAATCCTTCCAGATGAGTAGATGTAGAATCATTCTGGTCTATCTTTAAATTTGGCATGATTCTTCCCAAGACTTCTAATGCTCTAACAATTTTTTTTCTTTCTCATATGTTTGTAGTATCCTCTCTCTTACCTTATGCTAGGTCATCAATGCAAGTCCTAACAATTGTTTCAAACTGAGTGTAACTAATTTAATATGACCCTGCAAGGTTTGCATTGATTCTAACTTAGTGATGTCATCCTTTATCAATTTGGTTAATGCGTCATCAATTTATCTCACCTTATCAGTATGTTCAACCTCAACCTATTCACTCTTCTCAGGAGTCTTCTCATCCATAGGAATATGTTCTACTATGACATCCTCATCTTCTTGACTAGCATCAAGTGTCATCTTTGCATTGGTATTATCTATGTATGTTCCATCATGAGGTTTTTCCTCTATATCATCCTTAGCTGCTTCTACTTCTTCTTCCTCACTAAGACATATTCTCCTTCTCTTATTATAGCCTTGTAGTTACTAACTCTAGGAATGTTTGCTTCATCATCATCTTTTGAGAGTGTGACTGGTACACCAGATATAAATACATCAAGTTCCTCATCTATATCTCTATAACCTATTTGCATTTCTACTTTCTTCTCTACCATAGGAGGTATTTTAGACTAATTCTCCAACATGAATTTACTTATGAATTCTTATGTTTCCTCAACTACTTCATCACTATTTCCACTCATAATTAGGTTTATTTTTGTTTTATTCAATAGTTCCATTTTTTGCATCAATTATAGTGTTTAATTCTTCCTTAGAAATGACTGGACATAGTTTAGTAATCACTCCTCTAATCCTCTTATCTTTCTCTAGTGTTTTCAGTCTCCTAGCCTAAATATTGTCAAATAAATCATCAGGGATGTCCCCTTTTATCTCAACTAGTGTTCTATTGTACTTATTCAAATATAATACTACTCCTTCTAACTTTCTTTTCTCTTCCTCATTAAACTTGTCATGGTATCTTTTCAATTGAACTAATATGACATGCTTTGTCATATTCAAAAGTACATCATCCAATGTGAATTGGGGTTTACTAGTGACAACTGGTGTAGGAATCTTTATCCTCACAAATATTTCTTCTTTTGTACCTTTGGTCCTTATCTTCTTCTTAGAATCATGTAAGTTAGTAGAATCATCTCTATCATCTTCTTTGTCTCTCTTCCCTTTAGGCTTGAGTATTTTTTCTTTTTGATTCAGTAACTTCCTTCTATTTTACTATTTTTGATGGTGTGAACTTCAATGTAAATGGCTTGGGTGTCATTGTCTTCTTCTCTGGTGGCCTAGCAGATGCCTTCACCAAAATTCTAGTATATATGCCTCTTGACGATGGAATGAATGGTATGTGGGGGTGGTGCATCATCATCAACATTGATTGTCTACTCTACTACTAATTTATTATTTTCTTATTTATACTTTGTCCCAGCTTCTGCCACCTATTGTTTGGTAAAACCCATTCTTTCTCCCATGATTTCAACTTCTTTTCTGACTTTCCTCTTCATAGCTAACTTGTTCACCTCAAGATGTACCTCAAGACTCTTTTATTTATAGGTAGTCAATCTCTTTTCATTTGTGTCAATTATTTTCTTTAGTAGATCCTCCACAAGTGCTTCTACAATTACTAGGTCAACCTCATATCCCATCAGTAAGATCCAAGAAGATCTTGGCTCTGGACCGCTTCCATCTTCCATTCATCAATCTCAACCATGAAACAAATTGTATCTTCATACTTTTTAACTAAGTGTCTCAAAATCCTCCACCTCAACTGCATTTTTTCTTGAAAGGATTTGAAGTATACCCTAAGAACACTTATCCTAGATGATTTCTTAAGCATTAGATAATAGTTTGTGATTTGTTTTGTAATGGGAATATCCTTCTTTCATTTAATGTTACCAAACCTTGGAAAGTGGTTCATAAAGTAGAAAAAGATGTAAATTACCAGTGATCCATACTTGAAAATATTAATTTTTGTCCTTCTTTATCTTTGCTAAGTTTTTCATAATATTCATCCTAAGAGCTTCACATATATCATACTGAATTCCTTTCTTCACCATTCGGTAAGATGTATAAATTATAACTTAATCCCATTAACTTAATACCATTTGGTTAAGATGTATAAATTGTAGCTGAATCATCTTCTTCTCCTATTGTATCTCAAGGTGCCTCAGGTGCGGATACTTTTCTGCAGTGTGAAGCTAACAGATTGTGAAACTCCTTATTTTTATTGCCTCCTTCACATTTTGGAAGTGGGGGTTTGTTCCATGATAATTAACTGGCCCTGTTTAAGGTATTTTTTGGGCTAATATTTTGATGCAAGTACTTGACATTATACTCATTCTCTTATGATACTGAGTGGTTTTTATATCAGGTGGATAGTTCACTCGCGACTGTTAAATGAAGATGAATGTCTTCTTCTTCTCTTTGGTGGGATTTTTTTTTTTGCTTCTTCTTGCCAAGAAGGTTTTTTCTGCTCCAGTTTTGGCCTCACCAATGTATTCACATGCACATTTGCACATTAATTTGTGCTTTAAAGATGTAAATGGGTGTTGGGTTTTACATGTTGTAATTGGGCCTTCAATTAGCTTTGGGTATCATGTAGTTTAGGTTTGGATATATATCATTCTCTTTTTTGTAATCTTTAGAAATGCAAATGTGCATTTTCATTATGTATTGGGGATTTATTATGTAAATTGTAATTAGGTCTGATAATGGCCTTGGGTTTTTGGGTAGCCTAGGTATTTTTCAGATGATCAAATGTTGATCTTTGTATTATAATGGGTTATTATCAGAGTTTTTCTTTTCTGGTTCTTTTCTCCGAGAGCCCTTTTTGAACCAGTTGATTAATATTAATATAAATATAAAGTTTTGCCAAGAAAAAAGATGTATAAAGTATAGTGTTGGAGATGGAATTCTCCCTGTTGGAATGATAAACATTGTAATTGAATACCATAGAAAAAAAATTCACATCTTGTTCCTTGATATTATTAACAGTCATTTCTATTTTTTTCGACTGAGACTCAGTCATCTCTATCACTAGGTCTTTTCAAATTGATCTTAGAGTCATAACTTCACCACTTTCATAGAATCTAGTTATAGCTTCCAAAACCTCCCTAGTAATCTTGTAGGGCTTATCCAACCATATGAATTGATCATGTATCCTACTCAAAATGATTTATATCCATTTTGGTTCATCAAAAGTAATGAAATCCATAATCTAAGAGATTCTCATTGTTTCCAATGATTCAAATTCTTCCTTCAACTTCCCTTCTTTAGAAAGTGACTCATATTCCTAATGAATTTCATTCTCTCCTAGCTCCTTGATGGCACAATAGATGTATGCCCCAATATCTTCTACATGTAGAACTCTGTATGAAACTTTACAAAATGCTCCCTATGGATCATCCTCCATGGATTTGTGGGGGTATTTCTTGAAAATGGTACGAGGTCTAACCTTGAAATCTATTATCATAGATGTATCCATAGTTTTGAAATAATTGAACAAACTTTGAGATGGTAAATACCTTTTTATGTCAACGGTAGTGTTTGCAAATTAGATCCTTGAAATCCTCTTCAATCTTCACTCAAATCACCTTAGATAGTTCTCTAAGCTCATTTGAAAGATAACATGGTGATAAATTATGTAGTTGAATACCCTTTTATTCCTTCACACACTTTATAATTCAAATGAAATAAATGCATTGAACCCTAGTTTAAAAATTTGTAACTGCCAGTGATCAAGATTTTGCCTACAGTCCTAATATTGATAAAAAACTATCAAGGGTATGTTTGTTTGGTTCCAAATTTAATTCTCCATGTATCTTCATCCATCTCTTCCACTGATCCTTTAAATTTAGGTGTATGGTAAGGATTTTCAATGAATACTTCCCCTTAGGTCTATGACCTAATTAGTTTTCTAAAGAAATATTCACACCAAAAATTGGTGTGATATATCCAACAACATTAATCTATTCTTTCCTAACCCATGTCTTGCTCATTTCCTTCCTCACTTCATTTGGATCAACAATTTTATTTTCTTTATCATTTTACATCTTATTTCTTTCTTCCAAACATCTTGTACTTACATTAGCTTTGTTGTATCTAAAATTTCTTGCAATGTGACCAGAATTATTACAGCTAAAGCATATGACATTTGAGTTTAATACCTTGAATTCACCTAATTTTTTATTATTCTACATTTCTTTATTTTGATTAACAGGTTTTGAAGGGGCCCCGAAACTTTGTACAAATTGGTCATAAAATATAATAAAAAAAGAACTCTAAAATGGAATAGTTCAAGACCATAGCAAGGGTTTTACAATAGGCTCCCTCAACTTGGAAAAAACAAAAACCAACAGCCCTGAAGCTTCCAGCAAATAGAAAAAATAAATCCTTCCCACTAAGGTCCAACTGCCCGCGAAGAAAAGCCCAAGAAATTTTATTTCTTCCCCATTTGGGAATGAAGGGACATATCAAATGAGGGAAGATGTTCATATTTTTTCTTTTTTCCTTTCATAGAAGTCCACCCATCTTCCACTTTCTTAGCCAAATCCTGCCAAGAAGTCGAATCAAGAACCGAAACACCCAAATTCTGAGAAACAAGAGATTGTCCCAGGATAGGGCAGATGTTTAGATTCTACATTTCTTTGTTATGTGCCCAATTTTATTGCATTTGTGACATGTAATATTATTTTTGTTCACATTATTGTTCAATTTAACTCTTCATTCACTTTCTTTGTGTCCATAGTTTCTACAGGTATAACAATAGCTAGAAAAATATATGGCATTAGGTATACTTATGCATTCCTTCACTCTATGAATAGATTTTTTACATGTAAAGCATCTACCATTGAAGTTTGGTTATCTCATAGGGGTCTTCTTAGGTTCTTTAGTATGATTCTCTGATGAATTGATTTGTTCTCCTAATCCAGAGCTTTCTCCTTTCTCAAAGCCAATTCCTTTTGTATCCCATTTAGGTCTTTGTCTCTCAAGCTTCTCATCAAACTTCATTGTACTAGATTTGAATTTTTCTTTGAATTCATTAGATGCAATAAACTCACTTCTCATAATTTCATTGACTCTTTCAAGTTCTTTCTCATTATGCTTGACTTCATCAAGATCAAGACACATTTGTCCAATCTTACAATTCAATTTGTGGCATTCATCTAATTTGTCTTTTAGGGATTTTTAAAAATGTTCCCGATTCTTTTTCTTTTCCTCAATTTCTTTAGCCATTTTCATCATCATGGCTTCCATCTCATGTTTAAATTTATCTTTTTCTTTCACAAAATTCTCACACTAGTCATATTTATCCTTAATGGATGATGAATCATTAGTGCTTCCTTTCAACTTCAACTCCTCAACAAGATCTTTCCTCTTTTCTTCTATATTTATTCAGATGATCCTTGAAAATTTCTATAAAGATTCCTAATTCTTTGAGTTTCTCCTTCAATTCAATATTTTTAGCATTTGATTTATCAACATCCTTAAGTGCATTCAAGATTTGTTTTTGAATACTACAAGAAATTGTTGAATCACCCATCAAGACCTTCCTCAAGATGGTAGACTTCTTTTGAGGTACAAATCTCTAATACCAATTATTAGTATTGAGGAATACTGAGAGGGGGGATGAATCAACATTCGACACTTAAATTTTTTTATTTGATTGCATAACCATAAGCTAAGAATAATGAAAAATAAACAAAAAAAATAGAGAAAATATCCAAAAACTCATGACACCATTATTTTTGCACCGAAACCTGGTTAAGGGAAAAACCACGATAGGGATGGAACCCACAATTAACTCTACAGAAATATATAGATAACCTAGTTAAGGGAAACAATACAAAATGAGAATGCACTTGCATTTAGATGCACTTCCTAGACTCACTGCTTAGTTTAAAAGAGGGATGCAACCCTTAGAAAGAACACTGCTTACGAAATATGTATTGGACTATAATCTTGGATGATGAATTGAGAAATAACATCACATATGCCAAAATACTTCCATGCAAGTTCACTAAACAATCTCTACACAATAGTTAATCAAACCTCTAGTTACTGATCCTTTGCATATACAACATTTAATCATATCATATCTAATCATCGCTATCACTAATCATCACAAGAACTCAAGCTTATATACCAATCATCAAGATATAATAAGTTCACTGTTAGCTCCAATAATAGAATGTGTAACGTGTGAAACCTTGAGTAATACACTGATACAATCTCCATGCTAAATTTTACCAAGATGTATATATCATGTAACATGTTGGATCTACCAAAATCTAAGATTAAACCAATCAGATCATCCATCTAGTAGGATCATTGATCGATCCAACTTTTGATTGTATTTGTATTCCACACTTCTCTAACAACTTGACACTCAGAATATCAAAACTTAACCAAAACATAATATCAACTATTTTCAAAATAGGATACCATAGAAAATACCTCTAACAATCTTCATCTAGCTTCACAACTTATAATTTAGTTGAACGTCTTCATACTGAACCTGTATGTTATTGCATGTTCTTCCATACTTAGTCAATTTTCTATTCTATCCTTCAATATATACAAAATATGTTGGGTGACCAATTGAAATGATTTTAGTTTCCATCAATGAAAACATAAAATCAATCTATAATAGTGTCTCTTTTTTAATACAACAACCAACATTCTTGTCATTAGGATGGATAGTAGATGATCATGTATCTCTTCCTCCTTTAATTCCCAAGGGAACCAATCAAATTTTGTCAGAGAACAGGTTTTTATTTTAATACTTATGGTGTCAATTCACATGATGAAATCAAATCCAAACAATAACTTATTAAACAACAACATTATTCCTAGTATTAATGTGAAAAAAAAATCCATTAAGACACAATTCATAAAACACCATTGTGAATATTGGATCTAGTCAAAGTGGTAGTGGTTCTAGACAAGGAAATAGTGCATCCTCTTCTCCCCCTAGTAGAGGAGGAAATCCATCCTCACGTCCACCACCTCACAATCTTGTTCTCAATACCATATTGCAAAATATGGTTAAATTGCAGTAACAATTGGAAAATTTATCTACCGTGACTAATCATAGTTCTTTAACTCCTTATTATCATCGAATTCCACTAACCATGCGATTTTTGAACACTCCACTGCTATAGGGTGTTGAATCCCTAAAGTTTTAAAGGTATAGAAATGATGGAGATCCACATATCCACATCAACTATTTCCTAACTCAATGCAATGATTACCATAATGTGGACTATGTGTTGCTTAAGCTATTCTCACAGTCCCTCAAAGGAACTTTTATGGAATGATACAACTCTCTTCCAGACTATTCTATTAACACTTTTGATCACTTCATGGATACCTTTCTTACTTAATTTTAGGCTAACATACGTAGAAAGGTCACTATCACCAACCTTTTTCATTGCAAGAAGAAGCCAAATGAGAAGATAGTTGATTTTATCTCAAGATATCAGTCTATCTCTAGGAAGGTTATGTATGCCTTACCCTGATGATAACCTCTAAATGATGTTCATTAGGAATATGCAAATGAAATTGAGGGAAAATATTTTGTTGAATAGGTGTCTAAATTTCACAAGACTTTGTAGTGCTTTAACAAACTATCAACATATCATGGCTAAGTTTTGGGATACTTCCTCAAATGCCTATGGTGGATTTCTTTCTTCTGGCGGGTCTTGAAATAAAAAGGTTGTGGCTAGACTCGTGGCACTCCCATGACCATTAGAAATGAATCTTTTTTGATAGAATAATAATAAATTCAAATGTCTACTAAGCTATCTAACTCTTATGTGATTATTATGCAAAGGTTATTGAAAGACAACTTGGTAAATCCCCCTCAAATTTGAACCCTTCCAAATAGTTTCCCATACCCTTGTTAGAATGATGGGTCAAGGTACTATTAATACCATTGTGTTCCTAGCCAAGGAATTGAACATTTTGTATGTATTTAATATCTTGTCCAAGGCCACATTAAAAATGGTGTTATCTGGATAAATGAGAGGAAACCAAAGGCAAATAAGTTTGTGGACAAGGAAAATAACAAACCAAAAATATACATTGCTCCTTTTCCACCATATTGATTAAACTTCATCATTTCTTCATCATCATCCCCTCCTTCATTGATAGTCCCTATGTTAACATGGTGACAATCACTCCTATCTTGACACATTCTTGGAGGGTGTCTAAAATGGGTATCACTTTCACCTCTCTTGATGAGCCATACAATGGAGATCCCTCTCCCCTCTATGTACCAGAATCAATCAATGGTGTCTTTGTAAAAGGCATCTTGGTTGATCATATGTGTTGGTTTGACCTTAAAATTAAGGAAGGTACTCTTTGAAAATAGTCTAAATCATGTGAGATATGATGATTATTTTTCCACCATCCAAATACATGATGGATTGTCACGTCCCCCTTTAAGGTCCACCATCTTGAAAATCAAAGTAGGATCCAAGGTAGTCTTCTTGAATTTTTTTGTGATTCCTAAATCATACCTCTTTAGGGTCAAGATAGGTATCCCTTGGCTGGTCTCCATGGGATTCGTACCTTAAATTGTGCATAAGTGCTTGAAGTTTCCATTCATACAATCCAAGACACTATTTATCCCCCTTTTGTGTCCCATGGGGGATTTTTGTTTGATCATTTATGGCCTACTTTGGTAGGGCCCTTGCATCCCCAAAAATATGCATCATTCCTCGCTTGTCAAAAGTATAAGGTCGGGGAACTAAACTTAAAATCTATAGTTCCTATCTTTTATCCTCTTGTCTAGCCCTCCCATGAGGCTCAACGTGCTTCATCCTCTATGTCTTCTTTTTTGGGGACTTAGGAAAATTAGGCTCCTCATAGAAAGCCTCCTCATGCATCAGAACCTTTGGTGATATCTTATTTTCCCACATTTGAACCCAATGCTAGCAAGGGAAAGGAACCCATGTTGTCTAAATCCAAGGTGTACCTACTTTTCTCCATCTTGATCATTGCATAGATACCTTTCCCTACTATTTATGGAAAGGATAATAAGACATCTAAGACTACACCCTCTCCTTTAGAACTTGCCCCTCAATATTTGAGGGCATCCTTAGTTCTTCCTACTATCCCCAGGGAAAAAAGAGGAAGGATTCCCATGATTGAGCCAATAGTTATTATGTCAATTACACCTCCTGCTTCATTGGTGACGACCTCTTCTTTTTCGGCAATGACATCGACAATCACTCCTATGGAGAAAGATGCCATTGAGCCTTCATAGGCTTCTTAACTGAGCTCAAATATACATCAAAACCATCTTGCACATGAGTATAAGCATCATCATTGATAGAGGGATTTGATATGTGAAGTTTTTGCAAGGATGAAAGGTGCATCTTTAGACCATGTGTCTATTGCTTCTACTTCTGCTCCTAGCCCTGTTCCTACTTTTTCCTTAATTTCTCTAGCATTTCACCCTGTAACCTCTTCCTTTTTTCTTCTCCCTACATGGAGAGTGACCATTGGGCCTCATGCCAAGAAGTTCCAACTATTTATCTCTCTATTTTGGGATCAACCACTCATTAGATTATTGCCAGATATCTTGTCATTTTGTGCACCCACGAACATACACACCTATGTGGTGTCTAGCACAATGATGTCCTCCCAACCTATTCCATCTCCATCCCCTAATCACTACCCTATCTTCCCAAGAGTACTCAAGGATGTTGTAGTGCATCAAAGGGCTTCACCTTCATCCTTTAAGAGGAAGTTTGAGTAGGGCCATATGTTAGTGTTCCATCATCGTGATTCCACTCTATAATATTATCTTTTTGTTTTGGTTCTCATAGTAGAGAAAGCTCCTAATTATCCCAAGCTTGTATCCACCCCTTTTGCAGAGGTCATTGAAGTGTCTTCTACATCTACACCTTAGCATGGGTTGTCTACAAGCTATGTGGATTATTTGTTTCACTTTCCTAAGGAGATTTCAATGTTGATGATGGTCTTTACATGATCCATCTCACTCACCTCAGTGGACCTTCTAGATGAGAATGTTGAAGTTGTTGTGTCCTGAACTTTGGCTACTAGTGGGACACCCAGGTCTTCCATAGAATCCATGCCATTGTAATCTTGACCTCCATCCCCATATGATCAAGACTGGGAGGAAAATGATATGTTGGTGGATGACCTATGATGGTAGTACTTGCTTCTACATAATTATATTAGAGTGTGTTTCTATGTGTTCTATAGTGCTTCTCTTTCAATGTTGTTTCCTCTTGGAGGACCCTTATACTCCACTGGTACTTGGAAAAAATAGGTTATCTATTTTACACCTTCTTTCATTTTTTATATTATTCTTCTATCTATCTACTTTGATTTTTTATATTTGGGGATGATGTAAAGTATTGGGGGAATTTGTTGACCTTTTTTAAATTTTTCTTCATGTGTTATTCTTTAGATCCAAGACATGGTTGGCCATGATGAAATACCCTTGAGAGGATGTATATCACTCTTTTAGGTTTTGATGTTAATTCATCAAATCCCCCTATCGTTCCCTATCGTATGTCTATCTACCTTTTTCTATGTGTATTGGCAATATCTAATCTCACCCTATGGTATACCTACTAGCTCTTGCTACGTGTACTGAAATGATCTAAGTCATCCTATCACATGACAATCTAGATTTTTCTACTTGTGTCAGCTTATGTCTAAGCTTCCCTATCATGTGATTGTCTATGCTTTGCTAATAACATTGGCACGCCATATAGATCCATTCTATCATGTGACTATCTAAATTTTTCTATTCACATCGACACAAATCTAAAGTGTCCATATCATGTGAATATCTATCTTTTTGTACTTGTATCAATGCACTATCAAAATTGCCCTATCATATGGCTATTTGGCATAACACAACTTTCTACCCCATACTGACATACTATCAATGGTCTTTTTCTATAATTTGTCTTCATTATCTATCATGCACATGTATAGCTTGTGTTTTGGATGCAACTCAATAATAATTTAGGGGTTTCTCACTAGGGCCAACCCCATGTGGATGAAATCCCCACAGGTAAGTTAAGTTAGTTATTTCTACTTTAGCTCTCATTCTCTTATCGTGATATGCTTGCTAAAGTGGGGGCAAAATGTAATATCATGGATTGCACCACAATGTAATTTTTCATTTTGCAATATCCCTACCTTAGCTTAAAATAAAAAATTCCACACTACCCTTCACACCCTTCCATTTAACCTTGTAACCAATTGTTTGAAATATCAACCACATGGCTTGGACAACTCAAGATGCTTAAGTGTCATAGAGACATTTGTGAAACACACACTCTTCCTATGAACTTGCATCCATGTAGAGTTTTATTGAGGCATTAAAAAATACCACTCTTGTAATGCAGTACCCAATTCCACTACCCATTGATGCCCAAATTTGACCATTCTAGTTTAAACTTCATTTGGAGCCTCATTTTGGGTCTTCTAAATTCACTTATTTTTTGTTCTCCATCTACACACTTTATCTCCTACACAACTTGTTATATTAGGATAGTTTGTATCACTTTGTATTTGATCATCTTCCTTGTTCAACCTTCATTCCATTGGGCTCTAGCTTCGTAGCTTAAAAAGATTCTCTTCATCTCACTCATTTTCATATTTCAATTTCATATCATAGATTCTTGATCACTCTCACAATATTATCATTTCTATTGCTTGTATATCTTATCTTTACGATTATCTATCACTATTGTATCTCATCTATATTGACTGTTGTGGAGGTGGAAATGCCAAAACATAGATATGATTGAGGTAAGTCCACAAACAACCACCCAACAAATTTCATTTTTTGAAGTGTCCATGTTTATAGGAGAATAGAGTGGTCTATTAGCCTTATCAGCTCATATCCATCATAAGGTCATTATTTTTCACTTTTCTTTCATCTCTTATTGTTTTCATAAAATAATTGTACCTTACATATTCTTTTAATCTTCTATTTTATAATATGTCATCTTAGTTAGTTTTTTTTGTTTTTCTTGAATTGTGTGTTGTCCTTCATATAGGATGTATACATGTCACGCTATCATCCTTGTCTCATGTGTGCATCTTGAGAAGTGAGCTTACAAAGCTCAACATTTTATCTTTAGGGTGTCCTCTTTCAATTTTTGTAGTTAAAATATTATTTCATATTAATGGTTAATAGTTATTCTAAATTTCTTGCATCTAATATTTTAGTTCAGTATTATCTTTTATCATTTAGTTAGTCTTAATGCCCTAGCTCACTAGAGCACTAGTAGAAGTGAGGTGGCCCAAGGGACAATTCATCCTTCGAGAGTGTCATCAGTTTTAAGGTCACTGACCTTTCCTTCTCCGCAATCTTACACTCAATTTTAGTATGATATGGTTTAAAAAAATACATTACATCAAATTTAATAGCTTTGATATAACCACTATTGGGGTACTTACTAAGGTGTAGAAATAATCATGTGCCTACACAATTCACACATAAAGCATACTGACATATTTATATATTATACCTAAAGAAATGTAAAATCGTCCAATCAGATAGAATATTTAATAAATCATACAATAATCACATCTAAATAAATACATACAAATTTACCTCATCCATATACATAAATATGATAATCATTAACATCTAGATGAAAACATGTTGGTATCAATGTCCATCTATGAACATATATATTTCCACCTGAAGCAAGCTTCTTTTTGGGTCAATTTTATTGGTCTAGCATGTTTTCATGACTTTAGAGAACTCTTTCTCATCACGACTCAAGTTCCAAACTCTATTAATATGAATGAAAATACAAGGTTTATGGGTCAATATCCTATATAGACAATTGGCCTTAGAATTTAGGAGAGGGGAACCATCTAACCATTTAAAGTTCTAGTAATCATCACAGTTTTCCATGATTTTAATTAGATTCCTCAACATTTTAAGGGCTTTCATAATTACAAAATAAATTTTTTTTTATTTCTACCTATATTAAAATTAGATTGCATTTCCTCCCATGATTTAATCATGTAATTATGGAAGATATCTTTGATCATGGAGATTCCTTTATTGTTTCATTTCTTGGTCAAACAACCTTGTAAGAGAGACAAGAGTTTATTCCTATGTATCACATTTCACCATAAAGACCTATAGCCAACTACTTTATTTTGGTCCTCCATGATGGCTTCTCTTCCCTGAATTCTATCTCTACATAGCTCCTCGGCCCTCCAAATGCTTTAAAAAACCTTAGATCCTTATTGTATAACATTGACTTTTCCAAGTGCTACTTCTTGAATATGTAAAATTTTCCATTGTCTAGCTTTTCTTGGTACTGCCTTTTGCAGGTTGGCCCTGATTAGGGCTTTCCAAGGTTCATTACCATCAATTTTTATATCCATTTGGAAGAAAGTGCTACCCCTTGCAACCTTAAGTCCCTCGGACCAAGACACCCTCATTCTTGGCAAGGTAGTGCCATTCCCACTTTACAACATGTCTCATCTTATTCTCTTTACCATTAGACCACAAATACTATCTAATGAACTTCTAAATTTTATTACTTTGATAATATGCAAAGGATGAAACTGAAGCAAAATAAATTATGTGGGAAGAGAAAATTTTCTAAATACTATTTTTTAAAATTATATGTATGTAAATTGCATAAGATCTAATGTTGTGACTATCTAGGTCATTGGTTGTATGCATTAATATTTTTTTGGTACTTGATACTCAATTTTTTTAATAAAAAGATTTTTACTCTTGGCACTATATCCATTTACCCTATGATAGTGTTGAAGACTATTCAATTTGAGATAATAGCATGAGAACAAGTCTCTGTATGTTCACTAATTTAGAAATAAATCCAAGCCAATGAAGATGGCTATGAGGGCCTTTTTGGTATTTCATCAAGTCCTCATATTGCACATCTTCATCCATCTGTAAAGATATTCTAGGAAATGTACTAGTGTATTCTTATGCACTTTGTTCATATTTTCTTTTCTAAAAATTATAATTGCATACAAAGTTCATGTTTATGACAAACGAGATAATATTATTGCTTGATCAATTATTTAAATTGATTCCATAAACTTATGGGAGATTGTTTTTTAATCCCATATAATACAACAGACTCTCAAGACAAATTTTGAAACCATGAAACCTTTTAAATATCATACTAGCCAATTTATAAAATATTTTGTTCTAAGGTACAATACTGTATACTAAACTATATACCTCCAATTGTATCAACCAATTGACAATATTCTTGGCATACACATCAACTTGAAATGATGAATCTCAATGTTAGCCTCCATTAAATATAGGCTTGTTTGGTAGTTTGTCTACAAACTTTACAGTCTCCTTTTCTTCATTGGAGTTTGTCTTACCATTGTCCAATATTTCATGGAGATCTACATTAGGCATTGCATTGTCACCATTTATTGAGAAAGTTTTTCTTTCACATTTTTCATTATAAAGAACCTTGAATCTACTTCTAAATGTTCTCCTTCACCTTCCATGTGTACTTCACAATTGTCTCTCCAAGTACAAGATGTAATGTCTATTTTCATAGTTTAAATGTCTTTTCCACTTGGTCTTATGAGCATGGACCAACATGAAAACCACAATAAGCATTTCAATGAGGAAAGAAATTGGGCTCTCATACTTCCTTATCTATAAACTCTAATGTATATTCTATATGATAATTGTGAATAATAAATTTTAAATTTAGAAAGAAAGAAGAGCAATCTTAATAAGCTTAATGAACAATTGAATATAAGAAAATTAGAGTAAAACACCAAAATATGTGTGAGACTAATATACCTTAGAGAAACCAACTTTGGGTGAAAACTTTAGAATTTTGAGCTTAATCTCACTTAGAATGTGCTCCAAGTAGAAATTATAATGGGTTTGAGCCTTGTAGATTTTATTTTAGAGGTTGTTCCATTCTAGTATCAATCAAAATTATCATTAAAATATCTTAGAACACCTCCCTTGATTTTTTTGTTTACTAAATTCCTTGGACTTAAAAATAGTTATACTTTAAGTGGCATTTTAGATCCCTTTATCATGCATAAAATATATCTGATATACTCATTTAGGTGAGTAATGAACATCTATAACATTATAAAGCATAATGAAGTTGAATAGAAAATTAGGAATTGGAACTTCATGTGTTATACTTTGCAACATAGATGTTCATTATTTTTAATAAAAAGATAATTTCAAAATTCTTATAATGCTTTCAAAATCATTGTAACAATCTTACTTTTGCTAGTTGTTTTTACTAGTAAATTCACCATATAGCCAAAAATATATGTTTTCATTTTTTTCTTGTCCATAGAAGGTTGCCCATAAATGTCCCATACCGCTTTGTGCATTCTTCAACTTCCAAGAGTTTTCCTTGTATTCAAAAACTTTTCCAACCATGCCATTAAGTGTAAAAATGTATCCTTTATGAATTAGTAAAGCTCCTAAAAATAACAATGGTTCAATTGAATCTATACTTCCTCTTATAAAGCCAAGGATATACAAATTCTATTAAATTTCTTGATAGAATTTATGTAACAACTCCCTAAATCATGGAAACTCCTAACTTTTGTCATACTTTTTTCCTCTAGTCACTTAGTAATCACCTTGACCATTTAAAATTTTGTCACCTCGATTTTCTGAGAGAGGGGGGAGGGGGGCATATTTTCTTGTCCTTGATTTTTCAAGGCATTTCTAGGGATGGCAAATAGACAATTATATAAAATATAGAAAACAAAAAACATATAGAGAAATTTTTAATATTCATATAAAAACATGGATAAATCATGCATATATACATTATATAACCTTAACATGTAACATTTGTATTATGTAAGTTAAATTGATAGTTCATATGAGAGTCAAAGTTAAACAAATCATGAATACTAAACATTGATATTGTGGGACAATCAAGGACATTTTCATGGCATTCCCAAAACATCCCTATTTCTAGGACTAATCAAATAGAGTAGGGGATGTGTCCTTGGATAGCTCTGTTTAAAATTCTATCTTCAGATCGTCTTGAAATATAATCTAGCCAAACATGTAAGTCTCGTGTATAAACACATGCATAGATTAATGACCAACTTCACTTTCCTTGTTCATGTTAAGACCCACTAGAACTATACAAAATTCTCTTCCAAATTTTTTTAAACGTCAAAATATTATTTAAATAAACAATCACAAATCTATTTTAATATTTCTATTAAGATTTAATGGTGTAGTTTTCGAATCAAACTTAATAATCTATATTTCATTAATAGTAGTTCACAATAACTTATCTCTCATAAGAATAAATGAAACACTTATCCAAAATATTTTCAAAATCATGTGCTTTTCACATTTATAAACCTGAATGACATTATTATCAAGCCTACCTATGTGTCTTCCACTTGTAAAAAAAAAAATCTTTCATATCACATTTCATGTCATGTGCAATCTAAATCCATGTCTTTTCGTCTAGGCTAAGAGTCATGTTGTAGAGCTTCGTCATAATTATCTATGTTGTTTTTGTCATCTTTGGAGGATCGACAAATTCTAACTACTAGAAGTACAAGTGGATGACTATTGGTAGATGTGAAAATTTATTTATAGACTTTTAGTTAATTTTTTTTGTTTCTTTAATATTAGTAATTGGGAAGTTAACTCACCAAGAAGTGAATGATCAGAAGACCGTGGTCGGTTATTGAACCCATTCCTGTAGAGTTGGGTATAAGGTTAGATTTAAAGTATATTGTGTAATTTTAAATGAACATATTGTTTATTTCAAAATATATATGGATGTGTTAGGAAGTTGAGAACAAATTATTCAAATTAAAAAATCTACAAATTCTTGAAAGTTTATGTTATAAAAAAGGTCGATGGGATGCTATCATGAGTGCATATGTTTATTAATAAAATGTCTTGAAAAACAAATGGGGCAAATACAGTGTGCATTTTGGTAAGAAGATTTAAACTATTTTGAGGGGTGATGGGTTTTATTTTTAAAATCAATATTTGAGGTGATAGTTGATAAAAGAGATTGTATAAAGTAATATAAAATCAAAGTGAGATACAAGCAACGTTGAGAGTAGTGAGATAAATAAGAGATGAATATATGGAAAATAGTGCATTTGAAAATACAATAATAGTGGGTATATGAATAATGGTGAAAACAAGAGTGTATATATATATATATATATATATATATATATATATATATATATATATATATATATATATATATATATATATATATATATATATATATATATATATATATATATATATATATATATATATATATATATATATATATATATATATATATATATATATATATATATATATATATATATATATATATATATATAACTTTTATTAAGATTATTTTTACTGTTTTGTTTAAGGTTGAGTTGTACTTAGAACTCTGATAAATTTAAAAGTTAAGTAGTCTAGTTATGGGAAAGCATATACATTGTAGTAAGAGATAAACATCCTAAAAAAGAAGGTGTAACTACCAAACAAGTTGACTAAATTGGTGGAGAGTCAAGTTAGAAAATAGTAATATATAAATCTAAAATATAAATCAGCTATCTTCATATGATTTCCTTTAAAAAAATGTAATGTTTTTTATTAGAGGAAAACAGGTTTTGAAGGGGCCCCGAAACCCTTTACAAGATGGTCAAAAAAGATTTTCAATAAAGAACTTTAAGATGGTACAGACCAAGACCACATTGAGGGTTTTCAAAAAAAATGTAATGTTATCACTAGGTCTAATATATAAATACATAATCTAGACCTATTTTTACTTTCATATAAGCTTTTTTGGGTTTAGAGCTTAATTTAAATGAAGCTTTCATATGATATCTTACAATTTGTTGTTAAAGTTAAAAATTTAAAACTTAAAATAGATATACGGAAGAAATTCAAAAAAATGCAAGATGAGTTTTTCTACAATAGTGAAGAGACACCTAAATTGAAGATCAAATATGTATGAAATACAAGTAAGAACAATTCATTTTAAAATCAGCTATATGAAATATGAATACAATTGAAGACACAAAAATGCTATAAATCTATAAATGCCATGAAATCATTTATCCTTTTTGTGACAAATAATAGATAAGAGGAGATAGATTTCTTATATAAATACCCACATAAGAAGCCAGTTACAAAATTACAATTCTTAAAAAAAATGACATGTATGAGCAACTAAGAGGTAGAAATAATAGAGGTTCCATGTGCATAAATATATCTCAATAGTATCCTAATGTGTTTGGGTCTAATGGTGGGGAATGAGATGTCTCACACCATGGAACTAGGTTCAAATTCTACTAGATAAGGCACCCCTTGTAGTGGCCATGGGGACATTTTGATGTAAGGGTATACTTATGGAAATACATGTTTTACTTGTAGGTGCACCTAGAGTTGTGGTTGAATGAGCATTAATTTTGTCTTTTCTAATGCATTCAGTACAAAAAATAGGTGGCCAAATGCATGTGCAAACTTTAGAGAATGCCAAGGAAGCAATTTCAAAGACATTGAAACATTTAGTTTTTAGCCTTCACATACATCAAAGGATATGGTTTTTGCTCCTATTGTTACATATTATTGAGATATGCAAGTGACGATGTTATCATCATGGAGTACTTGTAGCAAGTTTTTGAGGTTCACTTTCTATTGAGAGGGCACCATATGTTGGATGTTGTTTTTCAATCCAATAGTGTATATAAGTGCAAAATTGCCCTTATTCCAATTTAATTAGTGGTGAAATGAAAATATTATGTTAAGGGTTTTTTAGTATTTTTTCAATTTTGGTTAATATTTTGATTGAAGAGTTATCAATTTTCAAAGCTTGAGGTTGGTATCTTGAGATTGGATATTGTTGATCATTGTGTTGGTTTGTGCTTGGGTAAATTTTCAAGTCCATGGAGAATACATTTGCAAAGCACAAAAGTTGCATAAATCTACCAATTTCTCATAGAGAACACAACAATAATTTATTTATTTTTAAAGTCTCAAAAGAGAACTTGTGCAAATAAAAAAAATTGATAAGGAAACAGTTTTAGGTGAGGTAAATTTATTCAACCCCAAGACAATCATGTATCATTTTAGGTAATTTCTGGAATACTAGATATGTTGGTAAACTTGCACAACTCTTTTACATTGTGCACCTCAACTACATCTTGTGCAACTTATTTTTGGACATTTAGTGCCTTATGGTTGGTGTTATAGTGCCACTACACAATATTCATTGCATTAAAGTCATAAATTTACAATTTTGAAAAAATATCTACATCATTATGATAGCATCGTGTCGTGTCACTCATTCAACCTTTAGTTAATAAAAAAGACCTTTGATTTCTATTTGATGGTCTTAGTAAGTTAATTATGTTGTATGCTATCATAGGAAAGTTTGACCTTTAACCAAACTAGGCTTCTAATCTCATTTTTGATAGATTTAGAGCTTGTGACATGACCATGGATTTAATTCAACTATTTGAAGTTTTGAGAGTGGCATGTTTCTCAATGAAGAACTAAGAAACATTTGTTTAGTACCACGTCATATTTATTAAATTCTAACCATGGTCATCATATCACTATGTGAGCACCCTAATGATATCATACTCCAATAAGGCCCCAAGGGATCTTGCACTCAATATTGGTGATCTTTTAATTTCAAAAAGGAAAAATTTCCTACTGATGGGACCAACCTCATGAATGTGACATTTGATATGGGCATAATAGCTTTTTTTATTTTTTAAAGCAAGCTCTGCCTGGGGGGCAGTACCCTTTATATTTCCATAAAAAAGACTTACATACGATTTATGGGATATCATTCCCTTACAAACAAAAAAGCCTATTTGGCTAGGCCACCTTTATTAGTGATACAAATACCCTATTCTCTCACTGATGGTGATCAGCCTGGCAACAACTTCTTCAGGGAAAATTTTGTCATTTTCCTGACAAAAAGCTACAAACTTCGACATGTCATACTCCTTCGCAACACTTGTTTTATATAGAGCCCAAGCTTTCTTCATCAGTTTCTTTTTACCTTCAGCCTACAAGCAAAAGAAACTCAACATGCCTCCTCATGTTAAACTAAAATCCATCAAGTCCACAGTGTGGGTGACATCCAAAAATAACTCCTCTGCTATCATCCTTCAAATCATGTCGTTCACGTATACCAAATGTCCTAAAACCTACACGATGGGTTGGAATAGGTGACAAATGAGCATACCATCATGAACGTGACCACCAGCCCAGTAATCCACTCCTAGCAGGATCACCACCGACGCCTTCTCTTTCTCGTTAGCATTCATGAAAATCCAAGTAATCTGCTCTTCTGGCATTTCCACCAATGCCTCCACCTGAGAGCATTTACACTTGATGCCCATTACCACCATTTGATGCTGATAAAATAGCACACAACAGTCCTTTAAAAGGTAAGAGAACTAATTAGATCCCAAGGGTTTCTCTGAATCAGATTCTAAGGACAGTAGCAGTCTAGTCGAGAGCCATGTGAAGACTGCCATATGCCCACTACCAAGCCGTCAAAGTGTTGATACTACCTGATACCTGATCTTGGTATGGTAGCTTTGTCATCTAAGAGGACGTCCCACAATCTTATCAGGATTTCCCCATCTTGACTGAATGTCCACTCAGATTCTAATTCAACGCCCATATTAGCTAAGAGATCCACAACTCGGTTTCCTTCCCTAAATATATGTTGGATACAAAAATCGTTCAATGACTTTAACTCTTTTGAGATCCTTGGTAACCAATGAGCTAGTTTCTAGTTGCTGAAGGCCTCTTTAGTCACACCATTGATAATAACTTGAGAATCTCCTTCTATAATTAACTTATCCACGTTGTTCAATGAACACCACCGAAGCCCAGCCTCCAAAGTTGAAATCTCTGCCACATTATTTGTGATAATACCCATGGGCCATATGATGCCTTGAATCATCTGACCTTTGTCATCTCTAATGATAGCTCCTACTCCACTAAGTCATGAATTCTCTCTGCGCGCACCGTCAAAATTCAGTTTCTTCCACCCAAGCGGCAGAGCCTGCCATACCGTGTCGCCTCTCTGACCTTTCTATTTTTTGATACTCTGATCTCCTCGATGCTTAAATGCCCATGCAATCTCCATGTCTTTATCCCACCCTGACTGAAAATAAAATTGCTTCCCCGTCGTTCTGGAATTGATGACTTCCTTGATGGCTATCTCGATTAACTATTTAACTTGAGTTATTTCCATACTTTCTTCCTTGAAGATTCTATGGTTCCGTTCCTTCCAAATGTTCCATACCAGCAATGAGGGGCTCACTATCCAAAGTAGACCCCATTTAGATTTCCCTCTCTCTAAGGGCCACGATGAGAGGAAATCTAGAAAAGTGATATTCCTGACCATGAAGCATTGCATTTTTTCTAATAACCATTCTGATGCAGGAGCATCCTGGGTGTAGAGAAATCTTGCATCACCCAAAAAAATATTTATGTTTTTGTATTCAATAAGGGCTATCTTGTGTAGAGCTGCTATTTATGGAAACTTTTTATTTTTAGTAAGTTGGTCATATGATCTCGGAATGTTCTGATTTCACATGTGGAGGTTCATCTCAGTTGTATCAGCCTACCAGTAAAGTTTCATTGATAGATCAAGTCTAGCTTTGGAGATATTGAAGATTTTTAGTATTGGCAGAAGGGTACAGAAACTTTGAACTTAGTTTTGAAGGCTTTAGAGGCTCCGGATGAGGTCAAAAATTTGGGTGACGGGCACTTATGTGAGTCAAGCCCATAGAGCGCTTCGTGGCCTTTTCAAATTGGGGTTATAATAGTCAATTGGGTCAACTGGTGATGACTTATGGTCTTCAAAAGTTGGGTCACCTAAAATGATGAAAAATGTTTTTCCTTCAAAATTTCTGTTTGGGTTTCAAAAGTTATTTTGAGCTGACTTTGATGTAATAAATGGTAAAATAAAATAATTCTAAGTTTGGTCGGCCCTATGGGCTAAATTTTTGGAACCTTCTTGGGCAGTGGCAATTGCCTATATAAAGAAGCCCCATAGTGTTGTTTAGGGTAGTTCTGGGTAGTAGATTTGGGTATTGATTCCAGGCTTTGTCCTACAAAATATTGTAAGGGAATGCCCATGTGGCTTTGCATATTGTACTTCTGAAAGTTTGTAATTCCACATTTGTGGAGATAATAAGAAGCCAATTTTCTATTCTTGCATATTGTTGTTGTTGTTTCTCTATTTCTGTTATGTGTTTGTGGTATTAAGGGGAGCACCCTTCATCAAGTGGAATCAGAGCAGGAGTTCCTAAGTGTGTAAATAGATCATCGATTGTGAGGCAGTTTGCACCAGGACTGTGGTTAGGGTTTCAGCGCACATCGCAAAAATGCCTCCATGAAGGGAACGTGGCGGAAGAGCTGGTGTTGTAACACCTGAGGTTAGAGCACTCCAGAGACAAGTGCGAGTATTGAAAGAAGAGATTCATAGAGGAATGAATCTTAATGTCAGAGACAAAAGTGAGGATGAAGCTAAAGAAGAAGATCAAGAAGGAGAAGTTGAAATTGTGAACCAAGAGGAAGAAAGACTTTTTTGGGCCATTCCAAGATTGAGAAAAGACCTAAGATTAAGGTTCCTACATTTTTTGGAAATCTTAACACAGAAGAATTGATCGACTGGATCAATGAATGTGAGGAATATTGTGAGTATGAAGATGTTGAGGATCCTGATAGGGTCAAATTTGCAAAGGCCAGACTGAAAGGTCATGCGAAGATCTGGTGGCAAGAGATTCAATTAGAGTGAAATAAAAGAGGGAAAGATAAAATCACAAGATGGTATCAGATGGTGGATAAATTGAAGTGACAGTTCATTCCTGTTGATTATGAGCTTGACCTACTAAAGAAAATGCAAAGTTTGAAGCAAGCAGGAAGATCTGTTCAGGAGTATATAGAGGAGTTCTATCGACTCCTCATTAGAATAGGCCATGCAGAAACTGATAAGGAGAAAGTTGCCTGATACCTTAATGGGTTAAGGCCAAGCATTCAGGAGGAGTTGAATCTGGTTCGAATGAATAGTATTTAGGAGGGATACTAGTTTGTCCTAATAGTAGAGGAAAAGATGAACAAGAAGTTTGAGAGCAGACAAAACGGAAGAGGTCGTGGTGGAAGATCTGGTGGACGGTCATATGGTGGCCAAAATAAAGATTTGAAAAAGAAGGATGAGGCCATTAGTAGCTAGAATCAGAGAGGAAATCATTCCAATCGCTTCCAGGATCAGAGTAATAGAGATCAGAGAGGAAGAGGAAGAGGACAAGGATCTGGAAGAGGAGGCTTTCGTGGAACATGTTTTCACTGTGGTGAAGAAGGTTATAGAGCATTTGAATGTCCTCAGTGCCAAGGAAGAACAGACAAGAGAAATGAAGGCCAAGATAGAGTTGCACATGTAGATGAAGATGCCAGATCATCACATTCTGAAGATGCCGAAAGAGGAGAAACACTGATTAACAGAAGAGTCCTCTTGAGTGGTGAGAATGAACCTGAACAAAGGAGGAGCCTATTTCATAGTAGGTGCAAGTGTGAGGGTAAGTGTTGTGATGTGATTATTGATAGTGGCAGTACTGATAATTTGGTGTCAAAAGAGATGGTGACAAAGTTGAAGCTCAAGAGACAGAAACACCCACATCCATATCAGATTGCCTAGGTACAGGATGACCACAAGGTCATGGTCAATGAACAATGCCTAGTGAAGTTCAAGATTGACGGATACCATGATGAGGTACTGTGTGCTATCATATCTATGGATGTATGTCATATGTTGTTGGGTAGACCATGGCAATTTGACAGATGTTTTGTACATGATGGTCGTGCGAATACCTATTCCCTAACAAAGGATGGAGTGCGACATAAGCTAAAGCCATTGAATGACACAGAAGAAAAGGTATGTGGTAGTGCAAGAATAACTTTTGTTGATGGAAGAAAGTTCCTAGATGGTATGAGGCATGAGCATGTGTGTTTTTATTTAATTCCAAAAGCCGGTAAAGAGGAAGTAGAAAATGTTCCTGTAGAAGTTGTAGATTTGTTGAATGAGTTTCAAGATATTGTATCCAATAATGTGCCTGATGGATTACCACCAGTCAGGAAGATCAGTCATCAGATGGACTTGATCTTAGGAGTGAGTTTGCCGAATAAGGCAGCACACAGGATGACACCTGCAGAAAGTGAGGAGTTGAATAGACAAGTACATGAGTTGTTACAGAAATGATTGATCCGTGAGAGTCTGAGTCCCTATGCTGTACCAACAGTATTAGCACCAAAGAAGAATGGAGAATGGAGGATGTGTATAGACTCCAGGTCAATAAACAAGATCACAATCAAGTACAAGTTTTTGTTGCCACGAATAGACGATATTATAGACTATTTGAGTGGAGCTGTGTATTTCGCAAAGATAGATCTGAAGAGTGGATATCACCAGATTTGGATTAGAGAAGGAGATGAATGGAAGACTGCCTTCAAGACAGAAGAAGGACTATATGAGTGGTTAGTCATGCCTTTTGGGCTAACCAATGCACCGAGCACTTTCATGCGGCTTATGAACGAGGTTCTAAAAGAGTTTCTGGGTAAGTTTGTCATTGTTTACCTAAATGACATTTTGATCTTTAGTAGGACATTGGAGGAGCATATGATGCATCTTCGTAGGGTGTTTGAGAAGCTGAGAGAAGAAAAATTATTGATAAATTTGAAGAAGTGTAGTTTTGTGAAGAAAGAGTTAGTGTATTTAGGATTTGTAATTTCAGTAGAAGGTCTAAAAATGGACCCAGAGAAAGTGTAGGCTATCCTTGAATGGCCTACTCCAAGGAGTGCTACTGAGGTAAGATCTTTTCATGGTCTAGCTAGCTTTTACAAAAAATTTATCATAAATTTTAGCAGTATTTGTGGACCCTTGACTGAAACAATGAGAGGGGATAGAAAAGAGTTTAAGTGGACTAATGGGGCAGAAAAGAGTTTTCAATTGTTGAAACAAAAAGTTATAGAACAACCTGTTTTAGTAGTTCTAAATTTTAATAAGGTGTTTCAAGTAGACTGTGATGCTAGTGGTACTGCAATAGGAGCTGTTATGAGCCAAGAAGGTAAACCTATTGTTTATTTTAGTGAGAAGTTAAATGATGCCAAGAGGAAATATTCTGTTTATGATCAAGAATTTTATGCTATAGTTCAGGCATTAAAGAAGTGGAGACATTATCTTCTTCCTAAGGAGTTTGTTTTGTATACTGATCATCAAGCTTTGCAATATTTGAATAGTCAAGGAAAGTCGAATCAAAGGCATTTGAAATGGGTTGAGTTTTTGCAGAGTTATACATTTGTTTTGAAACACAGAAGTGGAAAGTCTAATAGGGTTGCAGATGCGCTTAGCAGAAGGCAACTATTACTGACAGAGATGCAGATTGAGGTGGTTGGGTTCAAGGAACTCAAGAATTTGTATCCAGAGGATCTTAATTTTGGTGAAGCTTGGAAAGTTTGTAAAGAACCTATTACTCTAGACAGAATGAAGTGGCTGGATTTCATCATTCAGAATGATATGCTATTTAGAGGGAGTCAGTTGTGCATTCCAAGAAGCTCTATGAGGGAGAATCTCATCAAGGAAAAGCATAGCGGAGGATTGGCTGGACATTTTGGTCATGATAAAACCCTTTCTTTAGTGAGAATTATTATTGGCCACAGTTGCAGCAAGATGTGAAGAAGTTTGTACAGAGTTGCAGAGTATGTCAGATGGTGAAAGGAGTGAAGCAGAATACATGGTTGTATCAGCCATTATCTATACCAGAGAAGCCTTGGGAGGATATCAGCATAGACTTTGTTCTTGGTTTACCGAGGACACAGTGGGGACATGATTCAATTTTTGTAGTAGTTGACAAATTTTTAACGATGACACATTTTGTTCCCTATAAGAAGACTAATGATGTTGTTCATGTAGCGAAATTATTTTTCAGAGAAGTGGTGAGACTACATAGTTTGCCAAAGAGTATAGTTTCAGATAGGGACACTAAGTTCGTTGGATATTTCTAGCATACATTGTGGAAGAAGTTGAAGACAGATTTGAAGTTCAGTTCATCACTTCATCCATAGACTGATGGATAGACAGAGGTGGTGAATAGGAGTTTGGGAAATTTGTTGAGATGTTTGGTTGGAGATAAGCCAATGGGATGGGATTTGATTTTACCACAGGTAGAATTTGCATGCAATAATTCTATCAACAAGAGCACTGGTAAATCACCATTCTAGATTGTATATGGAAGTAGTCCAAGAAATGCATCAGAATTGAGAAAGATAGATACAAGAGAAATAAGTAGTGCTGAAGCTGAAGATTTTGCAGAACACTTGAAGAATATCCATGAGGAAGTGAGGAAGCACATTACCAAAATGAATGTACAGTATAAGGCTAAGGCAGATGAGAAAAGGAGGCATAAGGAATTTTAGGTTAGGGATGAAGTCATGGTTCATTTGCGAAAGGAGCAGTTTCTAGTTGGTACATATAACAAGCTGAAAATGAAGTTTGGGCCATGTAAGATACTAAAGAAGTATGATTTAGGAAATGCGTATGAGATAGAATTGCCTACTGAGCTGAATATTTCACCAGTGTTTAACATTTCAGATTTGACAGAGTATCATGAGGGAGGTGTTGAAGAAGACATCACAACAACACAGTGGAGTATTCCAGCAACTAGTTCAGATACTAAAGAGATTGAGGATATACTGGATAGTCGTGTTGGCAGAAGCACAAGGAGTAGGACATATGAAGAATATCTAGTCAAGTGAAAAGGATGACCTATTGAAGATTCATCATGGCTGACAAAGCAAGAGGTTAACCATCTTGGTTTCCCTCTTCACACCTGAGTCGTGACAAGGTCACTTCTCAAATTACCCCGGTTGTCTGATGCATGAGCATCCTAGGTGTAGAGCAATCTTGCATCACCCAAAAAATTATTTATGTTTTTGTATTCAATAAGGGCTATCTTGTGTAGAGCTGTTATTTATGAAAACTTGCCATTTTTAGTAAGTTGGTCATACGATCTCGGAATGTTCTGATTTCACATGTGGAGGTTCATCTCAGTCGTATTAGCCTGTTAGTAAAGTTTCATTGACAGATCAAGTCTAGCTTTGGAGATATTGAAGATTTTCGGTATTGGCAGAAGGGTACAAAAACTTTGAACTCAGTTTTGAAGGCTTTAGAGACCCATATGAGGTTGAAAATTTGGGTGACGAGCACTTGCACAAGTTAAGCTTGTAGAGCACTTCGTGGCCTTTCCGAATTGGGGTTATAATAGTCAATCGGGTCAACTGGCGATGACTTATGGTCTTTGGAAGTTGGGTCACTTGAAATGATGGAAAATAATTTTCTTTCAAAATTTTTGTTTGGGTTTCCAAAGTTATTTTGAGCCGACTTTGATGTAATAAATTGTAAAATAAAATAATTTTAAGTTTGGTTGGCCTTATGGGCTAAATTTTTGGAACCTTCTCGGGCAGTGGAAATTGCCTATATAAAGAAGGCCCGTAGTGTTGTTTAGGGCAGTTCTGGGTGTATACACCTAAAAATGGTCACCTAGACTATTAGCCCCTTTTGCTAAATCATAAATTGCTTATTCTTGATCAAATCCTAATTCTATCATTAATTTGATTATTTTCTATGGGCTAACCATCTTATCCTAAAGTCTTTATTTATTTAAAAGGAATATTTCCTCCCCTTTTAATAAATAAAAAGCCCCCCCTTTTCCTCTTATCCTAAGTTGCACAAATAAAACATTATTCTTATTTTATAAAAAGGGAAAAAGTACTTTTTGTCTCATATGGACACAAAAGTCAACTCTTATTTTCTCATTGGAGGATATTTATGCACATGGATTGCTCCTCTTTTAAGCTCCACCATTGATTAAATCTTTTGCCTCTTAATCTCCATGGTCCATTCTTTCTCATTTCCTTTAAAAGGAGAGCTCTCTTCTTCATTTTCACATCTTAGGTTTTTATGCTAATGTTATGCTGCAAGTTTTCTAGGTCATTTTGGAGCTTTTGAAAATTTGGAGCATTCTTGGCTTTTGCATCTACACGTTATCATAGTTTCATTTCTTGCATAATAGCTTCATTTTCATGACTTTCTTAGCTTAGATTTTCTTTATGCTTTAGATTAATTCATCCAGCTTAACTAGGAGGCTTTGTAATACTTGCATCTTTCATTTTCATAGCTTAGCTTGCATTTTCATTTCTAGCATAGCATCGCATTGCATTCTCATTTGATTCTTGAAGATATTGACATTCTTGCCCTTGTCTTCATTGAATCTCCCATTGCATGGTTTACTAGCAAGGTTATAGGCTAAATAGCTCTAGCTGAGAACATTCTTAAAAACCTTTGCACTCCATGCCTAGGGAGCTATGGATCAATTTTTGAGACCTCATTCTTGAGTGTTCTTGAATGTAATGATTCATAGAAGTGTGGTCACATTTTCACCATACATTTTTGGCGCCCACCGTGGGGCTTTGAGCCTCATTCTCTGCATTTTTATCAAATTTTTTTTTTTTTTTTTAGCATCACTTTTTCGTCAATTTTGCGCAAACAGGAGAAACGCCGCTTACGGGAATTTTGTTCATGCCTATGAGCATTCTGTTCACACTTTTGAGCATTCTATTCATGCTTGTGAGCAATATGTTGACGCCTTTGAGAAATCTGTTCACGCTTATGTAGGTTCTGTTGTCGCCTTTGCAGGTTCTGCTATCGCCTGTGCGCATTCTGTTTGCGCATCTGAACATTTTTTTGTCACCTGCGAATATTTTGTTGTCGTCGGTGGACATTTTTCTTGCACATCTGCACATTCTATTGTCACCTATGCACATTCTGTTGTCACCTGTGTAGGTTTTGTTGTCGCCTTTGCAGGTTCTATTGTCGCCTTTGCAGGTTTTTCTATCGCCTTTGTGCATTCTATTTGCGCGTCTGAACATTCTGTTGCTGCTTTTGCACATTTTGATCACGCTTGCCAGATTTTAAATGCCGCGTATGAGCTGTTAAATGCCGCCTGGTATTTTCTGTTGAATGTTGCTAGTTTCCTTTTTGTTTTTGAAAATTTTAGCATTTTCAAATCCATGCCACTCGAAAATCAAAGTGTGATATATCGTTGGAAAGGTCTTTCCGTGCCTAATCCAACCATGATGGCTTCATTTTCAGATTTTGTCATTTGATCAGTTATTTTTTGCAGATTATCTAATTTTTCATGTGCTAACCATTGTTAGATTTTGGATTTTCCTAACCCTTGTTGGTCTAACAAGTTGTTTTGAAGGTGCTCTTGCTTTCATGGAAAATGCTTAAAATTGCTTAAGGTACTTTGTTCCATCTCTACAACATTTGAATTTTGGGATTAAAATTGAATCTCTCGTGAGTTTGGCTTGAGTGTTTACATGCTTTCATAGAACACTTTTCAATTGATTCTCTTAATGGGAAATGAAAGAACATAGATTTGTTTTTACAAGTTTGTGTAAGTGAATGTTTGTGTTTAAACCTTAAGTAATTCTTGGTTCCAATATCAAATATCTCATTGAGTGATTAAGGGCATGGATTCATTCTTTGTTTACATAGGGAGTTAAATGCACCACTTTGTGGACTCACTCTATGTTTGCTTGGAAAGTTAAATATTCCATTGATTCAACCCTTTGTCATTTGTGAGTAGTATTGATAAGCAACTTTGGAGTACTTTTGATTGATCTTGTTAGCTAAATTGGGTGTTGGACTCGCTTATTTCTAATCGCCCCTCATTACCACCCTTTGGATGCAAGGTCAGCATTCATACATAAGGGAGGGGTCTATTTGAAAAGAGCATTAAGTGTTCCACAAAGTTCTCTCTTTTATGCTTTCTTGATCTCATTGGTTTTTAAGGTGTGGACTCACTTTGAGTTTGTGTGAGGAGTGAAATGTTCCACTTTTGGACTCACTTTGAGTTTGTGTGAGGAGTTAAATGTTCCACTTTTGGACTCACTTTGAGTTTCTGTGAGGAGTTAAATGTTCCACCTTGTGGACTCACTTCACATTCACTTGAAGAGTTAAATGTTCTACTTTTGGACTCACTTCACATTCACTTGAAGAGTTAAATGTTCCACTTTTGGACTCACTTCACATTTACATGAAGAGTTAAGTGTTCCACCTTTAGTACTTTAAATACTTTTGATAGTGAATTACTTACTTTTTATTTCTAAAAGCCCTGCTTGGGGACACACCACCTCAAGGGATGACCTTAACTCCTGTGTTCCGGTGGAGTATAAATAGTGGGAGGTGAATCGAAAGACACCTCAATTGGGAATTGAGTTTGATATCACTCTTGGCTAAGCCTCAAAGAACTTTATACCTTTGAGAAGTGGAGGAGATTTGGGTTACCGTCTCCCCCTGGCTGTGTGATTTCAGATTCTTCTCATCTACAGATTTGGGCCTCACGTACCTTGCGTATATCAAGGACTCCCTTTAGCAAAGCTATGTATATCCCTGTAGACAGCTTGATAGGGTTTTGTTGTGTTTTAAGTGTCTGCTAAAACATTTTCAAGAACATACACAAGTAGAATCTTTAAGGAGTAGAAATACTAAGTCACTATTCTTGTTCATGTGCAAGGTTGCTTTGCCCCTTGCTCATTGTTTGAAGACAACTGCTTGCTTGAACTCCTTGATTGTTGTCTTATGTGCTTGATCCATGATAAAAATATGTTGATATACTTACTTGATCTTTTAAAATGCTTCAAAACTGAGATTTTTATGTTCATTGGTCATAGAGTCGTACGACTCTGCAATAGTGTCACCCCGCTTACTGGAAACTGTCACTTGGCTTAGGGTGAAGTGTCACCTCGCTATAAACTGTCGCCTTGTCTGCCTGGAAAGTGTCACCCAGAACCTTTTTGTTGTCTTGTTGCTGTTGTAATCCAGAGCTGCTAAACTTGCATTTTAACCTGTCGTAGAGTGTCTTTTTTTGTTCTTACCTGAAGTTGGTATGTTATCTGCATGTTCAGACTTGTTCTAGACTGAAACAAATGAGCTAAAACTATTGGATTTGAGCTTAATGAATGCTACTCTTGATCACTTGTCGCATCACGGTTACCTCTCTAGCTACTTGCTTATTGAGCTTCTTGCTCGCTGCTCGGCTTTAGTCAATTGATTGTTGTAAGTGCTTGAGCACTTTTGACGAGCCATCTCTCTATTGTTCTACTTTGACAAGTGATTTTTATTAGCTTTTCTTATCTCAAATCTGAGAAACTTTGTCTCATTCTATTAGTCAACCAACATCTCTTTTCATGCCAGTTACAACTCGGTCTCAATTTGAGCAGGAGAGTCATCCTCCGTTCAATTATACAAAGTTACCTTCTCCAACTAGATGCTCATGAGCGCCCATTAGAAACAACAGTTCTAGTTCTAACCAGTCTAAGGATTCTAAGGCTACCCCGTGGTACAAAGGAGGTTTCCTCTTTTCTGCATTCAAGACCCCCAAAAACACAGACAGTGTCTCACTCACTTTGACTAAACAAGAAAAATTTCAACGCTTGCAAGAACATTTTGAGCATAAAGATAACCAAGCGCGCTTAGACAAAGAACACAATCAACAAAGGATGGATGCTGCTAGGCGCATGGCTTATAGAGGGACATTTCATGAGCAACTTGAGACTAGTAATCATGAGCATAGATCTCTTTTTATCAATGGCAACAATGGCAACAACACGCCACCAAGATCTCCTCCAAGACCCACTTTTGGTATGCCTTCTTCACCTCCTAGACCTCCTCCCTCTCAACATGAGGCAGAGGCTGATGATGAGATTTCTAGTGAGGATCTTATGAGATTTGAACAAGATGTGGTCTCCCAACGAATGATGCATAAGCTTTTAGAGCGTAATGGTGATCAATATTTTCAATATATGACTTCTAGAGGATACAAGCTTCCTCTCGGCTATGATGTCAGACAAATTGTCCAACAAAGAGTACCAACTGAATTGGAAGTCCTTCAGGAAGAACTACGTCGGACAAATCAATGCCTTACCCAAATGGAAATAGACAGAGAGCCTCCAAAGGTCTCTTTTGTAGAATCAATTTGTGCTCTTCCCTCTGATAGGAGTCTATACATGGTCCCATTTCCTAGGGATATTGAGGTTCCCAAATATGACAAGTATGATGGAAATGGTGATCCCCATGACCATGTGCGTCACTTTTACACTCTTAGCATGGACTTTCTTCATGAAGACACATTTCTTCTATGATTATTCCCTCGAAGTTTAAGAGGCCAAGCTTTGGAATGGTTTGTGAAATTGACACCACCTCTTAAGACTTTTGATGAGTTGGCTCAGCAATTTACCCAGCATTATTCTTACAACATCCAACAACCTGTCACCGTGATAGATCTTGGTAATCTAAGACAACATCAAGGTGAGCCATTTGCAACTTACTTACAACGTTGGAGGTCATTGTATTCTAGGTATCCTCGTCAGTTACTCGAGAGAGAAAAGATTGACATTTTCATCAACACTCTTGTGCCTGAGCTATATTATGATTTAAGGAAACAACTATTCTCTTCTTTCAACGACATGGTTGAAAGTGCATATCGAATTCAGGATGTAGCTATAAGAAAAGGGGATATTGTTATTAATAAAGATGCTAAAGGCAATGGCAAAGACAAGAACAAACCTTGGAATAAAAACAAGTATGTTGTTAACGATGGGGTTGTTGATGCTCCTAAAGCTAAAGAGCCTGCTTTCAATCTCTCCAATGCTATCTATGCAACAAAACAACAAGAAGTTGCCAATGCTCACAGTGATCCTAAACCTCAATATGCAGATAAGCCTAAGAAGTCATTTCGAAAGCGAGTCTATACCAAGTTGGCAGAACCTTATGATGTGATCCTTAAGACTTTGGTTGATAATGGATATCTTACGCTTCCTGATAAACCTGGTAACTGGGATCCGATAAATAGGCCTGATTGGTGGCGAGAGGATTCTTATTGTCATTATCACAGAAACAAGGGACATTCGACAGACAATTGTTTTAAGCTTAAGGATGATATTCAAGATCTTATTGAGAATGACACAATCTCCACTGATGGCTTAACTAAAAATTCTGATCACACAGCTTTCAAAGATCCTCTACCTAAGCATGATAAGGGGGAAACCTCTCAAGCAAATAAGAAGAATTATGATGCTAAGATCAATTACACGTATCCTTCTAATATGCATGTGATCAACATGGTAGAGCCCGTTGAGAGTGTTTTAATGATGAGGTCTCAAGAGGATAATAAATCCAATCATGGTAAGCCAAAGTTGGTCTTGCAAACACATGGTAGTTCATCTTCCCGAAGTGAGACACTGAATGCTGTTACTAGGGGGCAAGCCAAGATTGTCCTTAAAACTGCACAAGATCCTAAGCAAGCTTTGCCTTCCAAACAAGTGGCTCCTTCAGCCACCCTTAGCTATGATCTTGTCCAACATTTGCAAAAGACACCAGCACAGATATCTATCCTTGAGTTGCTTCGATTATCCCCTTCGCATAGAGAGATTCTTGATGAGGCTCTACGTACAACACGTGTTCCCAATGACATTGATCCAAATCAATTTCAGGCTATGGTCAACCACATTTCATCTCTGCTATCTCTCTCCTTTTCTACAGAAGATGACATATTTATTGCTCACCCGCATAATCTAGCTTTACACATTGAAGTTCTAATCTACAATACCCGAGTCCGCCGAGTCCTGATAGACAATGGTGCAGGATTAAATATTGTTTCTTTCAATGTCATACAACAATTGGGTTTGTCAAAATTTGTTGTGGATTCTAAGAAGAAGATTACTATAAAAGCTTACGATGAAGTGGAAAGATCTTCCAAAGGTCTTGTCACGCTACCTGTCTGAGTGGGCCCTATCACAAAAGATATTAGCTTCCAAGTATTGGACATCCCACTTGCATATAACATTCTTTTGGGTCATCCTTGGATCCATGACATGCATGCTGTCCCTTCCACTTATCATCAGTGCATCAAATTTCCATACAATGGCACTGAAGTTGTGATTCTTGGAGACCATACTATTGCTATTAATGCTCTTGCTGTTGCTGAAAAATTTGTTCCTCACAATGAACCTTCTGTTGATCCTAGTACGTCTCTAGTTGCTGCTGAGAAAACACTTAAGATGATGAGCCTTGGTATGGGTGAATATACATTGGATTCCTTTGCTTCTATACCTGTTTCTCCTAGGTCATACGGGAGACCTTCTAATCAGATGAAGCCTTCCACTTCTGCAATGATGATCTTTGATACTTTTGTTCCTTCATCTATTCCTTTAGAAGCAGAAAGAGAAGAACAAGCTATTCAAGAGTGGATCTATAGAGATGATGAGGGTAGATTTTCCCTCCTTGATAATTCCAGAAATACTCCCATGCTCAGTAATTCAAACACAGATACAGATGAGTCACCACTGCACACTATGGTTCAAATGGGAGATGATCTTCCTTCTACTTCACTTCTTTGGGGAGAAGAATGTATATCGACTGATGATATAGCTGAGGCCTCTATGTCTAGAACCTATGTGCCTAAAGAATCATTGAACTATGATAGACAACGTCGCAACATTGCATGGCTGCTACAAAGAGGTGATCTCTCACATAATGACATGAGTATCTCTACTTCTCGGCATCTTAAGCCTCTTCCAGAAGATCCTCCCATGACAGATATGGATGTTGATGTGGTTCATACCTCTCATAACCCACCTGACGTAGTTGATGAGTCTTGTGTCGGGTCTGATGAGTTTGTTCCCCGTATTGCCTTAGTCGACTATGTTGGTTCTTCTATGACAACTCTAGATCTAGCTACTTTTGGAGCTTACCCTATAGGCTTGACCTCTCTTGTCACCAAAGATGATATCCCTCACATAAATGCTATTGAACCAGTCACTTCATTTCATCTCGCATCAATACCTGTTACTTCTTCCACCAGCGAACTAGCAACAAAAAAGATTGAATCAACAATCAAGCATCACAGTCATCAAGTCAAAAGAAAAGAGCAATGGTTGGATGGCAAAAACCACATTGTGGCGGTATCTGAACCTAAGAAAAGTAAAAATAAAAGTCTGCTAAAAAATAATGATTATCAAATACAAGATGACAAGTTGATTCTCTACAAAAAAATAGTGCACTACTTCAAGCATGATCTCATATCTGTTACACTTCAGCCCATTCCTAGAGCTGAGAACAAAGTTGCTAATGCCTTGGTTACTTCGACATCCATCTTACAAATGAAAAAGCATAAATTTCACTTCAAGTTCCTAGTGGACGAATTACGCTATCCTGCTCACAATTCCTACAATCCTACCATCTTTTCATATCTTCCACCTCATATTCTTCCTGACAATCCGCCATGCCATTCTTCCTGCCATCCCTTACACTTTGCCTTTGTCTCTAGTGACTTGTATAGGAAGGGTCTAGACGGAACTCTCCTTAAGTGTCTAGAAATAGAGGACTCAGAAAAAGTGCTAGCTGAAATCCACGATGGCATATGTGGATCACATTCTAATGATCCTCCGCTAGCTCAGACATTGCTTAGGGCTGGTTATTATTGGTCGAACTGGTTGAGACCTCCTATCGTCACAATTGCAACATTTGGGCCTGGGGCCTATCAGTTCTCTACATCAAAGGAAACAAATTTTTGATGCTCGTTTCTGTCTGGGGCATTCTTTGTACATACTTTATGATCCTGAAAAAATTACAAAAAAATTCATATATGATGCTGAAAAAATCCTAAAAAGCATAAAAAGTACTAAAAAAATGAGCATCCTAGTGAAAACCTAGCAATAGGCACTTTGATGTCTCACCAAAAAAATAAAAAAATAAAATAATAAAAAAAAAAAATTGAAAAAGTGCCTTGGTGAAAACCTGGAAACAAGCGCCTTGGTAGCAAAAATACAAAAAAAATTATAAAGTCCTGAAAAAATCTATCAAGTGGTGAAAACCTAGAAACAGGCACTACTTGAGACCCTCTGCACCTATGTCTATCAGTCTTGCGTGGTGCTCCTCCGCCCCACTTCTCACTTTGTCTCTCCTAGCGTGGAATTGACTCTTGTCTTAGTCTAGGGGGCATACGTTGTTCTAGCTTATCTTGGGTCTCTTTGTGCATTTGGGTTTCTTAGGCACCTCGCAAACGGTGTTTTTCAACACCACCCCAACTGTGTTTTTCAATACTACCCTAGCGTCGAGTGTTTTTCAACACTTATCAGATGTCCTCCCTGCAGTCTAGTATGATGCAATATTTCTCACTGGCAGATGCGATACTCAAAGCTTGACTCTATGACCTACACACACGCACTTGACTCGCTGAGACTTGCTTGGCTTTATTTTCTTTGTGTGTTGTCTATGATGATTTCTTTGCTGAGTGTTCTCCCCCTATGATCATTTTCGATGATGCATAGCTAGAAGACTGAGGGAATGAGAACATGTTTTATTGTTTTTTCTGCTTGTGGGTATATTTTGTTGGTCCTACTTGTCATTGGCATTTATGCTGGTTCCACTTGACATTGGGATCTACAAGGTATTATCCTTGATTGTTTTATGTGAGTGTGTGCTTATAGCCATCCTGACTTTCATGTGTCTTGATACAAGAATAATCTCGCCATATCAAAATTTAGGTAATCTCACTGCACTAGTCATCTTGACCTACATGTCTCTGATGCCTAGGTGAGATTTCCACATTTCTATCTAATACAGATCATATTTAGATTCACATAGTTATGCTAGTATGTATTGTATGATCTTGCGACCCTACCAATAACGCTCAATGATGAATATTAGATGTCTATTAGCATTGTAACCTTGCAAGTAAACCACTTTTCATGTAGCTTGCATTCTTAAGTTCATGTTAGTTTAGTTTTGCATCTTGCATATGGCGAGAGCTCTTCTTTCATCTTTCATGGACTTGTTAATCAACTGCGTTCACCTTTCACTTGTTCCTAATCATGTCTTTTGCTTTTGGTCTTTCATATCCCATCATTTTCTTTTCATTTCAGGATCGAAACCGAAATCCGAGTTCACCTTGATCATCCAAATCACCTTTTCCCCCTCTTTCGTGCAGTTGGCTGACCTTTTGAGGCCTAATCCTTCGATCTTCACTGGGGCATTCTTCACCTCTTCATCTCCATCTCTTTCAAACTTCTAGTCTTTCATTCACTTTCAATCTCAAGTTCAAATTCTTCCCCCTCCGTGGTGTTTTCGGGTTGAGGGACCGCTTGGTTCGTGCCCCATGTCCCATGTGTGGGGCATATCTTCACTGCTTAATGGTTATTCTATTCTCTTTCTTTGATTATGATTTCTAGTGATTTGATCATGCTGCTCTTGCTTCTGCTTTCCCTCTACCTGAATTTCACTTTCGATCCTGAGGGGGCAGACACATCATATCTTATTGGCTCTCTTTCCTAAGTGTTCAGTACTGTTGCTACCAGGCTGACCATGCAGGATTTGCTATTTTTCTGCACTTCATTCTTTGGAGTCATATCGCTATTGCTTGCCTTCTTGGCTATCTCTTGCCTTCTTGGCTGATCTGAGTTGTTTTGTGATCCCAAATCGATCTCACATTTCAACTTCATTCTTTGATTGCATGTGTTCCCAAATCGATCACACATTAGTCAAAGAGGAGCAAATGTATACACCTAAAAATGGTCACCTAGACTATTAGCCCCTTTTGCTAAATCATAAATTGCTTATTCTTGATCAAATCCTAATTCTATCATTAATTCGATTATTTTCTATGGGCTAACCATCTTATCCTAAAGTCTTTATTTATTTAAAAGGAATATTTCCTCCCCTTTTAATAAATAAAAAGCCCCCCCTTTTCCTCTTATCCTAAGTTGCACAAATAAAGCATTATTCTTATTTTATAAAAAGGGAAAAAGTACTTTTTGTCTCATATGGACACAAAAGTCAACTCTTATTTTCTCATTGGAAGATATTTGTGCACATGGATTGCTCCTCTTTTAAGCTCCACCATTGATTAAATCTTTTACCTCTTAATCTCCATGGTCCATTCCTTCTCATTTCCTTTAAAAGGAGAGCTCTCTTCTTCATTTTCATATCTTAAGTTTTTATGCTAATGTTATGCTACAAGTTTTCTAGGTTATTTTGGAGCTTTTGAAGATTTGGAGCATTCTTGGCTTTTGCATCTACATGTTATCATAGTTTCATTTCTTGCATAATAGCTTCATTTTCATGGCATTCTTAGCTTAGATTTCCTTTATGCTTTAGATTAATTCATCTAGCTTAACTAGGAGGCTTTGTAAGACTTGCATCTTTCATTTTCATAGCTTAGCTTGCATTTCCATTTCTAGCATAGCATCGCATTGCATTCTCATTTGATTCTTGAGGATATTGGCATTCTTACCCTTGTCTTCATTGAATCTCCCATTGCATGGTTTACTAGCAAGGTTATAGGCTAAATAGCTCTAGCTGAGAGCATTCTTAAAAACTCTTGCACTCCATGCCTAGGGAGCTATGGATCGATTTTTGAGACCTCATTCTTGAGTGTTCTTGAATGTAATGATTCATGGAAGTGTGGTCACATTTTCACCATACACTGGATAGTAGATCTGGGTATTGATTTGAGGCTTTGTCCTACAAAATATTGTAAGGGAATGCCCATGTGGCTTTGCATATTGTACTTCTGAAAGTTTGTAATTCCACATTTGTGGAGATAATAAGAAGCCAATTTTCTGTTCTTGCATATTGTTGTTGTTGTTTCTCTGTTTCTGTTATGTGTTTGTGGTATTAAGGGGAGAACCCTTCATCACATTCCTAGCATGAGCACATGAATGGGCACCACAAAAGTAGATGATCTACCATTTTTTCTACCTGTCTGCAGAGATAGCACCAGTTTGGGCCTGAAATACCTATAGACTTCAATCTATCTCCCATCAGAATCCGACAGTGCAAGGCTATCCACAAGAAAGTAGCAGCCTTAGGAAGAGGTCCTTTACCCCAACAGAGTTTTGAAGGCCAATATGAGTTAGATGGTCGGTGCCAAAGTAAATCATAGCTGAGATTTACCTTATACTCGCCTGACTTGGAGGATGACCAGACAATGCAGTCTACCTTAGAAGATCTAAGGACAATTCTATTTGATAGCAGTGAGCGAAGAGTATTGGAAGTAGCCAGAGATGAGAGCCCTACACTCCTCCAGCTGGCCTTGGATGAGGAAGGTGTCTCAAGGACCATATAGTCCGCAACCCATATTCCTTCCACAGCTTCCACCAGATTAATCCAATCCTTGTCTGAAAAGAAAGATTCGATCGGTGGCTCCCCATTCCAAGAGTCCCTCCAGAATCACGCCTTACACCCGTCACCAATAACCCACATAAGGTGATCTGTAATGAGATGTCGACTCTCCCAAATGTGTTTCTAGAAATGTGATCCACTTGGAGCATTGGCTACCATCAATATTCTTTTCGGCTCCCAAGAATCTAAGTACTTAGCCACCATAATACGACACCACAATCTATCCAGAGATTTATATAGTTTCCATGCAAATTTAGCTGCCAAAGCCTTATTTTGAGGACTCATTTTGCGGAGACCTGCTCCTCTGTTCTCTTTTTTCCGACATGCAGTGTCCCAACTAATAAGGGGGATCTTTTTCTCTTCTTTAGACCCCTCCCAAAGGAATTTTTTAAAGATGTTTTCCAAATCACTAGCTGCCCTATTCGTGAGTTTGTATACTGATAAATAGTAAATAGGAATGGCTGATAATACCGATTTAACCATAAGAATTATCCCTACTTGTGAGAGCCACTTGTTTTTCCATAAAGATGCCTTCCCACGGTATTTATTAATGATATCCTCCCCAAAACTGTGGTCCACATGACCCGCAAAAAGAGGGATCCCTAAGTATGTAATCGGGAAGGTGCCTTCTTCAAATCCCAAAATGGATGAGATTGAAGATCTGTTTCTACGGTCGGTGTTAAGAAAGAAGACTCTCGATTTATTAATGTTCATGCTTTGACCCAACTCCCATTCATAAATGTCCAGCACTTTTTTGATGATCTCAGCCTCCTTGGAGGAAGCCTCTCCAAAAAGTATAGCATCATCTGCAAATTGTGAATGTGTAAAAGGCTCCAGACTATGGTGAACAGAGATCCCTTTCCATCTCCCGATAGAAGATTGTTTCTTGATAAATTTACCAAGCACTTCTGCCATCAATACAAATAAGAATGGAGATAGAGCGTCGCCTTGCCTTATCCCATTGGTAGCTTGGAAAAAACTGCAAACCGAACTGTTTACAAATATTGAGAAATGAACAAAGGACATATAGAAAGAAATGCATTTAATCCAATCAGGTGCAAACCCAAGCCTAGCAAGAACTTGCCATAAAAATGGCCATTTAACTCTATCATAAGCTTTACTAACATCAAGTTTAACTATCATACCTTTTTGCTTTGAGGTGTGTAGGCTATGGATAAGCTCACCCACTAATAGAATGTTGTCTGCTATTTCTCTTCCTAGCATGAAGCCATGTTGTTCAATCGAAACTATCCTACACAAAATCTACTTCAATCTGTTAACCGTAGCTTTGGACAAGCTTTTGTAGAGAGCATTGCACAGAGGGATAGGATGAAAATCATCCATCAATGAGCAATCCTGTTTCTTGGGGATCAATGCTATTATTGTATTATTTAGTTCTTTCACAAACTGTCCTTTCTTCCTGAAAGATTCCACCATGTTGAGTATGTCTTATCCCATAAACTCCCAACATTTTTGGAAAAATTCAGATGGCAAACCGTTGGGTCGTGCTGCTTTGAACGGGGGGTTTTCAAAAGTAGCCTCCTTAATTTCCTACAATGAAAAAGGCTGCATAAGCCTTGCATTATCTTCCTCTGAAATAACCCGATCAATGGCATCTAAAGTTATCAAAGGTGGCGAAGAGGCTGGGATCGAAGCTGCTCCTAAAAGAGCTTGAAAGTGTCTGACTGCTATTTGAGAAACCTCATCCGAATTATCAAACCAATGCCCTGTTCATCTTGAATACAATTGATTCTATTATTAACTCTTCTGGATTTGACAAAAGTGTGAAATTTTTTTGTGTTCAAGTCCCCATCCTAAATCCACAATTCCCTAGATTTATCCTTCCAATAGATTTCTTCATGGAGAAAAAGCTCTGCCAATTTGCTTTTTAGAGCCTTCTCACTGTCAAACTCCACATTGGTTATACCTGCATTAAGGACAATCTTATTGAGTTCCTCCAATTTGGCCTCCACTTTAAGCTTTTCTTGAAAAATATTTTTGAAAGTAGTTCTGTTCCAAATTTTTATTTATGCTTTCACCGATTTGAGTCTTTGCACAAACTGGAAACTCGGGGAACCCTTGAAGGTGTTGCTCTTGCTCCACCAACTTTGGACCTTTGGCAATAAATCCTTATCCCTCCACCACATATTCTAAAATCTAAAACTCCCTTTCTGTCTGCTAAAATCCTCCAAAAAGCTCAATTGAATTGGGAAGTGATCGAACAGGGAGAAGGGAAGAATGTTGGAAATCAGGTTGAAAGAAGAGTTAAGCCATGCAGGTGCCACCAAAAATCTGTCCAATCTTTCAGATATCTTAGTGAAATTAGTGCGTCTATTGGTCCAGGTGAATCTACCATTAGCAGGAATAACATCAAACAAATTATGCCGAGAGACAAAGGCTTTGAAATCTTCCATGACACGATTGGACATCCTTAGACCTCCTAGTTTATCATCCAGATCCAATAAAGCATTAAAATCCCCTACAACAATCAATTTATCATCCTTCAAGATTTCAATTTTGGAAGATAATGTTGCCCATAACTAGGATTTTGCCTCGGTTTTGATCAGACCATATACATTGAAGAGGTGAAAAGCAACATTGCCTTTGATGCTAACCACTTTTCCACACATCCAATGATTGTGACTCTCCAAATCCTGCATCTTGAAATTGTTAGGATTCCAAAGAATACCTAGTCCACTGGCCAAACCTCTGGCAGGGTGAAAGAAACCTTCATATGAATTACACGAGCAAAGAAAACTTAGAGCTTTGTCTAGATTTAATTTAGTCTCTTGAAGTAAGATTATATCACTTTCTAATTTGAAGAACGCTCGTTTAATCAAGCGTCTTTTGTCAAGGGCCGAGAGTCCCCTGACATTCTATGACACAATCTTCATTGCTTACCAAGGGAGAGTCATTTCTTGGCCTTCCTCATGAAATCTAACACACTAATGATGCCTTTTTCCTTTGCCTTATCTTCTCCCAACTGCCTGTTGGAATGCCTACCCTGGCCCCCTTTGGCTTTACCCAAGAGCAGATTAGCGGATTGACTAATGACTCTTGGTTCAATGTTATCCAGAGCGTCACCCAAGAGATAATCCTCCATCGAGAGCCTATTGTATTCAACCTCTGAATCCGAGCGAGCCTGGCCTCCTTTCGATGAGATCTTCGTATTGTTATTAACACTAGGATTTTTGGGAGTAGAACATTCACCTTCCTCTAATGAAATGTTCCTCGAGGTATGCTGTGAGGCTTCCTTACTGACAGGCATAACGATATTTGTAACCGTTTTCTTCTGTCTGATCTTTAGGACCCATTTCCTAGCAGGTTGAACAAAAACCTTGCAATTTGTCGTCGTATGTGATTTGAATCCACATCTTATGCATTCTAGAGACGAAGTCTCAACCTCAATCTGTTGTTTCCAAGAACAACCCCCTCTTTTCAAAAGTATGAAAGATGGAATGGTTTGAACTGCCACTATTTTCATTCTGGCATAGAGATAGGAATCCTTATCAACAATTGATTCATCCACTTCTATCAAGGTTCCCAACAATCTTCCGATGCACTCCAGACTAGCGTCCCCCCAATATTCTAAGGGAAGGTTATAAAGTCTAATCTAGACGAGAGATTGATAGACCGCTAATGGTGTAGGGTCAAAGTTTTGTTGCCATGGTTGAAGATGCAAATGAAGAGAGCCCAACGCCCAGTTTTGTTTATTAAGTATCGTCTCGCGGACCTTTGATTCGGCAAAGATAACAATAAAAAAACCCTTGGGGATGAATTTTATGACCGCGTCTTTGCTCCAATTGACCAGGAGACAATCCCTAATATGCTCCCGCTTCACACGATCCCCAACAAATCTTCCTATGACAACCATTTTTTCCCATAATGCTGCATCCTCGTCTATCTCTGCGAGAAGGTCGATCTCAATAATTTTATCATTAACCCTGGCAGCCTTGCTTGATCTCGCTGAAGAGTTCCTCCTGAAAAAATTGTTATGTGGATGTTGTCTTTGGTCGAGGCCTTGTGAAGGAAATCTCGCCTCATGTCTGTATTCGCCTCTCTTCCACGCGCCTCTCCTCTCCTCTCTCCTCTCCATCCTGGGCATAATAGCTTTGCATAAATCATGTTAATATTAATTGAAGATAAAAATAATTTAAAATACCATCAATTTATAAAAAGTACAAGATTAAATGCATTCATGTATTCAATTAATTACAATGTACTATATATTATAGATTGTCCTTGCAATCAAGAATATCCATCATCATTCCATAAACCTAAGTTAACATTATCTATCAAATTTTATTTTTATTTTAATATTTAGTCAACTAATATAAACAACGGCATTTAGATTTGTATATGTTAATACATCAATTTTTTTCCATCCAACTTTTAATCTAAGTATTGGTTAAATTGCATAACAAATAAAATAGTCACTTCAAATATTTAAAAAATAAAATAGTATGTATATTGAAACAATGAGCCAACTATTATTTTAAATTGTCAATATTCTATGGTGGTGAAGCAATTACAACATATTATGTTTTGATGCCCGTTAATATCTTATTGGAAAATAAATAAAAGAACATTTTGTCACCCATACATGCTAAATTATATAAGATATAACATTAAAAATTAATTGCATGAACCCTTTTCATTCTTGCCTATCCCATTTCACCCATGCATATCAAGTTGGATTATTCATTGCATAAATCCTTTGATTCTTATATATCCCACTCAATACTCTACAATACTTTTTAAAAAGCACATCATATGCGTTGCCTAAATAGTTCTTACACTAGCTTTTTAAGCTATTAAGAAAATGAAATTCGCTTGAGCCATCCCATCATAATTGTTTTCTTTTGAAATTCCTTTCCTCTTCTAACCAAAGGAATCTTCATTAGCAAAAAGATTTGTGAATATTTGTGCTATAATACATGATATACCAATCCACAAAAGCTTTTCAATCGCGAAGATGCGTGCAGCACCATAAAAGGAACTTAGTTGGGAAACTTACAGAAGGAAAAGAATGTTGAGAGGTTGTAGAGCATTTTTGTATTGTAAAACAGAAAAAGAAAGACAATGTTTTGGGATTGGAAAATTATCCGAATTCTTTATAAGCTATTAGTAATTATAATGGTACTTTATGGGTGTGAATCATGGTCAAAGATCACTTCAGAGTTAAAATGGAGCAAAATCAAGAGGAATCAAAAAGTGTGTGATCGTAAGCAGATTCAAACTAAAAAATTTGGTTCCTTATAAGATTCTTCTAATTTAAACAAATACGTTCCCTATTGATGTTATCACTATATTTAGCCTCAAGGACATTAGAACTTTCTATTTATTTTGTTTTATATGCAATGTGAGAAAAAAATGGCAACCTTAGTTGAATATTTAGCATGGTTTCTGGAGATAAAAGCTCATGTGATTTGTTTCGAAGTTTTGCAATGGCTTGCATTTATGCATGGGTGCAAATGATGTAACAAGGATCTCCCAACTACAAATTCATCTTTTTTCCTATGACTTTGTCAAAATGAGGAAAATAGCAGAATTGTATGGGTTGGTCCAACATAAATGGGACAAACAATCCAAGAGTATTTTGTTAAGGTAAACCATGTACGCTTTGAGCTGCTCCCTGATTCCTCTCACAAAAATGCTAGTGATACAAGGTCATCAAGTGCTTTAATGGCTGAACTTTTCATTTATTTCATTGTCTGTTGCCTCAACTGACTAAGCCTATATGTTCTGCTGTATAGCTGGACATCCTGTTAAAGATAAATGACCTCAGAGACTAGATTGGGCGACTTTTCCCAACTACAAGTTTTCAAGATAATTGTGTTGATGCTAAGTAATCTTTACAGTCTCTTGCCGAGTGTGAGTGAAGTGAATAACCGCATAATATATTTGTGCCTGTTGGATTCCATATGCAGATTGATGACAAAATCAACACTCCCAACATCCATTTTTACAATACTCAAGGACATGAACATAATTATTAAGCTGATGAGAACAATGGAAAGTATCATTGGACAAGTGATTGATAGGATACCAAACCATTTTTTTATTCCTAGACCCTGTCCGTAGGATAGTTAACCACTTTAAATATTCCTAAACCTTTCTGAAAAGAGATTTGGGACCAGAACACATTATACTGAAAGTAGATAAAACCTTGAAAATATATCATATGAGAATCAGCATCATACTATGAATCAATTACTTTCTACAACAACAATTTGTTTGTGCTTCCACAATTGATTGCCATAATTTTTCTCCCAAGCAAGCGGATTTCTTACTTCATGCCATACACAACCTAGGATATAAAAATGATTTTTAAATAAGGGTTGGATTATGGGTGCCTTTCTCAAACAATAGAGAATGGTGTATAAGATAGGCCTGAGCTTTGAAAACACCATCTGAACATTCAAACACTACTAAATCCTTAAAAGTCAAAAGGCAGCAAATGAAAACAGTGATTTTTTTAGTGGCTAATATTTGTCAATTGGCTGAGATTTGAAATATGAGAATTCAAATTTGACTAATAATTCAATATTTCAGGCAACTTAAATGGCCACATTTTTACAAAATTTTGTTTTAGAAATATTTAAATCACTAAATAATTTATTTGATAAAAAACTTGAACTAAAAAATTCACCACAATATTTGATGCATGATTAGATTTGATTCACCTAATTTTGCAAGTTGTTGTAGAAAATTAAATTAATTCACCAATAATATATCATGATTATTAGTTACAGTAGGGCTCTATTACCAATTTTTAGTTGTCATTATTGATTTAAAATATAATATGGTGACCCTCATTATATTCTAAGGTAAAAATGTTACAATTTAGTTTGTAATGCTTATGAGGGATAAAGTTTACTTTGGATTGTTGATCTCAATATAAATCAATGGCCTTGAAGAAATTTTGGGTCCCATTAGAATTTAAAAATATCAATACGTTTGTCTCACACAATACAATGAGGTTATTTTATTATATTTTATATAAATGGTAGCAACTAAATATAATACACTCTATTTCTTAAACTCATCAAAGAATTTCACATTTAGCTCAATAATTTTCTATAATAATTCTATTTTTTTTCAACTAGAAGTATTTGCCATGGTGATTAATGATTTTTCTTTTTATTGTTTGAGATTTGCCAATATTTTGTACAAAAAGGTAGTGATTAAAAAATAACCGCCAATAAGAAAAAATAAATTTAAAAAACTGAGAGATTCGCCAACAGAAATTTTATTTTTTTCACTGGAAAATGAAAGATTCACCAAGATTTTATATCTTTTTTAGAAGGGTTTCTTAAAGTTAGCCCTGATCATAAGCAATAAACCAATCATAAGCATTGCCCATATACAAAATATCATACCCTGGCACCAATTCCTTTCAGACTTGTCATTCGATTAATCCTTGCAACACACCTTCCAAATAGATCTTTATTTTCTACGAACATTCGATGTGCTGCAACTTTAAGCTAACATTTAATACTTGGCATGATGCTTAGCAAACTCACAAAATCATGAGCTATTCCAAACGTCCCCAAACAATTGGAATATTGCAACACTTTTTCTTAAAGATGTACATTCAGGACAAACATATGATGTGCGTGCTGTTCATTGACTGAACAAATCTATAGTTTCCTGTACAATCACACTAGTTTGAGCAAAACTGGATGTGAACTAAAAGCTTTGAGATGGTAAACATCTTTGCACATTTTTCTAGAACCAACTGTATTATATCATTAATACCTCCTCTTCCATATCTTATGGCTCTCAGTGAGGTGCAATTTCCAGAACCCTCTTTGGCTAGCAGATAGTTTTTTTGTAAGCTATGGTCATTCAATAGCATAGAACTTATGTAATTTCAGTATAAATGGGATCCATATTGGTCATTGATTCCTGTGGTTCGCTTTTTATCACAGTTTGGATATTGATGGAGATCATCACATGGCTTTTGTGTAATTTGTTTACAGCAACATTGAATGCAGTGAAGTTCCACAGAAAATCGTAATCAACTTATGAATGCAATGTGGATAAGCACCAAGTAGAACAGATTCAAGTCATATTTGCCAGACTCTCAGTAAGTAGAATTTCCCAGCTCCAACCTAAAGTAGAAGTTCAACAAAATAACCACACAGTTGCTTAACTACAACCAGTCCACCTAACACTTCTCGATTACAAGAGCCCAAAAATATTTTGTGGTTAACTGACAGATAGTCAAATCAAACAATAAGCCAAACAAAAACCAATAGAACCACGATCAGAAAATTTACGTGACTGTTCACTGATAGAGACCACAAATTCAAGGGGTTTCGAAAAAGAAAAACATTTAGAGCCTATGAATTGGAAACAATCCTATCAAACAGGTGAGTTGAATGGTTGGCTCTTCATTTGATTTTTCTTTTGCTATATCAGTGAAGAGGCTTATATTGCTAGTTACAGTGTGTTTGTAGTCTGGACACCAGAAGCATGCCCAAACTAAAGCACCCCTCCATTACTCAAATGGTAACAAGAGGATTTCAAGCATCAGCAGCATAGGGGAGCACTAGATCATTTTGAATTTAAAAGCTTACCAAAAGGAAATGATAATTAATAAGGATAGAACTTGACAAGGAAACTTAAATCTGGAACTAACTTAATTCATATAATGACTCCTTTCTTGTGAAAAATGTTAACAAAAAGGTGGTAAATAATATTGATGTTCATTGCAAAAAGATACAGTAACACTAAGTTCAGTCATAAACAAATACTGTCAGATTAGATAATAATGAATAACTTTACATATTACATTAGAGAAATTTACAGAGTGCATGTGCTCAATTTTATGACCACTATCATTAAACTCTCCTATAGACATTATAGCGACAGATATTAATAAACTTGAGACACTTTTCTGTAATCCCAAATCAAGGAGTAGGAGAGCACCAATATGCAATGTGTTCATCCTTTCGTGCATTGCTCACAAGGCCTCCACATTGCAAGCAAATAAAACTGCTACCATCTTCAAAAGCATCCATTACAATTTGCATTCTCCCATTTTCTGCTAATATGGAGGTTCCACTTGTATCTTCTAGAAGAGATACTGCGTTCATATGATTGCTATTAAAAGGCGATGGTCTGGTAGGTGCATTAGGTGATGCTTCGGTAATTGCACACTCTGCAAATAATGATGCAAGTTGATCAGCAGAAAGATTTGATTCCCTCCTCCTACTATATAACTCCCGGGCCCTATGCAAGGTATGCATAACTGCTGACTCCCCTCCTGCAGCTTTCAAAGCCATTACCACCTGCAAGAACCAGCTCCAATCAGTCCACTTAGCCAATCTGCAGAAGAAATAAAAATGAAAAGGAAATCTTTCATGGAATGAGAAAAAAAATCTTTGTTACGTGATTTTCAAATGGGTTGTGCTGAGATTGAATTCAAGTATTAGCTGATATACATAACTGATAAGAACTTTTCAATACAACCAAAGCAAAGATTTACAGTGACCTGAAAACATTTCATATTGGAATTTCTATACAGTTACAAACAGAAACTGTAAGCACCATGGCGGAGATTCGACAGGCATTTTCAACATTCTTGATTTGAACTTATTAATACTTTCACTGACAGAATTTTCCCATCATAACTGATGCCTACCAAATTGGACGAAACATATAAATGATGTCCATAAATTTTTGTTAGCCATCATGCTAATATGGATTAAGAGCAAGCTACCTGCTTAGAAGATTATTGTTAGCAATATTTGAAATAAAGCTGAGTTATTTACTTGGAATTTAAAGATTAATAAACTTATTATTCAAATTAATGGCAAATTATCTCCAATCCTGCATCTATAATTGCAAGAAAAAGGTCATTCATAATTATATATAAAATGCTGACTTGGCTTTTAGAAAATTATGTTTAGGGAAACAACTTCAAAGGCTTCCTTTGTCATCCTTGGAGATTCAATATATGAAATGTAAAGAAAAGAAGATATATTGCATAATCCTCTATTTGTAAATAAAATTAATTTAACAATCAAATTGAATTAGAGAACATGATAAACCATCTACAAACAGAAAAATCTGCACAGTAAATTAGTACTTGTAGTTGGTCAGTTTTTTTGAATACATATATAGCTTTATGGCCACTAAACTTAGTTTGATTGGCAGTCATCAAATCATCAATTGATCAATTGAAGGGTGGGAAAGAATGTAAAATCTCAGCCCTAAAATGCACTTCAATGATATTGAGCTAATAGAGTTTTGACTGGTTTCAAGGGAGTTTGGTTATGAGAATAGTTCTATCATTAACACATTTCACATTTTAAAGGTGCAACTCTATATGACTCTCATTTTCAGCAGTTCACTTAGATGCTAGCATTGTGATTAAAACAGTGCTAACTTTGACCTCCAAGAGAAGAAATAACATACCATCACATATACACATTTTGAAATACCGACCTTTCTTTTCCCAAAATTTGTAAAAACAGCATCCTCTTAATTAATGCAAAATGTACGTGCAAGCATTGATATCACCAATACTTGTGATATTGCTATCAGGATTCAACTGTGATATTGATATCTTGAATCCTGATAGCAATATCACAATTTGACTTGCTGTGAAAAATATCTCCTACTTATCAATCACCAATACTACTCATTCTAATATAATTTACCCACTTCTCTAATACTACGAGAAAGTCATATCTACAACTAAGCCTGTAAATTTATATTTATTTTAAACTTCTAAATAGAAACTAACAAAGTTTCTTATAAAGAGAATAGTTGCATCTAGCCCATGAGCAACCAATAGCCAGTGCATCTTCAGTTGTTCATAACAAAAAATATCCTTAGAGAAAAACAAATGATAGAAGACGTGTTGCTTTTCAAAGTTGATGAAGGAAAAATATTCAGTGGGATGTTCAAATTTGTCAACTATCCACAAAACACAAAAAAATCATTCTATCCACTTAAATCTATAGAAATTTGTTGTCAACATGATGTCTCTGCATTGCACTTAATGCTGGGAATAACATGTCTTAGATAGCATACAAATGCAAGAAGAATGTGATTATTTTGGATGGGGTACCTCTTATTATCTCAGTGATTTGTGCAAACTGCTAATACTAATAGGTAATGTAAGAGGATTTATCTCAAAAAAAATTCAATGAATCAACCACTCATTTGATTTTAATTCATCACCAATGTCTACAAAGAACAACACTATAATGAGTGTGCAAGTGTGCATCAGCAAATAATGTTGAAGTCTGAAGGAGCAGTCACACCCTTATTCAAAAGTTATCACATACAGCTCATGTACTTTTAGTGTTATGTGTAATTATATTGATAAGACGGCAAAATGGCCTCGTGCCTTTTATGAAAATGTATTCACATGAGATAGTATTATAGCAAAATTGACAGATATATTGATGAGACAGCAACACAGGCTAGTGCCTTTTATTAGAGATAATAACATAGGATAATGTACTAAACTAGATGTTTTAGATAATCACACAAAAGGCTTATTCTATATATTCATTTAGAATGTATCTCTATGTACATCTTTATTCTGTTAGAAGCTTCCTTAATTTAGTAAAAAATCCTTTAAAATCTTTCTTCCTCTAACAACTTCCTTTAATTTTTCTTCTCTTAGAGGCACTCTTTTGTCTAGAAGCTTCTATGTATTCACTGTCCTTTATAACACCTATTGCAATAGATTGTACCAAATACGTATATTTGTAGCTATTTCTTTGTTCCTCTCATATTGTTGTAATTGTCCTTGTATCAGTTGGTATCAAGATTTCTCAATTGTGGCCTTCAAATCCAGTCCTCAACAATTTTCATCTTTCACCTTCAGTACCTAACACCCGTAGGCCTCTCCTAATCAAGGCATTAGATATTAGTCCCCTTGAAAGTTCCTACGTCTCACTGTCCACTGGATCTAATCTTCTGTAGCACTTAAATTTGGGGATATACTGAAATTGACATTCTAGTCGTTTTGCTGAAATTGTTTGTACAAAAAACAAAACTTATTTTGCAAAATGGATTTCTCCTAGTGGAAGCATCCAATCAGAATGATGTCTTATCAAAAGGTAATCTTCAAAAGCTTTCAGGAAAGTGAGTGTATTAAAAATGTTGACAAATATTCAGGGATTGCAACCTTGAGAAGTTAGCTCTCCGGAACTGTTTTGTATTTTTTTCCAGTTGTGATCCAAATAAAAAATATTTGAACTTTTCATCATGGCAAGAGAAGCATAGAGGCAGAAAGAGGATTGTAATGGCAAGAGTGTTCACAAAAACTCATTTGTTGTGGACATACCGTAAATCTAATTATGTATTGGGTGGCTGACAAAACACAAAGCTATTAAGAATCTAAACAAAAAAGACTAATTGCCCTTCAAAAATTAATAGTAGTAATAATTAATATATACTTCTAGTATTTGAATATACATAAAGGTGTTTAAATACTTAAAAATTAACTGGCATGCACAGCCCCATGCCACTGTAGTGGCTCTATTTTTAAAATTTACACATTGTATAGTGTAAGAGACAATTTAAATATTTAAATACGATTATATATTATTATTTGACGATCTTAATTTAATTAAGGTTATTCAATATAATAGATTAATTATATATAATTAATAGTAATACACTAAATTAAATATCAATAAAATTATTATATTATTATTTATTACAAACTAGCACATATATCTCAAATACATCTACCTAAAATATGCCAAGAGATGTCAATCTCAAGGCATTTATCCAACCCGTGTAACAAATTCAATTTAGGAGCCAGTATAAGGTGCCTATCTAATCTATGTAATATAGGTTCCACGGTACTTAAATCTTTCAGTACCTTTTAGAAAAATGCATTTAAAATATCTACATCAGTATTTTGCAATCTAGGTGAGCAAATTAAGCACCATATTTTGTATTAAGGGCATTCTTGTATCTACTTGCCTACAAGTGTTTTTTGCAATCTACGTTAATCTTTACTTTATATTGTCATCAAATAATGACTTTCATTTGCTACCCCATCCCAATGGCAAGTTATAACGAACTCTTTGAATGTTAGCCACATAAACCATGGTAAAGATATTGCTTTACAAAATACAATTGTCCTCCAAGAATCTCAACTTGTGAGAAAGTCCATCTCTTCAACTACAATCAGCTGTTCCTCCTTGATTCAATTGGAATTCAAACTGATAATGAAATTTAGATTGTTCACCCCCTTCCTCAATTGATAGTGGGCCCTGATCCTAAGGAAGCTTCCTCACAACTCCAAGATGGACTTTTCACAACTTTAATGCTAGTACCTCCTCTTCCTTCAAGGCCGGGGTCATTTAATCTCTTAAGCACATGCCCATGCTGAAGATGTTGGCTTGAAGAATGCAATTGTCCTATAAAAAGATACTACTGTTAATAAGTCTATCTCTCCATCTACAATCAACTACTACTCTTCAATTCAACAGGAAATTTGACAAACTGATGATGAATTCACATGGTTTCTATGTTCCAGAGTTTTAGAATGAGGGTATTGTGGACCAAAATTTAAAGGCAGCGGGAGGGCAGCTTTAATACATGCATACATACAAACAAAAATACAAGCACACACATACATGTATACATGAGTATAATTTTAATATTTTTAATATATATTTATTATTTAAACTAATAAGTATTTATAATTATTAGACTAATTGATAACTGTGCTCCACGGGGACATGTTTCTTGTGTTGGTATCCATGTTCCTATACTGGGGACAATATAGGGACGATGTTTAGAATACCCTACCCCTCCCCAATCCGTGCAGAATTCTGGAAACATTTCCCGAACGGCTCTGAGAGTGGTTGAGGATGTAGGGAATGACCAAAAGTCCCTAGGGCGGTCAGGGCTACCCATGCCCAATCTGTGCAGAATTCCGGAAACATTTCCCAGATGACTGTAAGAGTGGTCGGGGATGTAGGGGACAGCCAAAAGGACGGCCAGGGCTAGGAGCCCCCTAGCCGTCCCCTACAGCCTAGACCACTTTTGGATGACTAGTTTAGAAATGAAAAACATTTTTTAATTTCAAAAAAAGGCTGACTGGGCCCACGAGGACATCCAAACCACATTAAACAATACCAAAACCTAATCTAAGCATAAATTAACCAAAAAGAAGAAAATAAATCATTTTCGCATTTGCAAAGGAGAAGAGCAACAAGAGGAGCAGTTGGTCAAGGTGTGAATGTTAGTTGAAAGAGGAGGTTAGGGCATCGAATCTTCTTGATTTAGACTCTTAGACCCACCTTATACTAATTATGGACAGTGATATATCAAAATAAATTCTTAGCTCTATGTTTATTGGTTACAGTTTATGTTATTTCATAGTTGAAACCAGGAGCCTCTGGGAATTTTGTTATAATTCGAATATAATATGCATGGACATTGACAATGAAAGTTCTATAAAAATGAATCACTTTTCCAAATCCTTTGTAATTGATTAAGCTTCTACAATGTCTATGATGAATGCTTTATCAATGTTATGATATGCATATTTGAAATTTCTCTATATTTTAAAAAATTCCCCATTTTTTTAACAGCCATCCCCTACAATCCCCTCAAATGGCTGAAAACTACCTCTGTACTGGAAACACATCCTATCATCCCTCTCCACAAAACTTAGTGGACTATAGATTGATAATAAATATGTTATATAGTTATAAGTCTTCCCCAGAATTCCTATGTTTGCTCTAATCACAAATCCTCATTATTTCTAACCAAATCTTCCAAGTTGTCGGATCCTTCAATTTAGCCCCGGATCCTGATTCCAATGCAAGTCTTACTCTAATTCCTTCCAAATTCCACCTAGATTCCCGCAGGATTCCAGACGGGCATCCAGATTCGCTTAAGGAAACCAGATGCCCGTCTAGAATCCGGAGGAATCCTTGGGTACCCAAGGCTGTGTGTGCCCAAAAATGGGCCCCACATGCCATTTTTTAATTCTTTGAAATCTAAAAAGCATCTAACTTCAACCATAAAGCATGCATTTGGTCATTTGATGATCATTCATTCATCTCTCAAGCGTTTTCACCATTTTCACTTTGTTCTAAAGCTGTAGCATTTCCTATGAATATACATGAACCAATGATGAATGAAAATTGAACAGGTTACATGTATGAATCTACATACATACATAAATACATGCATATATATATATATATATATATATATATATTTGAATGAATGAACCAATTATATGTTTGAAGTTTTAAGCCAATGATGAATGAACATTGAACATGTTACATGTATGAATCTATGAATATACATACATACATATACATGCTTGTATATATATATATATATATATGAAAATGTCTAATATATATACCCGCAGCACCGGAATCCACCAAAAAAAAATGTTGAATCCGGGAATCCGAATCTGTATTGGTACCAGGATCGGCAACTTAGCAAATCTTCATTCATCAAGGAAAAACTTGTAAATCAGAGAATTTGATTGCTAACCAGTCTAAATGATGAGGGTTGCACGATTGAAGATAGGAAAATTGTCGTTCTTGAATCTTTGTATTATTTTTACCTCTGTTTTTAGAAAACTATGAACTGGAGTCAAAAGAAACTCACAAAATATTATGAAAACTTATAACATTTACCACCACCCTACCCTCGCTGCTTCCCCCACTATACACTAAGCCCAAGTGTCCATGATGTATGAATTATAATATTTTGATCACCAGCTTCCTAAAATTAAGATAAAAGAACGTGCATGAGAGTAAACAAAAACAATAACAGTTGTTTTAATAGTCTGTTTTGCCTCAATACCATGTAAATACTCCTTTTTCCAAGGTCAACCGTCATGCATGCCATCATGTTTTCTATTTGTTCAAAACTTGACACAAAACAAACTTATTATCATGACATAGAGAAACTTTGGCCAGCAAGGGGGTTCCCCAGCGCACCCAAGATGGTTGAGGAACGCCTGAGCCATAGTTGTAAAACTCAAACTCGAAAATAATTCAGAAGCCCCAAAAATTTTAAAAGTTGGGACTCGGCAAAAACTTGAGGAAGAACTTGGCACTTTTATTGAGCATTTTAAAACACAATTTTTAAAAAAAACTATTACTAAATTTACAGAACATATTATTGATTTCCATCATATACAAATCAAAACTAGAATTCAAAACATATCATAGAACCCCAATGGGGTTGAGGGGCATTGCCCATGAGGGGGTTTGGGGGCAATGCTCCCAATGGGGCCAAAAGGCAATGCCCCTCGTGGGGTTTGGAGGCATGCAGTGCATTCACTCTCATGATATAGGGCAGGATCGAGGAGTGGAGCCCCTGCCACCAAGTCCAAATTAAGGCTTTGAAACCACACAAACCTCCATGGCACAACCATATACACAATTTTATCATTTAAGAGCTAAACTAATTTGTTTGGTGCTTTTTTGTTTACAAAAAGTTTTAAAAAATCATATTGAATTATAGACATTAAGAATTTAGGTGAAAAAACCAAAGATATACATTTCGGCAATGATTTCATGAAAAACCAAAGTTGTTGGCAAGTTTTTAGTGAAAGTTGAAGAATTTTTAGGCAAGTGACTTGCCATGGCTTTTGGTTTGCTAAATGTGGTATGACTTCAAGAACATTGCTTAGATTTGGAAACAAGTGCTGGATTATGAGAATATAGTCTTCAGATGTAGGAAACGCTTCCCAATGGATCATGTTGTTATTGACTACTCATCCAATAGGTGGTCAACCTCAAAAAAGGCTACATGGTGGAATGGTGCTCGATTGCATCTCACTGTTACAAGGTTGCCTCCTAAACCCTCCTCAAGTGATGGAAACTCTCATTCAAAGGAATCTTTGCATCTAGATAAGTCATGTGGCTCTTAGAAAAATCCTATTTAGTAAACTATGGGATTCCTCCTACTACTTCTCCACCATGTTATGCAGATATAAAGAAAGCAGCAAGGGGTTCCATTGATCAACAAACAATTTTATTGTCAATGCAAACAAGGAGATAGGAATTTCTTCCATGGTGAACCTAGCAAGAAGAAAATACCTTTAATCCTCAAATAAGCAATAAATTTTCAATAGACCAAAAGTTTGCAATTCCCTCTCTGTTCAAGTTTTGGGACAGCATTCAAGAATCCATTATTGCACAAATTAATCAATCTCTCTCTACTTTTCCACAATCGTCACAGTATGAAGAAGAGGATCAAGAAATAGGCTGGATATATATTCATAATCAGAAGGCAACAACTAGAAAACAATCAATTAGATATATGATTCTTAGTTCTCATAAGAAAAAAGAGTTAGCTTAATCATGATCTTGCATCTGTTCTATCAAGGCTAAATATTGTAATGTGACAATCATATTAGTGGTTGTTTTTGGGGTTGGCACCCATTATTTTACTTTTTTTAAAATCCAAATACAGCAAGAGGAAGAATGTCAAGCCTCTTATGATCCTTGAAATGAAATTCATCAACACAATGTACTTGACTTATCATTTTCAAAAAAGCAATCCTTGGAGAGACTATATGATGTAATTCATATGGTGCCATATGGCTCTAAATATTCGAAGTATACTGAATTGATTATATAAAAACCAATCTCCTTTTATACTTTAACTTTCTCTCAAGGTTTTTCTAAAAAGGTCCACTTAATTCTTTTATGTCGTCAATCAATATTGGCCTGCTAGCCCCTAGTCCTGTCAATAATGGATTTACAAAGCAATTTTCAAACAAGACACATGAGGCAAATTTGTTGTATATATCCATGTGAGAGGTCCATAGCTGCATAGGTTTCACTTGACCTCTTTGGAGGTCTTTAAATGTGTAACCGATTTCCAATTTATTGGGTCAGTCTCACACCATGGTGTGTAAGAATATGTGGCAGAAAACAAAGTAATCCTTGAACCTCTTTGTGGGGTTGATCTCTTCTTGAACTTGACTTAATGTGAGTCCAATGGGCTAAGATTTCTCCATAATCAAATAATGTATTTTGATGTGGATTTTCATTATTCACAACAAAAGCAAGAGATGCGAGATATAGTTTATTCCATGTATCTTTAACTGTGACTTGATAGCAGCCTTGGTAGGTTTCCCAAAAATAGGGCACAATCTTACTTAGCTCCATAGGTTCATTTTCCTCATAAAGGATAGTTACCTTGACCTTTTGATCACTCTGGATTTTGTAATGTGGCAACTTCACTCCTCTATAAGTACTCTTTCTCTTACTTGAAAGCTAATCTTTTCAAATACAATCCTGCCCTAGCCTCAGGAGTTGTTTGGAAAGCCTTTTGAATAGTTTCCCTATTTAGAGCGAAAATCAAATTCCCCAAGGAATCCCTTATAGTAAAGTACTCTCATCATAACACTTACATGCCCACTCCATCGAATGCAAGGAAGAAATTAGGTACTACAACTTTGTTTAGGTCAATGACCCAAGCATTATAGAAGAGGTGAAATGCCCTTATAAAAAATGTCAAACAGTCTTTGACCTAAAATTTGGGTCAATGGGTCCCCAATATCACTTTTAGTATCTTTCAAAAGTTCCTCAGCAAACTCCACCTTACTAGTAGCTCTCTTGTACCGTTTTCCAGCCCATGAGATGACCTCACCTCATTATTCTTTTGGCTAGCATTGCTCTCGGAGGCATTTGGAATTTTCAAAATTGATAATTTTACTTGGCTATAGGATTGAGAATATTGTATTTTTCAATCAGAAAACAGGCATACAGACAATTCTATGGTTTTTGTTCTACTAAAATTATTAATTTTAAACAATTATAATGTTCACCAACAATATAAGTGGACTCAAATTTAGCAATGGAAACACTAATTCAATTCATGCAATCAGCAATGGAAACCCTAATTCAATTCATGCATCTCATTTCTAATTTTGCCAGACATCAATCACTTTTTCCCTTTCGAAGACAAAACTTAATTAGATAGAAGGCTCTATATGCAGTTACTTATGAATCCAACTTAGAAAATCTTCAACTTACAAGTGACAATTCAAAAGGCAAGATTTTTTTGGCACAGCTGTCATTTTTTATAATTAATTTGTAGAATGAAAGAAATTAAGGCCCGAATAAGTCTTTGTTACTTAAATTAGAGTTGACACTTGAAGCTTGCACTAGTGCCTTTGGCACCTTTGCCCCCTTCTCCTTTGAAACAAAGATATGTGTCCCATCACATAAAGTTTTATAGCTTTTTGCTTTGATCAACCACCCATAACATGATTAAAGATAGAGTATCCAGCACAAAAAGAAACTATACTCTGCAATTGTTCAAGATTGTTATTTCAGAATAAACATGAAATAATACTTTGCAGTTCCAATTTGTTATCGCAGAATAAGCATGAAAAGTAACAGCTCAAACCTCACCTGTAATTCCAAAAAGAAGAAATCAATACCAATTGATTTATAGATACAGTTCATCATAAACATATATCAATTCATACATCCCGAGACCCTTAATGCAGAAGTTGGGTCAAGATACAGAAATAGATCTTTTCTCATCTATTACCCATAGCAAACAGATTAGAGGACAGAAATTTAGCGCATGCAGGTCTGGTCCTTGATTGCAAAGCTGCCGTAGTCTGGTGGCTTAAGTTGATAGATATGAGCACATTTAACCTCTACGATTTGTTGAACAGATAGAATGTATTTTTCCTTAGTCGATTCTGATCAACAGGTGGTTTTTTAGGTAGAGTTATCATTTTACTTGCAATGTCTAGCACTAAGGATTCTGTCTCAGCCTAAGCGCACCCTGAGCAAGGATCAAATAAGATAAATTCTGTGGTGCTGAAAGAAGATCAAGCTCCCCTTATATAGACATCGCACATTCATATTTAGACAGGTCACCCAACATAAAAACCATTATTTCTTTTAAACTTGCCCATGTCAGTCTAAAATAATAATATTTATTAGTATGATAAATATGCCCTATCCTTCAACCTACATATATATCCATCCTCCCAAAGTTGGCCTCTTGATAAATCGCCACAAAGTTGACCATAGAAAGATAACTGCCACACAAGGAATAGAGAGAGTCAGCCTAAAATATTTAATTATTGCATTTTATTATAAATTTATTTACTTAACTAAAATATGTAGAGCAGCCTTCTAAAAATTGGGAGGATTATAGTCCTTGCTTTCCAGAGATTGCTGGTCTTCAAGCAATCAGCACCTATGTAGCAAAACTGAACCTCAGGATCCCATATCAGCCTCAAAACCACTACCAATCTATTGCACTATTCTGAGATAAACATCTCTCTTCTGAACTCCATCACTAATTCTTTCAATCCTAACACAAAGGAGTGTGAATGTTTCTTGGCTCACCCCCTCAAGTGCATAATCATGGGACCTAGATAAACCTGCAATTCTTCTTCTTGGCCCTTAATCATCACAACATCACAACAATTATATTGCACTGTATTGCATTGGCCAATATGTTGCACTATTGTGAATGTTTCTTGGCTCACCCCCTCAAGTGCATAATCATGGGACCTAGATAAACCCGCAATTCTTCTTCTTGGCCCTTAATCATCACAACATCACAACATCACAACAATTATATTGCACTGTATTGCATTGGCCAATATGTCCTCCTGCAGCACAAAGTCTTCAAAAGGTTCAAATTGGCTCTGAATGCAATAGGTAGCTCAAAGTCTGCACAATTGAATTCAAATCCCTCTTGAGCAAAACTCCAAAACTAACAATCAATATCCAAAAAATGTCGTCATATAACACCTTGAATCAACATAAAGTTTGAAAGCAAGTTGCCCCTTTTATTGAAAGCAATTCAAATTTACATCTACACTCAAAATCTTAGAGTGTAGATACAAACTGGCAAAAAAATTTTGCCTTGACAAAAGATGATTATTTACAATGATCTCCCTCCTTTATATTGGAAAAGAGTGGAGAAAGAAGGGGGAAGCCCTTAACCACCTTGACTTATTCTCTAACTAACTAACTAACTAACTAACTTTGATTTATTCAAAGTTGCATGCCAAATGCACTTGCAACCTGATTACATGTTACAACTTTACATGTGATACTATCACAAATTACATCTTGTTTTTCCATTACATGTGATCTGTCGATTACAAATTACAAATGCATGATGAAAATATTCTAAGTGCCTGACAAGACACGACCCCTATTACATCATCCTTTTTGGTCTTCGTGCTGCTAAAGGAATGCTTATGAATGATGTGCTCAATTTTGGTGGAAGCATCTCGAACCGGAATATGAATATGCATCCTTGATTGTTTTGTTGAGTGTTTGTTGACCATTTTTGTCTTGAAAGCATTCTATGCTTGTAATCATCCTTTCACCTCCTTGTAGGCTCCTGTTGTGAGGTTTTCACAACACCACCCCATCGCAGATGAGGACCCCCTTTTTTGCCGTCTTGCTGCTGTTAGTTGGGCTGCGGGTGAGTAGAATTGAAAAAATTGGCTAAGTATTGAGATGGGATTGATTTGATTCTAATTTTGGAGATGGAGCAAAAATGGAATGAAGTTGAAATGAGTCGAGGTAAATTGGGCGAATTATGAAGTATTTTGGAGATGGGACTTGTTTCTTGGTTCAAGAAAATCGATGCTCATCTTTGAGCTGAGCACATTTTGCTTCCATCTAATCGATGCTCATCTTTGAGCCGAGTACATTTTGCTTCCATCTAATCATTGCTCATCTTTGAGCCGAGCACATTTTGCTTCTATCTAAACGATGCTCATCTTTGGGCTGAGCATATTTTGCTTCCATCAAATTGTTGCTCGTCTTGAGGCTGGGGACCTCTTTTCATGCATCGAATTTTGTTGTCTCATCTCACAATGCACTATTTTAAGGCATGAGTTTTTATGACAGACTTAGGTTAGGCCCTGTTTAGGCCTTCTAGGCTATTCATTACGAAGCATATAGCCCGCATTTCGAAGGGCAATAGTTGTGCCTACATCTGCCCCTATAAATTCGATAATACAACAGCAAAATTCAAAATTTTGACCCTTCAAAATGGCAGTTATACCCAGAATCCGAATTTAACTTGCAAGGCAAATAAAATGGATTGAAATGCCTTGGAGTCTCCTTTTATATGGAGCGATTTGCAATTGGGTCAGGCCTATATCGCATGAATTAAAGCATCAAACAGCCCCTCATTTAATACAAATCTGGGCATTTAATTGGATTAGGCCTGCCCCATTCCAAACATAGGGGCTTGTGCACCTTGAAATATGTCTTAAAATTCGAATTAGGGCCTGCCCCATGAAATCTGGGCATGGAAATCTGGGCGCCAAGGTATAAATCTGGCCTAAACTCGAAGTTGAACCAGCCCTATATCTAGCACATACATCGAAACATTAAAATTGGGCATAAATCCGAATTAAATTGGCATTAGGGCCTGCCCTATATAGGCGTGTGGTCTATATGGACCCTAATATCAAGGTAGATCTGGATATTGATTAAAATAACACCTGCCCTATATCAAACATAAAAGGAAGAGACTTTATGGTGGATCTGAATTTTAAATTAGGCCCTGCCCTATGTGAAACGCAGGATTGAAATATGTTAAAAATCAAAATTAATAGGCCAGAAATTCGCCTTAAATAAGACATTTTCGCCCAAATTAAATTAAAATAATTAGGTCAGCCCTATATTTTGCCAACATTTAATTGCAAATTTTTTTTTTAATGGCCAAGTCGGCCCTATTCCAAGTTGAAAGAGGCGCCTATATATTTGGGATGAGGCGATCATTCCCATCCCAATTCAAACCCATCTCTCTTCTGCTCTACACTCGCGAATTTGGCCCTAGAAAGCAGCAGTTTTGTCCAAGACAGGCAGGCGAATTGAAGCCCTAAAAGAGCTGCGAATTTGGTCATACCAGGCCTGTTTATACTAGGCAGAAAATTGTAAATTTGGGAAGGTTCGAACTTGCAAGGACAGATTTGTGGGGTCTTCCTTAATCATTTAGTTTGCCGGGATATCAACTGAGGGTGCCTAAACCTAGTCAGTAACAGTCCTCTGATTGTCTTCAGTAAATTCCAGACTTCAGATCCAATAAAAGTAGCTCAGACCTCATTTCCAGAATTGCATAACTTCACATCAAACCTCATCTTTGGATCTTAATCATGTTTTTTATACTAACAGTGGTGTGAAATCAGATTGGCATGAGTGAAAGGGCGCTTAGGAGTAAAATAAATCAGTTTTCTGAATTTCTTAGGGTGTCACAGTCCTAGAGCAGTCAATTTTATAGGTCTGAAGCAATTATGTAGAGTTCAGATTTTGATTTTTCCAGCTACCATTAATCTCTGATTTTAGTTCAATTCTGATAAAATTTGGCTAGGTCCTAACTATAATAATTGTTGCAGGCCTAGGTATAGGGAATGGAGTTGGAATCCCTGGGCCAAAGTCTCAAGCCAAGGAAAAGGACTTACCAATGAAAGATGAAAGAGGCTCATGAAGGGCAAATGTGGCCAAGAGGTAGACGGTTCAAATGCAAGCAAGGTGTTTCCAAGATGAATTCGAGCAACAAGTATAAGACCAAGATCAAAGGACATCAAGACCAAGGATCATAAATGACTCCAAAATGTTGAAGAGGAGATGCTACGAAGTCAAGGACAAGATTTGGTTCGTGATTAAGAAGCGGAGGGAAGAACCCAATTATCACAAGAAGGCAAGATTCAAGACAAGAACCATTTGAAGAACAAGAGAGAAAGGATAAAGAAATTTCAAGAAGAAGAAGATTTGAGGATGAGCCATCACAAATGAAGGAGTAACAAATGATCTCTCCTCAACAATTAGGGGATATTTATTAAGTTTCTAGATCAGTTTGCTGAGGTGGCAGCCATATCCTCATTCAATAAAAGCATGCCAAGTGTCACATTGTGACAATTTGATGAGATTATGTCCAGGTTCATTGAATCTAAAAGGAGGATGAGGGTAAGGAACACATTTCCCAAGGCGATGACATGGCATAGGCCCACAAAATCTCAAGGATGTTGATTAGTTGATTAATAAATGCTTCATTTTGGTTGGCCCATTTGACGCCAAGTGGCATGGGCCCACATGTCCTATCTTTTCATTGGTGCACAATTATTTTGAATTTTCCTATTGGATGGTGATTTCTTCTACATGTGTCCTCTTCTCATTGATCCACATGTCATTGATCCTTATCTGGTTGTTATGGATTTGAATTTTCTTATTGACCTGTGAAGGCAATGTAATTTTCCTATTGGCCCACGTGGTGTTGATTAAATGTAATTGGGTGGGCATTAAATATTTGTAGTAGGTGGTTATGGAAACCCTAATCAAAACTTTTGCCTCTTAATCTTGGCCACTCATTGTATTTGAAGCCTCTATATAAGGCCTTATGCTTTCATTTGTAAACATTGGAAGATTGAAGAAAATTGTTGCTTAAGTAATGCCATTATCTTTCTTCTTATCATTGTTGTGTTTTGCATGGTGATTGAGTTGGAACACTTGGTATTATTGCATGGTTTCTACTTCCACGGTTAGAATAGGATTTTATTTTGAAGTTGTTGGAGTAAGAGTAAAATAGATAGATTGTGTGGTGATATTGGTGGATGTTTGATTGGATTCTATAAAACTAGGCCACTAGCTCCTTGTAGATGAAAGGGTGCCCTGTGTGGTAATCTAGTAATTGTGCTCAAGTTCAATTGGCATTAGATCCTTAATTTGTACTCCAAGTTGGATTGAGGGGAAGGTGTTGATATGAAAACCATTTAAGATCCTTTGAAGCTTTGCACTAGGTGGAAGTGAAATCGCATGCAAGCCTCCATTTGGTAGGACTCCTAGTCCATCCATTAGTTCCCCATCCATAGTTAGAAATAGAAGTAGTCTAGATAGTAAAAGTTTGAAGAGCAAAGTTGGAAGTGATATAAATCACGGATATACTTTATCATATATTGCAAAGCCAAATCTTTAGTAGTGCAAGTAGGTTGACACCTTTGAATAAATTACGTAAGCCCACCTAAGTGATTAACCAGCAAATCACATCATTTCAACTGAGTTAGATATCCACAAGTGTAAGGAACCTTGGAGTCATTCTATGATCTTCATTGCAAAGCTTAGCATGGGAGATGACTTTGTTCAAGAGAGGATTTAATGTTTTATGTTTCTCGAAGCATTGAATATTTAGTCCTGCATATTGTGTAAGTGGAACAAAACTCGCATCAACAGCTCCATTATGTAGTCATGCTTGCCTCGCTCTTCTTTGCATGCATGAAAGTGCGATTGTTAAGCAATGAAGGATGAAGGAATTAAGGTAAAACCAGCTCTTTAAATGGGGGAAAAGCTCAAAAACGGGATTTTCTAGGAGCACTACATATGGAGGATGGCTGGAAACTTGTGGGACAGCGAATGGATGCAAATGTTTGAGCTCAAAAACATGCATTTTTATGGTGAAAAACCCAAATACGGGTTTTTGGAATGTGAAAGCATATGCGGACAGCAAGGATATTCTATGGAAAATGCATAGAATTGAATGGAAAGACATCCACTTATAATGAGATATTGTGTTTTCATTATAAGTAAATGTGCAAGCATATGCAAGCAACCACCATCATGAGTTTTTAAATCATGTGGCAACCGTATGTGAAGTATGAATGGAGTGTATGCAAGCATGAAAGTGGGGTTTTTGGATGCAAAAGTTCGTGATAAATGAGCTCACTTTCTTTGATGGTCTCTTTCAAGAACGGGGTTTTTAATCCCGACTTCACATACAAGTAAGATGAAGTACTTGCACATGCAACTTGGAGAATGTAGACGGAAGATAGAAGGAACACATATCATATACAAAACAAATGCAAATCTGAAAATGGAAATGAAAAGATTTGCAAATAAAAACGAAAGAACACATATATACAACTTTGCCCTATGAAATTCACAAGAAATTTTATCTCTTTCCACCAAAAACAAGAGAAGAAGTCTCTTCACATCTTTGTGCAAAATCTGAAGCAAATCCAAGAGATTTTCGGATTTAGAAAAGACTGCAGCAAAGAGGCATATATAGACTTTGAATCTTGACTCAATCCTCTTGACATGAATGCCATTTAGAGTCAAGATTCATTTCTTGCCAAGTGTGGGAAGTTGGAGAAATAAAATGCACAAAAATAGCAACCAGATTGACTAAAACGAATGCATTGTGCAATGGCAATTAAAAATGGTGTCTAGGACATTAAAAACAACTTGAAGAGAATGATAAACAAGTTGCAAATGATAAGAATGCCAAAGAACTCACCTTTAATAGCAAACGTTTGAATTTGGTGGAAGAAAATGACCTAAAATGGGCCGTTTTTGGGCAAAAACGTGCCCTAAACGGAGTAAAACACCTTCAATCTGCATGTTTGATGAGCCAAGATTGATCTTTGATGGATTTAAGGCAAAAACAACCCTATTGGAGGAACAAATCTGAAGTTTTTGATGATGAATCTTGTGTGTTTGTCCTCCAAAAACCCGTTTTTGGCCAAAAACGCCCAAAAAGAGTGGGTTTTTCTAACTCAAAAACACATGTTTTTCACTTCAAAATCGCCACCACAGGAGTTTTGATCAAAACGCATGTAAAAGTGAGTAATGATGGGTTTTTAAGACACAAAAGCATGTGCTTTTGTTCCAAAAATCACCACCCAATGCCAAATGGTTATAAAACTCATTAAAGACATGGTTTTTATATGCAAAAGCACATGCTTTTGCTCTTCAAATCGCCACTTTATGAGTTTTTAATGAGACATGGAAGTAAAGACATGTTTTTAGAAAGGAAAAGCATGTCACTTCAAAAACTCCACCATATGCATTAACATGTCCAAACGCCTCTATAGAAGAAGTATAGATGGGTTTTTGATATACAAAAACACATGCTTTTTAAAATACATATGCTTTTGGGTTGAAATTCCCCACCATTGTGCACTTAAGTTATAACTCAAGTTAAAATACATGCTAGTGGGCTTTTGGGATGCAATGACATGTGTTATTGAGTTCAAATTCCCCACTTATAAGTTTTTAAGTGATAAAAGGTTTATAATAATAAGATTTAAATATGCAAAAGCACATAAAAACCCCACTAACACATGTTAAATGATATATTTTTAAATAAAAATGTGTTATTGCATATAAAAAGCCCAGCTTTATGCATTTAAGATTTAGATTTTATTGGAAGTGGGTTTTAAAAGATGATTTGCATGTGGATGATATGCAATGAGTGATAAAAACCCCACCTTTAATGCATTTAAGTGTCTCGTGTAATTAAATTTAATATATACTACAGTTTTCAATAAAGTAACATAAAAATAAACTAAAAAAGCCAATTTTCATTAAAACATTAAAAACTATAGTCAAATCAACTCAAAATGATATGAAATTTTAAAATGGATGTCAAAATCCACTTTAGATACTAAAAATAATTTTGTTTTGTGCAATTGCCAATAAAAAGCCCACTTTTGGAGGATTTTTAATAAAATGTGCAGTCGGCCTGAAAAACCCCACCTTTTCCTTCATAACTTGAGCTAGACAACTCCGTTTGAGGCCTAAGTTAGCTCGAAATGAGCAGAATTCCAAGGGCTATTAACCTAAGGGAAAAACAAGATTAAAAACTACTTACAAGAAAGGAAAAAATGAAGAATAAACATGAAGATCGCCAAAAATCAAGTGCTTACAGTCAAAGAAGAAAAACTCATTCTAACAAGCATTTAGGGGGATTAACTTGACGTAAACCTTCAAAAAGAATGCATAAATAACGTTACATAAAGTACAATTCAAGGATGACGAACTGCCTTCATGACACTTATCAATGCATTGAAACATAGAGGATGCACCTACGAATCCATGAGAAAATTGCATAGAGTTGCCACAATATTGTGATGTCAAAATTGAGGACAACACAAATCAACTAAGGAATGAACATTAGGATGTCCATAACATAAATGCCACAACCATTGAGGAGACACTAATCCAATCTCAAGAAATTGTGCAAGATCTTGTGAGGGACCAAGTACCTTGCAATGCATTCTAAGTAAATTTTCATCCCTATAATATGTATAAGATATTTTCTAACCCCTTCAAACCTTTAAAAAGAACGCATAAATAATGTTACATAAAGTACAATTCAAGGATGACAAACTGCCTTCATGACACCTTATCAATGCATTGAAACATAGAGGATGCACCTACGAATCCATAAGAAAATTGCGTAGGGTTGCCACAATTTGTGATGTGAAAATTGAGGACAACACAAATCAACTAAGGAATGAATATTAGGATGTCCATAACATAAATGCCACAAACATTGAGGAGACAATAATCCAATCTCAAGAAATTGTGCAAGATCTTGTGAGGGAGCAAGTACCTTGCAATGCATTCTAAGTAAATTTTCATCCCTATAATATGTATAAGATATTTTTTGCCCATCCTTGATGGAACTGATCTATATATCAACCCCTTAACTAAGCAATATGATAGCCCATCTTTATGATAGTCAACACAAAATGGTAATGTTTCTTCAAAGTAGGGACATAGCCCATCTTTTTAATAGTCACCACAAAAAGGTACTTCAAAGTAGGTATATACACCACATTCTTCAAAATTTTGAAATTTTGATTACACCTTCTAGAAGTAAAATTATTATCAATCCAATACCCTAAAGACATAAAAAGTATGAAGAGATTTATCTACTAGTTTACAAGTGTGAGGGATGTTTCCTTTTTAATAGCTCTGTAACAAGTGTATCCTATAGGTCATATGTTTAGCTGCATCAGTGTCTAATAGACATAAATCTGTGAACTTATCTTGCAATTCGGTTCTATATACAATTAGTATAATGTTGTAAAGACTGGGTAAATTTTTTTCTAACTCACCCCTATAAGTTCAGTGTTTTGGTTAACTCTGGTTTCTTGCTTTTCTCATCAGGTATTCTAAAATTTGCTATGCTCCGCGGAGTTTCAAGGACGGGGACGAGTTTTCAAGACGTTTCCTAGAGGGCCAAAAATAGGGGACAGCAATACACACACACACACATATATAACATAGAACTTTGAAAACAAGAATGAAAAAGTTTAAGATTGAACTTTGAATGTTAACTAAGAATTTATAGGGTATATTCCTCTAAGCATTCTATAAATTTTGTATCTTATGACAATGCCACGTGAATGCCTCCACATATTGCATACATTTCTACCAATGCAGTTCTGGCAAATGTGTATGCAAAATGTGGAAGTATTCACACGGCATGTGATGTTAATGTTTTGAACCAAAATACAAGAAGATGCAATAAACTGAAACTCAAAACACAAGAGAATAGAGGACACAACCATTATCCTAGGAAAACTCTCCAATTGAGGGTGAAAAACCCAGCCTGCTAAAATAGATTCTTTATTGTATGCTCAAAAACAACTACAATGATCTCGCACTTAAGATTGATGATTCTCAACAATCAATCAATAAGCTTTATGTACAATTTTATCACTTTATGAGAATGCTGAATATACAAAATATAAGTATCTCACCGATACTTCTCACAATGAATATGACTTACAAATATAAATCGATCATACATAGATCGAACACTCAATGACTATTCAGCTCTGAAGCATATATCGCACATGTGAGAAAAATACACTTCAGACACACAAAACTTCTCACGTTAAGATCTTTGGGATTTTGAGAATAATCCAACACTGAATACCTTTGCACATAGTTCAACTATCATAGACTTCTACATTCAAATTCTTTGCCTCAAAAACTCATCCACCAACATGTACAAAACTATACTCCACGAGAACAAATAGGCTCTTTCGTGGAACACAAAGAGACACTCGTTACAAGATAAGGAACCGACAACAGTTACATAGTCCATCATAAACACGCTCCACCCGAGCCTTAAACAAGAGTCACCGACGAAGACATGATGTTACGTAAGAAGGGAATACATAACAATGTTGACAATAAAATAATACCATGGGCAAAGAGCCGATGAACATATGTAGCTCAATACAACTAGCACACTGTTGCCATAAAACTGGATGGTGACAATATATGAAAGACGTTACTTCATCTTCAAAAAAATACATAGCATCTAGAGTAAGGAACAAGTAGATACAAAGGCACGAAAGAGTCTTTGTTGTAGATGGAAAGCAGCTCCCGATGAAGCATAACAAAGAATCAAGAGAGTAAATAAACATCTACATAAGCAATTGAGCCAAGGAATCAACAAGGTATGAAAGATATCTTACACAGCTACTAGAACATTAACGCTCCCTCTTAGCAAGAGAGATATTTCATATGATATGGTATCTCTCAAACACAATGGCTACAACCATATGAGTCAATAGCAAAACTTTATTACGGATTCTCTCAACGTGATATTGTCATCTCAACATAACATTCACCATGGCTACTCCTAGAGGGTGAATAAAAACAAGAGCTAAGTCATGGAATCTCTCACATGACATCCACCATGGCTACTCCCAGAGGGTGGAACAAGGGCTTTCACCTCAAACTTCTCTCTCATAGAGAAAAATGCATTCACAAGGGCTTACACCTCAAACTTCTCTCACAGAGAAAAATGCATTAACAAGGGCTTGCACCTCAAACTTCTCTCACAGAGAAGAATGCACTGACAAGTGCTTTCACCTCAAATTTCTCCCTCTCAGAGAAAAATGCATTACAAGGGCTTTCACCTCAAATTTTTTTGTCTCAAAGAAAAATGCATTACAAGGGCTTTCACCTCAAATTTCTTCACCTCAGAGAAAAATGCATTATGATACATAATAAGAACAATGGAATCCTAAGACTCCCTCTGAGTAGGGCAGCATTCTCAGGGATTATCACAATAAATTAGAGCTAACTCCAATGTTTGACCAAACAAGAAGCTTTAGCAATCACACTGCTACATGAGTTTGTTGATCCTCTGGAAAGGATTTGGCACTCCCCCTCTACCACACAAGCTCCCTCTAAATCTTCAAGCACTTGCATCAACCTCCTAACCTCCTTGTACAAGATTGCCTGCAATTCTTGCCTTAGAGGAATGGTTTTCAACGCACACCTCTAGAACTTCTGACATACTTGAATCCAATACTATCCTCCTCGATCTCATTCTAGATCACCCTATTCTAGAGCTACCAATTTCAAATCCAGATTGACTATGCAAATCTGTTCTCTACAGCTCAAGAGTCCCTCTAAATATCATTTCTTCCTCTTCGAAGAAACTAATCACAATGACAAATTGTATAGGATCTCCCTCTTAAATGAAATTATGTGTTACCAAATCAGTCCCATGGCTGCAACCAGTGTCCCCATGTTTGTTTCTACAACCTACATGACTTTGCATGTAATCTCTCATCATCATGTTGCTTCTTGATCCGTCCTGGAAGCACTTTTAGAGAGATTAGTAGAAGTTGATAGAATCAAACTATCCTGAAAAGACATATACAGATCAATGCTAAAAGCATACATGATACACTATTCTCAATGTTATTGCATGAATTAACTACATAAAATTCATGATCAATATTCAAAGGTATAATCATAAAATACTTCTCTTTATTGTTGATCGATTTAGCAATGCCCATTCAGATTTTGATCTTTATATCTTTCTTGCCAGGGAGCTCAAGTTTGAGGCTTTGAATCTCTTTGGAATTTTCAGCACCTCTTAGTCAAACTAACTTCAACTCCTTCACTAACATGCCTAGTCATAGCAAAAGAGATTACTGCCTGGCTGCTCCAAAGTCCAAACAAAGCATCTACTCTTTCCCCTTTTTTATTTTTATATATAGAGGAACACAATAATCCAGACAAATAAGATAAATCTATACAAGATCTAAGCAATCGCACTTCCCCAACAGAGAGTGTCGAGGGTGACTAAATCTTCTAGCCACGGTAACCTAGATAACTATAGCCAATACAAAGAAATGGATGACTAGCATTCAATCCGAACTTTGATTATTTTCAGAGTTTAAAGGCATCAACCTTGGTTCTCCAATTTGCGTTTGGCCTCAGCACACGATGATTAATACTCTCTTGTTCTCAGCAGAAAATGTCACATATATGGCGACTACTAAGACAATCATTCACAATTAAGGATGCATTTTGGTTCAAGATCTTACCTAACCTAGCTCTGATACCATGTTAATGTTTTGAACCCAAATACAAGAAGATGCAATAAACTGAAACTCAAAACACAAGAGAACAGTGGACACAACCATTATCCTGGGAAAACCCTCCACTTGAGGGTGAAAAACCCAGCCCACTAAAATAGATTCTTTATTTCATGCTCAAAAACAATTACAGTTATCTCAACAATCAATCAATAAGCTTTATGTACAGTTTTATCACTTTTGCTATGAGAATGTTGAATATACAAAATATAAGTATATCATTGATACTTCTCACAATGAATATGACTTACAAATATATATCGATCATACATGGATCGAACACTCAATGACTATTTAGCTCTGAAGCGTATATCACACATATGAGAAAAATACGCTTTAGACACAAAGAACTTCTCACGCTAAGATCTCTGAGATTCTGAGAATAATCCCAACACTGAATACCTTTGCACACAATTCAAGTATCATAGACTTCTATGTTCAAATTCTCTGCCTCAAAAACTCATCCACCAGCACGTACAAAACTATACTCCATGAGAACAAATAGGCTCTTCCGTGGAACACAAAGAGACGCCCGTTACAAGATAAGGAACCAACAACAGTTACATAGTCCATCATAAACGCGCCCACCCGAGCCTTAAACAAGAGTCACTGACCAAGACATGATGTTGGGTAAGAAGGAAGGGAATACATAATAATGTTGACAATAAAAGAATATCGTTGGCAAAGAACCGATGAACATATGCAGCTCAATACAACTAGCACACCATTACCATAAAACTGGATGGTGACAACATATGAAAGACATTACTTCATCTTCAGAAAAATACATAGCATCTAGAATAAGGAACAAACAAATACAAAGGCACGAAAGAGTCTCTATTTTAGATGGAAAGCAACTCCCGATGAAGCATAACAGAGAATCAAGAGAGTAAATAAACATCCACAAAAGTAATCGAGCCAAGGAATCAACACAGGTATGAAAGATATCTCACACAGCTACCAGAACATTAACATGTGAATGCTTAAAATTTAAGAAATAATAACTTGAACCTCAAACTCTCAGTCTCATTGAATGCCATGATTGTAGGCCCGTAGGAGGTTTAAACAACAAAAAAGATTGAAAACAAAAGTAAATGCAAACGTGATTGCAGTCTTATGCGCATGTTTCACTCATCTAGGGCACCTTTAGTGCTTCCAATGGCAAATGGAGAAGGAAGATAATATCCAATGTTATTTTTTATGCCTTTTATGTGCCTTTTTCAGTAAGAGACACCCAGGAGATGCCTGGAAACTTGGTGGGAGACGGGGAGACGGAAAGTCTCCAACCAAAAACGAAGACTTCGGGTGCACAAAAAGTCTCAGAGGCGCATTTCCATCTCTGAGATGCATCTCAAAGGGGTGGAGACGCATCTCCTAGTTTCATATAATATAATATGTTTTTTTATGTTTTATATAACTTTTTATGATGTCATTTATGTTGAAATCAGAGATGCAACTCCAACACTTTGATTCATGCATGAAACATACGTTCAACTTAGTGTCAGCTTAGAACCATTAGTTAATGTCCAAGCTCACTTGGATTTGTTTCTAATTTGCTGTCTTAAGAAAATCATTGACTTGTGTTGGTTTTTCAAATGTTCCATGGCATTTCGGGGACAGGGACTGGGGGATGGCAGGGGATGCATTTCTGGGACATTTCCTAGAGGATGTGTCCCTGTGTAACATAGAAAATTTGCTGCAATATGACCAGGTTTTACACACCTAACCTATGATAATTGTCTTTCCTCTACCTCTATTTTGGCTTCTGCCTCTATAATTGGAACAGGAGTCACTATTTTGCCGAGCATTGTTATGATTTTGGTTTGTATTACTATTATTATGATAATTGCATTTGCCACTACCTCCTCTATACCCTCTAACCCTCTTGAATTCTGAGATTTGTTGCCATTAGATGAAATGCTAGCTGTGTTTAGAACTACAATAGCTCTTTCTAAATCATGTTTAGAACTTGCTCCTCTACCTTGGCCACTATATCGTCTATAGACACTACCCCTCTTGAATTCTGAGAATTGTTTGCATTAGATTAAATACTAGCTGTGTTTAGAACTACACAAAACGTTTCTAAATCATGTTTAGAACTTACTACAACTGCTGGACTAATTGCTTTTACGTAGAAGACATAAATCATGGTGACTCAAAATGTTATGCCAATTCACTGAAACATGTAGCATTATCCTATTGGAATCTAGCAAACCTGTGAAAGCCATTGTGATGATCAAATCATCATCTTGATGCACAAACCCAGCCTTGGCATACTCTGACTAAAGATTTCTAAGCCTAGATATATATCCACAAGCATGGCCACCTTCAAAAAAGGAAAGAGTAAATAATTGCATATGGATGTCTAGCTTCTTATCATTGGGTTTATTATCATGCAAGTTAGATGACCTCTTCCATGCTATATAACTATGAGGTACATTTTCAATGTGGGCATAGGTAACTCTGTTAGATTCAGATTTTAACAATGCGAGGGATTTAACATCCTTCAGGTTCAAAAGCATAGAATGCATCTTCGTTAATAGGCAATGTAGCATTTCCTACTTTTATGGCATCACAAAACTTATTGAAAGGGTGGTATCCACCAAAGAATTTCCAATCTGTGCAATTAGAAATGTCAAGGCAATAACTATCCAACAAAAAATCTTGAATCTTAGCTTTTTGAAAGCGAGATCTCACAAAATCTGACACCTAAAAACAATACAATTCACCAGAAAGCACAAAATACTCCAAAGATTTTGGCTAAGGGGTCTTTAAACTTGGAGCTCAGTGCAAGATATGTCGTTAGACGGATCTTTGCACTTAGACCTTATTCAAACAAATAATTCAGTTAGCACCCTTATATGCCCAAAAATGCAGCCTTATATCTATGATAGTAGATACAATATCCAATTCACTAAAGAAAACATAACAACACACTAATTTCTCCAATGTTACCTTTAACAAAACTTTGAGAAAAACAAATAGCACTCTCATAATAGAGCACCATTTATTAACTAGAACACTTACTTTGATATTTAAAAAGACATTAGATGTGATTTGAACCTAGCACCTCTAAAGTATAAGAGAAGATTTTAGCAAAAAGCACTTTTTACCAACTTCCCTCAGGAAACTTGAACTTAAAGCCACATTTATTTCATCTAAAGGTATTTTTGTGGATGAGGAAGTGAAAATAATATAGCAAGAACATCCCTGGCAGTATGATATGGTTGTACATAAGCATATAAGAGACATCTGAGGGACTTTTGGAGATATTGTAAGCCACAAAACTTTGAGAAGATTAAAACCCATAAAAATGTCTTTGAAAAGCAATGGCATGCCATAGGGTTTCCAAATGCACAAATACTTGTATCAACTTTCACTGGGCTATGCCCCATACAGTTATTGCTTCAGAGTAAAAAGAAGCTTCTTCTTTTCACGCCATACAAAAAAAAAATAATCATACACCCATAGTTGGAAAACTCGCCAAGGCCTGAAAAAAAAAGGGGAAAAACTCGGCCAGTTTTCAACAAAAACTCGGCAAAAAACTCGGGAACTTAAAAAATTGCTTAAATTTAATTATAAATGCATTTTTTTTTGTAAAATTCAATGAGAAGATGCATCCAATGAGTCAATAAATGAGAACACAAAAGAAACAAGCTTAGTCTAGATATATTTAAACACAAAGTGGGTACAAAATCGCATTCTCGTGAGGAATGTTGATGGCTGGAAGCAAAAATAGTAAATAATTTTACAACTAAAAGTAAATACATCATTATGATTACAGCTTCCTCTTCCCAACTCTAGTAAAAACTAAGGGAGAGGTAGAACTAGAGGGTCTAGTCCTAGAAGTCTACACTGGGCATCACTGTGCCTCCTCGCTCGGTATGTCTGACTCAGTCTGTGGCTCGTTCTCCATCTTGGATGTAGCTCTGCCTCTAGCTTCTCCTGGCACTAGCAATGACTACTCATTCAACTCAATGTCATCCAATGTGAAACCAAATCCACCTCCCTCCTCCATAGCCTGCCTCTCCAAATCATTGATGTCATCCTCTTCAAAAACTACCTCAAATCTGCTTCAAATCCGCCTCAAATTCACTTGAAATTGATAGAAATCAGTTTGCAAGTGTTTGGAAGACTATTTTCCCCCTCTCAGCAAAATACAAGTGAAGAACTGAGAAATGAAATTAATTTGGGTCGTTTTTTGCCTTTAAGTGCTGTTATAAAACTATGACCTAGTTTTTGGCAAAAACTCGGCAAGTACTCGGTGAGTTTTTTTGGTGCCAGTAAAAGTCGTAAAAACATGCCAGGCCAGATAACTTGACCAGTTTTTGCAACTCGGAGAGTACTCTGCCAGTAGTACATCTATGCATACACCTTTTATATTATCATACCATCTTCAAAAAAAGACAGCATACAAATAAAAGAAGTGCCACCTCTTCAACTGCAACTCATCCATAAAGAATTAAGCTAAAGAGAGAAATCACTGCCCGCAAGCTCATCCATTCAATACAGATGATGTGAAGAATGTAATCCACATAAATATTATCATACAGCATCCATGCAAGGAATCATATAACTTTATGATAAATTTTGAGTGTCATATGGTGAGCCAAATTCTCATACAACGGAGAATTAAATGCAGAAAGAGAGAGAAAAAAAGCCCATACAAAACAAATGAAGAAGCTAAGGACAGTATAATTTTTATAACAATGTCAAGAATGTTAGATTCAAGGAACATAATTTTAATGTCATATAATATGGTGAATTGAGAAGAATCAGAAAATGCCTGTTCAGTTCACGTCATATAATTTTTTTTGATTCGTAGATCCTACCTTTTTCATTATCATATGGTCTTCACAAAAAAGATTGTCATACAAATTAAAAAACTAACAAGCCCTTCAATTGCAACTTGTCCATACAGGGAAAACAAACATAGAGGGATCACTCGTCACAAGCTCGTCTGTGCTCTGTACAATACAGATGATGTATAAAATGTATTTACACAAAATCATGCCATCAATATCCATACAAGGATCTATACAAAGTTATAATAGATTTAAGGTGTTGCATATAGCCAAAATGTGATAAATGGAGAATGAATGCTAAACAGAAAAGGAAAAAAATAGGTCATATGAAACAAAAGAAAAATGCTAAAAACCATACCCAAATTTTGTATAGTCAAACATATACTAATATACAATTCAAAAGCTCAATTTTAATGCTGTATTATACAGTACTATATCATACAGGCAAAGATACAGGTCTCTAACTGTGAGTGCTCCAACACTAATAAGTCTCAACAAGAAATTTCCCAAGCAGAATTTGAGCAAAAATAAGAACACAGGCTTCCCTATCAAAGCTCTGATACCACAACTTCGGAAAATAACATGGACTAAAGTGGCAACATCTTCCTTCCATTTCAGGTGGAGCAAGTATTTTTTTGACATCGAAACAAGAGTATAAGAGAGTGAGTATGAATTGCTAACCGTTGACCCGTTAAACAATGCATATTTAAACTTTACTGATTTGTAAACTAGATGGATATTCACTGCTTGCTTTATCCACACAAATCTCAAATATTCCCATTAATACTTGACTGATCTTCTCACTTCTTTTCGTGTAAACTAGCATCAACATCCTTAAAGTGAAAGTTGTTAGTACAAATGCAACAGGGAAGATTATAACAGTATTAAGGGAGCACAACTGGTTACAGAAATGGAGTACCTTATACAGGCCTTCACGGACACCTTACAAAGTGATTTCTGTGCCCAAACACCTAAACAGCAATGCCACCACTCCATAGCCTTTCAAATTACAGTTTAACATACCCATGATAACTTGACCATTGGAAAATTGTAAAATTACAGAAATTATAATCTTAAAGGAACCCATTCTACATGTTTTTAGGGGATATTGTAAGTTCGTGAGCTACAAAAGAGTTCAAGAAAAAACTTCTGTCTTAGATGCCCAAGAGATATGATACGAAGACTCAAACTTCTCTTCCTAGAAACACCCATGTCATTTTGTCCTGTGTGACATGTTTCATAACAATCGATGTCACTCGTGCTCTGTTCTGATAGTGACAAGCTCATCCATTGTTAACCTTATCAAAGTTGCCTATTTATTAAATGATGATAAATCCCTTGGATGTATAAATCACCCAGGTGGCTATTGGCATAATGATCAGCGCTCCCCTCGGGATTCGTGACATGGCTTAACCGCCTCCTGTGTCTTCTATAAGTCTAGTGGTTGTATCGGATATTAACAGGTCGATCTTTTGGTGCAACAGCAACCACTACTTGTAACAAGTGGTATCAAAGCTTAGTCACAGGTTCAAATCCCCTCGGGTAACTCTGAGGGGGAGATTGTTGGCATAATGGTCAGCGCTCCCCTCGAGATTCGTGACATGGCTTAACCGCCTCCTGTGTCTTCTATAAGTCTAGTGGTTGTATCGGACATTAACAGGTCGATCTTTTGGTGCAACAGCAACCGCTACTTGTAACAGTGGCTTTTGTAGATATTTTTCTGCCTTTGTGTCTTCTGCAACTGTTTGATTATGTGCCTCAAGGGAGTGATTCTTATTTTATGTCTAGCCATTGAGAAGTCCTCAAGGAAGTGACTGGTTTGGTCTTCTTGATCAGCTTAAATGAGCCATTTAGGATCACTACCGAGGTCAGTAGGACCCCAAACTAGCTCAGCAACCAACAACCCATGTGTAAGACAAATATTAATAAGTCGACCTTATTACTGACAACATTATTGGGGGTTTCACAAGGAGATGCATGCCCCAATATTAACCCATGCAAAGGGCTTTGGATCAAATCCTAGTAACTTATTCACCACTACCGGAGATGCCTAATTTTTAAATGATGAGAAATTCCTTTGATGTATAAATCACCGAGGTGGCTTTTGTACATATTTCTCTTCCTTCGTGTCTCCTGCAGCTCACTGATTATGTGACTCAGGGAAATGGTTCTTATTTAATGTCTAGGCATTGACAAGTCTTCAAAGAAGTGCCTGGCTTGGTTGTTAATCTCCTTGATCAGCTTAACCAAATCCATTTTGGATCATCCACCAAGGTCAGTAGATCCTCAGACTAGCTCAGCAACCAACTACCCATTTGAAAGACATATTAATAAGTTGACCTTGTAACTAACAACATTATTGGGGGCATCTCACAAGGAGACGCATGCCCCAATATTGTAAGTTCATAAGTTGTAACCTATGCAAAGGACTTTGGATCAAATCTTGGCAATCAAATTCACAAAAATCACCAATTGCATACATTGTTGAAAAATCAATCTAATTCTTATACATGATTGTTAACCAAGAAGTATTGTTAAAGCAAGGTGAATACTTGCACAAGAGTTGGATGAAAATGCATAAGGGAAAGCTAAAGGAGACCATTTAAACCAGAAGCTTTGGGTGAGAAAAGTACTGCACAAGAAAGCATGGCCAGGGAATGGATGGTCACATGAGAGCGGAAGCCAATTCAAAGAAACCCGAAGAAGGGAAAGGTACACGCAAGGCCAAAACTGCCCAAGAGGGCAGTATCTATCTGAAGGAGCAGATAAAAGGATCTTCCCGGGCCAGAATTCTTCCCGGGCTCGCGCGGTGGTTTTGAAAGTCTGCTGAAGTTGCACGAAAGTCTGTCAGGGCCCCGTTTGGCGAATTTGGACCGAATTACTCAGACTGGCGGCGAATTTTGTGCGAATACGGACCGACTTCGAATTGCAAGCGAACCAAATTACGAATTCCTGGTTTCCTGAGCGAATGTGGTAACTTAGGATTAATGCAAAGTGGGTAAGATCAATGATTGTGTCAACCTTATTTGTCAAGCTGAACCAACAGGGACCACTAGATCATTAGTAGAAACTAACCTGCACCATTGGATTGACTGAAAGAAAAGCCCTTAGAATATTTTGACCTCGATAGTCCATGTTGGTTTAGGGAATGTCAATTTCATGTGTCAATCTGCAGTGTCAAGAACTGTTGGATTGGCACTGGGAATATTCACATACTATCAAATCTGTTGGAGGAAAAGAACTAAGATTAAATAAAGTTTTTTGCCTTAAGAGAAATGTGTGGATTAGTCATGATGTGATTATTGCCACATGGCATCCTCATGTGCATTTCATATGAAAAAGAGGGTTATCATTTGAAAAACTATACTATTGGCCCACATCATTATACTTATGAATTAAATATACAGTAACCATAAAGTAAACAAGCAGCAGCAAGAGTTAATCAAGATTTAATCCAACAGGACCCTCTATCCTATCCACAAACAGCTCCACTAAGGTTATGGTCCCATGGAGGATGGGTTGACAAAATTTCTAAGCAGGTGCAGCTGAAAAAATTTGGCGCCTTAGTAAGTGGTCCCAAGGACTTCTAAATTCTTTCTACTAGGTAGTTTTAAGTCAAAATGAAATGTTTTCGATGGACAACTATAGCAACTAAATGGAAATAAAAATTGGAATTAAAAAATGCCATGCAAACTGCCACATAGACATAAAAGTTCATAAGCTGGAGGACAGTTTCAGCCCCCCTTTTGCAGTACCAGCTTAAAGTTTGCAACTATAAACATGAGGCTCCTATTTTACAGAAAAAGATTCATTTTAAACCTATAGCTGCATTTGCATAATTCCATGGGACTGCCCTTACAGTGTAAACAAAGCAGTGAAAGCAGTTTATACCACCAATGCAGCAGTGTGGTGGGATATAATTGTAGTTGCCAGGAGACCGTACTGGTATGGGAGACTGGTACTGGTACCAGTACATCTATTTTTGGAAGATAGGAAATGGGGTACATTGAAATCTCATTTTGTTTTTTATATAATTATAAAAATGTGTAAATTTGCTACGTTAAAACTGAAAATATAACTTATACTTCGACTTTTGAGTCCTCATCCAACACTCTACTTAAATATCGCCTTCTTCATCAGTCAAACAGTCAATAGGTTTTATATTTTTAAGTCCACTTCAATCTCAAATGAAAAGTTTGCCCTGCATGTGCCAATATATATTTAGTGTGTTTTAAAATTTATAAGTTCCATGAAATTAAGTTGGTATACGTACTATATGTCTCTATCGAAGCATGCATGAAATTACACAAACACACACACACATATAGATGTATATATGCATATGTATAAATGCTCAATTTATAGATGTATATATGCATATTCTCCAGGCTACCCACACCAGCTAATCCGTTATACTCAAAGAAAGCAATATTCCTAAAAACTGGATCAAAGCCATAATGGCTAAATCAAAAGAAGAAGATATATCATTCATACCAGGAGATATACAGTGGGATAAGGGAACCAATTTGATGAAGAATTTATGCCAAGAAATATCCAATTTAATTAAGAAGAATTTTGTACAGAATCTGATATTGGATGCAACAGTAAGCCCAGGACATCTTACCAAAAGGAAGATAAAGGTTCAAAAAGTGTATAAATAGTCTAGATTGAAGAACAAAAATTTTTGCCCAACCCAAAACAATTTGAAATCCTTGAACCGAGTAATTGCAAATTGGTCAGGACAACCTTTTCCTGCTCCTGAACCTGAGCCCAAGCCTAAATATATTGCAGTATTAATCAATGGAATATTTGCTCAAATTATATCAGTTGTGGTAGATGACAAATTATATGATGCTCAAGTTGATACAGGTGTGTCTCTTTCATTCTACAAATTTCCTCAGATAAGAAATTGGGAACAAGTAAAAGCATATAACAAATATAAAAGTATGGATGTTCAAGGAATTGTCTTCAGCTGTGATAAATATAAACATCAAGAAAAAAAATTATAGAAGGAAATAAAGTTGAATGTGATTTCTTTGAGATAAATAAAATGTCAACTGATGTACAAATGGTTACCAGTTTTATTGATAACTATTCTCCATATGGATGCACAAATGATAGTGTAATGTTCATGTTAAATAGAGAAAGAATTAGAAACCCAAGACTGGTATATGTTTTTGGAAAATTTCTTTCTACTGTGATAGAAAAATCAAACTCTTAACAATTTTCTTGAACTCATGCAATGGATAGAAAATGAAGTTTGCTCAAAAGATCCACAAAACTTTTGGAATAGAAGCATGCCAATGATGGAGATAAAAATCCGAGGAAAGAGTAATTGGGCCCTTGCTTTAGTGTGCCTTCTCCTGGGTCATTTCTAGCCTATTAGCCTTATCCTATCCTACTGTCATCATATGCTAAGATTGAAACCATACCCTATGTCCAAGAGCCTGATGCTCTGTCACCACTCTTTCGAGTCCCTCCAAAAGGGGCCCAAATTCAAAGGTGTGCAAGTGTCGGTTTCTGTCATTTGTAATCCAGTCCCGATATTTTCATTTGACCATTGGAAGTCAACCTAAATTCGTAAATACCTTGAGAACCCTATATAATGCAATCATTTATCATTCACAAAGCCTATCTAATTTATTCCAAGTCCTAATGATCAAGCAAATTCCTTCAATCAAGAGTAGATCTGAGTACAAGGAATCGCAAGCTACAACAACCTATCTTCAAGTATGATTTCATTATGGATTATGTTATCTCTTGTCATCTTATTGCAGTAACACTTTAAGGACTTGTCTAAAGAGTCTTGCATCAACATCATTATCAATCCTAAGGTATAATCTTGTCAATTCAACATTTCAATTATGACTTAGCCTCTACCCTACCAAGGGTAAGCTCTTTTTTTTACATCATCTTGGTTGTGGTGGAAGTGGAAACACCAACATAGGATTTGACTTAGGCAAGCCCTTATACGGCACAACCATTTTTCCCCTATTTCATGTGTGCAGGAGCATATCTGATGACTAAGAGTTGTAGAATTGCGTAGAGCAAACTGAGACAAATAGTCCCAAACAACATAAAGAAACCCCTAGACTATGCCAATTCGCACACCTACCTGACACTTTTGGGCTGATTTTTGGAGGGACAAGTCTATAGAACCTCCTGATCCAAAATCCAAAGCTTTTTGTTGACAAAAACACTTTCAAACTAGGGTGCCTAGCACAAATGGTCCAGCACTTTCAGCCCCATATTTCAGCTATAGGTTCTTCTCTGTCTCCTAATTCCATATTTGTACTTACGTGTTGGTTTCCAATTCTTTATCTTTTTGTTTATGCTAAATGTTGTCAATTTTCTTCCATTTTGTCTAGACATTTCATATTCATATCAAATCATAACATATCAAACTTACTCTTCAAAAAGGGATCAAGTAATCAAAGTGTTCAGCTCTCCTTTCGGACTGAAGTTGAACCTTGTTGGTTGTTCCCCAATGAAGAATTAATAAATGTGAGAATAGTGAATGAGTAAGATCATAGTTTGCATTCCTAAGCTAAGTATCCTATTTCCCCACATATCATTTTGGTGAGCCCGACTCTTCTTACATTTTGTATAACTACCAATTTTCAATTTCAGATTCTGATTTTTTGCATGAAATTTTCAGATTCAGATGCATTCATTTCTGAAACTATTCTTTATGTACATCTTTCGGTTAATTAATCATAATATTGCTTATTGCTATTGCTAAAAGCATGGTCATATCATATCACTTAATTGATTTAGCATATGTTATGGTTTGAAAAAACAAATTGGTTTCATTGTATGTTCAATTAGTTAGTTCTATGATGAAGACATTTCATAGATATGATAGAGGCTTAGCATCCCTTATATTACCTTGTCCCTCTCCTAAAGATCCCCATATCCATAAGAGCATTTTGGAGCAAAAGGATGATAATACTAGCAAATTTTTCAATGCTCTCCCTTCTAAAGACGAAGCATCAATGAACCTTGCTTGTCCCTCTTCCAAAGTTGACCTTACTTGTAAGGATATTATAGCACAAGAGGATGATATAATAAACACTTTCCTTAATGTCACTTTTATCTTCCATGCACTCAAATGGCATCTCTTCTAGAGATGAAGCATTGTTGAATCTTGCTAATCCCTCTCCCAAAGTCATCCCACTCGTGAGGATACCTTGGAGCAAGAGGATGATATCATTAGCACTCTTCTTGATCACTCTCCCTTCTAAGATGAAATCTTTGAAATTGAAGAGCCCAATCAAAGTCAAGTCAATGCAATTCATGCTTTTGGTCATACAAATGAACATGTGAAACCTCAAATTGTCGTCCATCATCGTCATGATGCCCCTCAACCTCAAAACAAACTTGTGCTTGTTCTAAAAGGTATTAAGAATCCAACTAGACCCCTCAATTATTGTTTAAACTTTGCAAAACAACTTGCTCAAAGAAATAGGATGAATCAACAAGTGTCGCAACAACCTCATTATCGTGCAGTAGCTTACACATATAACACTTGAAATAACAAACAAAATCTAAATGTTCTTCCCACTTCTCAACCTTTTGATCATGTTGATAAAAAGTATAATCTTGTTGAGAAGCTTCATGCTACTACAACCAAGATCTCCCTTTTGGGATTAATTTAAACTTTTCACCTACATACCACGGGGTGCTCCAAGAAGCCTTGCAAAGGATACTTGTTCTATCTCCTATGGGACCGAGTGATGTAACAGCCTTCCTTGATCATATGCATGGAACAAAGATGGACATTGTGTTCAAACAACATGAATTACCACCTTTGGAAGTTCAAAATCAATATGATCCCCTCATGATTATTGTGCTCATTAACAAAATTGAGATAAGACGTATCTTAATTGATAATGGGTCAGATCTTAATGTTTCCAACATGGACTTGTTACATAAAATCAACATAGATACCTCAATTAATCAACCAAATTCTCTCTCAATTTGTAGCTTTGATAATGTTGGTAGACAATTGTTAGGTACAATCACATTAACTAGTACTGTGGGACCTGTGAGTTTACCCATGCCTAACCATGTGATACCTAATACTATCACATACAATCTTCTACATAGACCGCAGATTCATGCTATGCAAGCAATCCCTTCTACCCTTGACCGCATGATAAAATTCATTGACAACCACCAAGAGTACAGACACTAAGCTGATAAAAATCCATATACAGTATTGAAAAAGTAGGATGTATATCATTCCTTAGCACTACGGCTTCTACAACACAATCTCCTACCAATGATACTTTCTTACAAGATGATTGGGGTTCATTAGACTTTACAACCTCCTTTAATGGAGAATATGAAGTCCCCAAATTCAAGATTGAAGCTTCAAGGGAGTCGTGTGTTTCATTTATCCAAGCTACTCCAACCTCTTCTTCTAACACATGTCCTAATGATGATTGGAACTTGTTGATGTGAGTTTTATGCCACTACAACATGCAGAATCATAAACTTAGGATTCCAAGATGAAACACCAAATATCAAATCCTCTCTTGAATAAGGATGCCCATATGCTAAACAATGTATATGGATTGTGTGATCAAATGAGTCAACATCAAGGTTCCTTCTTATTGTGGACTTTCACTCAGTTAAATAATGTAATATGTTGGGTATCATGAGAGGACTTAAGCTGTTCATTCAATAGACATCAACTATTTCAACCTCTTCTAACAAAACAAATTGCAAACAGAAAGGGTTTAGAAAGCTATTCTACTCTTAGAATGCAAGACAAAATAAATATCTTTGTTACTCTACTAGACTTAGTTCAGCCATCAACATTAACCAAGCTAGTGTAATCTCCTAAGGTAAATGTAAGATCTTCAAACTATTACCATTGTACTAACACCATCAATGGATACATATCAATGTGAAAGTAATAATTGAAGTAAAGTTCATAAATATGTCAATTGACCACACAAGGAAAACTTACAATCAGCAAGTAGCTAGTGGTATGGACTAAGCGAGTCTTAGAAAGATGCATCCAAAATCGCTTTCATCCAACTAAACTATTACTCAACATGAAATAAAATCTACTCTAAGTGAGGAAATGTCGAAACCATGCAATACTCCAAACGTCACAAACAATGAAGAAAGAATAATTTTAGTAGTATTATAGCAACAATCTCTCCAAGACTCTCCCTCTAACTAATCTAATATAAAAGTTACAAATGAGAAGGTCTTGACCTTTTATAGTTGTTCAATTACAATGAGAGGCCAAGATCAATTCAAGATCAAGGGTTCAAATTATGTCAACACGGCCCCAGAACACCTATTAGCTACAAGAATTAAATGTTGGGTCAATTACATGAAGGAGCCACCTTGTGGGCCAATAAGAAAATTACAATGCCTTTAAGAGCCAATGAGAAAATGGATTAGGTAGAAGCTTATAGAAGAAGGCACCAATCAGGGGACCAATGATAAAATGTCACGTGGGATTACAACAAATTGAATTTCCAACTTTAGAGGTTCGATCATGATCAAATGGCATGCAGAGTACAGATTCACGTAATTACAACCTTCCACTATTCATGAGAATACCACAAGACGTGGTTTCCACCTTGCTGCTCATGTCAAATTTCTGAGTTAAAAAAACTCAGATCTGGAGGTGTTTTCCTTACAAGAGTCTGATTTCTTCTCTAAATTCGATGAACTTAAAAATTTTGATCTCAATAATGAAATATGGGGCTTGTTTCAATGTTATACTCTGATTTCTTATGTTCAGCAAGTCCAGATCTAATCCACAGTTCAATGTTTTTTTCACACACTAGACCTTGTCTTTCCATATCAAATTTAATTACCCTTGAATTCATGCCTTTTCCATTTGAATTCAAACCTCCTCTAAATAGATCAACCTGAATCCCTCCAACTGAATTTGCAACCCCCTCATTAAATTTGATCATCATTAGGCTGGTCAGAATTCCTGGGAAAACAAGGCGCTATCACATCTTTGTATAGATCAAGGTGGAAATCTCACACCAATAAGGTACCATGTATTATATCTGGGCGGAGATTTGCACCAAATAAGGTGCTTAGACATGAGGCTGGTATAAATTCACATCAATTAAGGCACCATGTCAAGGAGGGGTGGTGGAAATTCACACCAATTAAGGCAGGTGAAAACAGCATATAGTGGAAATCCGAGGTAGATAAGGCAAAACACCATGTGCTGGATGGAAATCACTGAAGGCAAACTTACGTAAGTGCAAGTCGGAAATTGAGGGCAAATAAGGCACTCAGCCTAAAGCAAGGTGGAAATCTGACCCAAATAAGGCAGGTGAACACAACATATGGTGGAAATCCAACCCAAATAAAGCAATCGCATGATCAAAAGTAGGAAATCTGACCCAAATAAGGCAGGTGAAAACAACATATGGTGGAACAAAGCAGATGCAAACAACATGAAGTGGAAATCAAGTATGAATAAGGCAGTTGCACTTGCATCTCTCATGGGCGAAGTGGAAATGAAGATCAAATAAGGCAGATTACAAAGTGGAAACGGAGACCAAATAAGGCAGATTGCAAAGTGGAAACAGAGACCCATTAAGCCAGATTGTTATGTCATTTCAATCTCGAAATTATTTGCATTGGTTTTGAATTTGATCTTCGCCATTCGAGTTAAACTTGATCTCAAGCATTTGAATTTTGAACTTGTTATTTTGAAAGTTGATTAAGTTGTCACAATGTATTGCCTATGTATTGTCAAGTCTCCGGGCTCAAGCTGAACAAATTTCAAATCTCCTCATCATTGACCACCACAAATTTCATGTTTCTCCCCCTCAATTGTTTACACCAAAATTATCAAAATTTCTTTGTTCTTGATAACACTTGGATCAATATTGAATCTGATTTCAAAATTGTCAAGCCCTCTTGGGCTTGACTCAATTTATCCCACTGCTCATACTTCAATGTTGCCCATTTTTATTTGCTCATGATCAACCTCCATTTCATTTTTTCTCCTCACAGGCCCTAACCCCGCAACTAGCCTAAGGCTTGAGCTCTCAAAATGTTGTTAATCTACTCTAATACTGGCACCTATTAACAGCAACTGCAAAAGGATGGGGGGTCCCCATTTGCAATGAAGCGATGGTGTGAAAACCTCACAATAGAACTCTTTAGTCTTCAACCTGCATGTCTAATCAAATATAAGAGAGAATGTTCTCATCTTGACATTTCAACGCCAACAAAGGATCCTATTTTTAATTTGGAAAAATAGTATGGAGTTGCTTTTAAAATTCTTTCTAAAACAAAACAAAAATATCATAATCAAACTAATCTTTCTTTTTGTGTGTGTCATCAAATGCGTGGCCATTTTACCAATGAATGTCAAGCATTGGAATGTAAAATACAACTTATTATATATGGTATCATTCAAATGACAAGTGACAATAAGTTGCACCTTTGTCTTGTTCTTTCTAAATAACACTTATTTTGTAATGTCCCTTTTTTGGGGATATTAGAAAATTAAATGTCAAATTCACAAAATATTAAAAATGTCTTTATTGGATCTTAATGCAAATTAATAAAAGTCATTTTAATATTAAAAGAGGTTTGAAAAGGGGACAAAAAGGAAGAAGACAAAAAGACAGGAGTTGGAAAATGAAGGGTCACAGGGTTGCTCTATAAAAGAACAAAGCAAAGCTCATTTGGATTATGCTTGGTTTATGTTTTGATTATTGTTCTCTTGGAGAACTTGGAAGCTTCAGCTTTCAGCAAGTTTGAGGATGGAAACCCTCGAGCTTGGAGGCAGTGGATGGAAACCCATTGTCGGTTGGAGATATTACGTAGGTGTCTCACTTTGTGCTTCAGATTCATATTTATGGTATCCAATCTTGCTATAAGTACTACGATTGGATCTTTTATTGTTGCTTTACTGAAGAATTGAAGGCAATATTCATATTTCATTTCAAACATTGCATGATTTACACAAAAATCTATTGATTTTAAAAAAATCATTGCTTGCAAAAATGTTTGTTTACATTTCTATGGAATGTTTTGAAAATCTGGAGTTTATACCCTAATGGGATATTACAGTGGTATCAGAGCTGGTTTTCTTGCCAGCCTGTGAGGTTTCATGAATCACAGGGATAATGGCAGTTCTGAAATTAAATTATCAAAAAATAAAATATTCCTTCATCTTGGTCATTTATCTAGTGCCCACATATAGCATGCTGAAGACTTTGTTTTGACCAGTGAAAAATATTCATATTGAACGCACATATTAAATGCTGCAAGAAGGAAATCAAATAGGATAGAGAGTAGCGGAGATGATGAAGTCAAACATTCTAGAGTCGTTTTCTTTGGTATTTTGTGTGGACGGTGGTTATAAATCTGGAAATTCGTTGTGCGTATAATGTTAATGATGATAGACCTGTTTTTAATAGAGTTGTGTCTTGACTATAGGATGGTGTATTAGAGAATTCCTAGGAGTGAATACAAAGGGAAGTATGAGAAGCAGACCTTGCTTTTGGAAGTCGAGATTTCTTTCTCGATGTTGTGTATACAAAGAATTGTGTGTGACAAAATTCTGGAAGTTTTTATTTCTTTGGTTTGGGTTTTATTTCTAAGTCAAGCATGTCAAGCAAGATGTTTAAATCAAGTTTGATAATGGATGTCCAGATTTTCTGAAATTCATTTCCCTTTTGTTGTCTGCGATCCTCATTTTGGCATGGGTTTTTCTTGGTGATCTTTTCTTCGATATATTTGAGACAAGAAGTCAAGAATTGTTCAGGAGTTGTTGAAGCCTTTGTTTACGGCGATATATTACAAGAGTTTGTTTAATGGTTGTTTAATGGTTCAGCTTTAAATGTTTATTGAAATAAAATATGGTCGAGCAAGTGTTCAACATTAAAAGAGCCAATATTTTAATGTTGCGGGATTTGGCTTTATACTCAGTGTAGCAATAACATTAAGGATCACCTTATGGAATAATTTAATTCTTCATAGCTATTGGTCGAGCATTCTAAAGAGGTATGACAAACGCGGTATTATAATGCACAAACTTGTGCCATTACTAAAACATTGCACGATAGAAGGAATTTACAGATAGTCAGAGAATTTTTTCCAGGTGGAAGAATAAGGAATTTTGTTTCAGATAGTTGCAGGCTGGCCTTTGTAGGGACAGATAATCCTTCAGATTGAGAAAATGCCATTTTTTCCATAACAATTGCTATCTTCAGGTTTGGAAGATAACTCCAGGGTAGTTGTTTTTGGCATTCTAGGAAGAACAACATTACACAGAGCAGTGTATCTTCACACAAGTTCAAACGATTCTTGCATGATGGTGTGTGGATTAAGAAAAAAACATCAGTCACTTCTCTAATATCGTTCCCTGAGGATAACCGAGTATGAAGTGTTGTGGAAACAAGTGTTGGCAAGTCTAAACTCATTCTGGGCGTATATATTGTGACTAGCAGAGGTGTTCAATTTGAGGTTTATTTGGAAATATAAAAGTGGTTAATGAGCAGTAATGTCTTTGTTGGATGTCGGCGACTAATGAAACACGAAGGATTTTGACATACGATTGCTAGAACCGAAGTTGCCTATTCCATGCAAACCAAAGGGAGCTTGTGTAAATGGTGAGTCAGGCTGGATAGATTAGTAGATAAAAATAAGTCTGGCTTCTATCGGGTGAGACTCACAGGAACCGACAGTTTTTCTGGGTGTTTTGAATGTTACCAATAGATGTTGCCGTGAAGGGAAAGGATTATTTCAAACTGAGAGTTAGAATATTTAAATCGACTTCATCCACCGTGAAGGCACCTATCCTGGTGAAGCTTGACTGTTTTCTGCATAGGTAAGTGACTTTCCAAGTAGTACAAGCGTTGGTAGTGTTGTGTCCCAATCTTGCTTGTGAAAGAAATTCATCGTGCTCATTGAAGTGATACAAAGACAGCATATGGCTTAACTGAACAACGATAGTTTAAGGAGTTCCTTGGTTGGGTTGTACACATTCTCCAGCAGTAAGACTCTCGTAGGAAATAACACGGGAATTTAAGTAATCTTGATTGAGCTTATATATTGGCTGGTGTGAGGAGCTCCTTTCTGATTGCTCCTGTGTTTTTAACAAAATCTCAAAAAGAGCAGCTTGTGTTGCAATGTCGTGAAGTGTAAGAAGGAAACATTACAACAGAGAATTCTGGAAGTTTGCGGCAGCACTAAGAAGGTACTGCATATGATCCATGATGGGCATGCACTGAGTTTCTGGCCAATAGAAACTGATACAATCATATAGAGAAAGAAGACCTTCTCTACTGTCAGTTTCAGTAAAACCTATGCACGGGACAATAAACCAATAAGAGTAAAATTGATTGTTATAAATTTGAAATGCTAAAATTCTGAAGAAAATTTCAAAGGAGTCAAAGTGGCCAATCCGGGTTGTAACTTAGAGTGGTATTTTGAAGAGACAATTTGTGAGTTGCTCTATGCTTTAAAAGAATTCCAGACAATTGAATTTATTGAAAGGTCAGAAAACATCTCTGCAACTTGTGCATCAGAATAGAAATTTGAATTTGTGTTATATCTTCCAATACATCTGCAACTAAACTCAAAGCCAACACTCATGCAAACTGTAAGACAAAATTTGAGAAGTAAAAATAAATTTTTGGGCAAGAATTCCTTAGGGGAATCTTACAGTCTACATTCTCAGGCATGAAACATCTACAGCCAAGTTAAGTCTTCAAAAAGAATTCAGCTTGGGACACAACAATCTAAAGGTAGTCTGGATTGATTTCATCAGCAGATTCCGCCATAAAGATTTAAAATGGCAATAAATAACAGTTTAGCCAAAGTAATTTATGAGACAGGTAGCAAACTGGGGTTGGAATCACAAACAAGGGAAAATGCTCTCATCACTTTGACCCAATTGGAAGGATGTTTGACCGTTGTAGAGCAATCGCCCCCTAATTTGTTGCAGATTGCTCTTGTTCCTATAATGACTTCTTTGAGTCAACACAAGTGGCTGAAACATTCAGATGATGAGATTAGGTTGTTGGTTACTTCTTGTTTGATGGAGGTCATAAGAACCTTAGCACCTCAAGAACCTTATGAAGAAGACATAATGAAGGAGGTACTTCAGCTAATCGTTGATAGCTTTCAGAATCTTGGGGGACATCAGAAGTCGTCATTTCTCTAGGAGGGTTGCCTTACTATCATTTGCAAAAATCAGATTGTGTAATCTTATGCTTGACTTGGAATTGCACGATTTAATACATACCATGTTTCAACATTTTTTAGGAACAACTGGGAAAGAGCACAATGCAGATGTTATTGCAGCCATGGAAACTATTATGGTTATGACAATAAACAAGAGTGATGCTCATTTTCAGCCTCTTATGTATATGTTGTTAGCAATTTCAAGGCAAGAACATGATGCTTCTACAATTGCTTATGAGTTGGTCAACAAAATACTCAAACAATGTGAGCCAACAATTGAGAAGTACAAATAACAACAGGCAGAAGAAAAATTAAATTCAATGGGATTACAGGTTTCAGGATCTCCAACAAAGAGTAAGAATCAAATGAGGGAAGAGCAGATTTGTTTTTCATGTCAAAAGGCCTAGACATTTGGACATGATTGTGGTATTATTCAGGAAGAAGATCTATTGCAGTTAAACAGTGATAAGGACAAAGCTATTGGAGTCTTGATTCATGAGGAGCAAGCTGAAACAAATGCACCTGATTGCGAGCATGTTGAAAACAAACAGGTTGATGATTTCCAACAAGCTGAGGACAATATTTTGGAGGAAGAATCAGTTGCTACAAGTGAGAGGTATATTAAACTCTTAATTGGTAATTTACAGATTACTATTGACAAAACTAGTGAAGAGAAGAACTCCTTTGATGAATCCATATATGATCATGATGGTATTCCATTATTACTTCATGAAGAGTGCATGACACCCGCTATAGAAGCAATTAAGTGCGATGGCGTTATTGCTCCCATAGTTGAGAACAAATCAGAAAATTTGATGTGTGACAGCCCATGTTCCCTAGGTGAATTTGAACTAAAGCCCTTAGCATTGCAAGATTTAAAGGATAGATTATTGGTCACAAAGGAGAGGGTTGTTCAATTTTTAACAAGGCCATATGATTCTCACAAATTCATTGAAGATCTTATGTGGAAAACTCAAATTGATGAGAGGGAAAGAGGAATTACATGTGGTGTTACTAGTTCTCAATTGCACACCATCAAAGAAGCATTTGAAAAGATGAAATCAGATTACTTGCATCTCTTAGTGGATAGGGATCTTGCTATCAAATTTGGGGAAGACAAGGAAAATGAGGTTGATGATCTTTGCTACCAACTTAGCATGGCTCATTTTTCTGTATACAAATCAGAAAATCAGATGTCTATATTATCCACAACCAAAGATCAAGAAGTTGGTACAAGGGAGATGGAGATCAAACAAATAGCAGAGGGGATTGATGAACTCTTGAAGGAAGAAATGTGAGACAATGATATCAGCAATTTAAATATTAGGGACATCCAAAATGTTGAGGAATTTCACAAAGAAGTAACTTGCAGTCTTGTGACACCATTTGAAGGAGCATTTGAGACACCACCACCTTTGAACACTTGGGAAAAACATGCGAAAAGTCAAGATTTGGTGATAGATGAGGAGCCAAAAATTCTGATTTGGGACAGCAATAGCTCACCTTCTCATTCTTATAAATGTGCAGCCTTTTCATTTAAAATAATTAATGGAGAAGAATCAACAAGTGTTGGTGCTCAAAGTGCAAGTGAAGAAGTGCTTGTGAAGGTTGAAGACATGACACAAGGGTACCACAAGAATTCTGATTTTTACAACAGCAGTTATATGTCTTCACAACATCATGAGGTAACAATTTTTTCACATGAGGATGAAGATAAGCCAAGTGATACTAGTTCTGAAATTTCATTTGATGGTGATCAATTCTTTGATGGAGAAGTTGATTTGGAGGATGACTTCTGTAGTAAACCAAACACTCAGGATTTGTTTGTCATGAATGAGGAAAGCATCTACAGTTTATTTTCAGATTTATCACCAATTTCTTATGACATGGCCATTGTTATTTTATGGTTTGGTGATTTTATCTTCATATTCAGTTTATAGAGGCGTCCTTGCTTGGTCTTCCATTGCACTTTCAGATTTGGCATGGTCTTCAATGGTTATTGAGTTGCATGGAGATTTGTGGAGAAATTTTTACTTGAATTATATTCTATATGAGATGATTATCTTTCCAGTACAGAGGCACAGTGACAACATAGTTATCATTCTTATTGTTGACCTGGGTTATAGCAGCACCACTCGATGGTCTAATGAGTTGATGTTCGTGCATATTGGAGTTGTTTTTGGCATCTTTTGGGTGGATCTCTTTTTCAGGTGGATGTTACAAAAAGATGGTATAATGATAGTCATCTATTTCTACTTCCACGGTCGGATGGATAGATTGGTTTGGGATCCAAGTGTGCACAGGTTCGGTGCTCTTTTTTTCAAGGATCGTGATGGGTTACTTCGCGACTTAAGGCAAAGTGTTGTTATTCTCAGAGTGGCGTAGGAGATTGGTAAAGCGGTGTCTTTGAGATTGCTTTGGGATCCAAGGATCTTATTGATGAATGAGTTGCATCTGAACATTTTGCTTCACAGTGTCGCATGCTTTGATCTCAAATATTCCAGAATTTTCTATAAAGCAGCTTGCAGATTAATATGGGACCTTGGTATTGGTTTCCAGATTCATAATTGCTCGAGGACAAGCGATCTCTAAGGAGGGAGGACTGTAATGTCCCTTTTTTGGGGACATTACAAAATTAAATGCCACCTTCACAAAATATTAAAAATGACTTTATTGGAGCTTAATGCAAATTAATAAAAGTCATTTCAATATTAAAAGAGGTTTGAAAAGGGGACAAAAAGGAAGGAAGAAGACGAAAAGATAAGAGTTGGAAAACGAAGGGTCACAAGGTTTGCTCTTTAAAAGAACAAAGCAAAGTTCATTTGGATTATGCTTGGTTTATGTTTTGATTATTGTTCTCTTGGAGAATTTGGAAGCTTCATCTTTCAGCAGGTTTGAGGATAGAAACCCTCAAACTTGGAGGCAGTGGACGGAAACCCTTTGTCGGCTGGAGATATCACGTAGGTGTCTCACTTCGTGCTTCAGATTCATATTTTTAGTATCCAATCTTGTTGTAAGTTATGTAACTACGATTGGATCTTTTGTTGTTGCTTTACTAAAGAATTGAAGGCAATATTCATATTTCATTTTAGACATTGCATGATTTACAGAAAAATCTGTTGGTTTTAAAGAAATCATTACTTGCAAAAAATGTTCGTTTAAATTTCTATGGAATGTTTTTGTAGGATTTGAGCAATACAAATCCACAAAACTCAAAGATCACCTGCATACAAAAACCTATTACAAGGAAGTAGAGACAAGAAGAGGGCAAAGGTTTGACTCAAAAATATGAAGAAGAAAATATCCTCAAATAATGAATGAATAAAATATACAATGGATCATCCTTATAAAGGAGATCAAAAGCCTTGAAAGGCAAACCCTAGTGCATGTAATAATTAGTTTAATTATTACATGACTAATGCATGCAAGTTTATATTTAAAACAACTAGTACAAGAGTTTAAAACAACTAGTGCATGTGTGTTTAAATATAAACAACTAAAACAAATGAGTTGACATCTTAAGAAGGGAGTAAAGTTAATTAACATAATTAATACTTTACTCTAACACACCCCCTTAAGATGAGAAACAATGCAGCTACAAACAATGCAAAAAGAAAGCAAAGGAAACTACAGTGCTAAAAGCATAAAATGGATCCCGACAACATGGCTTGATGAGGTACCTATTGATGTCAATTTTGTACCACTACATAACATATAGCAATTGAATACTTGATATAGCATACCAAACACTCAACCCTCTCTTGAAAAGTATATACTCATGAAGAACACGAGAATACTCCAAGGTTCCTTACACCTGTGGATACTAACTCAGTTAAATTGATGTGATTTGCTAGTTAATCACGTAGGCGGGCTCACGTTGTTCATTCAAAGATAACTTGGTGGTACTTCGCTTGCTTGACTTGTTCTTTCTCCTTGATCACTTTCACTTTCAACTACTCCTACCACTAACTGCTTATTGCTCTACTACTACTCCTATAAATGAGGAAATTAGCAAATGGACGGGGATCCAACCAAATGAAAGCTTGCCTGCGGTGCTACCTCCATTGGTGCAATGATTCAAAGGGATACTCTTAGAATTTTCACACTAAGACCTATTTTCCAAGCCAATTTGAAGTACAAGCGGAAAGATGAAATGCAAGTAGAACTTGGGAGCGCTTGGACTAGATTACCACAAAGGCTTCCTAACAAGCCGCTAGGATGCTAGTGGCCTAGTATATAGATCCCTATCAAACATTTACCAATATCACCATACAACTAGCCATCTACTTTTACTCTAACAACATGAAATGAAATCCTACTTTAATTTGAGAGATGAGAAGAAACATGCAATACACCAAAATAATCATGTATATCCACCATGCAAACCACAACAATGAATAGAGAACAATTTTGATAGTATTTTGGCAACAATTTTCCAACATAACTCCCTTTTTACAAATGAGAACAAATGGCCTTATATAGAGGCTCAAAATTACGACGAGTGGCCAAGATTAAGAGGCAAAATCAAGAGCCAAGATTAAACCCTACAAACCCTAATTAGGGTTACCATCTTTCAACCAATTACATGAGGGCACCAACTTTGTGGACCAATGAGAAAATTACAATAATCTGCCAACCAATGAGAACGTGGGACACTTGGCATGATTTGATTGCATGCACATGAAATTGCCACCTCATTGACCATATCTTATAAATTTATTCAATCCTTGAGATGAGGTGAAGCCTTGGATGCTTGAGCTCGTCCTTAGAAACTTTCTCATCACCACTTGAACTTGCTTGTACCTGATGTCCTGACCTTGAAAAGGTGAGGTCTCTATGCACTTGGGGTAATTTTGCCTTGGCCTCGGTGGCTTGCCTGGATGTGAACCTTCTTGCAATTTGAGAGCCTTGCTCTTGGCCACCGCCCTGAAATCAAACTTGACCTCTTTCAACCTTTCGTCTCGCTTTCCTCCTTCATTATCCTTGCCTTCCTTGACCTTCCTGGTCTTCTCTAACCTTCCTACTCGAATTTGGTTTGCATGCATCCTCCTCTGCTTCAATACTCTTGGGTTATGGGGCAACCTGCCCTGGCCATACCTCCTTCAAGGCCCACAAAGCTAACCAAACTAGCTTGCATGAATAGCCAAGCCTTGCATAGCCTCAAATATTTTCAAATCTCATCCAATTTGCAATGAAACCTGCTTCCCAACTAATGTTTTCCTCTTTGGCCAACCCTTGAATGCCTTCAACTGTTCGAACTGCCACAACCTCGCCCCTTGGCATAAGCATCTGCCTCAACCATAGTGGTGCAGTGCATCTCCCCAAAATTGGATTTGGTTCGACTAGCAAAGCATCACTAATAGTCTTCCATTCAAATAGAAGAGGTAGGACCCCATGTAGAATTGTCTCTGATTTTGCACTATCCTAAGTTGCAACTCTAAATTCTTGCTAATGATCCTAGCCCAAACAAACTTTCTTTTTCCATTTTCAATTCCTTCAATAAAATAATACATCCAAGAATTAAACTGTGTACCTTGAGCAGAGCCCATGACTCGGTTGAGAAGCACAATAAGGTTGCCATACTCTGACTTGAAATCTGACCTGGTGAGCCTTGATGACTTGGTGACTCCCTTCTTGCCTTCGTGCAACCAATTTTGTTTTAGTAGAGCAAGGTAGGCATCCTGACTGTCTTGAAAGAACCTGGCCGCTTGATCCATCAACACTACTATCATGCCCTTCTGCTGGGGTATACTGAACACTTCCTTGCACAATTCCATACTTACTGATCTTCTTTGCCATAGAGGATTGGCCTCCTTTCAACTTATCTCTTAACTGTATCATATTCATGTTGCCGATGTTGGTGTCACCGACTCACTTCAATTTTGAGAAGGTGGTGGTCTTGGGTGTCATATCTTCCTTGTCTTACTTGGTATGCATTCCCTTTGGGTTCTTGCTTGCACTAGCACCCGCCATCCTAAACACTTAGTTTTGCCCCTTCGTTCTACAATGAGGTGGGACTACACTTATCTCTGCCTCTTCGCCTAGGGGTGATCAAACATATTTCTACCTCACTAATTCCTATCACACCACTTATTTCTGCCTCTCTGCCTAGTGAGATGGACTACCACTTATTTCTGCCTCTTCATTACCTATGAGATAGACTACACTTATATCTCCCAACTTCTTTCCTAGGGGTGGGACTACCACTTATATCTCCTTTCTCCAAATCCTAAACGGAAACTACACTTATATCTCCCAACTTCAAGCCCTAATGAGATGATGAGGTGATGGATGGATGATGCAAACAAGAAAATAAGGAAATGTGCCAAGCAAGAACAAGGAGAAAATCTGTCTTTTAGACCAGCCTTACCCTCAATCATGAAGCTTGTCTCCTACACCGTACAATCAACATTAAAGAAAAAGATAACAATTAAAAAAATAGTTCAGTCCACTCACCAAAGTTTGCAAATCTTTCTTCAAATAAGCAGGCCTTGGCAAATCTGTAGCTTCCTCCTTGTAAACTGTGGTCTTCTTGTATCAAAATCGTTAGCCTTCCAAACTGTGGCAAGCCTCTACCAAATGCAGCTTGGGCACTTCCAAAGCTCTCTCAACTCTATTAAATTTTGCAAGCTCCTCAAAAAGATATTGCAGTTCCTTGAAATTGCAAGCCCTTTGCCTTAACAATCACTGTCGCTGTCATCTCCATGCCAAGACAGTTCGCTGCCCCTCCCAAATAACAGGTCTCTACCAAAATCGTAGGCCTCTGCTATGCCATTTCGCTGCCCTATACCAAGTTGCTGCCTTGGAGATGACTGCTCCTTATTTATTTCGCTCTTTTGCTACTCCAAGAGCTCCTCCTTGGCTGCCAAGAGACAAGTGAGAAATGAATGAGAAAATGAGGAGACAAGCCCTCCCTTTATACTAAATTTTTTGCCTCTTCAAATAGGGCCAACCTGCATTGGAGGGAAAATAAAATTAGTTAAATTGCCAAACATATAACCCAAATTAAATGCATTAAATCACACAGCCTTGGGTATATTAAATTTATTTCAAAATTTGCCCAATTAATTAATAAAAAATTGCAAGTGGGCTGGGAAAAGAGTTGAGGTTGCCTTGGAGATGAAAATTTTTAATTTATTTAGCCCATGACAAGCAAATTTCAAAAATAAAGTGGGGCTGCAAGTTGTAATTTTGAGATTTCCCCAAGAAAATTAATTTTATTGCATTTAATCACAACAACCTCACCAAAAAATCAAAATTTGAAAGCCAATCATAATTAAAACAATTTCAAATTTTCATTTATTCATTTCCCATTTAAAATTTCGAAAATCCCACTTGGCAATTTAATTCTTTTTTTTTTTTGCAATTTAATTTCCACTTGGCAATTGATTTCAAATTTGGCCATCTAATTTCCATTTGGCAATTTAATTCTTTTTTCTTCTTTTTTTTTGCAATTTAATTTTCATTTGGCAATTAATTTTTTTTTGGCAATTTAAAATCATTTACAATTTAGCCCCAAAAACAATTTCATTTCCATTTTCACCACCAAAAATTTACAAGGTTTTCCCAAAAATATCTAAATTCACAATTAAATTTTGAAAATGTTCAAGTTATTCAATTACACCAATTTTGAAATTTCATCCAAGCTCCAAAATTTGCAATTTTATCCTGCCCGATATTATTCTAACATTGAAAAGAAAATGTTCTCATTGAATTTCATTTGGCCTAAAGACAAAATCGACCGTTTAGGAAAACCAAGTTTCCGTGCAAGGTGAAAACGAGCTACACCCTCCCAGGCACCTCAAAAACATCCAAGGTGTAAAATTTTCATTTCAAAACCTTTGGATCACTCCAAAACTCGCTAAGGCATCCAAATACTCCTGAATCTAGGAAAATTGTCAAGGCTTGCTAAAAAATTGGGGGTCCTCAAATTCTTTGGGGCGATGATGTGAAAACCTCACAACAGTACCCAAGTACAAAAGAGAGTCTCTATAAAGCGGAGAAATGGAGAAAACCACATGGGAAAAACTCTACTCCAAAAAGAGACAGTCTGAAGGATTAAAGAAGCCTTCAAAACTAGGGATGTTCTAGAAAATAGGAACAAAAATGAACATGCAGAACATCACTGAAGCAAGAAGATTCAAACTCTGTCAAGAAGTAACTGCCGATCCAAAGATCATCCACTAAAATAGAGCATGACCAAGTAGAGAAGATTGTAATCTGTATGAGTGCCCTCAAATGACACTACTCGAATCAGGAGGCAAACAACTGAACTCGAAGATACAGATGTTATAAAACACCAAAGCCTGAAGAGCTGATCAATCAAAGATGGAAGAGTGCCTCTAAAAATAGGAAAGAAAGAGTGTCTATATGGTAAATGATCCATCTCACCGAAATGCATAGGTACCCAGCCACTGCATCCGCCTAGTACATAGGAACAAATACTGAATACATAGCTCACACTATTGAACCAAGGAAGTAGAAGAACGATCAATAGAAACCCCCCATAATGCTGACAAGAGAGAGGTCATGACAAGTACACTAAAAGGAGTGCCAATAAGAACTTCATCGTGAAGAACCAGGAACATCGAATGTGCATAGAAAGCACAAGCACACATAAAGATACCCTGAGGCTAATGTCGTGGAAGGAACACTCACTTGACAAAGGTAGATGGCAAACAAAGGCAAACATCAAACCCCCCCATGGCACTTTATAATGGAGTGCAAGTACAAAAAGCACAAACATGTTCAAGATTCCAAGCATGCAATAGAATGACACTTTATCTCAGTGCATGTGCATAAAAGAATGCTCTAAAAGTGAAGTATACACTGCTCAAAGAAGAGAAAATGTTGGTGAAACAAAAGAACAACCTAAGAAGAGCCATCCCCTAAAGGGAAGAGATCCCAGGACCTATAACATCCAAGATATCCACCAGAGTGCAGAAATGCAAAAAACTGAATAAAATATACTTAGAGCAGAATCTGGAAAAATGACTCGTAGTATGGGAAAGCTCTCAAAACAATCTTTCCAACGATATCTCGCTTTCCCAAAACGAAGTCTGGATGCGCAATATAGAGCTTCCGGACTGCAAAACTGAACATCTGGATTTGACAGTAAAAAACACCATCAAAAAAGCAAAATCAGAAATTCAAACCTCCAAATCTAGATAGAGCTCAAAATCAACTTTTCGACAATATTTTGTTTGCCCAATTTTGACACCGTATGCTCAAGTTATGAGCAAAAAATCAAGTGCTCCCAAGGGCCCAAAATGGTGTCTAGATGTGCTGACGTCGGCACTTCACGAGCTTAAAATTGACAGCCAAATGACCATCGCAGCATACAAGCCCCTTGGGGCTAAAATTATGGCCCCTAGTCGCCATATGACCAGGAGCTAAACTGCATTCGCTTGGCTTAAATTTGACGGCCAAATGGCTGTTGCCAGTCCAAAAAAATATATATATTATTTTTTTTCAAAAACGCATGCGCGCCTCAGGATCTGTGCCAAACCTTTTGAATTTTTGCCTCAATTTGCATGCCATTTTTTTGGTCTTAATTTGTGTGCCAGACAGCAAAATTTTTGTCTCGATTTGCATACCAAAATAGAGAATTTTGCCTCAAAAAGTGTGCCACTCCGTACAAATTCTGCCCCGAGAAGCGTGCTAAGCTGTCTGGTACCAAAAAATGCCCCAAAATGCAAAGTTGTCCAAATTTGACGTGTTTTATATCAAAATAGGGGTTTTTGGGCGTTGTGAGCTCAACGGTGAGGTCTATTTGAGCTCAAAGTGCACCAAAATTTAGGGACCCCCTAATTTCAATAAAAAACCAAAAAAATGGCCCTAATCTGAAACAGATGAATTTCTAATCTCTAAATCCTTCAAACGCAAACAAGTTGTAGCAGATTAGGCTCTGATACCATGTAGGATTTGAGCAATACAAATCCACAAAACCCGAAGATCACCTACATACAAAAACCTGTTACAAGGAAGTAGAGACAAGAAGAGGGCAAGGGTTTGACTTAAAAATATGAAGAAAATATCCTCAAATAATGAATGAATAAAATATACAATGGATCATCCTTATAAAGGAGATCGAAAGCCTTGAAAGGCAAACCCTAGTGCATGTAATAATTAGTTTAATTATTACATGACTAATGCATGCAAGTTTATATTTAAAACAACTAGTGCATGAGTTTAGAACAACTAGTGCATGTGTGTTTAAATATAAACAACTAAAGCAAATGAGTTGACATCTTAAGAAGGGAGTAAAGTTAATTAACATAGTTAATACTTTACTCTAACAGTTTTGAAAATCTGGAGTAAATACCCTAGTGGGATATTACATATTTCTATTAAAATGGACATGATTTAGGATGTATGGAACAAGGTATTGAGGCTCATGCGAATCCTACATCACACTTTTCTAAAGATGGTTTACGTTTCCAGCCTCCTTTGCTTGCATCCCCTCCTCTATTGTCTAACACATCTATGTTGTCTTCTTATGAAGAGAAAGGATTGCCTCCTGCTCCTAACCTTTCATCTAAGCAAGAGAGTATTTTGTTAACAATTATTAAAGCCAACTTGCTTACTCTTCCTTTGCCAAAACAAAAGAAAAATATCATAATCAAACAAATCTTTCTTTTCATGTGTCATCAAATGCATGGCCATTCTAGCAATGAATGTCAAGCATGTTGCAAGTTAAGGTTGCCATTGCACCAAAAGATCGACCTGTCAATGTGTGATACAACCACCAGACTTACAAAATCCACAGGAGGGGGTTAAGCCATGTCACGAATCTTGCGAGGGATGCTGGCCCACTGCCAACAATCCCCCTCCCAACATCACTCGCCGTGACCTGAGTAGATTCGAACCTATGACCAAGCTTTGATACCACTTGTTACAAGCTAGGGTTGTCATTGCACCAAAATATTGACATGTCAATGCTTGATACAACCACTAGACTTATAGAATCCACAGGAGGCGGTTAAGCCATGTTCGAATCCTACGAGGGATGCTGGCCCACTGCCAACAAAGCATTAGAATGTAAAATACAACAACTTATTATATATGGTATCATTCAAATGACAAGTGACAATAAGTTGCACCTTTGTTTTGTTCCTTCTAAATAACACTTATCTATTATGTTGCTACTCACTATGTGACACTAGTAGCTCTACATAGGAGCTCATTGTCATTCGTGGTGGTACAATCTCAAGGGCAACCATTCTTTTTCTCGGGTAAGAAACATAATAGTCTCTAATGTAGTTGACCTTGCCTACACATTGAAGGGCATGGATAACTCCTTTTGAGGCATGCATCCTTCATTGAAGATCTCCTATGCTTCTCTTGTGCATCCTTGTTTGAAGATCTCCTTCTCTTTGTAGGTGTCCTTAGGGAAGGATCCTCCCCTACCTTTTCCTCTTCAATAGTTGTGTATACTTGAAAGGATCCCTGTACACTTATTGCAAAATGTTTACTTTACAATTATCTCTTCCTTGCTTAAAGATTTGCATTCTTTATAAGGATCTTCTTCCTAGATTGGAACACATGCCTTTTAAAAACATATCTCCTTGGTGTTGAAGGTGTTTTGTCCTTGATATGCATCTCTATCTTCTTTTAAGATATCAACATTTAAACATATTGACATCTGAAAGGGGGGAGCATATGAGGTCTCCTTGTTGATTGTAGTCATTCATTGATGTGCCCCGGGAACGGCAGTATCGTATTGCATAATGCCCCCTGTTAGCACCTTCAAATTTTGGCAAAATTTGAAGTTCCCATGACGAGAATTTTAGTTGCAGCACTCAGAAGAACCCTATAAAGTCTGCCTGAGTAGCCCACTTTGGAGGGCTATAATTTGAAACCAATTGGTCATCATGAGAAATGGCTTGGTAGGTGTACTTATATGACATAAGTGAGTGTCTGTGTAAGTTTTCAACTTACCGGAATCAGATTTCATCATTTTCCAAAGCACCAAGTTTGGGTGTTCTACGAAGTTTTGTTGTCCGCACATTGTCAAGACTGGCCAAAGTAACCCTCTGTGAGGATTAATATTTCAAATTTTTGTGACTGTCATGTCAAATGGATTGGTCCCTGTTATTGTCCTCATGTTCATATACCTCTATGCTCATTTTCAGAGCCTCAGCACCTCGTTTGATATTTTTACCAGGCCCAAAGCAAATGGAATTCATTGTGGTTTGTTGCCTGCATAGTGTTAGTTTTGTCATGGTTGCCCTCTATCCTGATCAATATTTCACATTTGGATGATCATCAAGAGAAGTGGTTTGGTTCTCATGATTCTCTGAATGTTCATATGCTCCCTTGTTCAGTTGCAAAGTCTCAGAGTAATGTTCAATATTTTTACCGGGCCAAAAGCAAACAGATTTTTAAGAGGTTTGTTGTCTACATGTTTTAGAAAGGTCAACTTTGACAATTAATAACTTGCAGTATAAATGGAGTTAGGAAAATCCCCTCGGCACACGTTCTCATTTGATCTTACTGAACTCCTCCACTCAGTGCTGGCTTCCCAAGATGAGATTTGGTATTTTATCAAGGCACATGGTTAGCAGGGTTCAGATGAGTTTTTTGACATGTGCACTTTCTAAAAATGCTTAAGTGACCTACATTGAGCATTAAAATTTTGCAACCTCCTGGGCCACTTCAAGCAAATCCCTTTGGTAAAGTGTTTTCTGTGACATGAATATTCCTATTCAGCCATGGGGTCTGCAGGGAGGGCTGGTATGATATTTAATTGTTTTTTGACTGCTACCTAGCCCAAAAATGCATTTGGAAAAAGTTTCAAGTTTGCACGATCCAAGAGCAACCCAGCTAATATTTTGGCCTCAGATGCCTTCGGTTTCAGTTTCATGGTCATCCAAGCTCATGGTATATTATTTTAAACTTCTCTCAGGTGAGCAATACAGCCGGCAGGGTCAGTTTACAAAGCAAGTACCTCAATTTTGCGAGCTGCTCAAAATCCAACAACCCCATGTTTTATTTAAAATATCATAACCTCTCACAAGTTTTCATGGCCCCAGGATGCCCGATTAGCCCACAGTCAAATTATTCCATTTACTCCACAGTCGAAATAATCCTTATAAAGTTTAAGCAGTATTATATTTAAAACATTTCAAATGTTTTCAATCAAGTTTTAGGGTAACAATGGGAAGATAAATCAAACAATTATAAAGTGAAGACTTTATAAACATTAATATTTTCCATAGGTGTAAAGCATTACGGAAGTGCATTCATGTCAGCAGTTTGCAACCCATTGGTGGATCGTTGGAGGGTTGTGGAGCTCCAATGATGTGAATGGAGATAGTTTGCAATGCCATCGTTGAACATTGGAGAGTTTTGCAGGCTCCAACAGTATAAAGGGCAGCGCATAATGTTGCTTGGGCAGCATCTCTCAGATCAACTCCCATTGCTGAACCATCAACCTGAGATGCGTCCAATACAGTGACCACAAATATTGACTTTGAAAAAGTCCATGCATGGCAATTTGATGACTTCATATTCCTCTAAAAAGGATTAACACTGGTGCTCAAATAACACCTGTGCACATGGAAGGAAGGTAAAATACAATGGAAGCATATGTTCTCCATGAGGCATCCAGCTTGGGCCGCACAATAATAAAATTATCATTGTGTTCTACTACTCTAAATGAACTGCCATCTTGAACACAGTGAGAATGCATTAAATCGATACTTGTCATAATGGATCTATGGCATCGCTGAAGTGAATGCTGAAGTAGACCAAACTGAAGTTTTAAGGGTCAAAGATAAATAATTCAAGTTTTAGCATGAAGTGCATTGTGCAGGAACGATGTATGAAATCATAATGACATTGTTAACGGTATAATGTATGCAGCCTTGATAAGATTTGCAGAGCACTCTGTGAAAACGCCTTTTGTAGCAAAAAATTAGTCTAACCATAATTGATATTATTGATTGAGAATAATGGAGGTATGAATGAAAAATGATTTATTTGCCTTGGGTATCAATGTGGTAAATAAAAATTTGATTTATTGTTACCATTGTGAAGCCACTGCAAAAAATAGTAAATACAGATGTGTGTAAAGGCATTGTTTTGTCGGAGAATATTAATTGGGGATGGGTAAGATATATTCACATGAGCATAAAAGGGAGTGAAAACATTCACCAAAACATGAAAAGTAATGATTATTTCAAGCAGATGCAAAATAATTGCATATAAAATAATGAAGGGTGATTATTTTACCTATAAAAGGTGATTATTTTACCTATAAAAGGCAAGGTGTGTTCAAGTGATTTTACAGTTTACTAGTGGGGATAAATAAGTAATGACAGAATTATATTTTTCTCCCGAAAAAATGGTTCACTCAAAAGGTGAAGAGTATTTTCACATGAAATTTTTAAATTGGATGAAAGATAATTGTTTCAAGATTAAAGTGTGGCACGATATTCTCTCACCCAGGTGTGAAATTCTTTCACGGGGATGCAAGGCAAAAGGAAGATGAAACAAAATTCAGTTGCAAAATGAAAAGGCAGATCAAAGAGGAAGGGGAATATTTGTTGCAAATCAGATTTTCAAAGAGGGACAGGTGTCAATTGCAGATTGCATCTGGAGGTTTCTTCTTTTATTTTTATCCTTCTTCCTTCTCGTTGTACAGGGGTTCTAAACTTTTGATTCAGGCAGATAGAGTAGACAATGTTTGGCCTAGAATTGGATAATTTTCATAAGGAGTGAATGTAAAAGTTCTTGTTGCAATGTCAATCAGTTTATGAGCAATAAATGAAGTGTTGCAGAAATTGTCTCCAAATTTTATTTTCTGATTTCATACAAATCAATGAATATCAAGTATATTTTTTATTTGTCATTACAATTTCCTTGTAATTGTGCAAAGTTGTATATGGATTCCTTTCAAGGAAGGGATTAAATACTATATGCACATTGTTGTGAGTTGGAAGAGACAATATGGATCTGTAAGTATGATTGTGCAGCAGCATGAGCAGCTGCATTGATGTCAAGCATTAATGTTAAAGGGCCCACTAATTTGATATAATCTGCTATTTGAATTTGTATTTGTAATTTGAGATTTGATTCCACACCCTAGTGATTAGGCACTGGTCTATGATACTTCCCAAATCTGGTTCAAAAACATTCTATGATTCAAAACCCTTTATTTCTGTTGTTTTCTTTGCTCTCTTGTTTAAGTTATTTCAGTCCTTGTATCTTCATGGTGTTTAAAGAATATAGAGGTTCAATTGGAAAGAGTTTTGTCTATTATGCCTTTATGTGTTTGTGATGGAGATAATTATTTGTTCTCAGATATCTTTCAATGAAATGGGATTATGCTTGAACCAGGTAAAATGAGAAACACCCATCACTCATATGTCTGAGAACCATCCGCATTCATAGGTCTGAAATTCATTATTCATCATATGTTTATCATTCGAGCAGGCCTCCATTTAGCAATACCCTCACGAGTCTTGTGGAGCTTAATGTGCACAATGCTTTTAGAGCCTTGTTCATTGGCTTTTCTTGTCCTCAATTTGTTGATAGTACGGGTCCTATGTCCTGAATCCCTAAGCCAATGGTTTAGGTATTGTGCATCTCCTTAAGATTGAATATTGAAAGAAAAAACACCTATGCCCCCAAAGGCATGGTTATCAATCTATCTCTAGCAACTTACATGGCATATAACCTTTGTTTTCAATCATCTAACATAGCGCAGCTTACTAGTTTGATCTCTTAATGCATCAATGATCTATGGATCACCTAGCATAATACAACTTGCTAGCCAATGGCATCCATATGGCTCATCCCAATCTTCTAGCGCAACACAACTTGCTAGCTTGATCCTTTTGCAAACATGTTTTATGCTCCCTAAGCAGTGGTCATCTAACATAACACTTGTTAGCATGATCATTGTTGATGAATATGCTTTTTCAGGCATTAATTACCCAATACAGTGTGGTTTGCTGGTGTGATCATTTGGTTGCACTATATGGACAACCAACATAACACAACTTATTGGCTAGTGGAATTCACGCCTTCTATATGGACCCCTAGCATAATACAACTTGCTAGTTGGTAGATCAGGGATCCACCTCTCATTGGTATATGCTGGTCTCTTTCTAGAAGTTCACTTGTGCTCTTGCAATATCATTCTAAGAGTGATACTAGACAACCTTTCAATCCAAGTCTCCTCACCTAGTTTACTAAGAACCTTTTGTTTGCTTTAGTATTCATGTTGTTTGCTTTGTATATGTGTATATTTGAACGTGTTTGTGTGGATCAATAGGATCTTAAGCTTGGGGGTTTGCACATCCCTCAACTTAGTGTCATCATATCCCCGGTTTGTCTTGCTCTCAGCTGCTCTATCTCTTCATCTCTACTTCACTGCAAGTATGTTTTCCCAGGCAAAGTACCTTACTTCTGCATTTTTAAATGGAGAGCTCATGAATGCTATTGGTTTTTCATCTCCATCTTTTCGTTGGGTCAAGACTGCAGCACTGGAGTGCAAGGAAGCAAAGGAATACATATGAAAAGGCAGAGTATAATCTGAGCTAGCAAGCATCAATGCCTCCACTATGGTCTCTTTATTTTGAGCAAAGGCATCCTTGGCTTCCTAACTCAATTCAATCTTGTCTTGCTCTCAGCTGCTCTATCTCTTCATCTCTACTTTACTGCAAGTATGTAAGTACATACTCCTGCTGAAGTGGGAGCTAAAATTAGTGTAGTAATTTGTATCCCCTTCCAGCTTCACACTCTATTCGGGCCCTTGCTTTCGCGTGCCTTCTTTTGGGTCATTTCAAGCCTATTTCGGCCTTATCCTATCCAATCGTAAAATGCTAAGATTGAGACTAGATCCTATGTCTTCAACCCTAATGCTCTATGACCAATCTTTCTAGTCCCTTTTTGAGTGGAGCACCCTAGTCCTAGTGGACTACGGTATCAAAAGGAGCCAAATTCAAGCATGTGCAAGTGTCGGTTCCCACCATTTGTGATCCAATCCCGATATTTTCATTTGACCATTGGAAGTCAACCTAAATTCATAAATACCTTGAGAACCCCATATAAAGCAATCTTTTACCATTCACAAAGCCTATCTAATTCATTCCAAGTACTACTGATCAAGCATTTCTAGTTCCTTCAATCAAGAGTAAATCTAAGTACAAGGAACAACAAGATACAACAACCTATCTTCGGGTATGATTTCATGATGGATTATGTCAAGTCTTGTCATGTTATTGCATCAACACTTGAAGGACTTGTATGAAGAGCATTGAATCACCACCATTATCAATCATAAGGTATAACTCTTGTCAATTTGGTATTTCAATTATAATTTAGCCTTTTCCCTACCAAGGGGTAAGCTCTCTTTATGCATCATCATTGTTGTTGTGGAGGTGGAAACACCAAAGTGAGATTTGACTTGCACAAGCCCCTAGCACAACCATTTATCCCCTCTTTTGTGTCTGTAGGTACAGATCCGACGACCAAGAGTTGCAAAGTTGTGTAGAGCAGACTGAGATGAATAGTCTCAGACTTCAAACAAGAGGAAACCCCTAGACTATGCCAACTTGCACACCTGTCCAACACTTTTAGGCTGATTTTTGGAGAGATGGGTCTATAGAGCCTCCTAATCCAGAATCCAAAGCTTTTCGTTGACAAAAACACCTTCAGACTAGAGCGCCTAGCACACTGGACCAACACTTTCAGCACCAAATTTCAGCTGAAGGTTTTTCTCTGTCTCCTAATTCCCAATCTGTACTTCTATGTTGGTTTCCAGTATTTTACCTTTCCATTTATGCTGAATGTTGCCAATTTCCTATCATTTTACCTAGACATTGCATATTCGTATCAGATAATATCATATCAAATACACTCTTCAAAAAGGGAACAATTAATCAAAAAATTCACTCTCTTTTTGGACTGAAGTTGAACCTTGTTGGTTGCACCCCAAAGAAGAATTAATGAATGTGGAAATAGTGAAATCAGTAAGATTTTAGTTTGCATTCCTATTTCCAACATTACACATACAAAATTATGTGAAATCATAGAAATAGAATATAAATATGATATAAAATAAACATTTCAATGCCCAATATGCATAGAATTTCAAATTTTCATAAATCAGAAGATCAAACAATTTTATAATTACATCCACTCTCAAGTCTCAATAATCTACATCATAGGGCCACAAGACTCTAAGATGATAATTTGCACATTTGAAAAAAAAAATGCTACAAGATCTTAGTCACGACTCACAATCATTTAACACAATTAGGGCCAACATCCCAATCCAACATATCTGTACTACCACTATAGTATCAACCATAGCTAGATGACTTGGATCTCAGCAAGGACTCAGAAGACCAAAATTTTGACTTGGATCTGGGACTAGACAAAACTCGGCAAACAAAAATATAACATAATCACACAAAAAAACAGAAACTAATGCATTCAAAGAACACATAAGTCTATTTTAATTATCAATTTGTCATAATTCAAAGATTAAATACATCAAAGAATTCACTCTCTTTTAGGACTGAAGTTGAACCTTGTTGGTTGTACCCTAAAGAAGAATTAATGAATGTGGAAATAGTGAAATGAGTAAGATTTTAGTTTGCATTCCTATTTCCAACATTACACATAGAGAATTATGTGAAATCACAGAAATAGAATATAAATATGATATAAAAGTTAAAACAAACATTTCAATGCCCAGTATGCATAGAATTTCAAATTTTCATAAATCAGAAGATCAAACAATTTTATAATGACATCCACTCTCAAGTCTCAATAATCTACATCATAGGGCCACAAGTCTCTAAAATGATAATTTGCACATTTGAAAAAGAAATTGCTACAATATCTTAGTCACAATCATATAACACAATTAGGGCCAACATCCCAATCCAACATATCTGTACTACCACTATAGCATTAACCGTAGCTGGAAGGCTTGGATCCCAGCAAGGACTCAGAAGACCAAAATTTTGACTTGGATCTAGGACTAGACAAAACTCGGTGAACAAAAAAATAACATAATCACACAAAAAAACTGAAACTAATTCATTCAAAGAACACATAAGTCTATTTTACTTATCAATTTGTCATAATTCAAAGATTACATATATCATACATCCTTCGAGATAATAAATGCCAAGGACTCAATTTTTTTACAGGATTCAAAAAAAAATTTACAAGACTTAGTCAAGGCTTGGTAAGTAATCGGAACTGGAGGAGACAAAGCGCACAAGTCATGTAAACTTCTCATGGTTTCATTTCGGACTTGTGAGTCGTACCAAGTCTGAGCAATTACATGCGAGTTTTCTAACCATGTCATTCACCATATCTATTATGTTTTTTCAAAGCATGCAGGCTAGAAAATAAAATTTACATAAGAAAAAATGTGGTTGATGCTCCAGTCAACATGTTGACTTGACAGATTGCTCTAGTAGATTCAGACCCTAAGAGAATTGGGATTCGATCAAAATCTGGTACAATGAAAATAACATCTAGAGATCCTTGAGTCTAATTTTACACAGACTATCAGTGCATTTAAAATGGAATCAGTTTTGAAGAGGTTCATAAACACAAGGCTATGTTCTCATTCCAGCTGTTGTTCTCCTTGAGTTTGGTTTAAACCATTACACTGCCTCATGCCTTCTCCTTTGTTCATATTTTACTGAACTTGATCTCAACTACGATAAATTTTAATATTTACTCACCCTCTTCCTTGTTTGATTGGAAATCAGTATGGATTAAAATTACCAGAATTTGATTCTTTTCCTTCACAACCTTTTGAACTACAATGCATAGCATCTGCAACTTTCAATTCCTCTTGCATTATTATGAACTGTTCATTCTACCTCTCAGTTCAAATCCTGACTTTCAAGGATTTGCAGATGTTTTGCAACTCTAGACAATTTTACAACTGTCTTTTATTCCTTATCTCACTCCTCACTATTCAACAGGAAATTGTTGATTATTTTTCTTTGGACAGGACTTTCATCTTTCTTATCATTTTTTTCCAAACTGTGTGCTATCATTATTTTCATTAGTGAAGTAAGTAAATCTATCAATACCTGAGGAACTGTTACTGCAACAAAGAAGAAACGGCCAAAGGAGTACTTCACCGCACATTTTGTCCTCTTAGAGTTATTTCCATATTTCTTTAGAAGATTTCCCAGCATTACAAGACTTTCCAGGTTTCATCCCACTCCTTGCTCGACAATTTGCCTAGTCTACTATAGTACTCTTCTGATTCCAAACACATTGCAATGAATGAGGCACTAATTTTTTATTATTTGGATTCTTTGATTATTTAGCACTCTATATGGTCGCAGATTAACTACTTCCTCGCATGCCTACCAAAAATATCATGGGCATATGTCAGAGGACATTTACAAATAAGAGAAATAAGAGGAAATATGTATTCAACCTCGGTGATATAACCTTAATTTGAAACACTTCATGATATTCATGTTGATCTTTCTAAGCAGGTACTATTGGTAACTAATGTGAGCCTTATCAATGAGCAGAAGAAATTCTATATGGTTGTGGAGTTATTTGCTTCATCACATACCCACCAAAAATGCCATGACCTCATGTTAAAAACTAATACGCCATTTACAAACAAGATAATAAGAGGAATATGCAGTTGGCCTTGGTAATGTGAGCCTAAAGTTGAATCACCTCATGATATTCAAGTTGACATTTCCAAACAGGTAGTAATAACACCACAGTGCACTCTTGTCGTGGGACTGAAGGCTGACATTATTGCTGAACAATATACTCAATTTAATTCAGCTGAAGGTGGAAAGAGAGCATAATCAAGAGAAATAATTAGCTGAAATCTGATCATTTTCCATATAGAGTTTTGTTGTCATCTACTGAAAATATCAATCATACAAAAATATATTACCGTAGTACTGTTGCCTGTATGAAATCTATGCAATATTTAGTATAAGAGGAAGTTCAAAATAGCAATTCCTATCTTATTAGTCTAGACTAAAGCAGAAAAATATGACTAATCCTCCTGACTTCTCCGCTCATTTCAAAATTATTATATGATGGTCAATTCCCATATGCTCTAGGCTAAGGTGGAACTATTGCGCTTTTGACATTCATAGGGTTGGGTTCATTTCAATTGTGATTAGCAATAATCCTCACATCACCGGAATTAACGGGCATCCAGCAATAAGCAGAAAATATTCCTCTAATGGAGAATTTCTTCACATAAGAACACTGAATTCAGGTTGCACCGCACTAATTACAATCAACAACCAAACCATGAAATATACAATCAATAGGAGACGTGAGATACAGTTTAGTTTTATTTTTTGTGGCGGGTGGGGGGGGGCGGTGGTTACGCATTTTGAAATAGGGTAGGGGAGTATATAAATAAGGGTACAGCTATATTAAATTATGATCATCAGGAGATGCGGATATGTATACTAGAACAGGGTTCCAATCCATGGGCATGAACACGATTTTTCTAGAAACTACGAGTTCTTCTGAAAAGTAGTTTTGAGATACCCAATAATGATTATGAGTATTAGTAAAATCATAAAAAGCCCAAATCAATCCAATCTTACACTTACCGCTAGAACTGCTGTACAAAATTACCATAAAGAAAATAATAATGAACTATCCAGCTGACCTCGATGAAGAAGACCCAAAACCAAGAAGCTTTGAAGAAGTCACTATGGGGTTGAGAAATCCTTTGAATTTATACTAAATGAAGAATACCAATGATGGAATTACGTATTGTACTTCCAAACAGTACAGTTTTAAGGTATTTTAAATGCGAAACATGGAATTGAAAATTATTTTCATTTTACTATATCCAGAGCTGAACATGGCAGAAATATACATTTATATCCAATAACAACTTTGCCAAATGACTCTATAGGGAAAAAATGCGCAAGAAACCTCTAGATTATAATACTCAAAGCCTATATAACATAAAATTTGACAGCCAATACATACATCTAACGAACTTAACATACAAACAATCATGGCGTGAATATGGCTACCAAGAGAGCCCAAAGGGCTAGTTGGGTGTGAAGAAAGACTCACAGCTTGTAATGCTTGAGATGGACTTCCTTCGTTGATCTTTTGTCTGGCTAATGCAAGCAGGGACTGAATGCTTTCCATTTGATTTTGTTGATTTACGGGATTGTTTTCCATTTGATTTCGTTGGTTTAAGGAATTCTCATCAATATCCATTGCTCTCGAATCTGCTCCTACTACTGGATTGTATGTGTATCCCACTATGTATATGATAATTGCATTCAAAATAGAGCTCACTGCTCAAAATTTGGGTGGGCTATCAAAGACAAACCATGAACAACATTTTACTTCCTTTTAAAAATGTTTTTATTTTAACAAACTGGTTAATAATTACATCTACATATTTGTAAACTTTTAAAAATATATATAATAATAATAATCTGACCGACTAATCTGTGGGTAGGATTGAGAAAATTCCCTAGTTTGCTAGAAGCAGCATTTATGGGGTTTGCATTAAATTTTATCCTTCAATTTGGTTTTGTTTTTATTTTTTTGTTTTTTAAAATTACGAAATCTTTGTTATATTTTAAATAAAAAATTTATGTCTATAATTTTTATAATTTTTTGGTTAATTCTAAATAAATTTTGTAATAAGTTATTACTTTTATTTTAAAATATATTTCGTATTAGGAAAGTTTTAAATTTTTTATTTAAATGTTAATATTATTTTTGTGGGGAATGTATAAAAAAATAATGGTAAATTATATACATTAAGTAAATGGTTTAGATATATAAGCTAAAGTAAAAATTTTATATAATAATGCATTCAAATAAATTTGATAATTAAATAAGTGGCATTTAGATAAAATTTAATTAACAAAAAAATAGTAAATGTGTATGCAATTGATTTGTTAACATGAAAGAAAATTAGAACTAGTCAAATGGATGATTCATAATTTGATTGTCTGTTGTTTTGGATCACTTTTGCAGTTATGGAAATGTTATATATGGTTGCAAATCTAATCCAAGCACAAGGACTTGAACTTTGGTGTGTAGATCTAATCTCTATTGAACTTGGATATCTACTTTTGATTCACCTTCTTTTTTTTAGGAAAAAAGGGGTAAAATTTATTAATCCAAATGTAAATTAAGAGTACAAATTCATCAAGGGCCAAAACAACCAACCAACTAAAGAACTAACGAAGTGAATCTCCATCAAACCAATAGAACAAAATATTAACTAGGCATCTCCTCAATAATTAGCCTATCTAATTCTTGGGAGCACTCCACGACAAGATGTTCCCACTCATTAACATTCTAGTCAACCATATGCTCTAAAGCTTATTTAGCAACGCAATCAACCACTTTATTCCAATCCCTTGACAAAACAAAAGAAACAAACTCTAGAGTATTACTCAACATGAGAATATGTCGAGCAATAGATGTTAGTTGCCAGTTAATCCCAACTTTTGATTCACCTTACTACATGTGCTTTGTTTCAACTAATTGTAGTGTTTAAGAACTTTTGGGGAGGGAGTTCATTACACATGAATTGTTCTCCATTTGCCAAATTCATAGGATATTAATTTAACAACCTTTAGAAAAGACTTAAGGCAAGAAGAGGTAGTCATGTAGAGAATGTTTGAGAGATCCATACAAGTAGGTAACATAGTAATGAATACTCTAACTATGTGAATAAATGATCTTGAGATCGAGGATAACTTTAAGAAACCCCCCCTAGGTAAAGGTGTAAAATTTTGGCAAATCTTTCATTATTTTGGGGGAAAGTATTAATTTTGTTGGCAAAAAAAAATTATTTGAAAGGAAAAATCATTCATTGTTATTAACGAATTTTTCTCAATCGTATGAAGATTCTAGAAAAGATTGGCAAATCTTTCATTATTGTGGGGCGAAATAATAATGTATTTGGCATTTTTTTTAATTTTAAAGGAAAAAATATTTAATTGTATTGGTAAACTTTTTTCAAATGTATGAAAATTATAGAAAAAAATTTGGTGAATCTTGCATTATTTGTGGGAAAACCTTTTTTTTGTGATTTTTTCAATCCCTTGAAACACAAAGTTTTGGCGAATGAATACTTGTAATTGTATTAAAATTAATAAAATAATTTCGTTCGTGAATTTGATAAAACTTAATAAAGTAACAACTTTGTATGATACGACACATCAAATCTTGAGAGAATATATCATGATTTATTGCCTACAAGGTATTATTGATAATCATGGCCACACGTACCTACCATGCATATATTACCATTGGATGATCACAGGACAATGGCATAAGCTCTATTTCATACTGAAGTTTTGAAGGACACGAAGTTCTACAAAAAGTCTATGGAATAGAGACACATGAAAGGTGTCCAATTTAGTTTAAAATTAAGATGAACATGTGTTAAAATTAATAAAATTAAGACAAACATGTACTTAAATTAATAAAATAATTTTATTATTATACTAATATAAAGCTTTCCATATTAATATTACTATTTAAAATGGCATTCTCTACCACCCACCATATCCCAACTCAAAAAAATAGTAATTTGTAATCTAATTACATCATCATAAAACTTCCCTACCCGTCCCATTTACATAGTGTCCAAAAAACTCCCCTTCTTATGCGGGCAATGAGCACCCAATCAAATTAGTAGTAATCACAAAATCACATTTAAATGGCAATCACCTACGACCCAAAATACTTACAATCATACTTACCAAAAAAAAATTATAGAACATTAAAAAACAAACTATAATGGGGCATTCATCTCAAAAACACCAATTTGCAGCCAAATCAATTAATGAGACTGTTATATCAAGAGCTTAAATGGGATTGATAAGTAGGAGATATTTTCCACAGCAAGTCAAATTGTGATATTGCTATCAGGATTTAACTATGTAGTTTTTGAGTCAAACTCATTGACCCATGATTCATGAGTAGTGGTTCACCAAACCCATCTCTCATGAGAATGAAATGGAACACTTAGCACTCATTGGATCAAGGTGATGCTCACAGAGGTGAAGCATCGGGACTTCCCAGGAGGTCACCCATCCCAGTACTACTCCAGCTCGAGCACGCTTAACTACGGAGTTTCCTCCATGGTTAAACCCACTCTACTTGCATCCTCATTTGCAAAACCTTCACCAAGTGTTGTGCCTTATGAACCATTCATTAGAAAGCCCCTTAAGCTCATCAATTGATAAGTAGGAGATATTTTCCACAGCAAGTCAAATTGTGATATTGCTATCAAGATTTAACTATGTAGTTTTTGAGTCAAACTCATTGACCCATGGTTCATGAGTAGTGGTTCACCGAACCCATCTCTCATGAGAATGAAATGGAACACTTAGCACTCATTGGATCTAGGTGATGCTCACAGAGGTGAAGCACCGAGACTTCCCGGGAGGTCACCCATCCCAGTACTACTCAAGCTCGAGCGCACTTAACTACGAAGTTTCCTCCATGGTTAAACCCACTCTACTTGCATCCTCATTTGCAAAACCTTCACCAAGTGTTGTGCCTTATGAACCATTCATTAGAAAGCCCCTTAAGCTCATCAATTGATAAGTAGGAGATATTTTCCACAGCAAGTCAAATTGTGATATTGCTATCAGGATTTAACTGTGTAGTTTTTGAGTCAAACTCATAGACCCATGATTCATGAGTAGTGGTTCACCGAACCCATTTTCAGGATTTAAATGGGATTGTCTTCCATTTTCATTCTCTTTTTGTTATATGATATTGCTATTAGGATTTAAATGGGATTGTCTTCCATTTTCATTCTCTTTTTGTTATATGAATTTATTTGTTAAGAATAGATGGATAGTGGCGATTTAGTTTGTAAGGAATTCTTAAACAATTGGCCATGATTGTGAAATGTATGTGTTTTAAAAGTTAGAATTATGTCTCTTATTCTTAAACACTTCACACTAAGGTTTAGAAATTCAAAATGATGTATACATTATACTCTAGTTAGTGTATGCACCCAAAAATGGTCGCCTAGACTTTGGGCCCCATTTATTTGATTTATCAACCCTGAATCATTTTTTATCAATAATCAATATTTTCAACATTATCAATTTCTTGATCAAGTCTTAATTTCGATCATATATTAGATTTTTATCCTATGGGCTAATCATTTATCCTAAGTCTTTATTTGATTAAAAGGAATATTTCCTCCCCTTTGGATTAAATAAAAAGCTCCACCTTTCCTCTTGTCCTAAGTTGCACAAATAAAGCATTATTCCTATTTTACAAAAAGGAAAAAAGCACTTTTGTCTCACATGGACACAAAGTCAATTCCTATTGGAGGATACTTGTGCACACGGATCGCTCCTCTTTTAAGCTCCACCGCCGATTAAGACTTTTGCCTCTTAATCTCAATGGTCCATTCCTTTGCATTTCTTATAAAAGGAAAGCTCTCTCCTTCATTTGGATATCACGTTTTATGCTAACCTTATGCTGCAGGAATCCTTGAAGACTTTGAAGCTTTTTAGAGATCATTGTTGCATCCTACTTTAGATTTCTTCATTTGCTTCATAGTTTAGTTTACATTCTTACATAATAGTTTCATTTTCATGACTTTCATAGCTTAGATTTCCTTTCATGCAATAGCATAATTTCACATAGCTTAATAGGAGGGATTTGTAACACTTGTTCTTTCCATTTCATAGCTTAGTTGCATTGCATTTTCATTTCTCTAGACTAGTTTGCATTGCATTTTCATAGTGATTCTTGAGGATATTGGCACTCTTGCCCTTGTCCTCATTTGAATCTCTCGTTGTGTGGTTGACTAGCAAGGTCACAAGCTTGTAGCTCTAGCTGAGAGCAAATACATCATAGTCCCTTGCAACTCCATGCATAGAGAGCTATGAGCCACTTTGTGAGGCCTCATTCTTGAGCAACCTTGCATGTAATGGTTCATAGAAGTACACCATTTTAGTGTGTACATTTTTGGCGCCCACCGTGGGGCAGAGTAGATAGGCTTTGTCCTTTAGTTTCTTACATTTTCTTCATTTTTCGGATTATTTTTCAGAAATTTTGCAGTCTCTGGTTTTTTGTCTTAGAATATCGTGCGATACTTCTCAAGTATATCGCGCGATATACCTTACTATACCAGTGCGACACTTCACCCTAGAGAAGAATCGTTTGTCAGTATTAAGGTATATCGCCTGGTGTCATGCGAAGTATCGCCCACGTATAGAGAAGTATATTGCCCGAACTGAGGTATATCACACGAATATAGGAAACTGTATCGCGCGATATTGGTGACGTTTGAGGTATATCACCTAATCTGACAGAGACCTGCGGTTCAAGTTTTATCATCCGAATCTGATCATATTTAGTTTGCTGGTTTACTTTACTATATTTAGATAGGTCTAACCTGCATCTCTTAGCTTAGGTAAATCAGTTTCTTGCAAATATTTTCATTTAGATTTTGGATTTTGCTAACCTTGTGGGCCTAACTAGTTGTGGTTGTAGGTGCCTTTGCTTAAGAAGTTTGCCAAAAATCGCATGTCAAAGAGGGCTACTAACGATTTTTGCAGGGCTGCCCAAAAAGCATAAAAAATAAATAAAAAAATTGCTTGTGATTTATTTCCTTTCAAGTGTGGCATTCACTAATTGTATTAGGAACTTTAATACCTTGTGAAAGAGATTTTGAGGTGGTAGGAGAAGTATGCTCTTCACCTATAGGTGAACCAGAAAATCCTGATGCATCTTAAGGTTTTTGGAAGCAAGGGGGTAATCAAATTTTGTTTGGGGTGTTTGGGAGAAGTTTTTGAGATAGGGGAGTATGCTCTTCACCCTCGTGGTGAACCAAAAACCTTGAACCTCAAAAATCATTCATTCTTTGTTTAGTTTAGGATCCTTTAGCGGGCCTGCTCTTGAGCAATCAAGAGGAACGACCCAAGTGGGGACAACCTTGTCATCATTTTCCTTGGTGGCGAGTGATTCCAACTCACTATAATCTCAAGGCTATCGAGGACACAAAACCTTGGTAGACATAACACTTGTCTTCGCTTGATATGAGTAGCTCGTGGGATTGCGACCATGGGGAAAACATTGAGCAAGAATGCTTAAGGTACTCTTGCGGCCACGAGGTCCTAGTCCTTTATGAGGAGCAAGAGGGGTGTTGTGAACGGAAGCCCTTATTAAGAACCATTAGATAAAAGCCACCTTGTTTAGCCACTTATCTTCTTAGTGCAAGGATTGATCCAAGTGGTTTACCCAGATCACCTTAAGATACTCACCATATGTGTCCTTTTGGTTGTGTCATTTGACACTTCCACGACAAAGCCAATATCTCTCATGGGTAACAACTTGGTGTGAGGCAAGGGGGCATCAAGTTGTGGGCTAAGTTGGTAAGTATTGAGCCTTGACCTTTTTAGGATAGATTTGCTTGAATTGTCTTCGGTTGTGTGATGCCAGTGTAAACGTTCTTACATACAAATAATTGGTAGCATTCATAGGGTGCTTTTTCAATTCTGATATCACAAGTGTTTGTCTTGGCAAGGTTGCTTTTGCCCTTGTTTCAAGTGCTTGAGACATGTTTGATCCCTCACTATTTGCAAACCTGCCAAAATTCTGCTGATATTGTGATTGAAATCGAAAACATCAACCCTCAGACCGAAAATTTTGACCAAACAGACCCAAAAATATAAATTTTACACAGTTCTGGTCAAGAGTTAAGCAATTTTGCAACAATATCGCGTCCTTTAGAGTGAAATATCGCGCGATACTTCGCGGGTCCAAAAAGTATTGCCTACTTTGAGAGGAAATATCGCGCGATATTTCACCCCAGATAGACTATCGCCTGACCTGCCTGGTGTTTATCTCTCGGCTATTGTAAGGTCTATTGCCTGGTATAAGGCAAAGTATTGCCTAGTTGTAGGTGTATTGCCCCGGTAGCCCGAAGTATATCGCCTGGTTAATTTCTGTCGTGCTTGCAATTTGATCAGTTTCAATTGTTGTTAGTCAGGTTAGGTCTTGGAGTAGGCTTCTTGCTCTGACGTTTGAGACCTGTCTTGACTCTAAATTTTTGGTTTTAGTCCTCTAGGATAGCATCATCTAATTTACGAAATCACTTTGGGAATAATTGTCAAATTAGAAGGCCATTCTTGGTGCCAAGGTTCATCTCTAGGATTGTTAGGTACATTCTTGGAAAATTTTAGTGCTCTTATTGTCCAAATCGCTTTCATTTAAATCTCGATTTCAATTATATTTTGGCCTAGTCCAACCTCCTAGTTCAAAAGTGCAAGGGTAGTCACCCTTTGATTTGAAGCACCTCTTTGACAGTATTGGTAAAGCCCCTTTTCTATCTTTTCATTTCTCTTTGGACAATAGAGGACTTTGATTATCCTAGTTTGGTGCTGACACTTTGAGAGGTCATCTTATCATTGAGAGTATCTTTCTTTCATGTCAGTTACAACAAGGTACCAAGTCAATCAAGGGAAGCGACCCCCTGTTGCCTTTAGCCAGTTACCACTAGTTAAGACTCGTCGATAGCATAAGGGAAAAGGACCCCTTTTTGATCAATCACCTAAGAGTGAATCTGAGGTTTGTTTTAATCCAAAAGATAATCCTAGTGAAGTGAGCACCTCTTTTGTACCACTTTCATCAAGCATGGACATGAATTACACTTTCACTCGACAACAAAGAGAAGCCATGAATCAAATTCTTGAGGATATCTTCCAACGGCATAGGAGAGAGTACGGTGGTTCTTCTCATGCTAGTCCACCCAGGTCACCTCCCAACAATACGAGGTATTTTGATGCTCACCAATGAGCTGAGAGACATCATAAGCAAACTCACTCAGATTCAGGGTCACAACACGAGGACCAGAACAACGAATCTAGTGATCACCACATAAATGCAACCAATGCAATAAGGCATTCGAGACCATCCTCTCCACTTAAAGATACCTCTCGATATGCAAATACGAGATTGAAAAGCATTGAGAGGGAGAAGCAAGCCTATTTGGATGAACAAGCTGCTAAAAAGGAGAAATTCAGACAACTAGAAGAAGAGGAACGTGCATTATTGGACAGAAGGAAGAGAGTCGCCCAAGAAGAAGAAGATAGACTCTATGCACAACAACTCCAAAGCCAATTCAATGGGAGGGGAACCAATAGTGGGACCAACTCACCCCCATCTACCCCTTTGCCAAGTCCTAGAAGAAGATCAAGGACACCCTCACGATCCCCGAGCCCTAGAGGAAGAAGGACTTCAAGATATGATCATCATAGGAGACGATCACCTCATAGACATTCAAAGAAACCCTCCCAACGAGCACATCATGGCTCACAACATGGAGGAAGTTATGCCAAATTTGATCATATGGATTTTATGACTATGCAACAAGAACCATCCTTTCAAGCATATGTAGAACGATATGTGGAACAAAACAAGGATCAATTCCTAGAAAGCCTTATCAACAAAGGTGCTAAAGTTCCATATGATTTTGACGTCCACCAAAAGATTAAGAAACAAAATCCTTCAACCAATGAGGTGATCATGCAAATGCAGAAGGATATAGAAAGGATGAGGGCTCCTAAGAGCACATTTAATTTGGACTCCATATGTCCCAACCTGATTGAAAAGAGTGTGGTGTTGGTTGAGTTCCCTAAGAAAGTTGAGTTTCCAACCTATGACAAATATGATGGCGTTGGTGACCCTCATGACCATGTTCGACAGTTCTACATAATGAGCTTTTCTTTTCATCATGAAGACTCCTACTTGATGAGATTATTTCCAAGGAGTCTCAAAGGTCAAGCCATGGAGTGGTTCACCAACCTTACTCCTCCAGTAAAGTCATTTAAAGAACTTGTCCAAAGATTTGTTCAGCATTTTGCTTATAATCTATCAAGGTCGGTCACAATGCTTGATTTGTGCAAGCTTAAACAAAATCAAGGAGAACCTTTTGTCACTTTCCTACAAAGATGGAGATGTTTGTGCTCAAAATATCCAAGGACAATTCCTAAGGAGGAAAGAATAGACATCATTGTGAGTAACTTAGTGCCGGAATTAAGATATGAGGTAAGAAAGATACCATTTAATTCTTTTGATACCATGGTAGAAGTGGCATGTCGCATAGAGGATGTCCTACAAGAACAAGAAATTTTGGCTAAATCAACTAATAACAACAATGGCCAAAACAACAACAATAATGGTTATAAGGACAAAAAGAACTCCTATTGGAACAAGAATAAACAGGTGGTCAATGACGGAGTTGTTGACTCACCACAACCTAAGAATGAAGGAGTTCTTAATCTCTCCAATGCGGTACAAGCCATGAAGCTGCAAGCGTCCTCAGGACAACAAGAGAACAAACCCAAGTATCAAGGGAAACCTAAGAAGGAAAAGAGACAATTCACCAAACTTGGGGACTCCTATGCAGACATTTTCAAGACACTAATTGCTCATAATTTGGCGCAACCTCAGGATCCTGCCAAGCACCACATACCCGATCCTAAACCTCATTGGTGGGATGAGAAAGCCTTTTGTGTCTTCCATAATGGAATTGGACATGATATAGAAAATTGTTTTAGACTTAAACATCTCGTCCAAGACTTCATTGAAAGTGGACGATTACAAGTTGATGGTTTAACTACTAATGCGGACCATAAGGCTTTTAAAGAACCCTTGCCCAAATATGAGAAAGGGGATAATTCTAACAGCAAGCATGGCAAGGCTGCTATCAACTATACCTACACAAATGCTAAAAATATTATTAACATGCTTGAAGTGGCTGATGACAATATCAACATGATGAGAGGGAAAGATCCTTATGGATATGATGTGGATTCAACTCCAATGTCTGATGAAGGACCTGTTGTGGTGCTAAGAGGTCCTCACTCACGAAGGATGCCCCAATCCCTCAATGCTGTCACTAGGGGTCAGGCTCAAGCTCCCATTATTATCAGAGGTCCTAGCTCTAGCAAGTCTAAGCAGCCCATGTCCAAGGGTGTTCTTCCTAAATCTGTTGTTGGTCCTGATTCCAATTATAACCTTATTGACCAATTACAACGTACACCAGCGTAGATATCTATTTTTGAACTTTTAGAATTGTCCCCTAAGCATAAGTGTGTCCTTGAGGCCGCTTTGCGAGTAGCCAGTGTCCCTAACAACTTAGATATTGATCAATTCCAGAATATGGTCAACCATTTGGCTAGCCCTCATTACCTCACTTTCTCAGAAGAAGATGACAAATCCATCAGTCACCCACATAACTTGGCCTTACACATCGAAGTCATGATTCATAAAACCCGTGTCAGGCGTGTATTGATAGATGGGGGTGCGGGGCTCAATATTTGTACCATGAGTTTGTTGAAGGCTCTAGGATATTCTGAAGAATTCATTGACACAAGGAAAAAGATCACAATCAAAGCATATGATGAAGCATAAAGAAGTTCTAAGGGATTGGTCATTTTGCCTATCCGCATTAGTCCAATAGAAAAGGATATCTTATTTAAAATTGTTGATGTTGGTCCCTTAGCCTACAACATTTTGCTAGGTAGGCCATGGATTCATGAAATGCAAGCAGTCCCATCAATGTATCACTAGTGTGTTAAGTTTCCCCATAATGGTGTAGAAATTTGCATACCTGGAGATAGTGCTTTGTCAGTTAATAACATTTTTGTTGGATCACATGTCCGTTTGAATAGGGAAGCTGACAGTCCTAGTATTTCACTTGAACAATGCAAGCAGAAGTTTAAGACCATAGATCTTGGGATGAGAGATTATAAAATTGATTCTTTTACAAAAATGCCAATCTCTCCTAGGTCTTATGGGAAACCATCACCAAATATGAAACCTTCATCATCAGCAATGACATTATTTGAAAAATTTGTTGAGTCTTCGGTTCCTATTCAGAAAGAGAAAGAGGAAGTTGCCATAAGGGACTGGATCTATCATGAGGAAAAATACCAACACAATGAGAGCTTTTCTCCTTCACCTAAAGCTTATGGGAGAGGGTATATGTTGGTTAAAAATATGGGTTATCCAGGATATGGTTCCCTTAGCCATCAGTTGGATGCTAAAGCTGAGCCTCTTAACCATGCCCTTTTTGGACGAAAGAATAGGTCAACAGTTGGCGTAGGTTTTGAAGATAAGAAGAAGAAAGGTGTCCCTGTCCCAGATGCGACTGACAGTGATAGTGATTCAAACTACACACCTGATCTTTCTAATCAACAAGGCATGTCTGATGATTGGGTGCCTTCAACAAATCTTCTTTGGGGAGATTCAAAAGATTTGATACTTGACGGTCCTACTATCCCAGCTGCAACGGATAGTGACTATATGAATGCTAGATTGACAATGGAAAGTGTTGCTATCCTAGCTGCGACGGATAGTAACAATGCTAGCATTAGAGAAGGGGGAACCTTTCCCAACCTTGAGGCTTCTACATCACAAGGCCCAAATGATGATTCAGACACAGACTCACATGAGTACGAATGAGACTCACTTTCAGATGCAACATTTGATTTGGACATGGATGTTGTCCATACTTATAGTACCCAACCTGATGTGACCAACGAGCTTAGTGTAGGACTAGAGGATTGTACTCCTCAAATTGCCTTAGTGGCTAATGCTTCGTTTGGTAGGACAAATCTCGACTCGGGTATCCTTGGAGGGGACTTGATGAATCCCGATTGTATGGTCATCAAAGATAACACCTTTCACATAAATAACATTGAACTAGTCATTGACCTACCCCTTGCTCACTATGACCTATTTGACTAGTCTCAGCGCCATCAAGAGCCTAGATTCCTCACTTTTCAGAATGACTATGAACTTGCATGCTATCTGAATGCTCTTAAACCCGTGGCTTCTTCCACCAGTGAACCGACAACAAGTATGATGGAGCCTAATATTAAGTACCTCAGTCTAAAAATAAAAGAAAAAGAAAGAAAGAAAAATAGGTCTGATGGAAAAAACCACATTGTGGCGGTATCAGAACCAAAAATAGTAAAAAGAGATGACGTATCTGAGGGTGAAAACCTCTTTGAGGCACCTAAGGATGGGGTACTTAATAACTTGTCGAGTTATTTTCAGGACAGATCATCAGTATTGATTGAGCCAACAAAACCAGTTAATTTGAACACAGAAGAAGCTCCTCAAATAATTCATCTTGCTCAGTCTTTATCAGAAGAAGAAACCAAGGCATATATACAATTCTTACAAAAGAAGAAAATTAATTTTGCATGGACCTATTCAGACATGCCAGGGCTTGACACAAATCTTATAATGCATCACTTATCCATAGCTCCAGGAGTCAAACCAGTGAAACAGAGACTCAGAAAAATGCATCCACATGTAGCTCTCCTTGTCAAAGCGGAATTAGAAAAACTTTTGAGAGCTGGATTCATTAGAGCCATCGATTATGCAGAATGGATCTCAAACATAGTACCAGTTTCCAAACATGATGGGTTCATTCGTGTATGCACAAATTTTAGAGATTTAAACAAAGCATGCCCAAAGGATGATTTTCCACTTCCAAACATTGACATGATAGTGGACATGACAGCGGGCTATGAAATATACTCTCTAATGGATGGTTTCTCAGGATATAATCAAATTAAAATAGCTCCCGAAGACCAAGAGAGAATAGCGTTCACATGTGCATGGGGAACCTATTGCTGGAACATCATGCCATTTGGGTTAAAGAATGCAGGAGCAACATACCAATGAGCTATGACCACAATTTTTCATGATATGATGCATAAGAACATGGAAGATTATGTGGATGATACCTTGGCTAAATCAAGAAAAAGGGATGCACACCTTCCCGTTTTGGAAGTAATTCTCGATCACATGGAACAGTTTCAACTCAGATTGAATCCAAAAAAGTGCGCATTTGGTGTCACCTCAGGCAAACTTTTAGGATTTATAATATCAGCAAAAGGTATAGAGGTTGATCCCGAAAAGGTCCAAGCAATTTTAGATATGCCACCTCCAAGAAACATTAGTCAGATGAGAAGTCTTCAGGGCCGACTCCAGTCAATTAGGAGGTTTATCTCACAGCTGGCAGATAGAGCACAACCCTTTAATAAGATGCTGCATAAGGGTGCTTCTTGTGTATGGAATGAGGATTGCCAAAAGAGCCTTGATCAAATAAAACAGTATTTAGCTAATCCTCCAATTTTGATGCCGCCTATTCTTGGGAGACCATTGATTTTATACATTTCAGCAATAGAGTCTTCCTTGGGGGCATTGTTGTCTCAATTAGATGATACTGGGAAAGAAAGGGCCATATACTTTTTCAGCCGTACTCTAGTCTCCTATGAGATCAATTATAATAACATTGAGAAGTCTTGTTTTGCAGTGGTGTTTGCTTCTCAAAAGTTGCGACACTATATGCTTGCTCATACTATACATTTGGTTGCAAAAATTGATCCTCTTAAGTACTTGCTTAGTAAGGCTGCCCTCACGGGTAGACTTGCTAAATGGATGATGGTCTTAACTAAATTTGCAATAGAGTACGTTGAAAGGAAGGCCATCAAAGGGCAAGCTATTGCTGACCAATTAGCTGATTTCCCAATTAAGGATAGTATGCTTGTTCAAGTGGAATTCCCAGATGAACACATCCTGTATATGACTACTCGCACTTGGAAAATGTTTTTTGATGGTTCCCACATGCAAAATGGATCAGGTGCTGGAGTATTATTTGTCTCTCCACATGGGTACAATATTTCAAAGTCTTACAAACTTTTATTCCCATGTACGAATAATATTGCAGAATATGAAGCTTTAACCAATGGATTGAGAATGGCTATAGAATGGAACATAACAAAGTTACATGTCTTTGGGGATTCCCAGTTAATCATCAACCAAGTTAATGAGGAGTATCACACCAAGGATGATAAATTGATACCCTACAAAAAGATGGTTGACTCATTGAGATGTTACTTTACATTTGTGACATTTCAACAGATCCCTAGGATAGAGAACAAAGCTGCAGATGCTATGGCCACATTAGCTTCACTCCTTCGGTTGGAAACACATAAATCAAGATTTGAATTCCTGGTGGAAGAGCTACACCATCCCATCTTTAACTCATCTGAAAGCCATGTCATTTGTACCCTTGTCACCCACGAATCTTCCCGATATGGTGCTATCTATTCATATCTCCATGATGGCATCATCCCCGACACGTTCAACCATTCTGAACACTGAAACCTTGTCCGCAATGCCTCCCGCCACACCCTTATCTCTGGTGATCTATATAGGAGGGGTTTAGATGGGACACTCCTTAGGTGCTTGGAAAAGGAGGAATCTGACCAAGCGTTAGCCGACATCCATGAGGGCATTTGTGGTGGACATTCCAACGGTCTTGCCATGGCTCGAAGGTTGCTTAGGGCGGGGTATTATTGGCCCACAATGTAGATAGATGCAGTAGCCTTTGCTAAGTCTTGTGAAAAATGTCAGAAACATGGAAACTTGATTCATGCTCCAGGTAGGGAGCTAATCCCTTCCATTTCTCATTGGCCATTTCAACGCTGGGCCTTTGATCTAGTTGGGTAGATTCATCCCAACTCATCAGGTGGACATAAGTTCATTATTACTACCACTGACTACTTCACAAAATGGGTGGAAGCTGTGCCACTTTCTGTTGCTTCAGGGAAGACTATTTCTTTGTTCATCTTGAATCATATTATTTGTCGATTTGGAGTGCCTTCTGAGATTATCACTGATAACGAAGGTCAATTCAAGAATAAGGACCTAAATCATTTATGCAAAAAGTTTAAAATCAATCAACATTGGTCCTCCATCTACTTTCCACAGGGAAACGGATAGGCAGAAGCCTCCAACAAAACCATTCTTAAGATCCTTCATCGGACAGTGCACAAGAATGGCAGGGATTGGCACTTGCAAATCAATCCTGCACTATGGGCTTACAGAACTAGCATTCGTACACCTATAGGAGCTACTCCTTTTTCTCTTACCTATGGCGCTGAAGTGGTATTGCCTTTAGAAGTTGAGATACCATCACTCAGAGTCTCACTCAAAGGATTGATAACAGATGAGGATTACCGTGCCATGAGGTTACAGGAACTAGAACTTTTAGATGAGAAGCGTAAGGCTTCTTTTGATCATATGAGAGTGTATCAGAAGCGTATGTCCAAGGCATTCAACAAGAAGGTTCACCCTAGAGAGTTTCAAATAGGTGATCTTGTTTTGCGAGAGAACCCTAAGAACCAATAGAACAGAGAACAAAAGGGTAAGTTTGAACCTAACTGGCTTGGACCATATGTCATCACAGTTGCTTTTGGTATAAGTGCATATTTACTGTCAGATCTAGATGGAGAACAGCTCCCTGATCCCATCAACATTTTGCACCTCAAGAAGTTCTATTCTTGATGCCCATTTTTGTCTGGGGGCATCTTTTGTACATATTTTATGATCTTAAAAAAATACCAAAAAAATTGATATATGATGCTGAAAAAATCCTAAAAAGCATAAAAAGTCCTGGAAAAAAAATACAAAAAAAAAGAAGAAAAAGTGCCTTGGTGAAAACCTGGAAACAGGCGCCTTGGTAGCAAAAATTCAAAAAAAAAAAAGAAAAAAGAAAAAAGAGAAAAATTGCAATAAATCCAAGTGGTGAAAACCTGGAAACAGATGCTACTTGAGGCCTTTGCACCTCTATTTGTTAGCATGTGTCCTCGACACTGAACCTTTCTCCATCATATTTGGCTTAGTCTGGAATTGGTCTTTGTCTTTGTCTAGGGGGCATAACTGTTAGCATTGGTCCTTTAGGTGCATTTGTCTCTTGGGGCATTTCATAAACAGGTGTTTTTCAACGCCACCCCAAACAGTGTTTTTCAACACTACCATTGCGTCGAGTGTTTCTTAACACTTATCAGATGTCTTACCCAATAGTCTAGTTTGATGCGATATTTCTCATTTGTAGATGCGATGATCAGAGTCTGACTCTATGACCAACACACACGTACTTAAACAATCAACTTGATTGAGATATGTTGACTTTAGTTTTCTTTGTGTGTTGTCTATGAGGATTTCTTTGATGAGTGGTCTCTCCCTGAGAAGTTTTCGATGATGCATAGCTAGAAGATTGAGGGCATGAGAACATGTTTTATTTCTTTATCTGCTTGTTGGTATAGTTTGTTGATCCTAACTATCATGAGCATTTATGCTGGTCCTACTTGACACTATGGATTGACAAGGTATTATCCTTGACTGTTTTATGCGAGTGCATGCTTCTAGCTATCCTGACTTTCATGTGTCTTGATACAAGCATAATCTTGCCATAACAAAATTAGGTAATCTCACTGCACTAGTCATCTTGACCTACATGTCTTTGGTGCCTAGGTGGGATTTCCACATTCTATCTGATATAGATCATATTTAGATTCACATAGTCATACTAGTGTGCATTGTATGATCTTACGGTGCTACCTAATGCTCGATGATGATAATTAGATGTCTATAGGCATTGTGACCTTACAAGTCAACCACTTTCATAATAGCTTGCATTTTAGGTTCATGATAGTTTAGTTTTGCATCTTGCATATGGAGAGAGCTCTCCTTTTCATCTTATGTGGACCTATCAATCAACTGCACTTCTTCTCGATCATGTCTTTCACTCCTTGTCTTTTTCATCTCGAACCTGTTCTTGTTCATCACAAGGGGTTAATTATATCATCATATCTATATCACAACTGTCATTTTCAGAAACATGAGCCTATATTATACACATGTGAATCAAACATACATCTATAAGAGAGAACATACATAAGCATGTACATAAACATTTTGAGCAAAATGACAAGATAATATACATAAATTGATACATCCATCACAAGTGAGACATAAACACATGATATATCGAACATCCAATAATCTCATATATACACCAATGTCATGATACAATATACAATATGGGATCCCAAAATCTGGATCAATGTCTCAAGATATGTCTAAATATCTAACAACATCTAACCCTAAACCTAAGAATGACTGCCACCCTCATGTCCTGGTGCTGGCGGAGGTGGTGCTGGATCAGGGACTACATCTGATCTACCCACTACTGCAGAGTATGACGGTGCTCTCTGATCCTCTGGGACTGCTTGAATGTACAGGCCATAATAATATGCAGCTCGCGCTGCCTCTCTCTATCTCTCTGTCAGGGCAACCTATAAGGCTCTCTCTCGCCACTCTGTCTCTACCCGCTGATTAGTGAGTTGCTGCTCTCTCACTGCTATAGTAATCCTGAGCTACAATATCTTAGCCTTGAGAGCCTGTATCCTTGCTCTCAGATCATCCCCACCCGCAGGCTGATCCTGCTGTGCCTCTACCTGTCGGCGAGCTGGTCTCGCCTCATCCTTAGGCATCGTCAATCTTTGTCCCCGTGACCATTTTTGATCACCTGATCTGGATCCCTCCCCTCTCTCCATCCTCCTCCCTCTCCCCCTCCCGTTGTCTCCTCCATCCCCTCTGTCTCCTCCATCTCCTCCGTCCCCCCATCATCACCTCTGTCTCCCCCCTGTGCTGGTACCTGTGCATCTGGTATAGTGAACTGAGGGAACGACGCCCTCCGCCGCTCTGCCCTATATGTTGCATCAGCCCCTGCATCTGCCACATCTGGGTGATACTCCCAAGGCTTGCTCCTGATACCACCTGTCTCTGCGATTTCCTGCTGGTAGTCTAACATGGGTAGCCACCCATGTCCCTCCTCATCCCTGGCTTTGGCATATGTAGTAGTCTCTATCAAGACCCGCTGCTGCCTCCCAAACTGCCACCATACCTGAGTGATGCAAAATCTCTCCACTATCTTTGAGTGTCGACCTACCAGTGGCCGGGTACATAGCATGTAGCTCAGCTCATCCTCTGCATCACCCCATGCCTCAACATCCCTGTATGGCCTCCATGTGAAAGTAACCATCTCATCCAAAATCCTCCTGTAGTATGTCACATCCCCCGTATGAGCATGTGATATGAAACCCATATATCTGTATATATGGGTATCTCCTCTCCCTCAGCTGAACCCTCGGGCGCATCACAGCAATGTGCTCCCAAGCCCACACCTGTGCCAGGATGGCACTGCAAGCCCACGACCGGCTATCCCTGTACATGATCTCATGTAGCTCGTGATACATCTCTGCAAGAATGGCTGGTCCCCATGCCATCCGACGAGGTCTGCCTACCAAGTCAATCAGTAGCCTGGCCCATCCGAGCGGGAATCCCTTCTGACTGCGATCAGTCATCAGGATTTGAGAAATAATAGATGCCACAATACATGGCACCAGAAAATATCTACCAAAATCCTCTAGCAGCCGCTCCCAGCTGACATGCCGATCAAGGATAGTCACATCCTGGAACATCTCCTAGATCATCCGTCGCCCCTCAGTCACATCCTGATCATAGTATACCTATGCCATCACATGAATCATGTCATTTTTCATCCTTTGGAAATATTACATTTTACACGATTATATCTCAAAACATGATTATACTTACCGGCTCTCCATGACATGGCACTCATAGGATCCTATAGACATCCTCCAGCGTGATGGATGCCTCGCCTGTGGGAAGATGGAAGGTGTTGTGCTCGCTATGCCATCTCTCGGCAAGCGTAGTCAATAACCCATGGTCAGCTCTGATATCTGAGAATCTCAATAAATACTTGAACCCCATGGTCCTAATGTCAGCATTGCCCGGATCATCTAGATCTCGAACACACCTTAGCCCGATCACCTTCGGTGCTCTGATGATCAGCGTTGGAAAAACCTCCTGCAAGCCGTTAAAACCAAGCCAGTTGTTAGAACATATCATGATGGATGCCTCAAAATCAGTCTAACACATCTTTCAACACCTAAAATTGTCTGGACCCATGTCATTTTGCTTGCAAAGACCTAAACTTTCAAATTTTACACTTGGGTGATACTGCTTTTTTGGAAAAGTATCGTGCGATACTTCTCCCTATAGTGGTGCGATATACTTTGGGTCGTGCGATACTTCGCCTAGTATCGCGTGATATTTCACCCAGTATCGTGCGATACTGGTGCCTATACTCGCACGATACTTTGGGGACCCATGAAGTATCACGCGATATTTCTCCCCAAAGGGCACGATACTTCTAAAGTATCGCGTGATATTTCACCTAACCTAAAAATTTGACAATTTAAAAATTTACAAACGTGCTAAAAATGTATTAAATGACTCAAAAACAGTGAGTTTTTTGAAAATGTACTGGGGTAGGATAGTGTGGTGGCCGATTGTGCAACTGGGCGTGCTTGAATCGATGCCTATGGATGGGAACTCTAGCTTGTTGGGCCATATTCTCTCTCTCAAGCTCTGAAAATTCTCAAATCACTACAAGACAAATGATTTTTTAAAATGACATTTTCACCCCTTTTATAGCATTTTAAATTTTGACCAATTTTCAAAACACCTCAGAATTGCACGAAAATTGCACCCCTAGCTAATTTCGACGTCCTGGATCCATTTTTGGACTTGAAATCAAAATTCAAGGTCATCTTGATAGTCAAAATCACATTTCAAAAATTTTCCTTCTACGTAGTTGATTGACCTTTTGAGGCATACTTCTCCGATCTTTGGTGGAATTTCTTCATTTCCATGTCTTTCAACCTTCTAGTCTGTCATTCACCCTCTTTCTATTTCCTCACTGGGGCATGTTTTCATTGCCTAATGGTTATCCTGTTGCCCTTTATCTTCGATTATGATTTCACTTCAATTTGATCAAATCTTTATCAATTTGTTTGTCTCTCCTCTACTTGATTTTGATTTCGATTCCGAGGGGGTAGTATTTATGAGATCCTTATCCTTGACATCTTGATGCTCTTGATTCAGACATCTTTTGTGAGATTTTGCTCAAATTTGAGATTCTTATCTCTTACTTTGAATGTGATCCCGAATCGACCTCATGTTCAAAGGCCTTTGTCTATGTTTGTCCGGATGTGATCCTGAATCGACCTCACATCTGAGTTGTTTTGTGATCCCAGATCGATCTCACATTTCAATTCTTCTTTGACTGCATGTGTTCCCAGATCGATCACACATTAGTCAAAGAGGGGCAAATGTATGCACCCAAAAATGGTCGCCTAGACTTTGGGCCCCATTTATTTGATTTATCAACCCTGAATCATTTTTGATCAATAATCAATATTTTCAACATTATCAATTTCTTAATCACGTCTTAATTTTGATCATATATTAGATTTTTATCCTATGGGCTAATCATTTATCCTAAGTCTTTATTTGATTAAAAGGAATATTTCCTCCCCTTTGGATTAAATAAAAAGCCCCACCTTTCCTCTTGTCCTAAGTTGCACAAATAAAGCATTATTCCTATTTTATAAAAAGGAAAAAAGCACTTTTGTCTCACATAGACACAAAGTCAATTCCTATTGGAGGATACTTGTGCACACGGATCGCTCCTCTTTTAAGCTCCACCGCCGATTAAGACTTTTGCCTCTTAATCTCAATGGTCCATTCCTTTGCATTTCTTATAAAAGGAAAACTCTCTCCTTCATTTGGATATCACGTTTTATGCTAACCTTATGCTGCAGGAATCCTTGAAGACTTTGAAGCTTTTTAGAGATCATTGTTGCATCCTACTTTAGATTTCTTCATTTGCTTCATAGTTTAGTTTACATTCTTACATAATAGTTTCATTTTCATGACTTTCATAGCTTAGATTTCCTTTCATGCAATAGCATAATTTCACATAACTTAATAGGAGGGAATTGTAACACTTGTTCTTTCCATTTCATAGCTTAGTTGCATTGCATTTTCATTTTTCTAGACTAGTTTGCATTGCATTTTCATAGTGATTCTTGAGGATATTGGCACTCTTGCCCTTGTCCTCATTTGAATCTCTCGTTGTGTGGTTGACTAGCAAGGTCACAAGCTTGTAGCTCTAGCTGAGAGCAAATACATCATAGTCCCTTGCAACTCCATGCATAGAGAGCTATGAGCCGCTTTGTGAGGCCTCATTCTTGAGCAACTTTGCATGTAATGGTTCATAGAAGTACACCATTTTAGTGTGTATAGTTAGTAGTCTCTCTCCTTTTTTATTTCACCAGTGACATGTTCAGCTTGTTTCCCTACCTTTAATTTTCCTTATTATGTCTTTTTTGTCATATTGTTATTGGCCCTATTGGCACATTACTTGTTTAGTCAATCAGTCATTTTCCTTCACAGTCATTGTCAATTTTTTCCTAAGTCCCCTTGAAACACTTTAGTCTCATCATCCAAGTGTTTTACATCTTAGCAATCTTTAAGTCATGACACATTTGCATGTACTAAATAAAAACCTTAAGTGTTTAGGCAAGAGATTACAACCCTCAATTCAAGTAATAAAAATGGGTTGTGATCTTGCGATTAACCATCTACAACTATATAAAGTTTCAGATCATGACTTTGTAGCTATTAAGAAAAACCACCATGAAGACTTGTGATCTTGTGATGAGCCTATGAAGGTTACATTTAGTATTGGCTGCAACATCAAAGTTATTAGCATTAACATTCATTTTGATTGGCGATCTTGGGCTAAGTTGTAAATGGGTAAAAGGAAATTTTAAGTCGCAACTTTGCAGTTTGAAGATAATAATATGGAGTTAGCCTGCAGAGTGGCAATAAGTTGCCAAATATTGCCCAAATTGCACCTTCTCAAGAAGAAGTGGTGACATCAAGAAATCCTTGTGATGGTGTGAGATATTGGTACGTGTTATGCTCGAACCCACAAAGCTAGAAGGAGGAAATCACATCAATTCAATTAATAATAACCATAATCCATTGACTTGGGAATAATTAATTAACAATTTTGGGTCAAAGTTGTGAAGAACACAAAGATATACAAAAAATATCTAGAATTGAAACACATTTCAGGGTGAATGAATAAAAGAAAGCTTTTAAATTTTTAATAACGATGGACATCCACATGGTTGGACAACCTATGGGACCCACCATCCCATGGATACTCATGAATTTGTCATTGGACTTTGGAGATTTAATGAACTATGATTAATTGTATACTTAATTAACTATAATTAATTTAATGAACATTGGATGATTGCAGATCAATGACATAAGCTTTATTTTGGACTGAAGTTCTAAAGGATGAAAATGCTACAAAAAGTTTTCAGAAAAGAGGCACATGTGGATGTGATTTGTTAGAGTGAATGAATGAAATCTTTGAATAATGTCCATGAGGCCAAATAGCCTATGGGAGTCTGGGACCCACAAATACCCATGGATTTGTCACTGGACTTTTGAGATTTAATTAACTATACTTAATTGTATATTTAATAAACTATACTTAATCAACTAAAATCAAATTAATGGTTGTAGGATGATCACATATCAATGACATAAGCTCTATTTCAGATTGAAGTTATGAAGGATAAAACAAATTACAAAAATTTCTTGGAAAAGAGACATGTGTGACGTGTCAAAGAGAATGAATAAAAACTTTGAGCAACATCAATGAATTTGCCTTTTGAGGAAGCTCTTGAAATTTTGAAATTAAGTTAGATTGGACTTTAGACTAACCAATTAACCAGGGAGATTTATAATTTTAGAATCAATATTGAGGGATCACATAGAGTCTATCTACACCACTCTATTTATTCATCATTTCAATTTCAATTTCTGGGTAAAATACAAAACACCTACATCCCACGATTTTTATTTTTCAATCTCGTGGTTTAGATTCTAGAATTAGGGGTTGAGGGTTTACATTTTCAATCTTTTCTACCTCTAGTGACCATTTTTCACCATCACCAGTAATTGAGAAAGCCAAAGGCAAAGCAAAACAAAAAAATAGACTATACTCAACTGGTTAAAACCTCAAGTTTCACTGATGAGTACCATGATATTTATGATCCTATAATCCATGGTAAGAGAACCACAAAACTTAGATTTTCATTATAGAATAAGGTCGTACGCACAAGGAGCAGTGAAAAAACTATAAATATTGTTTGTAACAAAACTTTAAGACAAAACAAATTTTAAAATTGCATTATGAGAGGTTGGATTGGGACACATGAGGTTTTCCCTTGCTTGGAAATTTTCATGGTTTGTGCCCAAAATTATGATGAAAATAGAAAATTAATTGTTAATAAAAGTATGTAAAATGAAGTTTTATCCGTTACTTAGGAAGAATTTATAAGTTTGTTGGACTTGGGGTTTGGAAACTCAAATGCCCACATTGTCCCAGAAAAGCTTGCCCGTGATTATGAAGGAATCCATGAAGAGGGGAAAAGTAATTTTCTCAAAGCTATAACAATTTATGGTATCCAATTGGATAAAAACTATAAACCTCCTTATAAAGTTTATATTTTCACACCATGGGCTCAGGATACTATTTCCATGTTAACATTTTGCCTCAAATTGGAAAATAATAGGGAAGTGGGTGCAAACCTCCTTGAAATTGTATATAATATCCATTGTGTTAAGAAACCTATTAGGTATAATTTTGTTGATCACATTGTTCAATCCATGCACAAAAAATTTGTAATTATTAAAAGAGGTTTACAACCTACTTGTGCCATCTTCTTCTACTGTAATATTGTAGAACATTTGAGACTAACAAGCTTCAAATTAAGGTGTATAAGATGATGAGGAAATAATAGTGTGTCCAATATATGATTGGACCACTAAGATAAGGAACTAAAACCATTTTGTATACTTATTTTTGGCACCAATGTATCATGCAATTACAAACACTCCAATGCCTATATTGCATGTGCCTTGTAGAGATTGCATTCAACTTAGATCTAAAATACAATCGGATAACTTGTTCCTCATGGAATGGATATTATGTTAATATTTTATTGATTAGGAGTAGAACCCTACAAACTTCTAATGTAAGTGACATAGAGGGTTTTTGCATTAGCACGTGTATGACAAATGGAGTGTACAAATCAAATTTCATAGCTAGCAAAAGAAGACCATATTTTCTTCGTTACCTTTTCTATAGGGAGGCTTCATGTATTTGAGAGAAAAAATTTCAGGTATCACATTAAATTTTGAAATTTTTTTGTTTTGATGTTGACAGTTTCTAGTAGTATGATCCATGCAATGTCATTAAAACAAGGCTTGTGGCGAGTAAGAAATATGAAAGTAGAATTCAACATGAAAGTAAACCCTTGCTAGAAATGTTGAAAAATAAGAATTCTTGGGATGAGGTCAAAAAATTAATTAAGGAAATTGCTACTAACAAAAGTATTTATCTCGAACAATTTTCAACATAAATTATGGCATTGCACCCACAGACAACAATAGAGCAAGATATATAAATCAGGAGATCTAACAAGTTTTTTAAAAAAGTTGATGTTCCATCTACTAGAAAAATTATGCCATAATCTATATTTAAAGTTTATGTGGATGTAAACTGCACTATAAAAAAAATTACTAAATGTTGGAGTATGAGAAAGAAACTATGTGAACAAAAGACTAGTGTAGATTTTGAAGATATCTCGGAGGTGTAATACCCCAAAAAATGGGCTATAGGTTCATTAACCTCCTACATCGACAATTCAAACAAAATCGGCATCGAAGTCCTGACCTAAGGCACATATGAACATCATTGAATCCTAATTGCTTATCTAAATTTTGCATCGGGGAATATTCCTTGAATATTCCTAATCTATCCTTATTATTCTTAATTTAATGATTATTTGGCGATAAATCCTATTTATCCTAAAGTTTGATTAATTGAATATTCTAAATATTTAATTAATTAGATTTAATACTGCCACTTAATTATTTAATTATATTTAATTATATTTATTCCTAAATTGTATTATTTAATTTTGACAATAAATCAAATATCCTATGACTAATTGATTAAATTCTTATTTAATTAATTAAAGTCAATTGTCAAAATTAATGATATAGTTTTTGAATAAAATCTGATTTAATAATTGATTAACCCATAAATCAATTATTTTATTTCAAAAATCAGTTAAGTTGAGGAACAATCATTTTATTTATTTAATTAATTCATAATTAATTATGCACATTCAAAGAGAAGTTAAACTTTGAATCAGAAAATCAATTCTATTTGTTCTAAAATTAAATTCAACTCTCTTTTGAGTTGAAAGTTGATCTCAACTTCCGATTCAAGTTAAAAAGCTGTTCTTGCATGAATTTGCATGATTTTATGAGTTAATCATCTCTAATTTCTTGTTGACTCAGAAATCAACCTGAGTTCATCAAGAGTGATTTATGACTTTTCCCATGCACCTCCAAAGCCCTAGATCTCTATAAAATCAAGGCTCAGCTCTTCATATCTCATCTTAGAAGTTTGCATACTTGCTCTGCCAAAATCAATCCATGAATTTGCATAATCACGCTGGCGAATTGATATCTGAAGAATTGAAGCTTCTTGCAAATCAACAACTTTTGTGAGATCAATCTTGTTTTCAATTCATTCTAGTTTTATATTTCATATCATTGTTAGCTTAATTTTCATATCAGTTTCTCATATAGAATAGATTCATAATCAGTTTTTCATATTATTGCACAGAAAACACAAAAATATAGATTAATCTGCATACGTTTCATATCTAGATTTTCCATTCAAATCCTTCATTTAGGTGTCGTCAAGGTCACTGATCTCAGTCCAATCTGAGAATACATACTCGCACCTACCAGAAGGCAGTAAATCGACTGGTTAGTCTAAGTTTTCCATTCATCTATATATCTTGATTTTGCTAACCTCTAATGTTTTACTGAAGTGTTGTGTCCTGCAACTAGGTACAGATTTCACACGCACATTTATGGCACCCACCGTGGGGCCTTGAAATGGATTTCCATTCCATTTCTATCAATTTCTATCATCTTCTTGTCATTTTCTATTCCAAGCTATGATTTTTAATTTCTATCCATACAATTTTCGTACAAGTTTTGTCAAAAACTCGTACCAAGAGGTACCCACTATCGTACGATAGTTTATTTGATTGAGGATCATACCATCAAAAGCAAATTGTCATTTAGAAGCTCTATTATTGTATGATCTGATACCCATTGTCATACGAGTTTCCAGTTTGTCATCTGGAAGGTGACCCACTGTTGTACGAGTTTTTGTACCTGGTTTCAATTGTCATTTCACTTTTTCAGCTAGTTTTCCAAGTTTGATTTTCAGATTTGGACTGACAGCTAACATTAACAATTGAAATTTGTTGTTTCTGATTGATTTCTACTAATTTTGATTGAGAAAAGCGTGAGAGTTGCCGAAAATAGGTAAAAATCTACTAAGCATGTTGCGAGGAATTCAGGTAATCTTCTCAGCTAATAACATTTTGATTTGGACATAAAAATGAACATCTCACGTGTCTAGCTTGTGTGACTTTTTATTGCTTTCATATCACAAACTTCATTTTGGGCCATAAAAATGAACATAGATTTGCTTTTCAGCATCTTTGTTACACATAGTAAATAGGCCCTATGAACACTATTTGTGATTCTTGAGAGAGTGGGTTTCCAGTGAAACTCTTCTCAATGAAGGATCCCTTGTAGGTAGGGAGGATACTGAGAGAGTCTCACGTTCTACTAGATTTGCATGTCTTCAACTTTTGATTGATACATTCTCTCTCCGGAGAGGTTGATAGACCATGAGCGGTTGACATCATAGATCTTTGTGAGATAATCTTAGTCTTAGCGTGTCAGATTTATCTATCTACTTTGTTTTGGCTAAAAGTGAAAAGGCTAGAGGACTATGCTCTACTCCCTTTTTGGGTAGTATCAGAAACTCAAATCCTTGAATATGGAACCAAGTCTTCATGTGGTATATTTTGTGAGTCACCTTTAGAGAGGGTTAACCATAGTGGACATTCCCTTAATTGGGTCAACCACATCGATAGAACCTCAAGCGGTAATAGCCATTTTTGCCATGGTAGTGACAACTGCTATATAAATGTCCTTGTGGAAGAAATCTTCACAGGTGTGATCTCTTGTTGGGCTGTCAGATCTCCCTAGCAGCTCTTGATTGATTAAATTCTTGAATTGTGTCAAAACCTTGGTGCGCCGAGATTGGATTTCACCCTCTTCGATCATAAAAGTTGCAGAGTTAGACCATTACTAAAAACCCTAGTGAGGCTGAATTTTCATTTTCTAGGGATATGTGCATTATTGCAAAAACTTTTTGGAACATACACAATTAGCACTCCTAGGGATTAGCACAATTTAGTCACTTGATTATTCATGCGGATGGTTGCTTTGTCCCTTGTTCATTATTTTTAGACGTGCTTGAAATCACTTCCTTAATATTTTGCATGCTTGTTTATCTACTTGGCTACTGAAAACGAATGAATCTGATATAATCTTCAAATCTACACAATACAATTTGCAAACAATTCAAAACTGAAAACCCAAAATTTGAAGTAAAATTCCTTTATGGAGTCAAAAGTCATCCCACAAGGTCAGAAAGTCATATGAGTTTTTCCTATTGTCATTTCAGAACTACCCAAGTGTCGTACAGTGTCAGGTATAGTGTCATACGAGTTTTTTTGCTAGTCAATTCAAAAAAATCAACCTGCTATCAATTGTCATGCAAGTTTTGCAATAGTTGTACGAGTTTTTCAACTGTCATTTTAGAGCATACCCATTATTGTACGAGCCTGCAAAAATTCGTTTGAGAAATTTTGAAAAGTTGCCCAAAAAGTTGTCAAATTTGCCAGATACCTAGCTTTTTCAGCCTATTTCCAGAATCTGTCAAACAAATAACTGTTAGGACGAGAACAACAATTGCTAAGAATTCAATCATTTTCCTAAAGTGGCCTTTTGAATCTGATTCAGCCTCCTATCTGATCGATTTGAGTCTTTTTCATCTTGTGTCAAAACCTTGTCATAGCTATCAACCTTTAATAAATCTTCAAAATGGCTAAGAGTCATTAGTTTGTGTCCACTATCTTTTGGGTGTCTACCCATACATCTAACACATAGTATCCTTCATCCAAGTCCCATCTAAACTTCAAATCAATCATAACCTTGACAAGGTTGCGTCATCTGATTTTCTTGCATCAAATCATCCTTTAGTTGTCTCCATCCTATTCTTTTGCTTCATCCAAGGTTAATGGTGGAAACTGGAGCTTCCTCACACAAGAAATTAGGAGAAACATCTCATACCTTACCTTTGACTGCCATCCAGGGTCCAACTCTTGAGCAACTCTACAATTCTGGTCTTTACGAAGATGACGATCTTGGCAACTTTCAATTAAAAATTGGTTACATACCTCCTCCATCAACTCACCAAGGTAATCAACAAAATCCTCCCTGATCTATCCCAGGGAATCACAAAAATCCTACCATGTCTCAAGTAGGGACAAACTATGGCTCTCAAAGAGCTCAATCTCAACATGGTGGGGATCAAGAACCTACACCTTTTGAAATTGCTCGCTATCAAAACAACGATGAATTCAAGAAAATGATGAGGCATTTCTTGAAAGAAGATAGAGAAACATACTTTTTAGAGTTAGCTCATCAAGGAGCTAAACTTCCTCCTAACTTTAATGTCGAAGATATCATTACACATGAGGAAGAAACTCCAATCATGGCTATGATGAAACATATACATGCCATGCAAGTCAAACTTAATAAACTTGAGAAAGAAAAGGAACCCAAGGAGTTCTCCATGGAGGCCCTATGTCCTTTTCCATTTGACAAAGACTTGTACATGCTATGTGTGTGAAAATTGTACTTGATCTGTAGACACAACACTTCAGTAAAACATTAGAGGTTAGCAAAAATGAAATCATGCAAAATTGAAATCTAATCTAACAAAGCGATTTACTGCCTTCTAATAGGTGCGAGATTGATGTTCTCAGATTGTTATCGAGATCAGTGACCTAGATGACACCTAAATGAAGGATTTGAATGCAATTGATCTAGATATGAAATATGAATGCAAAGTAATCTATTTTTTTTGGATTTTAGATGCAATAAGAATGATAAACTGATATGAATCTATGCTAATATGAAAATTGATCTATGATATGCTAAATGATCTAACAAATGAAAACTAATATGATATGAATGCAAATGAAATTAATCTCACAATAGCCTCGATTTGCAATAAGCTTTGATTCTTCGTCCTCCAATTTGACAGCACGAGGATGCAAAAATATGAGATGATTTGAGATGAGCTGAAGCCTTAATTTATAGAAATCTAGGGCTTTGGAGGTGCATGGAAAAAAGCCATAAATCACTCAGATTAACTCAACTTGATTTTTGAGTTATTTTTAAATAAAGGATAATTTAATTCACAAAAACATACAAATCATGCAAAAACAACTTTTTAACTCAAATTAGAAGTTTAGATCAATTTTAAAACTCAAAAATGATGTTGAGTTCCAAAAAGTCAATAACTTGCATTGATTTTCTGATTTGGAGTTTAACTGCTCTTTGATTGTGCACATGGATAATTATGAATTAATAAATAAATAAAGTGATTTATTCTCAACTTAACTGATTTTGAAAAATAAAACAATTGATTTATGGGTTAATCAATTATTTTTCAAACTTTTATTGAAAAACAATATTATTAAAAATTGACAACTTGCTTTAATTAATTAAATAAGAATTTAATCAATTAATGATGAGAATTTTGATTTATTGTCAAATTTAAATAATAATACTTAGGAATAAATATAATTAAATTCAATTAAATAATTAAGTGACAGAATTAAATCAATTAATTAAATATTCATCATATTCAATTAATCAACTTTAGGATAATTGTGATTTATCGCCAAATAATCATTAAATTAAAGATAATTAGGAATATTACTAGGAATATTTCCCGATGCAAAATTTAAGATAATCAATTAGGATTCGATGATGTGCAAATGTGCCTTTGGTTAGGACTTTGATGGTGATTTCGTTTGATGTGTCGATATAGAGGTTAATGAACCTATAGCCCATTTTGGGGGTATTACATTTTGCCCCTCTTTGAATTACTGTGCGAAGCGTAGTGGTTCAAAGATAGTCTGTGTTTGATAAAGATATGAAACTGATTCAAAATTGATAATTGATATGAGACAGAAGCTGATTGAAATATTTGATATGAAGATGATAGGTCCTGAATGACCAAAGATAATGTTAACTATAATAGCAAATGAACCAATGAAACAAAAGCGTCAAAATGTCTGATTCCGAACCTTATGATTGCGAAGAAGTGAGTGACCAATTCCAGACTCGATTGTCCTTAGAAGAATCACGTAGGTATTACATCTGAACCCTTCAGTTACTGAAGAACCAAGGAAATAACACATTTGAATCGATAGTTGCAAAAACTGATATAATTTACAAGATTAAGAGAATACCAGATTGATATGGATCTCGATGAATCTGATATGCCCCGAGTGAGGATTGATCTGCCCCAAGCGATGAGGACTTTTTGATGAATCAACAACTAGACATGGTTGTTGTCTTGAATACTAAGGAAAGATTGATAGACAAAATTAGATTACAGACTTTGAATGATGTGCAATACCATGCCCCCTTCGGGATTAAAATTGAAATTTGACAAGAAAAAGTCAGCGTTGATAGTTCAGAAGCATGCTAATTGATATGAGAAGTGGTTAAACACATTCGGGAATGCATTCTGCATCGTTTGGAGGTTCTGGAGACCAAGTTTGACTAGGTTAAACCATGAGTTGACCATAGTTGACCAAGTTGAAATTTTGATAGTTTGATGTAAGATAATCAATTAAGTTGAATTATGGATTTCTGTGATGATCGAAGGTTGAATATGCAAGCAGTAGACCATCCTGGGCCCAAAATTTTAAATCACGATTTTGACATAATAAACGATCTCAGATTTCAATTTTGATCTCGAAAAAGGATTCTACTTGCTGTTTTGTTGGAGGAACCTTCGTGTGAGAGTCGGCTCTTGTTAGATTTGAAGATGCAATTTGAAGAATCATTTAAGCATTGAAGTTCATTTAATCATTGTGAGATCGTGCAAAGATGAAAAATGCAAAGAAGCATGCAATATGAAATGCAACCTAAGACCTAGGACCTAGTCACTGATCATGTGTCGATTTGTTATCATCATTGAAATTTTAGGTAACTGGATAAATCAATACAATGCCTACTAGCTATGAAACCATAAACATATGAATATTGATTTGTATGCGCAAGAATCAATACAAAACCCACTGGTCAACAACCATGGATATATGAATATTGATTTTGTTTTCGGAATGTCGGATTAGATATAAGCACCAAGGCACAAACACCAGGATGACCTGAATATCATGTCTATTTTGATATAGCAATTTGTATAAGCATCAAAACATAAACGTCATGATGACCTGAATACGCCTTGCATACAAACACATCAAGCAGCCAAGAGATTATTCTAAATCTAATGTGAATTACCCGTAGTGACCCTTTATCATTCACATCCTTAGGTAAGATCGCGTTTCACAGTAGGAGAAAGAACTCGCTCAAAAAGACAATAATTAGATCAAACTTCCTTGAATTTTTTGGGTATCAATGGTCGAAGTACGCATGGCCATCTAATTTGAGATAGAGGCTTTTACAGTCGGACACCATTTCAATCCAGAATTTCCGAAGTTGTTAGATTTTCACATACAAGCAAAAAACAAAGAAAAGATTATGCCCCCAGTCATCACTCTCTAAATCCTATAAAAGACATCATCAAAGAGCTTGAAGGGATACAATATGCAAAAATCTCAATGCGAATCAGTAAGCATACAAGGAGATAAAAGCATGTAAAAAGAATAGATTGTTTTCAGTTGAGTTTTGGTGTTTGATTGTGTTGTTGATGCAAAATCCTTTCTGGAGACAAGACTGACTCACTCACTCACATGAAGCTTCAAAGGACTCTGACTGGATATGATACGTCTAAGATATACTGGAGACCATAGGATATGACATTGATTGCCCCCAAGTTTTAAGCATTGATAGGATACAGACACTTGAGCTGATTGGTGTACAAACCAACTTACTTGAAAATTAGAAATGCAGAAACAAACCGAGAGATATGTACAAATTAAAGCAAAACTGAAAGTTGGGAAAGACCAAGATTGCGCTGATAGATGGAGCATTTCGAAACAAGTGGCACCCGTTTGCCGAGTTTTCACCATCTTGGCAAAAATGTGTGTGTGAATTTTGTACCTAATTTGTAGACACAACACTTCAGTAAAATATTAGAGGTTAGCAAAAACAAAATCATGCAATGAATTGAAAGCTAAACTAACCAGGCAGTTTACTGCCTTCTAATAGGTGTGGGTATGATGTTCTCAGATTGTATCGAGATTAGTGACCTTGACGACACCTAAACAAAGGATTTGAATGCAAAAATAATATGAAATATGAATGCAATTAATCTATATTTTTTTTGGATATTTTCTATGCAATAAGATGAAAAATGATATGAAATCTATGATACATAAAAACTGATATGCTATGATAGGCTAAATGATCTAACAAATGAAAACTAATATAATATGAATGCAAATGAAATTGATCTCACAACAATGTTGATTTGCAAGAAGCTTTGATTCTTCCAATTTCAATTCTCCAACGTGATTGTGCAAAAATATGAGATGATTTGGGATGAGCTAAAGCCTTAATTTATATAAATCCAAGACTTTAGAGGTGCATGGATAAAAGCCATAAATCACTCAAATAACTCAGCTTGATTTTTGAGTTATTTTTAAATAAAGAATATTTAATTTACAAAAACATGCAAATCATGCAAAAACAACTTTTTAACTCAAATTAGAAGTTTAGGTCAAATTTCAACTCATCATTAGATGTTGAGTTTAAATTTTAAAATTGATTGTTAATTTCTAGTTGCCTACTTTTCTGATTGTGCATGATTTAATTATAAATTAATAAATAAATAAAGTGATTTATTCTCAACTTAACTGATTTTGAAAAATAAAACAATTGATTTATGGGTTAATCAATTATTTTTCAAACTTTTATTCAAAAATAATATTATTAAAAATTGACCACTTGCTTTAATTAATTAAATAAGAATTTAATCAATTATTCATAGGATTTTGGATTTATTGTAAAAAATAATATGATTTAGGAATAAATAGAATTAACTTCAATTAAATAATTAAGTGGCAGAATTAAATCTAATTAATTAAATATTTAGAATATTCAATTAATCAAATTTTAGGATAAATAAGATTTATCGCCAAATAATCATTAAATTAAAGATAATTATGATGATTAGGAATATTGCTAGGAATATTCCCCGATGCAGAATTTAAGATAATCAATTAAGATTCGATGATGTTTAGATGTGCCTTAGGTTAGGACTTTGATGTCGATTTCATTCGATTTGATGATGTAGGAGATTAATGAACTTATAGCCCATTTTTGGGGTATTACATTTTGCCCCTCTTTGAATTGTTGTGCGAAGCGCAGTGGTTCAAAGACAGTCTATGTTTGATAGAGATATGAAACGGATTCAAAATTGATAATTGATATGAGACAGAAGCTGATTGATATTGATTTGATATGAAGATAATAGGTCCTGAATGACCAAAGATAATGTTCACTGTAATAGCAATGAACTGAGGATTGCAAAAAAAAAGTGTCAAAACACCTGATTCCGAACCTTATGATTGTGAAGAAGTGAGTGACCGGTTCTAGACTCGATTGTCTTAGCAGAACTAGTAGGTATCACATCCGAACCCTTTAGTTGCCGAAGAACCAAGGAAAGAACACTATGATCCGATGGTTGCAAAAACTGATACAATTTACAAGATTAAGAGAATACCAGATTGATATGGATCTTGATGAATCTGATATGCCCCAAGTGATGATAGATTTGCCCCGAGCGATGAGGTCTTTTTTGATGAATCAGTAACTAGACGTGGTTGTTGTCTTGATTACTGAGGAAGATATGATTTTCATAAAGATATGATTTTGAAACAAGTGGCGCTCATTTGCCGGGTTTTCACCATCTTGGCAGAGATTCTATTTTTGCTACCAAGGTGCCTGTTTCTAGGTTTTCACCAAGGAACTTTTTTTTTTTGTACTTTTGATTTTTTTGTGAATCATCAAGGTGCCTATTGCTAGGTTTTCACCAAGATGTTCATTTTTTCAGGACATTTTTCAATTTTAAAGATTTTTTCAAGACATTTTACCATAGACTGAAATGTCTTAGGCGTAGAATTTCTTCAGATGGAGAATGTTGATTGGTTCTCAGAGCTGTTCTCCTTCAGTCATTGAGAGTTGATAGGCACCAGAGCCAAAAGTAGCAGTGATTACAAAGGGACCCAGCTAGTTGGGTTCAAACTTCCCCTTGCGCTCTCTATGTGATTGATTTTTAGGATTTTCTCTCAAGACTAGATCGCCAACCTGAAATTCTCTATGTCTGAATTTCTTGTTGTAGCCTCTAGACATTCTCTTCTAATATACTCTGAGATGATCATACACTGCTTGTCTGCGCTCATCTAGTAGTTCAAGTTCTTGCAACCTAGATACTCTGTAGTGATCATCAATTACTAGACCATGCATTCTGATTCTTAGTGATGGGATTTCAACCTCAATAGGTAGTACCGCTTTAGACCCATAAACTAAAGCGAAAGGCGTAGCCCCTGTAGGCATTCTGATACTTGTTCTGTAGGCCCATAGAGCTGGATTAATCATGAGATGCCAGTCTCTGCCAGTTTTTTTTACTGTTCTGTGCAAGATCTTCAATAGATTTTTGTTGGAAGCCTCTGCTTGGCCATTCCCTTATGGATAGTAGATAGAAGACCAATGTTGGGTGATCTTGAATTTGGCACATAGATCATCTAGGTCTTTATTCTTGAATTGCCCACCATTATTTATAATTATGGAATGAGGGATCCCATATCTGCATATGATATAGTTCAAGATGAACATCAATATCTACTTTCTAGTTGCTTGTGTCAAAGGGACCGCTTCTACCCATTTTGTAAAATAATTTGTGGCTGTGATTATATGGGTATGTCCGTTAGAAGAATGAGGATGAATCATCCCGATAAGATCAAATGCCCATTGATGGAATGGCCATTGTGTTGTAAAGGGGATTATATCCCTCCTTGGAGCATGAATTAAGTTGCCATGCACTTGACACTTTTGACAATTCTTAGCAAATTTGATGGCCTCTTTCTCCATTTGAGGCCAATAGTACCTAGCCCTAATAAGTTTTTGAGCTAGTGTTAAACCATTCTAGTGTGATCCACAAATACCATCATGGACTTCCTTGAATGCATGCTGAGACTCTTCCCATTCTAAACATCTAAGTAGCGTACTATCTAGACCTCATTTGTATAGATCATGACCAATGATGACATATCAAGAGGCATTATCGATAAGGTATCTCTTTTCATGGCGGTTGAAGGTATCGGGAATGATTTGGTCTTGGAGATAGAAAAATAAGTTTTTGTATCTGGATGAATCACGACCTACAACAGTGCAAATCATGAGGGTTTCGGGGGAATCATATGCAGGATAAGATAGTGCTTCCACCAGGAACTCATAGCATAGTTCATGTTCAGGTTGCTATAATAAAGTAGATAGTGTTGCCATTGCATCGGCATCCTGTGTGTGTGAAAATTATACCTGATCTGTAGACACAACACTCAGTAAAACATTAGAGGTTAGCTATAATCAAAATCATGCAAAATTGAAAGCTATCTAACCAAGCGATTTACTGCCTTCTAATAGGTGCGAGATTAATGTTCTCAGATTGTAATCAAGATCAGTGACCTAGACGACACCTAAATGAAGGATTTGAATGCAAAAGATGGATATGGAATAAATGCAATTAAGCTATTTTTTGGATTTTTCTATGCAATAATAATTGTAAAAACTGATATGAAATCTATGCTAAATGAAATTGATATGCTATGAATGCTATTGAAAATTGATATGCTATGAATCTAACAATGATATGTAATATGAATGCAAAAAAAATAAGATTGATCTCACAAAGCTTTGAATTCGCAAGTTGATTCCTCAGTCTCCAATTCTCCAGCGTGATTATGCAAAATATGAGATGATTTGTGAAGAGCTAAAGCCTTAATTTATAGAAATCCAGGGCTTTGGAGGTGCATGAATAAAAGCCATAAATCACTCAAATTAACTCATCTTGATTTTTGAGTTATCTGATCATAAAAGATAGTTAATTCTCAAAATCATGCAAAAACATGCAAAAATAGCTTTTTAACTCAAATTAGAGTTTAGATCAGCTTTTTGAACTCCAAAAGGATGTTAAGTTCCAAAAAGTCAATAACTTGCATTGATTTTCTGATTTGGAGTTTAACTGTTTCTTTTGAATATGCATAATAATTAAGAATTAAATAAATAAATAAAGTGATTTATCCTCAACTCAACTGATTTTTGAAAATAAATAATTAATTTATGGGTTAATTAACTATTTATTCAAACTTTTATTAAAAATTATATTATTAAATAATGACAACATGCTTTAATTAATTAAATAAGAATTTAATCAATTAAAGATAGGAATTTTGATTTATTGTCAAAATTAAATAATACAATTAATAATAGATAGAATTAAATTTAATTACATAATTAAGTGGCAAATATTAAATCTAATTAATTAAATATGAAAATATTCAATTAATCAAATTTTAGGATAAATGTGATTTATTGCCAAATAATTATAAAATTAAAGATAATTAAGATAATTAGGAATATTACTAGGAACATTCTCCGATGCAAAATTTAAGATAATCAATTAGATTTGATGATGTTTAGATGTGCCTTAGATTAGGACTTTGATGTCGATTTCATATGATTTGATGATATAGGAGGTTAATGAACTTATAGCCCATTTTTGGGGTATTACATTTTGCCCCTCTTTGAATTACTGTGCGAAGCACAGTGGTTCAAAGATAGTCTGTGTTTGATAAAGATATGAAACTGATTCAAAAGATAAACCGATCTCAAGATAGAAACCGATTGAAAGATATTGAGATAGGAGTTGATTGATATTGACTTGATATGGAGATAATAGGTCTTGAATGACCAAAGATAATGTTCACTGTAGCAGCAAATGAACCTATGATTGCGAAAAAGTGTCAAAATGCCTGATTCTGAACCTTAGGATTGATAAGAAGTGAGTGACCCGTTCTAGACTCGATTGTCTTAGCAGAACTAGCAAGTATCACATCTGAATCCTTCAGTTGCCGAAGAACCAAGGAAAGAACACTATGATCCGATGGTTGCAAAAATTGATACAGTTTACAAGATTAAGAAAATATCAGATTGATATGGATCTTGATGAATCTGATATGCCCCAAGTGATGATAGATTTGCCCCGAGCGATGAGGACTTTTGATGAATCAGTGACTAGACATGATTGTTATCTTGATCACTGATGAAAGATATTGATAGATTTGATCGATAGAATTTTGATTTACAAACTTTGAATTGATGTGCAATACCATGCCCCCTTCGGGATTAAAATTGAAATCTGACAAGAGAAGTCAGCGTTAAATGGTTTAGAAGCATGTTAATTGATTTGAGAAGTGGTTATACACGTTCAAGAACGCATTCTGCATCGTTTGGAGGTCTTGGAGACCGAATTTGACTAGATTTGACCATGAGTTGACCATGGTTGACCAAGTTGAAATTTTGATAGTTTGATGTAAGATAATCAGTTAAGTTGAATACTAGATTTCTGTGATGATTGAAGGTCGAATATGCAAGTAGTTAATAATATGAATGATCTCAGATTTGAATTTTGATCCCGAAAAAGGATTCTACTTGCTATTTCATTGGAGGAACCTTCGTGTGAGATTCAGCTCTTGTTAGACTTGAAGATGCGATTTGAAGAATCATTTAAGCATTGGAGTTCGTTTAATCATTGTGAGATCATGCAACATGCAAAATGAAATGAGACATGCAAAATGAAATGAAATCTAAGACCTAGGACCTAGTCACTGATCATGTGTCGATTTGTTATCATCATTGAACTTTTTAGGTAACCGGATAAATCAATACAATGCCCACTAGCCATGAAACCATAGACATATGAATATCGATTTATATGTGCAAGAATCAATACAACACCCACTGGTCAAACAACCATGGACATATGAATATTGATTTTAGTTGTTGAATGTCGGATTAGATATAAGCATCAAGGCACAAACGCCAGGATGACCTGAATATCATGTCCATTTTGATATAGCAATTTGTACAAGCATCAAAACATACACGTCGTGATGACCTAAGTACGCCTTGCGTTACAAACACATCAAACAGTCAAGAGATCATTCTAAATCCAATGTGAATTACCCGTAGTGACCCTTTATCGTTCACATCCTTAGGCAAGATTGCGTTCCACAGTAGGAGGAAGAACTCACTCAAAAAGACAATAGTTAGATCAAACTTCCTTGAATTTTTTTTGGGTATCAATGGTCGAGGTACGCATGGCCATCCAATTCGAGATAGAGGCTCTTACAGTCGGACACCATTTCAATCCAAAATTTCCAAAGTTGTTAGATTTTCACATACAAGCAGAAGACAAAGAAAAGATTATGCCCCCAGTCATCACTCTCTAAATCCTGTAAAGGACATCATTGAAGAGCTCGAAGGGACACAATATGCAAAAATCTCAATGCGAATCAGTAAGCATACAAGGAGATAAAAGCATGAAAAGCACATATTGTTTTCAGTTTGAGTTTGATGTTTGATTGTTGTTGATGCAAAATCCTTTCTGGAGACGAGACAGACTGACTGACTCAACTTGAAGCTTCAAAGGACTCTGAGTGGATATGACATGTCTAAGATACATTGGAGACTATAAGATATGACATTGATTGCCCCCAAGTTTGAACATTGATAGGATACAGACACTTGAGTTGATTGGTGTACAGACCGACTTATTGAAACCAGGATATGCAGAAACAAACCGGGAGATATGTAAAAACTAAAGCAAGACTGAAAGCTGGGAAAGACCAAGATTGTGCTGATAGATGGAGCATTTTGGAACAAGTGGTGCCCGTTTGCCGAGTTTTCACCATCTTGGTAGAGATTCTATTTTTGCTACCGAGGTGCCTGTTTCCAGGTTTTCACCAAGGCACTTTTTTTTTTCTTTTTTCATTTTTTTGTATTTTTCATTTTTTCAATTTTTTTGTACTTTTGATATTTTTTGATTTTTTTTGTTGTACTTTTGATTTTTTTTATTTTTTTTTGTGAATCATCAAGGCGCCTATTGCTAGGTTTTCACCAAGATGTTCATTTTTTCAGGACTTTTTCCGATTTTTAAGATTTTTTCAGGACATTTACCAAGCACCGAATGCCTTAGGCGTAGAATTTCTTTAGATGGAGAACGTTGATTGGTTCTCGGAGCTGTTCTCCTTCAATCGTTGAGAGTTGATAGGCACCAGAGCCAAAAGTAGCAGTGATTACAAAGGGACCCAGCCAGTTGGGTTCAAACTTCCCCTTGCGTTCTCGATGTGATTGATTTTTAGGATTTTCTCTCAACACTAGATCGCCAACCTGAAATTCTCTATGTCTGACTTTCTTGTTGTAGCCTCTAGACATTCTCTTTTGATATACTCTGAGATGATCATACGCTGCTTGTCTGCGCTCATCTAGTAGTTCAAGTTCTTGTAACCTCGACACTCTGTAGTCTTCATCAGTGACAAGTCCATGCATTCTAATCCTGAGTGATGGGATTTCAACCTCAATAGGCAGTACCGCTTCAGACCCATAAACTAAAGCGAAAGGTGTAGCCCCTGTAGGCGTTCTGATACTAGTTCTGTATGCCCAGAGAGCTGGATTGATCATCAGATGCCAGTCTCTTCCTGTTTTATTCACTGTTCTGTGCAAGATCTTCAGGAGATTTTTGTTTGAAGCCTCAGCTTGTCCGTTCCCTTGAGGATAGTAGATAGATGACCAATGTTGAGTAATTTTGAACTTGGCACATAAGTCATCTAGGTCCTTGTTTTTGAATTGTCCCCCGTTATCTGTGATTATAGAGTGAGGGATCCCATATCTGCAAATGATGTAATTCAGGATGAACATAGAGATCTGTTTCCCCGTTGCTTGTGTTAGAGGAACTGCTTCTACCCATTTTGTAAAATAATCTGTAGCTGTGATTATATGGGTATGTCCATTAGAAGAGTGCGGATGGATAGCACCTATGAGATCAAATGCCCATTGTTGAAAAGGCCATTGTGTAGTAAAAGGAATCAGATCTCTCCCTGGAGCATGAATCAAGTTGCCATGTACTTGACACTGTTGACAGTTTTTAGCAAATTTAATAGCTTCTTTTTCCATTTCAGGCCAATAATACCCAGCCCTAATAAGTTTTCGAGCTAACGTTAACCCGTTCGAGTGTGACCCACATATACCCTCATGGACTTCCTCTAATGCATGTTGAGACTCTTCTCGTTCTAAACATCTAAGCAGTGTACCATCTAGACCTCGTTTGTACAGATCATTACCAATGATGACATATCGGGATGCGGATCGGATAAGGTTTCGTTTCTCAAAACGGTTAAAGGACTCAGGGATGATTTGGTCGTGGAGATAGGAGAACAAATTTTTGTAGCGAGATGAGTCATAACTTACAACAGTGCAGATCATGCGGGTTTCAGGGGAGTCATATGCAGGATAGGATAGGGCTTCCACCAGGAACTCGTAGCGTAGTTCATGTTCAGGCTGTTGTAAAAGAGTAGATAATGTTGCCATTGCATCAGCAGCCTTATTCTCCATTCTGGGTATTTGCTCAAATGTGATAGAGATGAAGTATTTCTTTAGATCATCGACCATTCTCTTGTAAGGAATGAGCTTTTCATCTTTGGTTTGGTACACATCATTGACCTGGTGGATGACTAGTTGTGAGTCTCCATGAATGTGCATCTCTGTAACTCTCCACTGTATTGCCATTTTCATACCATTGAGAAGTGCCTCATATTCAGCAATATTGTTTGTGCAAGGAAACTTTAATCTGAATGCTTTGGGTATCGAGTATCCTTGAGGAGTAATGAACAATATGCCTGCGCCGGATCCATTCTGTGTGTAGGAGCCATCAAAGAATAATTGCCATGCTCTAGAAGAGAGGTGCATGATAGAGGAATCGGGAAATTCCATTTGCATGGGTGTATCATCAAACAGTGGTGCTTCAGCTAATTGATCAGCAATGACCTGTCCTTTGATAGCTTTTCTTTCAACATATTCAATGTCAAATTCGCTCAAGAGCATGACCCATTTAGCTAGTCTACCTGTGAGGGCAGCTTTGCTTAGGAGATATTTCAGTGGATCAATTTTAGCTACCAAATGAGTAGTATGAGCTAACATGTAGTGTCTCAATTTCTGTGATGCAAAGATCACAGTGAGACAGGCCTTCTCTATCATTGAGTAGTTCTTCTCATAGGCCACTAAAGTTCGGCTGATATAGTAGATGGCTCTTTCTTTCTTGTTCTCATCATGCTGTGCTAGCAATGCCCCCAGTGATGTATCTGTTGCGGAGACATATAATATTAATGGCTTCCCATGAATAGGAGGCATCAATATAGGTGGATTTGATAGATACTTCTTGATATGTTTAAAGTTGTTCTCGCATTCTTCATTCCATGCAAAGGTCACACCTTTATGTAATGTTTTTGTAAAAGGCTGTGAGATGTCTGCTAGCTGTGATATGAATCTTCTGATAGATTGAACTCTGCCTTGCAACGTCCTCATTTGACTGATATTTGTGGGAGGTTTCATCTCTATTATAGCCTTGACCTTAGCTGGATCAACTTCAATGCCTTTCTTGGAGACGATGTATCCTAGGAGCTTTCCAGAAGTGACTCCAAAAGCACACTTTTTAGGATTTAGTCGAAGACTAAATTTTTCCATTCTGTCGAGGATCATGCTCAAGTCTGTTAGATGTTCAGTTCTAATCATGGATTTTGCCAAGGTATCATCTACGTAATCCTCCATTGTTCTATGCATCATATCATGAAAAATAGATGTCATTGCTCTTTGATATGTAGCTCCAGCATTTTTGAGTCCGAATGGCATAACATTCCAACAGAAAGTTCCCCACGCACATGTGAAAGCTGTTTTCTCTTGATCTTCTGGAGCAATTTTGATTTGGTTGTATCCCGAAAAGCCATCCATTAAGGAATACATTTCATAGCCCGCAGTCATGTCCACTATCATATCAATGTTAGGTAGTGGGAAGTCATCCTTAGGGCATGCTCTGTTCACATCTCTAAAGTCCGTGCACACTCTGATTGAACCATCTGGTTTGGAAATAGGTACAATGTTGGAAATCCACTCAGCATAGTCTATGACACGGATGAATCCATCTTTTAGGAGTTTTTCTAGTTCTGCTTTGACTAAGAGTGCAACATGAGGATGCATCTTTCTCAATTTTTGTTTCATTGGTTTTACTCCGGGAGCAATGGATAGATGGTGCATAATGAGATTGGGATCCAATCCTGGCATATCTGAATATTTCCATGCAAAGTTGATCTTTTTCTCTGATAAGAAGATAGTGAAGTTTTGTTTCTCTTCGTCTGATAGAGATTGTGCTACATGTACCAATTGTGGTTCCTCTGTTGTACCCAAATTGATGGATTGAGTTGGCTCAATCAGAACTGGAGATCTATCCTGTAAATGACTTGGAAGGACATCAAATATCTCATCCTTAGGTGCCTCAAAGAGGTTTTCACCTTCAGATACGTCTTTTCTTTTTACTTTTGTCGGTTCTGAGACTGCCACAAAGTGGTTTTCACCCTCAGAACTCTTTTTCTTTTTCCTTTTACTCTTGTTTTTCTGACTAAGATATTTGATGTCCGACTCGGTCATGCTGACACTCGGTTCACTGATGGAAGTACTCATAGGCTCAACTGCATTGAGGTAGCAGGCAAGGGCATAGTCATTTGGGAAGGTATACATACCATGGTTTGGGTTGGTGGAAGTTTGGTCGATAAGATCAGGGCGTTGGATAGTCAAAGTGGGAAAGGCTTGGGATATGGTGTTCACGGATGTGGATATGTCATCATTGGTCCTAACCTGATGCTCAAGTTCAAAGGTGATATTACAGCTCAGAATGTTCAATTCGTGAATAGGCTCAACATCATCATAGGAGTCCTCTTCAGCCATAGGTGGATCAGACACGTTAAGTTCATTGTTTCGCTCTAGACCTACATTGGGTTGAGAGACATATTGGTGAATAACATCAATAAATTTCTCTGTTATAAGCTCATCTTCTTCTGGAATGGCACCCCATTCATAATCATTTGACTCATCTTCTGATTCAGAATCTCTAGGAAATCTTAGAAAGTGCGTGAAATCAGGATGAATACCCCAAGAAGGATTACCCTCAGTCTCTGACTTGAATTCATATTCATGGGAATCAGTGTCAGAATAACTACCCCCTGCTTCTTGATCAGTTTGATTGCCTTCGAGATTGGCTGGTTCTTGTGGTACAACCATCTCTTGCGCTACAGTAGGTTCTTGTGTTTCTACTACATTAATTCTTCTGATAGGATCATCTGTATCATCAAGAAGATCTTTGATCTCTTTAGGCAATTTTTCATAGGGGATAAGCTCAGAGCTATCTGAATCATCATCAGAGGGTTCTGTTTCTTCTTTCTTAAGAAGGGGTTCTCCTGGTGCAATTTGTTCTATGACATGAGAACAACCACCTCTGAGATGATAGGGTTTCTTTTTAAACCCTATGCCACCAGTATCTTTTTTGGCTCGACCAATATGTGAAATGGGGGTCACAAGACCCTTTCCCCTAATTCCTAGAGGTCCTTGACCAGAATATCCCATCTTGGCTATCAATTTGTTTCCTGGACCATATGAATTAGAAGGGACTGTAGGTGCTATAGATTCACTAGGTTGAACAATTTTAGATTCAGAATCCTCTTTATATAGCCATGCCAGCACAGCTTCATCCTCTTCAAATTCTTGTTTAGATACTTGCTCCACCACAAAATGTCTTTTGTATGCTTCCATAGGTTCCTTAGGTTCTGATTTAGACTGCTTCAAGGATTGGCCATATGACTTAGGTGAGATTGGGAGAGATGTCAGAGACAAGACTGGCTCTATAGTGTATTCTCCCATCCCATTTTCTTTGATATTGATCTCTTTAGCAATGTCATCCATCTTAGATGTGGAAGCCACATTTTGTTGCTTGATGGAAGATTCTCTATTATTGGGAACAAGTTTATCGGCACTTTCCTTCAATGTATTGCAAGTTGTACTCAGATCAGCTGGGATAGTAACCTCCACTCCTTCATAGGGAAATTTCAAGCATTGATGGTATGTTGAAGGAATAGCCTGCATTTCATGTATCCAGGGTCTCCCTAGAAGGATATTGTAAGCTAATGGTAGATCGAGCACCTGACATGTGGTATCTTTGATGACTGGACCCACCCAGATGGGCAAGACAATGGTGCCTTTAGAAGCTCTTTCTTGTTCATCATAGGCTTTTATGGTGATCTTCTTTCGAGGATCAATAGCCATCTCTGAGAATCCCAACTGTGTGATTAAGTTGTAAGAACAAATGTTGAGGCCTGCGCCCCCATCTATCAACACACGTTTGACTCGACGGTTCTGGATCAAGACTTCTATGTGCAAGGGCTGATTATGTGGGTGACTTAGGGAGTTGTCATCCTCTTCTGAAAAGGAGATATATTGCGGAGATGTTAGATGACCAACCATAGTTTGGAACCTGTCTAGATCTAGATCATTAGGAACATTAGAGCTGAGCAAAGCTTTGTCTAGGATATCTCGGTGAGCTGGAGAGATTCGAAGTAACTCAAACATAGAGATTTTGGCATTGGTATGCTGGAGTTGTTGTACGATGCTGTAAGATGTAGGTCTGGTATCCTTTGGATTGGGAGTTTTCGAGGCAACCTTCTGTTTAGAAGCAGATGTGAGATTGAAAGGTATCTTAGGGACATCAAATGAATTTGGTGTTTGTCCTTTCAGATGCGTCTGAGCTTGTGATCTGGTAACTGCATTAGCTGAGGAATGATTTCTATCTCTTCGTACAATCGTGATGACATTACAGCTCTTAGAGAGGCATGGTTCCACCATATTGATGACAGCATCGTTTCCAGGGTAGGCATAGTTGACTTTTGCCCCCATGTTAGGCTGAGAAGTGGAAACTCCCTTGCCATGTTGTGGAAAAGGTTCTGTAAATGCTGTGTGATCATTATTGCTGGTAGGATTATCGATTGTGATGTCCCCTTGATCTATCAAGTCTTGAATGGTATGCTTCAAATGGAAGCATCCATTAGTTCTGTGGCCTTTAGTTCGATGGAAAGCACAAAATTCATTATCTTTCCACCAACATGGTTTTGGATCCGGATCAGGTTTTCGGATTGGTGGTAAAGAGATCATGTTATCAGCTATCAGGGTCCTCAGAGCAGATTCCAAAGATTCTCCTAGGGGAGTAAACTTTCGTTTATTATCCCATCGTTTGAATGGCTTCTTTGGAGATGGTTCAGCAGATTTTTGCTCTGAAGCTTCAATGGCTTTGGTGGCAAGGGTGAGATTGTAGGCCGGTGCCTTTGATGGGGTGTGGATAGTGTCAACAACACCGTCAGAGACGATACCTTTGTTTCTATTCCAAGTCTTGTTTTTATCTTTTGAGCTAGATCCCGATTCAGACTTGTCCTTTTGAAGTGTGATTTCTCCTTTCTTGACAAGTACTTTCTCAATCTTGATTGCATTATCCACCATTTTATCAAAAGATACATGATCTTGCATTTGCAATGGATAGTTGAGCTCTGGAACAAGGTTATTGATAAAGATTTCAAGTTTCTCCATTTCGGGAATTGGTCTAGCATATAAAGAAAATTTCTTTCGCCACCTCTTGAGAAAAGTTAGGAATGATTCCCCTGGATATTGCTTGAGGTTACAGATATCGATCATGGTAATCGGATGTTGAATATTGTAGGAATATTGTTGATAAAACAATTTAATCAATTCCTCAAAAGTTTTGATTGTAGAAGGTAATCTTGAAAACCACTGAATGGATGCTCCTCCCAAGGATCTAGGAAAAAGACGCATTAGATAAGTCGGTTCATGCATGAATTCCATGGATTGTGTACAGAACTCTCTGACATGATCTTGAGGATCAGAGTGCCCGTCATATTTGTCATACTTTGGTATCTCCACTCTTTTTGGGAATGGAGGCATATACAAGTCTTTGTCAAAAGGGAAAGGACAAAGGGCCTCCATGGAGAATTCCTTGGGTTCCTTCTCTTTCTCAATTTTATTCATTTTGACCTGCATAGCGTGCAGCTGGTTCATTATGGCCGTCATCGGAGTTTCTTCCTCATGCGTGATGATATCTTTGACATTGAAGTGAGGAGGAAGTTTAGCTCCTTCTTGGGCTAATTGCAAAAAGTATGCCTCTCTATCCATTTTCAAGAAATGCCTCATCATTCTTTTGAATTCATCGTCATTCTGACACCGATGGATTTCAGAGGGTGTAGGGTCTTGGTCGGCATTATGTTGAGAGTGGTGTCCCTGGGATCCTCCTCCTAGAGAACCATGGTTTGTCCCTGCTTGAGACATGGTAGGAGTTTTTGGGCTCCCTGGAATAGATTGAGGAAGAGTTTGTTGATTACCTCTGTGAGTTGATAGAGGAGGTCTGTAACCAGTTTTTAATCGAAAGTTACCGAGACCGTCGTCTTCGTAGATACCTGACTTGATGAGTTGTTCAAGAGTTGGACCCGGGGTATTGGTCAAAAGTAAGTTCTGAGATGTTTCTTCTGATTTCTTGTGTGAAGAAGCTCTGGTCTCCACCATTAACTTTGAATGAAACAGAAGATAAGGATGAAGACAACTGAAGAACAATTTGATTCGAGAAAATCGGATGGCGCAACCTTGTCAAGATTATGATAGTTTTGAAGATCTGATGAGATGTGGGTGAAGGAAACTGTGCCCTGGATGTATGGGATAGATCGCCCAAAAGATAGCGGACACGAGTTCTCAACACTTAGTTTGTTTTTGAAGATTGATTGATTGAAGATTGATAGTTATGACAAGGTTTTGACACGAGATAAAAAGGACTCAAATTGATCAAACAGAAGACTAGATCGGATTCAAAAGATCAAACTCAGAAAATGGTAGAATGCTCAATAGCTACTGCTCTGTTCCTGACACAATGATATTTTTGACAGATTCTGGAACTAGGCTGGAAACATTGAATATCTTGCAATTTGACAATTTCTGACAACTTTCTCAAATTTTTCCAAACAACACTCTGCAGACTCGTACGACACTGGGTAGTCTATGAAATGACAGTTGCTAAACTCATACGACAGTTGGGTAATGCTGAAATGACACTTGACAAAACTCGTACGACTTTTGAATTCTTGAAATGACTTTTGACTCCAGAAAGAACTTTACGTCAATTTTTGCAAAATTTAAGATTTTCAGTTTTGGATTGTTTGCAAATTGTACTGTCCAGATTTTGAAGGTTATACCAGATTTGATCGTTTTTAATAGCCAAGTAGATAAATAAGCACACAGAACAGCAAGCAAGTGATTCCAAGCACGTCTGAAAACAATGATCAAGGGCAAAAGCAACCTTGCGCATGAACAATCAAGTGACCAAATTGTGCTAATCCCTGAGAGTACTAATTGTGTATGTTCTGAAAAGTTTTGCAATAACACACATATACCTGAGAATGAAAAATTGGCCTCTCTAAGGTTTTTAGTAATGGTTTGACTCTGCAACTTTTATGATTCAAAGGGGTGAACTCCAATCCCGGCGCACCAGGGTTTTGACACAGTCTGAGAACTTAATCTTCAAGAGCTGCTAGGGAGATCTGACAACCCAACAATGAACCATACCCGTGGAGATTTCTTCCACAAGGACATTTATATAGCGGCTGTCACTACCACGGCGAAAATGGCTATGACCGCTTGAGGTTCCGTCAACGCAGTTTGCCCTGTGAAGGGATTGTCCGCTACGGTTAACCCTCTCTAAAGATGACTCACAGAGTTATACCACAAGGGGACTTGGCTCCAGATTCAAGGTTTTGACACCTCTTCACTTTTAACCCAAACAAAGCAAGCAGATTAATCCGACACGCTAAGACAAAGTTTTGTTCCACCAAGGTCTGTGATATCAACTCCACGTGATCTATCAACCTCTCCGGGGAGAGAATGTATCAATCAATAAGAGAAGATGCACTAACCAATTTTGATTCACCAAAGCTTGTGATATCAACCCTACGTGATCTATCAACCTCTCCGGAGAGAGAATGTGTCGATCAATAAGAGAAGATGCACTAACCAAGTTGAATGTGAAACGCACTAAGTATCCTCCCTACCTACAAGGATTCTGTCATCAAGAAGGATTTCGCTGGGAATCCAATCTTTCAAGAATCACGAATAGTGTTCATAGGGCCTAATTACTATGTGAGCACAGATATATGTTCTGAAAGTAAATCTACCAAAAGCATTCAAAAAGTAGAAAGAGGAACACTTAACGCTTAAAGCAAATATGAGATGAGTCCACAAGGTGGAACACTTAACACCTCACACAAGCTAAAAATGAGTCCCCAACTTAGAAAACAAGTGAGTTCCTAAAAGCACAAAAGGGTTGCCAAGTGGAACATTTAACGCTTCTGTCCTGTTGACCCCTCCCCTTTATGGCGCTGAGATTGCAACCACGGGGCGGAAATGAGGGGCCGGCGGATTAGCGAGTCCAATAACCCAAGATAGCAATCAAGATCAATCACAAGTATTCTAAGACTACTTAATGAATCCTTAAGGGTTCACAACCTAGTATCAATTATGCAAGTGTGTAGAAATAGATCAAAAGCATGAAAAGATGCACACAAGCTTGACACATAAGAGATTTATTTTAAGTCCCAAATCAAAATATTATTAGATGAAGGAGAATACCTGGGATCCTTGCAACGCACTTAGTAGATTTTGCTTGATTTTTAGCAATTTTTGTTGAGCTTTTCCATGCAAGCAAGTGACGAACTCTCCAACAAGCAAACAAGCAAACAAGATATGCAAAATATATTCAACTTATGAAAACCATAGGGTTAGCTCTAAAAATCAATTATTATGTGCATACCCATCACAAAACTTTTTTTTTTTTTTTTTGCATTTGACCTAGTCAACAAGATCTAATTTTTTTGATATGATTTTGGCCACAAAAATAGAAATTCAGAATAGAGACCCCTGCTAAAAAACAGAGAGCTTTCCAAAAATGCAAAAATTTTAGAAAAACCTCTTCATTTGTGCCCTAGAGACCCATTTTATCAAAACAGACCAGTTTTTGTAAATTGACTATTTGAGCTATGATATCATGTCCAAATTTAAAACACAAAGAATGGACCCCCTGTATAATTTAAAGAGCTTTCCGAAAATATAAAAATTTTCGAAAAATATGCTGATTTGCGTCAGATATTAATTTTTTCCGGAATTTCAAGAAAAAATTATTAAAAATTCAAAACATCTCAGAAAATTCTAAATTTTTTACTGTAGCTTTCATGACATGTCACCAACCTGCAAAAAAAATTTCAGATCAAAATTCCAAGCCGTTTGGGAGATAAAATTAAATCTTTGAAACTTTGGGGTTTTAGCTCCCAAAAAAATCAAAACTAGCATGCAAAGGTGGGTTGCCCCACGGTGGGCGCCAGAAATGTGTGTGTGAAAATTATACCTGATCTGTAGACACAACACTCAGTAAAACATTAGAGGTTAGCTATAATCAAAATCATGCAAAATTGAAAGCTATCTAACCAAGCGATTTACTGCCTTCTAATAGGTGCGAGATTAATGTTCTCAGATTGTAATCAAGATCAGTGACCTAGACGACACCTAAATGAAGGATTTGAATGCAAAAGATGGATATGGAATAAATGCAATTAAGCTATTTTTTGGATTTTTCTATGCAATAATAATTGTAAAAACTGATATGAAATCTATGCTAAATGAAATTGATATGCTATGAATGCTATTGAAAATTGATATGCTATGAATCTAACAATGATATGTAATATGAATGCAAAAAAAATAAGATTGATCTCACAAAGCTTTGAATTCGCAAGTTGATTCCTCAGTCTCCAATTCTCCAGCGTGATTATGCAAAATATGAGATGATTTGTGAAGAGCTAAAGCCTTAATTTATAGAAATCCAGGGCTTTGGAGGTGCATGAATAAAAGCCATAAATCACTCAAATTAACTCATCTTGATTTTTGAGTTATCTGATCATAAAAGATAGTTAATTCTCAAAATCATGCAAAAACATGCAAAAACAGCTTTTTAACTCAAATTAGAGTTTAGATCAGCTTTTTGAACTCCAAAAGGATGTTAAGTTCCAAAAAGTCAATAACTTGCATTGATTTTCTGATTTGGAGTTTAACTGTTTCTTTTGAATATGCATAATAATTAAGAATTAAATAAATAAATAAAGTGATTTATCCTCAACTCAACTGATTTTTGAAAATAAATAATTAATTTATGGGTTAATTAACTATTTATTCAAACTTTTATTAAAAATTATATTATTAAATAATGACAACATGCTTTAATTAATTAAATAAGAATTTAATCAATTAAAGATAGGAATTTTGATTTATTGTCAAAATTAAATAATACAATTAATAATAGATAGAATTAAATTTAATTACATAATTAAGTGGCAAATATTAAATCTAATTAATTAAATATGAAAATATTCAATTAATCAAATTTTAGGATAAATGTGATTTATTGCCAAATAATTATAAAATTAAAGATAATTAAGATAATTAGGAATATTACTAGGAACATTCTCCGATGCAAAATTTAAGATAATCAATTAGATTTGATGATGTTTAGATGTGCCTTAGATTAGGACTTTGATGTCGATTTCATATGATTTGATGATATAGGAGGTTAATGAACTTATAGCCCATTTTTGGGGTATTACACATCCTTGTTCTCCATTCTAGGAATTTGCTCAAATGTGATAGATATGAAATATTTCTTAAGATCATCTACCATTTTCTTGTAAGGAATGAAATTTTCATCTTTAGTTTGGTACACATCATTGACTTGATGAATAACAAGTTGAGAGTCTCCATGAATGTGTAGCTCTGTTACTCTTCATTCAATTGCTATTTTCATACCATTCAAAAGGGCTTCATATTTTGCAATATTGTTTGTGCAGGGGAACTTTAGTCTGAATGCTTTTGGGATGGATTATCCTTGAGGAGTTATGAACAATATGCCTGCTCCAAATCCATTCTATGTATAGGAGCCATCAAAGAACAATTTCCATTCTCTAGAAGATAGGTGCATAATAGAGGAGTCTGGAAATTCCATTTGCATTGGTGTGTCATCAAACATGGGTGCATCTGCCAGTTGATCAACAATAACTTGACCTTTTATAGCTTTTCTTTCAACATATTCAATGTCAAATTCACTTAGAAGCATGACCCATTTAGCCAGTCTACCTGTGAGGGCAGCCTTGCTTAGTAGGTATTTTAGTGGATCAATTTTTGCTACTAGATGTGTGGTATGAGCTAACATATAGTGTCTCAATTTTTGTGATGCAAAGATCACAATGAGACAAGCTTTCTCAATCATAGAATAGTTATTTTCATATGCCACCAATGTTCTGCTTATATAATAAATGGCTCTTTCCTTTTTGTCTTCATCATGTTGCGCTAGCAATGCCCCCAGTGATGTGGCTGTTGCGGAGACATATAAGATCAATGGCTTCCCATGAATAGGAGGCATCAAGATGGGAGGATTGGATAGATACTTCTTGATATGGTTAAAATTCTTTTCGCACTCCTCATTCCATGCAAATGTCACACCTTTATGTAATGTTTTTGTAAAAGGTTGTGATATGTCCGCTAGCTGTGATATGAATCTTCTGATAGATTGAAATCTTCCTTGCAATGTCCTCATTTGACTGATATTCATGGGAGGTTGCATCTCTATTATAGCCTTGACTTTAGCTGGATCAACTTCAATGCCCTTCTTTGAAACTATGTATCCTAAGAGCTTTCCAGAAGTGACACCAAAAGCACACTTCTTAGGATTTAGTCGGAGACTAAACTTTTCCATTATGTTTAGGATCATGCTCAAGTCCTTTAGATGTTCAGTTATGATCATAGATTTTGCTAAAGTATCATCAACATAATCTTCCATAGTTTGATGCATCATGTCATGGAAAATAGATGTTATTGCTCTTTGATATGTAGCGCCAGCATTTTTAAGCCCAAATGGCATGACATTCCAACAGAAGGTGCCCCATGCACATGTGAAAGAAGTTTTCTCTTGATCCTCTGGAGCAATTTTCATTTGGTTATATCCAGAGAAACCATCCATTAAGGAATACATCTCGAAACCCGCAGTCATGTCCACTATCATATCAATGTTAGGTAGTGGAAAATCATCCTTAGGGCATGCTCTATTCACATCTCTAAAGTCTGTGCACACTTTGATTGAACCATCTGGTTTAGAAATAGGTACAATATTGGAGATCCACTCTGCATAGTCAATAACTCGGATGAATCTGGCTTTCAGGAGCTTCTCTAATTCAGCTTTTACCAAGAGTGCAACATGAGGATGCATCTTTCACAACTTTTGCTTAACAGGTTTGACATTTGGAGCTATGGATAAATGATGCATTATAAGATTAGGATCCAATCCTGGCATATCTGAGTATTTTCATGCAAAGTTGATCTTTTTCTCTGTTAGGAATGTAGTAAATTTTTGCTTCTCTTCTTCTGATAATGATTGTGCTACATGTACCAATTGTGGTTCCTCTGTTGTACCCAAATTGATAGATTGAGTGGACTCAATTAGAACTGAAGATCTGTCCTGTAAATGACTCAGAAGGACATCAAATATCTCATCCTTAGGCACCTCAGAGAAGTTTTCACCTTTGAATACATCTTTTATTTTTACTTTTGTAGGTTCTGAGATTGCCACAAAGTGGTTTTCACCCTCAGAACTCTTTTTCTTTTTCTTTTTATTCTTGTTTTTCTGACTAAGATATTTGATGTCCGACTCGGTCATGCTAACGCTCGGTTCACTGATGGAAGTCCTCATAGGCTCAACTGCATTGAGGTAGCAAGCAAGGGCATAGTCATTCAGGAAGGTATAAATACCATGGCTCAGATTTGTGGAGGTTTGATCAATAAGTTCTGGATATTGGATAGTCAAAGTGGGGAAAGATTGGGAGATAGTGTTTACGGATATGGATATGTCATCATTGGTCCTAACCCGATGCTCAAGTTCAAAGGTGATATTACAACTTAAGACATTCAATTTGTGAATAGGCTCAATGTCATCACGGGAGTCCAATTCAGCCATAGGTGGATCAAACTGGACAGGTTCATCATTTTGCTCTAGACTTACATTGGGTTTAGGTGTATATTGGTAAATAAAATCAACATGTTTCTCTATAATAAGCCCATCTCCATCTAGTTCTGGAATAGCTCCCCATTCATAGTCATTTGATTCAGCTTCTGATTCAGGATCTCTAGGAAATTTTAGAACATGAGTAAAGTCAGGGTGAATACCCCAAGAAGGGTTACCATCAGATTTTGATTTGAATTCATACTCATGGGAATCTGTCTCAGAATCACTACCACCTCCCTCTTCTTGATTATTTTTGAGATTAGCTGGTTCTTGTGTTGCAACTATCTCTTGATTGATAGTAGGTTCTTGTGTTTCTACTACATTAATTCTTTTGATTGGATCATCTTTATCATCAAGAAGGTCTTTGATTTCCTTAGGCAATTTTTCATAGGGGATGAGTTCTGAGCTGTCTGAATCACAATCTGATGATTATGTTTCTTCTTTCTTAAGAAGAGGTTCTCCTGGTGCGATTTTCTCTATGACATGAGAACAGTTGCCTTTGAGGTGATAGGGTTTCTTCTTAAAGGCTAAGCCAACTTTATCTTTATTTTCTCTACTAGTATGTGGGAGAGGTGCCACAAGACCTTTTCCTCTAATTCCTAGAGGTCCTTTACCTAAATATCCCATCTTAGCTATTAATTTATCTCCTGGACCATATGACTTAGAAGGGAGTTTGGATACTGTAGAGTCACTAGTTTGAACAACTTGAGATTCAGGTTTGTCTTTGTATAGCCATGATAGCACAGCTTCATCCTCTTCAAATTCTTGCTTGGATACTTGTTCTGCTACAAAATTCTTTTTATATGCTTCAAGAGGTTCTTTAGAGTCTGGTTTGGATTGTTTCAAAGATTGCCCATAAGACTTAGGCGAGATAGGGAGAGATGTCAAAGATAAGATTGGCTCGATAGTATATTCTCCCATACTATTTTCTTTGATATTAACCTCTTTTGCAAGATCTTCCATTTTAGATGTGGATGCTTCTTTAGTTGTTTCAATGGAAGATTCTCTATTATTAGGCACAAGCTTATCGACACTTTCCTTCAATGTATTGCAAGTTGTATTCAGATCTGCAGGGATAGTAACCTCTACTCCTTCATAAGGAAACATCAAACATTGATGGTATGTAGAAGGAATAGATTGCATTTCATGTATCCATGGTCTCCCTAGAAGAATGTTGTAGGCCAAAGGTAGATCAAGCACTTGACAGATGGTATCTTTGATAACTGGACCTACTCTGATAGGTAAGACAATGGTGCCTTTAGAAGATCTTTCTTGTTCATCATAGGCCTTGATAGTTATTTTCTTTCTAGGATCAATAGCTAATTCTGAAAATCCCAATTGTCTGATCAAGCTGTAAGAACAAATGTTTAGGCCAGCGCCCCCATCTATCAACACACATTTGACTCTATGGTTATGGATCAAGACTTCTATATGCAAAGGCTGATTATGTGGGTGACTCAAGGAGTTGCCATCTTCCTCTGAAAAAGAGATATATTGCGGAGATGTAAGATGTCCAACCATAGTCTAGAACCTATCTAAATCAAGGTCATCAGGAACATTGGAACCGAGCAAAGCTTTGTCTAGAATGGCTCTGTGAGCTGGAGATATTCGAAGCAACTCAAACATGGAGATTTTTGCATTAGTGTGCTAGAGTTGTTGAACAATGCTATAAGATGTAGGCCTTGTATCCTTTGGATTGGAAGATTTAGAAGCAACCTTCTGTTTAGAAGTAGATGAAAGATTGAAGGGCACCTTAGGGATATTTGATGAACCTGGGATTTGTCCTTTGAGATGTGCTTGGGTTTTTGATCGAGTAACTGCATTAGCTAAGGAATGACCTCTGTCTCTTTGTATAGTTGTGATGACATTGCAACTTTCAGAGAGACATGGTTCAACCATATTGATGACAACATTATTTCTAGGGTAGGCATAGTTGACTTTTGCCCCCATATTAAGCTGAGAAGTTGAAACTTCTTGACCATGTTTCAGAAATGGTTCTATGAATGATGTATGATCGTTATTGGTCTTGGGATTGTCAATTGTGATGTCTCCACTATCGATCAGATCTTGAATGGTATGCTTCAAGTGGTAGCAATTATTAGTTTTGTGACCTTTACTCCTTTGGAAATCACAGAATTCATTTTCTCTCCACCATTTCGGTTTGGGGTCCTGATCATTTGGTCGGATTGGTGGTAAAGAGATGATGTTATCAGCCAGTAGAGTTTTCATAGCTGATTCTAAAGACTCTCCCAGAGGAGTAAACTTTTGATGTTTATCCCATCTTTTGTATTCTAGCTTCTTTTGAGATGGTTTAGAAGACTTTTGCTCTGAAGCTTTAATGGCTTGAGTGCCAAGAGTGAGATTGTAGGCTGGTGCCTTTGATGGGGCACAGACAGTATCAACAATGCCATCTGTGACGATGCCCTTGTTCTTGTTCCAATTTTTGTTCTTGTCTTTAGAACTGGATCCTGATTCATACTTGTCTTTTTGAAGTGTGATTTCTCTTTTTTTCACAAGCACTTTTTCGATTTTGATAGCATTATCCACCATCTTATCAAAAGATGTATGATCTTGCATTTGTAGAGGATAATTGATTTCTGGAACAAGGTTGTTGATGAAGATTTCCAATTTTTCTATTTCTGGAATAGGTCTGGCATATAGAGAGAACTTCTTCCTCCATCTCTTGAGAAATGTTAGGAATGGTTCCCCTGGATATTGCTTGAGATTACAGATATCGATCATGGTGATCAGGTGCTGAATATTGTAGGAGTATTGTTGATAAAACAATTTGATCAACTCCTCAAAAGTTTTGATAGTAGAAGGCAATTTTGAAAACCAATGAATGGATGCTCCTCCCAAAGATCTAGGAAAGAGGCGCATAAGGTAGGTCGGTTCATGCATGAACTTCATTGATTATGTACAAAATTCTCTGACATGATCTTGAGGGTCAGAGTGCCCATCATATTTATCATACTTTGGAATCTCCACTCTTTTTGGAAATGGTGGCATGTACAAGTCTTTGTCAAATGGAAAAGGACATAGAGCCTCCATGGAGAACTCTTTAGGTTCCTTCTCTTTCTTAAGATTATTAAGTTCAACTTGTATAGCATGCATCTGTTTTGTCATAGTTGTGAGTGGATTCTCTTCCTCATGTGTAATGATGTCTTCCACATTAAAATTAGGAGGAAGCTTAGCTCCTTGATGAGCTAGCTCTAAAAAGTATGTCTCTCTATTTTCTTTCAAGAAATGCCTCATCATCTTCTTGAATTCATCATCATTTTGATAGCGAGCAATTTCTTCAGGTGTGGGTTCCTGATCTGCACCATGTCGAGATTGAGCTCTTTGAGAGCCAAAGTTTGTCCCTACTTGAGACATGGTAGGAGTGTGTGGACTCCCTAGATTAGATTGATGAGGGGTATGTTGAGTACCTCCGTGAGTTCATGGAGGAGGTATGTAACCAGATTTCAATCGATAGTTACCAATACCTTCATCCTCGTAAAGACTAGAATTGATGAGTTGCTCAAGAGTTGGACCCCTGGTAGTGGTTATAGGTAAGGTCTGGGATGCTTCTCCATATTTCTTGTGGGAGGAAGCTCTAGTTTCCACCATCAACTTTGAGTGAAACAAAGAATAAGATCCAGATAATCAAAGAATGAATTGAATCAAGATGATCAGATGATGCAACCTTGTCAAGGTTTGATTAATTTGAAGATTCGATTACACGTGGGTGAAGGATACTGTGCCCTGGATGTATGGGTAGGTTGCCCAAAAGATAGAGGGCAAGATATCACAACACTTAGTCGTTTTGATGATTGATTGAAGATTGATAGTTATGACAAGGTTTTGACACAAGATGAAAAGAACTCAAATCAATTAAATAAAAGGCTGAATCAGATTCAAAAGACCACTTTAGGATAATGATAAGATTCTCAATAGCTATTGCTTTGTTCCTGACATAATGATTTGTTCGACAGATTCTAGAAATAGGCTGAAAAAGCTAAATATCTGACAATTCTAACAATTTTCTGACAACTCTCAAAGATTTCCCAAACGACACTCTGTAGACTCGTACGACAGTGGGTATGCTATGAAACAACCATTGCAAAACTTGTACGACAGCGGGTAGCCAATGAAACGACACTTGAAAATCTCATATGATAGTTGCAAAATTTTGACTTTGAGAATTTGTTGGCATGAAAACTCGTATGACACTGGGTATTTAATCATACGACAGATGGGCTGTAATGAAATGAAACTTTGAGAAAACTCGTATGTCTTTCTGACCTCCTGAGATGACTTTTGGCTCCAGAAAAGGATTTTACTTCAGATTTTGCAAATTTTGAGTTTTTAGATTCAGATTGTTTGCAAATTTCAATGTCTAGATTTGAGGATTGTAACAGATTTGTCTGTTTTCAATAACCAGATAGATAAACAAGCATGCAAAACAACAAGCAAGTGATTTAAAGCATGTCTAAAAACAATGAATAAGGGAAAAAGCAACCTTGTGCATGAACAATCAAGTGACTTATTCGTTCTAATCCTCAGAAGCGCTAATTGTGTATGTTCCAAAAAGTTTTGCAATAATGCACATATTCCTAGAAAATGAAACTTTGGCCTCTCTAGGGTTTTTAGTAATGGTTTGACTCTGCAACTTTTATGATCCAAAGGGGTGAACTCCAATCCCGGTGCACCAGGGTTTTGACACAGTCTGAGAACTTAATCTTCAAGAGCTGCTAGGGAGATCTAACAACCCAACAATGAACTATACCCGTGGAGATTTCTTCCACAAGGACATTTATATAGCGGCTGTCACTACCACGGCAAAAATGTCTATTACCGCTTGACGTTCCGTCAACGTAGTTTTCCCTATGAAGGGATTGTCCGCTATGGTTAACCCTCTCTAAAGGTGACTCACAATAGTATACCACAAGGGGACTTGTCTCCAGATCCAAGGTTTTTTGACACCTCTTCACTTTTAACCCAAACAAAGCAAGCAAATTAATCTGACACGCTAAGACAAAGTTTTGCTTCACCAAGGTCTGTGATGTCAACTCCACGTGATCTATCAACCTCTCCAGAGAGAGAATGTATCGATCAATAAGAGAAAACACACTAACCAATTTTGATTCACCAAAGCTCGTGATGTCAACCCCACATGATCTATCAACCTCTCCGGGGAGAGAATGTATCGATCAATAAGAGAAGATGCACTAACCAAGTTGAATGTGAAACGCACTAAGTATCCTCCCTACCTATAAGGATTCTAGCATTAAGAAGGATTTCACTGGGAATCCAATCTCTCAAGAATCACAAATAGTGTTCATAGGGCCTAATTACTATGTGAGCACAGATGTATGTTTCCAAAAGCAAATCTACCAAAAGTACCCAGAAAGCAAAAAGAGGAACACTTAACGCTTAAAGCGAATATGAGATGAGTCCACAAGGTGGAACACTTAACACCTCACACAAGCTGAAAATGAGTCCCCAACTTAGAAAACAAGTGAGTTCCTAAAAGCACAAATGGGTTGTCAAGTGGAACACTTAACGCTTCTATCATGTTGACCCCTCCCCTTTAATGTGGCGCTGACCTTGCAACCACAGGGTGGAATGAGGGGTCGGCGGATTAGTGAGTCCAATAACCCAAAATAGCAATCAAGATCAATCACAAGTATTTAAGACTACTTAATGAATCCTTAAGGGGTCACAACCTAGTATCAATTATGCAAGTGTGTAGAAATAGATAAAAGCATGAAAAGATGCACACAAGCCAGACACATAAGAGATTTATTTTAAGTTCAAATCAAAATGTTAATAGATGAAGGAGAATACCTTAGGTCCAACACTCTACAATCCAGAATTTAGCACACGTCTAAAAGTACAAAATCAAGACAAATCAACAACAAACTGTAAGTGTTAGAAATCAATAATCTGAAAGTACAAATATGCAAATTATGTGCCTTTGTAGAAAAATCTCACGTGAGGCAGGATGCGGTCCCGCACGAGGAAACACTATTTTGCGTGATGAAGGATGTAATCTCGCACGAGTCAGGATGTGGTCCTACACAAGGAAACATTGTTTTGCGTGACAAAGGATGAAATCTCGCACGAGTCAGGATGCGGTCCAGCGCGAGGAAGTACAATCTTGCGCGAGAAAGTGATTTTTCACGCATAAAATGATGATACCAGTAAAATTTTGTGCGACATAGAAAGAAATCTTGCGTGACACAGTGAAATCTCACAGGAGAATTTGTACAGAGATGTATGAAAGTATGGACATAATGATAAAAATCACAGTGTACGGATAGTTTTGATAGAAAAAGTGCCAAAAATTTTCTTTTTTGTAGGCAAAAAAGAAATAAAAAATAACATCCTACAGAGTATACCAGGACCCTTGAAACCCTTAGCCTCAAAAGATAGAAAATTGATAAAGATGAAGGGAAACCCGTTTCAGGGCCCCATGGTGGGCACCATAAATGTGTGTGTGAAAATTGTACCTGATCTGTAGACACAACACTTCAGTAAAACATTAGAGGTTAGCAAAAATGAAATCGTGCAAAATTGAAATCTAATCTAACCAAGCGATTTATTGCCTTCTAATAGGTGAGAGATTGATGTTCTTAGATTGTTATCGAGATCAATGACCTAGATGACACCTAAATGAAGGATTTGAATGCAATTGATCTAGATATGAAATATGAATGCAAAGTAATCTATTTTTTTTGGATTTTAGATGCAATAAGAATGATAAACTGATATGAATCTATGCTAATATGAAAATTGATCTATGATATGCTAAATGATCTAACAAATGAAAACTAATATGATATGAATGCAAATGAAATTGATCTCACAATAGCCTCGATTCGCAATAAGCTTTGATTCTTCATCCTCCAATTCGATAGTGCGAGGATGCAAAAATATGAGATGATTTGAGATGACTTGAAGCCTTAATTTATAGAAATCCAGGGCTTTGGAGGTGCATGGAAAAAAGCCATAAATCACTCAGATTAACTCAGCTTGATTTTTGAGTTATTTTTAAATAAAGGATAATTTAATTCACAAAAACATGCAAATCATGCAAAAATAGCTTTTTAACTCAAATTAGAAGTTTAGATCAATTTTAAAACTCAAAAATGATGTTGAGTTCCAAAAAGTCAATAACTTGCATTGATTTTCTGATTTGGAGTTTAACTGCTCTTTGATTGTGCACATGGATAATTATGAATTAATAAATAAATAAAGTGATTTATTCTCAACTTAACTGATTTAAAAAAATAAAACAATTGATTTATGAGTTAATCAATTATTTTTCAAACTTTTATTCAAAAACAATATTGTTAAAAATTGACAACTTGCTTTAATTAATTAAATAAGAATTTAATCAATTAATGATAGAAATTTTGATTTATTGTCAAATTTAAATAATAATACTTAGGAATAAATATAATTAAATTCAATTAAATAATTAAGTGGCAGAATTAAATCAATTAATTAAATATTCATCATATTCAATTAATCAACTTCAGGATAATTGTGATTTATCACCAAATAATCATTAAATTAAAGATAATTATGATAATTAGGAATATTACTAGGAATATTCCCCGATGCAAAATTTAAGATAATCAATTAGGATTCGATGATGTGCAAATGTGCCTTTGGTTAGGACTTTGATGGCGATTTCGTTCGATGTGTCGATATAGAGGTTAATGAACCTGTAGCCCATTTTTAGGGTATTACACATGCCACCATTCCCAAAAAGAGTGGAGATGCCTAAATATGATAAGTATGATGGACACTCTGATCCTCAAGATCATGTCAGAGAATTCTATACACAATCTATGGAGTTCATGCACGAACCAACCTATCTGATGCGTCTCTTTCCTCGATCTCTAGGGGGAGCAACCATTCATTGGTTCTCTAGATTGCCTTCTACTATCAAAAATTTTGAGGAGTTGATCAAATTGTTATATCAGCAATACTCCTATAAAATCCAGCATCCAGTCACCATGATCGACATCTGCAATCTCAAACAATATCCAGGAGAACCATTCCTAACATTTCTCAAGAGATGGAGGAAGAAATTCTCTCTATATGCTAGGCCTATTCCAAAAACTGAGAAACTGGAAATCTTCATCAATAATCTTGTTCACAAAATCAACTACCCTTTACAAATGCAAGATCATACATCTTTTGGTAAAATGGTAGATAATGCGATCAAAATTGAAAAAGTACTTGTGAAAAAAGGAGACATCACACTTCAAAAGGACAAGTATGAATCTGGGTCTAGTTCTAAAGACAAGAACAAAGGCATTGTCACAAATGGAGTTGTTGACATTGTCCACACCCCATCTAAGGCACCAACTTTCAATCTAATTGTCAATACCCAAACCATTAAAGCTTCAGAACAAAAGATACCAGAATCCTCCCAAAAGAAGATGAAGTACAAACCTTGGGCTATCGATAATAAACCAAAGTTCACTCCTCTTGGAGAATCTTTGGAATCAGCCATGAAAACTCTATTAGCTAACAATATCACATGTCTACTTGAGATATGATAATTTGATCCTAAACCTGAACTGAGGTGGTGGAGAGAGAATGAATTCTATGACTTCCATCGTAGTAAGGGTCATACCACTAATAAATGCTTACACTTGAAGCATACTATTCAAGATAAAATTGATAATAGAGATCTGACAATCATAAGAGCAATAATGATCATACAACATTCACAGAACCATTTCTGAAACATGGTCAAGAAGTTTCATCTTCTCAGCCTAGTATTGGGGCAAAGGTCAATTATGCTTACCCTAGAAATAATGTTGTTATTAATATGATTGAACCCTATCTCTCTGAACATTGCAATGTCATCACCATTGTGCGAAGAGATAGAGATCATCCTTTAGCTAATGCAGTTACTCGATCACAAGCTCAGACACATCTGAAAGGACCAATCCTAGATTCTTCAAATGTCCCTAAGATACCCTTCAATCTTTCTTCCACTTCCAAACAGAAGGCTGCTCCTAAATCTACCAATCCTAAGGATACAAGGCCAACATCTTATAGCATTGTTCAACAACTCCAACACACAAACGCTAAAATCTCCATGTTTGAGTTGCTTCGAATATCACCAGGTCATAGAACCATTCTTGACAAAGCTTTGCTCAGATCTAACGTTCCTGACAACCTTGATTTAGATAGATTCCAGACTATGGTTGGACATATTACGTCTCTGCAATATATCTCCTTTTCAGAGGAAGATGACAACTCCTTGAGACACCCACATAATCAGCCCTTTCATATAGAAGTCTTGATCCAGAACTGTAGAGTCAAATGCATGTTGATAGATGGAGGTGCTGGCCTAAACATTTGTTCTTACAGCTTGGTCACACAACTGGGATTTTCAGAGTTGGCTATTGATCCTAGAAAGAAGATAACTATCAAAGCCTATGATGAACAAGAAAGATCTTCTAAAGGCATCATGGTTTTACCTATCAGAGCAGGTCTAGTAATCATAGATACTATATGTCAAGTTCTTGATCTACCTTTGGCATACAACATCCTTCTGGGGAGACCCTGGATACATCAAATGAAAGCACCAATGTTTGAAGTTTCCCTATGATGGTGTAGAAGTTACTATCCCAATAGATATGTCCACTACTTGCAATGCTTTAAAGGAAAGTGCAGATAAACTTGTGCCTCATAACAGAGAATCTTCCGTTGAGCAAACAAAAGCAACATCTACATCTAAAATGGAAGACATAGAAAAAGAGGTCAATATCAAAGAAAATGGTATGGGAGAATATACTATAGAACCAGTCTTGTCTTTGACATCTCTCCCTATCTCGCCTAAATCTTATGGACAATCTTTGAAACAGTCTAAAACAGAATCCAAAGAACCTCTTGAGGCATATGAGAGGAAATAGTCTAAAACAGAATCCAAAGAACCTATTCTCAAAGCTAATCAAGTAGATCAAGAGGAAGGTAACAGTTATTCTAAAATAGATTCCCATGAGTATGAATTCAAATCTAAAACCGAGGGTAACCATTTTTGGGGTATCCATCCTGACTTTACTCATATTCTAAGATTTCCTAGAAGTCCTAAATCAGAAGATGAATCTAATGATGGTGACTGGGGAGTCATTCCCGAGGAAGATGAGCTTATTACAGAGAAACATATTGATGTTATTCACCAATATGTATCTAAACCCAACGTAAGTCTAGAGAAAAGTAGGGAACTTAACGAGTCCGATCCACTGATGGCTAAAGAGGACTTCCACAACGACATTGATCCTATTCACGAATTGAATGTCTTAAGTTGTAATATCACCTTCGAACTTGAACATCGGGTCGGTACCAATGATGACAGATCCATATCCTTAAACACTATCTCCCAATCTTTCCCCACTTTGACTATCCAACATCCTAACCTTCTCGACCCAACTTCCACGAATCCAAACCAAGGTATTTATACCTTCCCAAGTGACTATGCCCTTGCTTGTTACCTCAGTGCAATTGAGCCTATGAGGAATTCCATTAGTGAACCGAGCGTCAGCATGACAGAGTCAGACATCAAATATCTTAGTCAAAAAAATAAAAGTAAAAATAAGAAGAAAAGGAGTTTTGAGGGTGAAAACCACTTTGTGGTAGTCTCAGAACCTACAAAAGTGAAAATAAAAGATGTATCCGAAGGTGAAAACCTCTTAGAGGCACCTAAGGATGAGATGTTTGATGTCCTTCCCAGTCATTTACAAGACAGATCTCAAGTTCTAGTTGAGCCCACTCAACCTATAAATTTGGGAACAACAGAAGAGCCACAACTTATCCATGTAGCTCAATCATTGTCAGAAGAAGAAAAGTAAAACTTTACAACATTCTTGATAGAGAAAAATATTAATTTTGCATGGAAATATTTAGATATGACAGGTTTGGATCTTGATCTCATAATGCACCATCTTTCACTCCAGGCATAAAACCTGTCAAGCAAAAATTGAGAAAAATGCATCCTCATGTTGCACTATTAGTCAAAGCTGAGCTAAGGAAACTATTAAAAGCTGGATTCATCCATGTTATTGACTATGCTAAGTGGATCTCTAACATTGTACCTATTTCAAAGCCTGACAAATCAATCAGATTGTGTACAGACTTTAGAGATGTGAATAGAGCGTGCCCAAAGGATGATTTTCCACTACCTAATATTAATATGATAGTGGACATGACTGCGGGTTTCAAGATGTATTCTTTAATGGACAGTTTCTCAGGCTACAATCAAATCAAAATTGCTCCCAAGGATCAAGAGAAAATAGCATTCACATGTGCATGGGGAACCTTTTGTTGGAACATCATGCCATTTGGGCTCAAGAATGTCGGTGCCACATATCAAAGAGCAATGACATCAATCTTTCATGATATGATGCATTGAACCATGGAGGACTATGTTGATGACACATTGGCTAAATCTATGATCAAAACAGAACATCTAGGTGACCTAAGCAAGATATTGGATCGAATGGAAAAATTCAGTCTGAGGCTCAATCCTAAGAAATGTGCTTTTGGCGTAACTTCTGGAAAACTCTTAGGATATATTGTATCAAAGAAAGGAATTGAGGTTGATCCTGCTAAGGTTAAAGCCATAATGGAAATGCAACCTCCAAAAACTATCAGTCAAATGAGAACTCTACAAGGGAGAGTCCAATCTATCCAGTGCTTCATATCTCAACTGGCGAATATTATTAGTCAAATGAGAACTCTACAAGGGAGAGTCCAATCTATCCGGTGCTTCATATCTCAACTGGCGGATATATCACAACCTTTCACAAAGACATTACATAAAGGTGTGACATTTGCACGGAGAGAAGAATGTGAGAAGAATTTCAGCCATATCAAGTAGTACTTATCAAATCCTCCAATCTTGATGCCTCCTACACAAGGAGGGCCACTGATCTTGTATGTATCTACCACTAATACCTCACTGGGGGCATTGTTAGCCCAACATGATGATGAAAAGAAAGAAAGAACAATCTACTATATTAGCCGAACACTGGTGGCCTATGAGAAAAACTATTCAATGATTAAAAAAGCCTGTCTTGTTGTGATCTTCGCATCACAAAAATTGAGACACTATATGCTAGCTCATACCATGCACTTGGTAGCCAAGATTGATCCTCTAAAATACCTACTAAGCAAAACAGCCCTCACTGGTCACCTAGCTAAATGGGTAAAGCTCTTAAGTGAATTCGACATTGAGTATGTTTAAAGAAAGGCTATCAAGGGTCAAGTTATTGCTAACCAATTGGCTGATGCACCTATGTATGATGATACACCAATGCAAATGGAGTTCCCAGATGCATCCATCATAAATCTTTCTTCCAGGGAATGGCAAATGTTCTTTGATGGCTCCTACACATAGAATGGATCGGGAGTAGGCATTTTGTTTATTACACCTCAAGGATATTCTATACCAAAAGCATTTAGGCTAAAGTTCCCATGCATAAACAATATTGTTGAATATGAAGCCCTTCTTAATGGCATAAAAATTGCAATTGAATGGAGAGTGACAGAGATACATATTCATGGGGACTCACAACTTGTTATCCATCAAGTCAACGATGTATACCAAACTAAAGATGAAAAGTTGATCCCATACAAGAGAATGGTAGATGATCTAAAGAAGTATTTCATATCTATCACCTTTGAGCAAATTCCTAGAATAGAAAACAAGGTTTCTGATACAATGGCAATGCTATCTACTCTACTGCAACAGCCTGAACATGAGCTACACTATGAGTTCCTGGTGGAAGCCCTATCATATCCTGCATATGATTCCCCCGAAACCCGCATGATCTGCACTATTGTTGGTCGTGATTCATCTAGATACAAAAACATATTCTCCTATCTCAAAGACCAAATCATTCCCGATTCCTTTAACTGGTTTGAAAAATGAAACCTTATCCGCACTGCATCCTGATATGTCATCATTGGTAACGATCTGTACAAATGAGGTCTAGATGGTACACTACTTAGATGTTTAGAATAGGAAGAGTCTCAACATGCATTAGAGGAAGTCCATGAGGGTATATTTGGGTCACACTCGAATGGTTCTACACTAGCTCAAAAATTTATTAGGGCTGGGTACTATTGGCCAGAAATAGAGAAAGATGCAATCAAATTTGCTAAAGATTGTCAAAAGTGCCAGGTACATGGTAACCTAATTCATGCTCTAGGGAGATATCTCATTCCCTTTACTTCACAATGGCCTTTTCACCAATGGGCATTTGATCTTATAGGATCCACACTTCCGCCTTCTTCTAGCGGACATACCCATATACTCATAGCTATAGATTATTTTACAAAATGGGTAGAAGCAGTTCCCTTGACCCAAGCAACTAGAAAACAAATATCTATGTTCATCCTGAACTACATCATATGTAGATATGGGATCCCTCATTCCATAGTGACAAATAATGGAGGATAATTCAAAAACAAAGACCTAGATGATTTATGTGCTAAATTCAAGATTACACAACATTGGTCTTCTATCTACTATCCTCAAGGGAACGGACAAGTCGAGGCTTCCAACAAAAATCTCTTGAAAATCTTGCACCGAACAATTAATAAAATAAGAAGAGACTGACATCTCATGATCAATCCAGCTCTCTGGGCCTACAGAACAAGTATCAGAATGCCAACTAGGGCTACACCATTCACTTTAGTTTATGGTTCTGTAGTGGTACTACCTATTGAGGTTGAAATCCCATCACTAAGAATCAGAATGCAGGGTCTAGTAAGTGATGATGACTATAGAGTGTCTAGGTTGCAAGAACATGAACTACTAGATGAGAGCAAACAAGCAATGTATGATCATCTCAGAGTGTATCAGAAAAGAATGTCTAGAGGCTACAACAAGAAAGTTAGACATAGAGAATTTTAGGTTGGTGATCTAGTCTTGAGAGAGAATCCTAAAAATCAATCACATAGAGAGCGCAAGGGGAAGTTTGAACCCAACTGGCTGGGTCCCTTTGTAATCATTGCTACTTTTGGCTCTGGTGCCTATCAACTCTCAACAACTGAAGGAGAATAGCTCCGAGAACCAATCAACATTCTCCATTTGATGAAATTCTATGCCTAACGCATTCTGTCTATGGTAAAATATCCTGAAAAAATCTTAAAAATTGGAAAAAGTCTGTAAAAAATGAACATCTTGGTGAAAACCTAGCAATGGGCGCCTTGATGATTCACAAAAAAAGTAAAAAATATCAAAAGTACAAATTTTTTTTTTGGAAAAATGAAAAATACAAAAAAATGAGAAAAAGAAAAAGTGCCTTGGTGAAAACCTGGAAACAGGCACCTTGGTAGCAAAAATAAAATCTTTGCCAAGATGGTAAAAACCTGGCAAACAGGTGCCACTTGTTCAAAATGCTCCATCTATCAACACTTTCCTAGCTTTTAGTCTTGCTTTAGTTTGTACATATCTCCCAGTTTGTTTACGCATTCTAGTTTTCAATAAGTCAGTTTGTACACCAATCAGCTCAAGCGTCTGTATCTTGTCAAAGTTCAAACTTGGGGGCAATCAATGTCATATCCTATGGTCTCCAATGTATCTTAGATGTATCATATCTAGTTAGAGTCCTTTGAAGCTTCATCTGAGTCAGTCAGTCAGTCTCCTCTTTAGAAAGGATTTTGCATCTACATCAACACAAACATTATCAACAAACTGAAAACAAATATGTGCTTCATGCTTTTATCTCCTTGTATGCTTACTAATTTGCATTGAGATTTTTGCATATTGTGTCCCTTTGAGCTCTTCGATGATGTCCTTTATAGGATTTAGAGAGTGGTGACCGGGGGCATAATCTTTTCTTTGTTTTTTGCTTGTATGTGAACATCTAATAACTTTGAAAATTTTGGATTGAAATGGTGTCTGTCTGTAAGAGTCTCTATCTCGAATTGGATGGCCATGAGTACCTCAACCATTGATACCTGAAAAATTTAGGGAAGTTTGATCTAGCTATTGTCTTTTTTTTAAGTTCTTTCTCCTATTGTGAAACGCGATCTTACCTAAGGAGGTGAACGATAAAGGGTCACTACGGGTAATTCACACTGGATTTAGATTGATCTCTTGATTGTTTGATGTGTTTAAACACAAGGTGTATTTTGGTCATCACAACATTTATGTTCTGATGCTTATACAAATTGCTATATCAAAATGGACATGATATTCAGGTCATCCTGACGTTTGTGCCTTGGTGCTTATATCTAATTCGACATTCCGAAAACAAAATCAATATTCATATGTCCATGGTTGTCTAACCAGTGGGCGTTGTATTGATTCTGGAGCATACAAATCGATATTCATATGTCTATGGTTTCATAACTAGTGGGCATTGTATTGATTTATCTAGTTACCTAAAAATTCAATGATGAAAACAACTGACACATGATCAGTGACTAGGTCCTAAGTCTTAGGTTGCATTTCATTTTGCATATCTATTTGCATTTTTGCATGTTTGCATGATCTCACAATGATTGAATAAACTTCAAATGCTTAAACTCTTCTTCAATCGCCTCTTCAAATCTAACAAGAGCTAAAATCTAACTCGATGGTCTCTTCACCGAACCGCAAGCAGTTACCATCCTGGGTTAAACATCCTTTTTGACATAAGACAGAGTACTTGTCTTCATTAATACCTGCAAAACATATCATTTGTATCATTGCATTTACATATCATAATCATCTGTTGCATTACATTACATCCATGAGCATAAACATAAATCATATGTACATCTTTCCATAATCAAATACATTTGCATAACATCCATACATATGAAAGAAATCATTGCATTGCATTGATCCATACATTCATTCTAAACTACTCATAGCATAAACATCACCTGATATCATCATAAATCAAAACATGACAAGTACAAATGACATCAGAACCAAAATCTCGATCTCATATATATCAAAAATCTTGAACTAGTCAGGGGTGCACTACTGGCACAATATACAAAAGAATGAGCTCAGCTGAGCTATCAAAGTCGAAACAATATATCAGTGATCACAAGAATAGAAAGTGTATCAGAACATATCAAAAGCAAATCAGTTGTCGGCCTGATCCTCTGCACCTAGTGGAGGTGGAGGTGGTGCATCTGGTATGGCCTCTGCTCTAGGTGCCCTGGTTCCCTCTGATGCCATCATGTACTGGGAGTATGTAGGGACTCACTGTGTGGTAGGAACAATAGCATAATAAGCAGACACATAATAAGAAGATCGTGAGGTCTGATGAATCACCTCTTCTTGTAGTCTCTATACCTCTGCGTGAAGCTTGGTCCGCTATCTATTTGCCTCTAGATATCTCTCCTCCCATCAAGCACTATGAACCTTTAGGTCTCTGACCTATACTCTGAGCCATCTGATAGTCTCCCGTGGAGTAATAGGAATAGTAGGATTAGTATCAGCTGCTAGCTACATATCATCTCAATGGCTACATATGGTCTCCAACGAACAAAGGTCATATCATTGAGGCATCGCCTCCAGTACTCAGTATGTCCCATATGAACTTGTGTAACATATCTTGCATAAATATAAATAACGGGCTCTTGCGGCTATTGCTGTGCCTGGAAAATTGGTCTCAAAACTGGGATATGCTCCCAAGCCCATATCTGTAACACCAGAGCTCCTGCAACAAAAGACTTGCCCTCCTAATACACTACCTCGTGCATCTCGGAGAACATGTGGGCCAATAGACACTAACCCCAAGCTAACTCAGAGAAAGTCGCCATCAAATGTGCTACCATCGGTGCCCAGCCCATCAAAAGACCATTTTGCTAATGGTAAGACATGATAATACCTCCAATCATCCTGACAATAATGCACTCTAGTCGGTGTGTCTGTCCATATCGCTGCACTAAAGTCTCCCAAGAAATGGAGGCTGTCATCTAAGTATCATCTCCAAAGAGATGTCTAAAAGCTAATAGGCCTGAGTTCCCTAAACTCACATACTCTGGTCACCGACCTGCATGGAACAGAATGCACAGTATGCGATACACATCCTCAGGGGTAATAGTAATCTCCTCAGTCGACAGGTGGAATGTCTGGGTCTCCGGATGAAATCTCTCAATTAGAGCATTCAATAGTCCGTGATTTACCCTAATCTCAAGTAAATGAATGAGGTACTCAAATCCATAGGAAGTGAGGTGTACCCTCATAGGGTTTGGCAATGACACACATAGTCTCTGCGTAGCTGGATGAGGAATCTGTACATGGACATCTGGATATATGACCTACACAACATAGAAATACGGAATCCTATCAGTAATTTGGTCACAAAACGGGTTACAAGAGCAGGAATTGAACAAAATACTATGTCAGAAGGTAGGTTAAAAGGTCAGCAATCAGGCCAAAAGATCAGAAAAATAAAAAATTTGACCTAGCTATGATTTTTTGGCTCACTGTTTTCCATACGACAATTCAGACTAGCATGGAAAGTCATACGACTTTCTACATCATACCATACGACAAACCATAGTAGTATGACAATGTATACCTCATCGTACAAGTTATGAGGGACCTGAAGAAACGTCATATGACTCTCGGGTCCCTCTCATACGAGTCTGGGTGCTTATTGAGATGACAGTTGAAAATTCATACGAGTCCCGCTAGGGAGTCGTACAAGTTTCCATGCATTCGAAATTCAAAAATTGAAATGTGTATGAAAAATGCTAAAAAGGCTATAAAACATGAAAAAAATTGAATTTTAGCAAAGCACAGAGGTCCACCTACCGGATGTCCATATTGACGGGGTCTCTGGTGTCTCCGACTATGCTCAAATCGGTGTGAACTCACATGTACCTTCATCTCTGCCATTTTCTTGCTCAGAGGGCTCCACAAGGTTCTAAAGTCAAAAGGTTGAAATGAATTGAAAATGACCCTTCCGACCTTTATATAGCTTTTGACCTAATTTTCAAAAGTGCTCCGTTTTTCATGAAAATTGCACCCTTGGCTAATTTCAACGTTCTGAATCCATTTTCGGGATCATAATCGAAATATGAGATCATTTACTATGTCAAAATCATGATTTAAAATTTTTGGACCCAGGACGGTCTACTGCTTGCACATTCAACCTTTGATCATCATAGAAATCCAGAATTCAACTTAATTGATTATCTTACATCAAGCTATCAAAATTTTAACTTGGTCAACTCATGGTCAAACCTAGTCAAACTTGGTCTTCTAGACCTCTAAATGATGTAGAACGCATTCTTGAACGTGTATAACCAATTCTCAAATCAATTAACATGCTTCTAGACTATAACGCTAACTTTTCTTGTTAGATTTCAATTTTAATCCCGAAGGGGGCATGGTATTGCACATCATTCAAGTCTGTAAATCTAAATCTGGAATCAAATCTTTCCTCAATAATCAAAACAATAACTACGTCTAGTTACTGATTCATCTAAAATTCCTCATCACTTGGGGCAAATCTATCATCTCTTGGGGCATATCAGATTCATCGAGATCCATATCAATCAAGTATCCTAATCTATCTTGTAAACTGTATTAGCTTTTCGTAACCATCGGTTCATTAGTGTTATTTCTTTGGTTCTTCGTAACTGAAGGGTTTAGATGTGATACCAATGTGATTCTTATTGACAATTAGGTTTGGAATCAGTCACTCACTTCTTTGTAATCATAAGGTTCAGAATCAAGCATTTTGACACTTTTTCATAATCATTGGTTCATCATTGCTATAGTGAACATTATCTTTGGTCATTCAGGACCTAACATCTTCAAATCTTTCAATCGGTCTCTGTCTTGAAATCAGTTTATCTTTCCATATCAAGTTTCATATCAAATACAGACTGTCTTTTAACCACTGCACTTTGCATAGTAATTCAAAGAGGGGCAAAATGTAATACCCCAAAAATGGGCTATAGGTTCATTAACCTCCTACATCGACAATTCGAACGAAATCGACATCGAAGTCCTGACCTAAGGCACATATGAACATCACTGAATCCTAATTGATTATCTTAATTCTGCATCGGGGAATATTCCTTGAATATTCCTAATCTATCTTAATTATTGTTAATTTAATGATTATTTGGCAATAAATCCTATTTATCCTAAAGTTTGATTAATTGAATATTCTAAATATTTGATTAATTAGATTTAATACTGCCACTTAATTATTTAATTATATTTAATTATATTTATTCCTAAATTGTATTATTTAATTTTGATAATAAATCAAATATCCTATGACTAATTGATTAAATTCTTATTTAATTAATTAAAGTTAATTGTCAAAATTAATGATATAGTTTTTGAATGAAGTCTGATTTAATAATTGATTAACCCATAAATCAATTGTTTTATTTCAAAAATCAGTTAAGTTGAGGAAAAAACATTTTATTTATTTAATTAATTCATAATTAATTATGCACATTCAAAGAGAAGTTAAACTTTGAATCAGAAAATCAATTCTATTTGTTCTAAAATTAAACTCAACTCTCTTTTGAGTTGAAAGTTGATCTCAACTTCTGATTCAAGTTAAAAAGCTATTCTTGCATGAATTTGCATGATTTTATGAGTTAATCATCTCTGATTTCTTGTTGACTCAAAAATCAACCTGAGTTCATCAAGAGTGATTTATGACTTTTCCCATGCACCTCCAAAGCCCTGGATCTCTATAAAATCAAGGCTCAGCTCTTCATATCTCATCTCAAAAGTTTGCATACTTGCTCTGCCAAAATCATTCCACGAATTTGCATAATCACATTGGCAAATTGATATCTGAAGAATTGAAGCTTCTTGCGAATCAACAACTTTTGTGGGATCAATCTTGTTTTCAATTCATTCTAGTTTTATATTTCATATCATTGTTAGCTTAATTTGCATATCAGTTTCTCATATAGAATAGATTCATAATCAGTTTTTCATATTATTGCACAGAAAACACAAAAATATAGATTAATCTGCATACGTTTCATATCTAGATTTTGCATTCAAATCCTTCATTTAGGTGTCGTCAAGGTCACTGATCTCAGTCCAATCTGAGAATACATACTCGCACCTACTAGAAGGAAGTAAATCATCCGGTTAGTCTAAGTTTTCCATTCATCTATATATCTTGATTTTGCTAACCTCTAATGTTTTACTGAAGTGTTGTGTCCTGTAGCTAGGTACAGATTTCACACACACAATAAATAAAATGATTTTTCCTCAACTTAATTGATTTTTGAAATAAAACAATTGATTTATGGGTTAATCAATTATTAAATCAAACTTTATTCAAAAACTATATCATTAATTTTGACAATTGACTTTAATTAATTAAATAAGAATTGAATCAATTAGTCATAGGATATTTGATTTATTGTTAGAATTAAATAATACAATTTAGGAATAAATATAATTAAACCCAATTAAATAATTAAGTGGTAGTATTAAATCCAATTAATTAAATATTTAGAATGTTCAATTAATCAAACTTTAGGATAAATAGGATTTATCGCCAAATAATCATTAAATTAAGAATAATTAGGATAGATTAGAAATATTCAAGGAATATTCCTTGATGTAGAATTTAGATAATCAATTAGGATTCAATGATGTTCATATGTGCCTTAGGTCAGGACTTTGATGTCAATTTTGTTCGAATTGTCGATGTAGGAAGTTAATGAACCTATAGCCCATTTTTGGGGTATTATAGGAGGATGTTGGGTTTAGTGAATTATGGAATAAAGAGAATTGGGCTCTAAAACATATATTGATAGTGATGGTGATGGTGATGATGATGATGAAAGTTATAGTGATTATTAGGGTGATGGTGATGGTGATAAGGAGAAACCCTCAAATCCTACTCGTCTCTGCAAAAAAAATCTATTTTGAGTGAGTCCATAAAATAAACATATACTTCAAGAGCATCCATACTAGAAAAAATGGGTTATGAAGGTGGTGGTCAAGGGTATGAAGGACAAGGCCCATTGATGCCACTATTGGTAGAACCAATATTACCTGGTGAACAATGAATCACTGGAGTTGAGTCAATAAGGAAAGGTAGTACTTGTACACTTGTAACTCATTTTGTTAGAGCTTCAAATCCATATTATCCAAAAAATTAGATATAATCACAACCAGAACATGATGATGAATCCATTGTTTTTTTCACTAGTAGGGATGGTATTGGTACTAGTACTAGTTGTGAAGTGAAATAACAAGAAATCACTCACAAGAGGCCAATAGGAGAAGATACTATATAGGATCCCAGTGATCAAGCATTGTGAAGAAGCAAAAGGTTATGATAACAATGAAGAGTACAACTCCAACTCCATCAAGTTACATCGTAAAGGTATTGTTTGTAGCTTCAGAGAAAACCCCTCAAAAGAGTCCAATAACTCCATCTATATGTGAGAGTGGGACATGATTAAGAATTGGTATTGCTAACCCTTAAAAATACAATAATTAAAGCCACGGGCATAGGTAAAGGTGCCTATATCACTAAAAGTGTTATTTCATCATTCAATTACGTCAACAAGCCCAAATTTTGAGTAATGTACTTTTGTTGGTCAATTTAAAGAGAGAGCAACTAAGAATGATGAAAATAATAAGCTAATGATGAGGGTTGCAAGTGTTGCATCTACATAGAAACAACTTGCATTGAATAGGATATTTCTCGGATATTACCCCAAAAAAGAAATGAAGTATATAGTTGTTATGCCCCCAATTCCAAATCAAATTAAACCATAGAATAAAATGGATCCCTCTCAATTTCATGTTAGCACCATCCACTTTTTTTTTCTAGAGTTAAAAATATGGACAAAATTAATGTGTCAAAAAATACCAACAAAGTGGTGTACACATCATTTCTCAATTTGGAGAGAGAGAGAGAGAGAGAGAGAGAGAGAGAGAGAGAGAGAGAGAGAGAGAGAGAGAGAGAGAGAGAGAGAGAGAAGTTATAAGTAGACCTATTAAATGAGAAATCAAAGAGGAAAGAAATAGATAATAAGAGTATTGAATTATAGAAAAGGATAAAAATTATGCCTCTACATCTACAATTACATAGATTGAACAAATAGAGGTGGAACTAAATGTACTAAAGCAAATATTGGTTGAAAGTGTCAAAAAAATTGATGATGAAAGAGCCTCTTCAACACAATTATACAAAAAGTTAGACAATATCATGTTACCTCGGCAAAAAAATTACAAAACTAATTGGATCATGAGAAGGGAAGACAAAATCAATTGGAAGAAAAAGTAGAGGAAGAAATAAAAAATGGTGAAAGATTGACACACGAGCTATAAAAGGAAAAAATCAAAATTAAATCTTCCCAAGATGGATTGAATGAATTTGGGAAAAAAACATTAAGGTTTATAAAATAGAAAAATTGAGGGCAAATAATGAAGAGGACTGACCAGTTGTGTCAATGTTTTGAATTGATTAGAAGTTTAATAATACAACATGGGAAGCTCAATGAACACATTGCACAGAACATAAACTTTTATTCAAGAGAGAAAAATGAAAAAAAAAAAATGCTAGCACTCTACAAAGCCAATAACAAATATTTGGCAAAGAGAATTCACAACCGCATTGATGCCTCACTAAAGGCATCATCTATCATTCAAAAATATATGAAACTATGAGAATGTCTAGATAAGGATGCAATAAAAATGATGAAGCTAAATGGAAAGGTATAGAAATTGATAGATATTGGTTTGCCAAAGAGGTTTGACACAACAAAGCAATACATTGGAAATGATGCTTTCAAAAAGAAGATGAAGGAGAAAATGGAGTATGATTTGGCCATGTTTCCTAAGGACACAAGTGAGGTGAGATTTCTAGGTCACATTGAACTATTGATAACCTTGAATGCAATATTGGATGAAACATTGGTGTCAATTTCTTCTTCCAATATGAATTTCTAACAAATTTGCAAGTCACTTTCCATATGTTACTATAAATTGGACTTCCATCAAATGGAGGGTGGAGCACCCTAAAGTTGATACAATTATTTCATAATATTTATTATATAGTTTTTATTTCAAAATTCTTTCAAGTTTTTTGCTTTTCTTTGTTTGTAATTTCAAGCATATTATAATTTATCATGGCTTAAATTCTTTGTTTTATGAATACATATAGATTTTGATGAGCCGAGAGATTTTAGTGTCTTGGTCATTCTTTAACAAATTGGACTTCCATTAGATGAAGAGTGGAGCACCCTAAAAAAATTGATAAAATGATTTCATAATATGTATTGTATAAGTTTGTAATTGATTTTGATGTTGACATGTGGAAATTCAACCTGGAGCTATTCTTGCTCCCTTATTTCTATAAAAGAGAACTCCATATCATTTAGAAATACTTTTGCATATTGAATCACAAAGAGTTATGTATTGAATGAATTGTATGGTTATGTTTTAAAATAATTAAAGAAAATCTCACCATGAATTGTCTCCCATTTTATTCTCTTTCTATTATATGAATTTATATGTTAAGGAAAGATGGATTTGTCAGTTATTCCTTAAGGGAGAGTTCTGGAATAATTTTGTTGGTAGTTTAAATGCATGAGTTTAACCTTGAAGATAAATTCTTGCATTTGATCATCCATTTTATTGCTAGGATTTAAGGTTTAAAGCATTATATTTATTCCACTCTAGGGTTTAAGTCTTGTTCTGTCTCGTTATTGACTTGCCCAACCTATTTCCTTGTATTTAAATGTCTCAACCATGTCCTTTTAGTCATTTGAATTACCAACCCCATTGGTTCTTTACCCGTATATTTGGTTGGTTTTTATTTCCTCATGGTCGATAATTTTTTTTTCTTGAGTACCCGTGAACAGAAGCTCCCTATGTATTGGTGTTCAAATATTTTGTCTCCTAGGAAATAACCCTCTTTAAGCCATAGTATTTTTCACTTGCTAAATATGGCTCTTAATAGTTTGATCACAAGTTCACAACTTTTAAATTAAGTAGTCAAGAAGGACTGCAAAGTTGTGATTAAAATATGAAATTAAAATTGCATGTTCGCGACAGTGAAATCAAGTCACCAAATAACCCTACGAAGGTGTGATGAGTATGAAATGGTTACTGTCAAGTGTTAGGTGCATGTTCACAATAGTTAAAATTAACTATCTGGTTAACATGCAATCTTGTGATCTAACTGCAATCAATCAAAGAAAAATGCTAATTGCGACTTCGTGACTTGAAGTGCATGTTCACAACAGTTAAGATTAACTATCTTGTTAATCTGTGATCTTACAATCTAACTGCAAGCAATCAAAGAAAATGACGAGTAATAATTTGGGGTTTGCCAGTGAAATGGCAAGAAGATTTCACTTGTCATTCTATTGCACTAATGTAAGGAATATGGTTACATCAAGCTTTCAATGAAGTGAGTAGCAAAGGAAGAGAGAAGGCAAAAATTTGCATGGTTGTATGACATAAGAAAAGGATGCCTTGTGATGTTATGATTGAATGTCACCTTCCCCATCTTAAACATGAGAAAGAAAGGTTAATGTCAAATTGCATGTTCACAATGGTTCATTTAAACCGTCAGGTCACCTTGCGACCTTGTGATCGAATTGTTAGAGGTTAAGAAAAATACTAGGTGCATCTTCACAGTGGTTAAGGAAAATGGTAGTTTTAAAATACGAGGTTTTGATTGATAGTTAATAGTCAAATAAGATTGCTTGTCACACCCTCACAATAGTTAAGAATGGAATTTATTTTAACCTATGAACTTGCGGTCTGACTGTTAAAGGTTTATATTAAGATGCACATTGCATCTTCGGAGCTCGTGGATAACCTTTTGTAGACATCCTATGACCTTGTGATATATATCCATGTGTCCCAAGATATAAAAAGGAACTTGAAAGGTGTCACTTAGATGCATAAGTGAAAGGGGTCAATGACCAAGATAAAACTTAAAAAAATTGCACAACTAATTGATATTGATAGTTCAACTCATGCGAATTAAATTTTGAAAGGATGGTGTAGTCTACGACAAGATAATGAAAATAAATATGAGAATTTGGTCATCATTCAACACACTTACAATCATAGAAACTAAGTAAAGATCCTGGTGCAGATAGAGGTATTTGTAGAAATTGACAAGTGAGCATTGTTTCAATGCAACTTTGAGACCATAAAATTGTGAGTTTGGTTTTCATCTTCTCCAAAAGTTTGTTGAGTGAAATTGAAGCTTAGGTTTTTTTATGTGATAAACTTAGAATTCATTTATATGCCTGAGTTTCTATATATTTTGGAATTTGATGAAATAAGTGGGGAAAAGCCATCTAAGTCCGATGCAAGCAAAAATCCACAGGGTGGAGCATATTTACAAGATTTTATTGACCTACTTATTGGGAGTTTAGCCACCTAATCTATTAATGAATTCTATTGGAGGGATAAACACCACAATTGTAGAAACCCTGATATACCTTCATCTAGATGGGTATTGCTTTAATTATTTTACCAAAATAGGATTAAAGAACATCCAATTTGTAACCATTGGGATCTAGATATGGATAAGTTAATTATGACTTATGTTTTTGTGGATGTTGATTTTTTTGAGAGAATTGGCCAAGAAATACCACCTTGCATCTAGGGTCATCAAAAGGGGGTATAAAAAGCCTTAGTTAATATTGATAGAAAGAGTATCACAGAGTATTTTATGATATTTGGTGCTGCCTATACAACCATAGACTTTGAAAGAGAAATCAAGAGCTATGAAGTACATAAGGATACCCTTAGGCAAAAGGAGGTGCCTAGATATATGCCAAAGGTACCAAAACATAAGCTCATTCCAGTCCCAAGTTCAGACTAGGAGCCCCTAGAGCTCAATTTCTTTGAATTCTACTTTGTATATACAATTCATGGATTGTGTCATATTTTGGGATTTTATGTGGAAAAGAGAGTACCAATTGAAATCATTGTATGCCAATGGCTATACAAAATCCTAATGTTAATATTGATTATGACTATGTGGGGTATTTGGTTAGGGTTTTACATGAAGGTTTGGTTGAAATTCAAAATAACCCTGGGAAAATTAATTTTAAATATTGTTCTTTATTGTGTCACTTGATTCTCTATTTTACCTCATAGCACATGGACCAAAGGTTGAAATTTGATGAGTATGAAAATAGAAAGCCCATTTAGTATTGGACCAGGGCTTGGGATATGAACCATCCCTCCCCTAACTTCATTTATTTTGAAAATTGGATAGTGTACCCCATTCTTAATTTGCTAGGAAATAAATATTACCACAGGTTACCCTGGCTAGTTAAGAAATTTCTAAGGCCAAAGGCAGAGATTCCTAATGGGACAATTAAGAAAAAATGGGGTGAATTTTTCTATTTTGATGATGTTACTTTGATCAAAGTTCATGGGTTCCCTCAGCCACCACATATGAGGCCATTGTTTTTTCCTACGAGAATCACTGCCATAGAATTTTTATAGCAAATGATACTTATTGAGAAGGAATACCCATAGGGAAAGAACAAAGGAACATTCTTGCCTAGGTTGATTTCCATCTATGAATTCATTTTTGGTAGGAGATCTTTGGATGCATTGAACACTTTCATTAGGAAATATAAAATGGAGACAAGTGTTAGTAGGTTTTGAGACCCATAAGGCTTTATGGTTCAATATGGCAGAAAATGTTAAATAACAAGGATGTTTACCCATGAGGCTTTGTATGAAGAGGACATCATAAAAAATTGGCAACACAAACCACAAGTACATGTCATCAGGGAAAAGTGGAAAGTTTTGATAAGAGTTGAAAATTTGAGGATTGAGCAAGACAATAATATTCCTAGTTTATACCTTGATCTACATCCCATGATCAAAATAAAATGGACAATGAAGGAAAATTATGTCAAGTTAGTGGGCAAGGTGCCATAGATTGAGGAAGAATCATCACAACCACCTTGCCCACAACAACAAAGAATGAATGATATGGAATTTCTCAACAAAGTGAGAAATTTCATACACGTGACACAATTCATTCAAATAATGAACAAATATGAATTTTGGCTAATTTTTATTAATCAAACAATAAACTTTAATAGCTTCACAGGAGGAAAATTTCACGAATGAGAGATAAAATCTCTTACACCAAACATAGGGTATGTTGAGAAAAGATCTCAACTATTCGACAAAAATCTAACCACATGAAAACTAATAATTATCTCCTAATATAAATTATTAATGAAGATAATATATACATATTTAAATTATGGGGAATATAATCATTATCATTCCTCCCAACCATAGAAGTATTGGCCTCCAATGCTATCATGGGAGAAAAAAAAGTTTGGTGATGTAGTCGATGTTGTTGATGTCATATATGTTTGATGAAATTGATGATTGAAAGATTCAAAACCCAAATCCATCTTCAAAAATCAATTGTAATTCTCCCAGCAAACAAGTTGCTAAAGGATATGACACTATATGTAGAGCGATGATCTAAATGAAAAGGTTATTGAAGTGAAATATACCCCAACAAGAATATGAAATGGGGATTTCATTCCTTAATTCATGACCAAAAGAAGGTAAATAAACTCCCAGAGTCATGGATACCAAAAAAAACTTGTAAGAAAAATGCACGAGTGGGAAAAATCACTATTCAAAGTAGTGTTACAAGGAAACCCCAAAATGTTTGTAGATGATTCAAATATGAACATCTCCAAATATTTAAAAAAATATGAAAATTGGCTTCTCCAAATCAAATATCATTTTTTTTCAACAACAAATCTCCCCACACTGCTAGACCTCTCACTATTATTTCATTCATAGCTTTTTCTAGAAGATATAAAATCAAAATAAGTCAAAGACCCATTTGAGAAGATGAAGAAAACTTCCCATTGATATATGATGTTACCTCTATTGTGACCATTGAAGAGAGGAAATTCATCCTTAAATGCAAAATAGATGCGACCATGTTGTTTTTAGACTTCAATCAATGATATCTCACAAACCAAAAAACAAAAATGAATTATGTCAAAGACCCATTTGAGGTATCAAAAAAACCTTTCTAGTGATATAAGATATCTCCTTTATGATAGCCTCTGAAGAGAGAAAATGTACCCGAAAATGCAAGATAGGTTTGACTGTTTTATCCTTCAACATACATGAATTCAATTAATAATATCTCAAAATCCAGAAAATAAAATCAAATTCCATAAGAAAACCATTTGATATGATACACAATCCTTTAAAGTGAGCTATCATATGCCCTTAGAAGTGATCTGTAGAGGTCGTGGCATCTCTCTAAACTTTACAGTCTACACAAATTTGAGTAACATAAAAAATATTTTTTATTTTTTTAAGCTTTAATTGACCGAGCATACATGAATATGAATTCTACAACCCATGATCTGAGTCTGAGATTTGATACTAACTGATATGGAATTTCTTAACAAAGTGAGAAATTCCATTCACATGAGAAAATTCATACAAATAATAAACAAATATAAATTTTGGCTAGTTTTGATTAATCAAACAATAAGATTTAATAGCTTCACAAGAGGAAAAATTCACAGATGAGAGATAAACTCTCTTACACCAAACATAGGGTAAGTTGAGAAAAGATCTCAACTATCCCACAAAAATCTAGCCACATGAAAAGTAATAATTATCTCCTAATATAAATTAGTAATGGAGATAATATATACATATTTAAATTATGGGGAACATAATTCTTATCAATGAAGGGGATCATAATAAGAGAACATCAAGAAGAAGAGATTGTATCCATACATGGAGCCAATATAAGATATGATCCCTCAAAAAAGTGGAAAAAGATTGAACCCCTTGTTGGGTATTCTATTCACAAGGAGATCAGAGATATTGAGGGAGTTGAAGAATTAGATCAACCTACACAAAGGTTGAGAGAAAAAATGAATCAAGGACTTGGTGATGGAATGGAGCTTTATAAATATCAACCACTTTGAAATTTTGTTGATGACAAAATAATTGTTGCACAAATTGTTTTAGAAGATGATGAATTTGTTGAATCTCAAGAATTCAAAAGTTTTTTTATTGAAATTAAAAGGAAGAGAGATTAAGAAAATAATGGAGCAAGAAGGATAGGGATCAAACTCTGATCAACAAAAATAAGTTACACTTTCCACATTACAATAATTTGATCCAAATGGAGTGAATTTGTTAGTTGAAAAAGAAAGAAAACTTGTAATGAAGAGTGGTATGGTACTGCTTCCCCATTGGGGCCTTCAATCCTCTTTCATCATAGATCAAGTTAGGAATCAAAGTGATATTGTTTTCTCTTTAGAAATTTAATTTGGACAATTCATGACCAGATTAGGATTCAATCCTCAATTACAAAATTTGACAATTTGGGTAGTGGCCCTAACAACCCATAAACCACATGTAATTGATATTAGAGAAGAAATGAGAGCGAATGAAATAATAAATACCATAAAGAGTACTTCATTTTTTGAGATAGATAGTATGGTATCTCATGTGACAATGATGAACTAGGCAATGGGAATTGAAAAAGAAAAAATACTCAAAGGGATGCATGGTGATCTCATTGCAATGTACAATAAGTGTGATGAACTGTATATAGAAAATGCACAAGCCACATTATGTAATGCAACTTCCCCCACCCACTTAGACTAATCAGATTGCAAAGAAATCTCTAATTCAATCAATAACAAAATGGAAAATTGTCCCGCATTGAATGAATTGATTGACTATGTCAGAAAAGATAGAGAAACTAGAATACGACTTGTTTAAAGAAAGTGTTGGCACTCTAATGAAAGTCCTTGATCACAAAATTAGGAAATTGAAGATAAAATTGGATGTTGTATATTCTATCATTTTCTCTTTGGTGCATTTTGAGAAAAAAATTTCTAATTCAATTCATGTATTAAAGCTTTTGTACACTAGATGGTATACTAGAATTACCTTATTGGAAAAATTAGAAGTTATTGTTGATTACAAGGAGGATCTTCCCCCTATCATCATGGAAAACAAAAATATAATTGATATTATTGTTTCACTATTTCCATTCTTTGAGGGAAATGAACAATTGATTAAAAACAAGACTCAAACATTCCTGGACCTCGAGCATCCCCTTATCAAAGACATAATGGACAAGGAGAAAAATATGAAGAGTCTTGACAAATGGAATTGTGAGTTTGATTTAATTTATCTAGTGGTGGAAACATTATTTGTAAGTGATAAGAAGATTGAAATCAATTACTTCAATGATATCATAGAAAAAATGTTTAGATTTGAGATTGATTATGGTAAGTTCATCTCATATGCCAAAGCTATAAAAGATGTAAAGGAGAGGGAAGTTGATGGAAAACTAGAATATGTAAAAGGATTCCAATGGACTAATGAGTTCGAGGCCCAAGATTGGGAAGGCTTCATTACAAAAAAGAAGAGCAAGTGAAAAGGAAACTTTTTGTTTTAGTTTATTGAATTTTTCTGAAGTTAGTTACATTTGTGATTACAGGATCGCAAGAAGACTTCAAGGAAGTTGATCAATTATTTTAATGGATATCTTGTCTGGCTCAACTAATGCCACAAATGTGCCACATTGTTAGGAATGAAGTTGGTAATCAACTTTAAGGTGACATGCTAAGTTTAGTGCCCTCTATTTTTCTCCAACTACCTTTCTTTGTAGGTTCTTCATGTAGTTTGTGAGAGACACATCACAAGATGTTTAACTTCCTCGACAGTTGCAAAGATCATATTTTGTGTTCCTCTAGAACACATGATTAATAAATCTAGCAGACCTTCATGCCTTGTTGGAGATTAGCTAGGAATATAATATTTGTTGTTGAAATTTGATTCTTGTAAATGACATGTAGCTTGTTGCATTCCTTAGTCTATAAAATGAATACCATGGTCATAATATAATTATTCAAAAATGTTATCTGATAGAGCATAATAGAATAGTGTTTTAAGTTACTAGGTGTTTATGAATCAAATTTAAAGTATATCTCATCATGTATATTTGTTGTTATGAATATGTTTCAATTATTTTTAAATTTCTCTTCGATTTATGTATTCTTTATTATTCTACTATTTTCTATTTGTAACTAGAAATTCAAAAAATGTAACTGCATATCAATATTAAATGCCATTGATAGAAACACAAAATATCATCAACCACATTTAGAATTTTGTAATATGAGTGATGAAATGCAATAATAAGTTTAATAAATACCTAGTAACTACTAGTGCTAAATCTCTTAAACTTGCCAAACCATCTCATCATCATTGATCAAATTCAGAGCTTCCTTGATTCTTTTTTGTGTTTTCTTCACCTTGCATACCTCTACTCAACTACATCTCAAAACTACCTATATATGTGTCATTGTTATTCATTTTGTCTCTTTAATTGTCCCACTTTGGTTTGAAGTGTTTCCCAACCCTATTCTTTCACATTTGGACTTCCAAATTACTAGTGCCCTTTCATAAGGAAATTTTTTGACATCACACCTAGATGTATATAACCTCAAGAAATTTTCCAAATTCTTGTCTAGTTTGTTTCTTATCTTTAATTTTAAGAACCCCAAAGTACTAAAAAATCTCTCATCCTCCACCGAACCCAATATCATGTTTTTACATAAATCAGTGAGTTTGAAAAATTCTTATATTGAATCATACAAAATCTTGCTTTGGCCTAGAATTATCCAAATCTTTGTTATTGATCCCTCTTAGTGGAGGCTCTCCATTTTTTAATATTGTTCCCTCATAGTTATTGCAAAACGGACAGATTTCTCTCTAAAAATAGTTTCATTAAAAATTCCATCTATAGTTTGTTCATTGAGTTGTACAAATTTGTAAAATTAACCTATCAAAGTCATTAGCTTCTGATGATAATCAACTACATTGTTGAGTTCCCAATATTTAGGAAATATAATAGACGTGGCTTTAAGCACATCCACATGAGGGAATCATTTTCTACTTTGAAAGGAAATGTAATAGGCAATTTTATTTAAAGAAGCAGTTATAGACTCAACAATCTTGCTAAAGTCTTATGTTGTAACACTTACTTCTTGCTTCTTAGGGAGCTTTATTGGTTTTATGACTATGGAAAGGTAGTGCATTGGTATCTCAAATATGCATACATTGACACATAACTTCCCATTTTCATTGATCTATAAAAATATATCAATATAATGTTGGTTGAGATTGATAGAGATTATTGAGGGTCATGTATATTAGCCTATCTTAGCCAAGATTATTGAGGGTTATCATTATCATGTATATTATCTCAATCAACCAACATAACTTGCAATCTATTGGAGGATCACCTTTCTTTGGATTCTCCATTGGTTTAATGAATTGATATGTTAACACCCAATCAATTTGAAAATTACTTTACATATCCCACTCCCAACAATTTTTTTATTTGGATATTAATTTTCCCTTCCATGCATCATCATCATCATCTATGACATTGTCACCCAAGTTGATTATCTTATTCTCACTACCATAGGTATCTACCAAAACATCTTCTTCATAGTCATTTGAGATATCAAATCCACCGCCTTCTTCAATATTTGGTGTAGGTTGTGAATCTTGTAGTTGTGATGATGTACCTTCATAGTTTTGACCACAAACATTGCTAAAGTACAAAGTTAAGGTCATGCATTTTGTTGGTCTATATTGGCCTTCACAACATTTATGAGTTTTACTCTTCTTCCTATTTAACATATCCAACAAAAGAAAGGTTTGAAAAATTCATCTACTTGTTTAAGAAGCACTAATAGACTATAAGACTCATTGGCCCTAGGGCCTAAAATCTAGATGTTTGAGGTCTCCCTATTAAATAAGAATGAGCTTAAAATTACAAATAGATTGAGATGAATAATATTATAACACTTCAAAAAAATTATCACTTACCTTTAGATTCTCAGTGAGTAGTAGTAGTAGTCGACAATGCAGGAACAATTGTTCTTGGTTTCTAACTTGGCTATTGATATGAATTAAGAGCTTAGAACTGACCAGATTATGTAAAATTAAATTTGTTCTTTGATTGTATTTATACCAATCCATATTTGGTGAATTAAGTAGGAATTTTAAATGGTATACACATATTTGGTGAATCTCGCTTAGTTCTAACATGTCTTATCTAACTCTAGGGTGAATAAAACCTTGAGAAAAACATATATGTTGTATTTTTCTAGGCAATTATGGATTGTTAATTCAGATAGACTTATAATAGAAATGGAAAAATAAATCCTCCCACAACATTAAATGATTGATGGTTTTAGAAAATATGGCAATAAATTAAGACACACTTCCAAAAAGTTCTAGTTGAATTGGGTCCTCATGCAAATAGAACTATTGATGGCTAATTGGTGAATATGGCCATTAATTAAGGCACACTTCTAAAATTGCAGGCAAAATAATTAAACAGACTGTTTGGAAAACATAGATTCTATTGGTGAAATCTTTAAATTGATACAATCAACTAATTAAAACCATGGAAAATTGAATTGGTAAATATTCGCCACTGAAGTTTTTGCTACTTGAGATACTTTTCCCATATGAGTTGGAATGAATTGGGGTTAGTCCCTAAATACAAATACGAATATATCAAGTGAAATATTTCACTCTTTGATTCAACACTAATTGCAAGTATAAATTTTGAGGTTAATACATAATTTTAATTTAAAATTTAAAATTTATGGTTTGGGTTGACCCAAAATTTACATTCTAGTATTTTTATCAAGATTTCTAAGGGTCAAATAATTTTATATGTATTTCTGCTCTTCTACATTAAGGCTAGAAGAAATGGTAATCTCATTACCTCTCTTATGCCTTTAGAGGGAGTCTAATTGTCTTCATTAAGGGAGATTTGTAGTGAGGCTTCTCAATTATTTTCTTCTCTATTTACTAATGATTCCCCCTACAAGTGAAGAAGATAATTATGTTTTGGACTACATTCCCTTATTGTTTTCTAATAAGATGAATAGGGTCCTTATTCACCCTATTTTTCTACAAGAAAAGGAAAAGCACCTGGCCCCAAAGGCATTTTTGTTGAATTTTATCAGGAATTTTGGGAGATCATCAAATTGGACCTTTTAGAGGTGGTTCAGGAGTCACATAAGAATAATAAAATGTTAACAGCTACGAACTCTACTTTTCTACCTCTCATTCCAAAAAAATATAATGCAACTTATATTGATCATTGACCAATTTCTCTATGTAATATGATTTATAAAATCATTACTAAATTGATTATAGAAAGAATCATGTCATGCCTCAAGGCTTTGATTTCATATGAGTAGGGTGAATTTGTTGCTATTATATAGTGTAGAATGTCATAGAAAACTGAGAGGGGGGTGAATTAGTTGTAGATTAAACTTTTATCTATTTCTCAGATCTAGAAATAACATATAAATACTTAACCAAATTAGATGTAAACATGATATAGAATAGACATAAACTATCCATAATGAACACCAAGATTTTACGTGAAAAACCCGAGATGGGAAAAACCACGGAGAAGGTAATTCTCAAAATTAAATTATTGGTTAAAGTGATTTTTCACAATGGGTGGCTCACTACCAAAATTCTCACTACATGTGGTCTCACTACCCAAAAGGGATCACTTCCCTAAGAAAGAAGAAAGAAAAATTAAATCCACCCCTAAAGTACAACTATTAGAAGCCTTTGGCTCACTTTCTCTAGTGTCTAATAACACACACCCTCTACTCACAACCTAACTTTATGCTTTCACAAAACTTCATATAATATCAGAAGGATATTCTTCCCAACAACTTCCTTACCAATCCATCACAATCATCCTCTTATATATAGTGATCTTTAAAATGTGAGATCATCAAGTTGACCAACAAAACATAATTTGAAATAGGTCTAGACTAAACATTCCTATAGTGGGAATGAATGAAAAGTGAACCACACCTCACAAACTACCTCAACCAAACCGCACATTATCCATATGTTTCAAATCTTGGAGCCCAAGAAGAAATAATATAATTAGAAACCACATCTTTGGACCGCATCAACATGACCTAAACATAAAATATTACAAATTAAAGCACTGAGAGATACACAACCAAACTAATAGTGTCATATCTGGAAAAACAAAGATTTTTGGACCACAACCAAACATGAACATCACTGAAAACCTTACCAAAACATATTTTTTTAGAGAACCAACCATCTAGAGCATCAATCTTTGGAACAACAGATCTAAAAATCACACTGTAACATATCACAATAATTGAGCACAATCTAATCACCAAAGTAGTATATTTCCATAAATGAAAACCATATAGAAATAAAAATAACATCAACAAGTCTACAATACCATCAACTCAATAATAGTAGCAAAAAAAACCATACTAATCATTGCAACAACAACAACATCAACAACATCAACAACTATACAACACCATCAAATTTACAATAGAAACAACAACAACCATACTGATCACAACAAGAGAAACAACATAAAAAATAGTTATGCAACAAACTCCCCCTTTCAACAATCTCCCCATTTTTAATTGATAGAAACATCCATCAATGACAACCATAATCTCATCAACATAGATCACATGAATACACTCATTTTCTCCCCCTTTGAAAATATAGTGAATTTTCCTTCAAGAAGTGATACTAGATCAAAACATATCTCAATGTGGAGTGTTGTACCAGATTCTTAAAAATATTTATTGTGCAGGTGTTATAAAAAATGATTGAGATTGGTTCATTAAACACTAAACCAATATCCTTCAAGATCTTCTTCATCAAAACTACCTTTGTGCAACATGATGTAGATGCAATATATTTAGCTTCTTTAGAGGACAAGAATATAAAATCTTGCTTCACACTGAACCAAGCAACCAACTTGGAGCCAAGGAAAAAGTCTCCACCACTAGTACTTTTTTTGGAGTCAATACTTTTGACCCAATTTGCATCAGTGTAAGATTTTGGATTAAAAATTGATCCTCTAGGATACCACAATCCAAATTTATTTGTTCCTTTAAAATACCTAAAGATCCTTTTTACTATAATAACATGTGACACTCTTGGTTTTTGCTGGAATCTAGCTGTCAAACAAACATCATACATGATATCCAATTTGGTAGTCATCGATATAGTACTTATATGATCATAAATATACATTTTTTGCATTTACTTTGGACTATTTGTTTTCTTTGGTTGTCCTACATCTGGTAGTCATGGGAGTACACACAAGTTTGCAATTTTCCAGTCCAATCTTCAACCTTCATTGTCTCGATTTAGTTGCAATCCAAGAAAAAAATTTAACTCACCAATCATGGACATCTCAAATTCATCTTGCATCTAATCAAAAAATTCCTTGCACATGCCATTATTTCCTCAAAATATTAAGTCATCCATAAAAACCAAAACTACTAAGAATTTTTCTGATTCAAAATTGAAATAAAGTTTGTTGTTAGTATATCCTTTCTGAAAGTTTTGATATATTAAATACTTATATAGTCTTCCATACCAAGCTCTGGAAGCTTTCTTCACCCTATACAGATCCTTCTTCAATCTACAAACATTATCGAGATCATTTGACAACTCAAATCCTTTTGGTTGTTCAATGTAAACCTCTTCTTTCAGCTCTTCATTCAAAAATGTTTAGTTCACATCCATCTGATAGAATTTAAAATCCTTGAATGCTAAAAATGATGAGAATTCCCTAAACAACTTCTATTTAGGCAAGATAAATTTATTCAAAATCAATGCCCTCAATTTGAGTATATCCTTTGCAGACCAATATTGCCTTATTTCTCACAATATGTCCATTCTCATCCATTTTATTCTGAAACACCCACTTTGTTCCAATGAAATCTTTGTCTTTTAGTCTAGGAACAAGTTCCCAAATTATATTTTTCACAATATATTCCACCTCCTCTTTCATTTCGTTCATCCAACTCTGATTACAACAAGCTTCTTAACTATCTCAAGTTCAATCTCTGAAATAATGAATCCTTTATTCCCATCTTCAATGGTCTAAATTTCAAAGTTATTCGCCTTAACTCATTCATTATTCTTCTCTTCTATTTATCTATCTATAGACTCACCAAATTTATATCTTGTTTGTACAGTGTAGTCTAATCTCTCAACAACATCATTTTGCGGAGTGTCGTAGGAGCTTAAAACAATCTTCTAATTCCATGCATCTCACAAAAGATGTTAAATCCATTAGTAACAAATTTCTAGTCATCCTCTATTAGATCTTAAGTATTTGATTTTTCTATCACTTTCATTTTCAACTCTAGCTTTAATAATCTTGAATGTAACCCAAGATATTCTAGATTGATCATCAATTAAGAGCATAACATACGTTTCATCTAGTACATTCCTTAATCTGGTTGGACTACATAGGTTCGTGTACACCAAGTCCAATAGTTTGGTAGAAAATTGTTCTTTTCCCATGAAGGTTTCCTTTATTTTTTCTCCCACTTGACATTCTCTGCAAGCACTATTATCTAGTTAGGTTAATCTTGGTAGATCTCTTACTATCCTTGCCAAACTATTCTTCACCAAATTATCACAATAGAGGTGACAAATCCTTTGATACCAATGCCATCTTTCATCAAACTAAGATAAAAATAAGCAATGCCTTGTAGTAGAATCCAAATCATACATATTTATTCTATTCCTTTTTCCTGTAGCAATAACATTTATGGATCCTTTTATGATTTCAAACCACCATCCTACAAGACAAAATTGTAACTATTTTTGCACATATGTCCAACACTTAAAATATTATGATGTAGTCCTTCCACATATTACAACATATTGTCAGCATTATGTTTCCCATCAAAATTAACAAAACCTATTCAACAATTTGTGTAGTCTGATTATCTCCAAATCTAACACAACCACTATAATAATTTTCAATTTTCATAAACTTTCTTTTTTCAATTGGTCATATGATTAGACTAACCAGTGTCAATCAACCATATATTCTTTGTAGTTGCAACAATTTTAGTATTACTTTCCAAAGATATCATATTACTAACTTTAGGTTTAGTTTCAACTTCTTCAACATAAAATAAATAGTCACCTTATTCAAATTCATCATCTAAGATACTATAATCTCCATTAACATAATAAGGCTTCTTATTAAATTTTACTTTTGTTCTTGTTCCTTTTTCTGGATATCTAGTAGCAATGTGACCAATGTTTTTGCACCTCAAACATTTAAGAGGTAAGATACTTTGTAAGTTTACTATTCCTTTCTTCAACCTCCTTACAAAGTTTTATTTTGCTTCATTTGTGATCTCATTATTTGGATCTTCATCAGCCATTGTCACTTTGAAAGCACTCTCAGATCTAGCTTTATCTTTTCCAAACTTTCTCATCTCAAATATTCTCAGAGTGCCAAAAAATTGTTCTCTAGTGAATTTCACCAGATCATAAGTTTCTTCAATTACTGAAACCTTGTCACTATAGCTTTTTGGTAGAGTTCTCAAAAATTTCTCTTTCACATCCTTATCATCCAAAGTGCTACCAAGATTATTAATCTCATTAAAAACATCATCAATTTTCTGAAAGTAGCTTGTTATATATATATTCCTTATTCCATCCCCGAGTTCTTATATCTACCTTTAGCATTCTACATCTTAGCTAGTTTAACCCTATGATTTCCTTCATAGATGTTGTAAGATAAAAAATATGGATGAATAGGGTTTAGAATAATCTATATGAAAGAGACCCTAAACCCACATTTTACACATACATATGAATTCTAAGGGGATGGAATGTAAATCTAGAAATTCTAATATTGAAATGAAGAAATAAAAGTACTTACCTCCAAAAAAGAACATGCTAAAAACATTGTAAAATAGTCTTAGAAACTATTGATTTTTTGTGATTTTAAATCAAAACTGTGAGATCTACAAAAATCAAAAATATTTTTCCTTTCTGAGTAAGGTCATCCTTGACCTCAAGATAGGGGTAAGATCTTACCTTGGGGTACAATCTTACCCCAAAAAGTTGACCTTGACCTTTATAGCTCCGATGGAAATTTTGTTCGCGGATCCTGAAAGTTTGCTGAAAAGGGTATCTAGATCTGAACTGCAATTTGCTATCCCACACATGTAACTACAAGAAAATGGGTTTTTTTGTTTGGATGAGGGGTTTTCCTTGGCCAAACCCCGGTTTGGAATCAACCTTTAAAATAGAATTGAAATAGAGAATGCTAGCAAGTAGTAGAAGTAGATCTAACAACGAAGCTATGATATTCAATAGATATGCAACTGTATTTGAAATGTAAACAAGTATATTGATATGAAAGATTGGACTCAACAATGTAAATCAAAACCATAAATGTAAATCAAAACCTCCATGATTTTATGCTTGAAATCCACCTTGAGGGAAGAATGAATGGATCTTGAAGATGAACAAAGGATCTTCAAGGAAGATCACACCACCATGATGGATATATCTAGGGTTTGAATGATGAATCTTGAATACTTGAACAAAATCCCTTCAAAGGCTTGAATGCTTGAATCCTTGATCTTCAATGGAGAACTTTAATGCTTGAATGGATGATTACTTGAATGCTTGCTCACTTGATTTTCTTGAGAGAAAACCTGATGGATTGTGGATGCACTTGATTGAGAGATGGAGAAAATGAGAGAAGAAGGCTTCCTTTTATAGAGATCTAGGGTACAAACTCCTAGAGAGGCCAAAATATAAGAAATAAATTCCCATTGGGCCCTTACCCCTAGATATGGACCTAGATTAAATGCAATTTAAGAGTTTACCATTTTAGAGACCAAAACAACCGACCCGAAAGCGGAAAAATAAATTTTTGAGTTTCCCCCCGCATCCGAAAAACTTTCTGATGAAAAGGGGGACCTGGATCAAGGTCGAGGTAGACTTTGACCTAGGTTAAGGTCAAGGTTGACCTTGAACCAGGGGTTTAGGACCCCTGGAAAATGTGCCAGGTGAGGAAAACAGTGCTCGAGGAGGCCCAAACAGAGCCCTAAATAGGCATAGAAGATGGGAAGGGGGTAGAAAATAGGGGACAACATGATGATGGCCCAAAACACCCCCTAAATAGGGCTAAACATTCTTAACATGGAAGTGCTTCCATTTTAAGATGATACATTAAGCCCCCACTTTAGCGGGAGTATGGAAATCAAACATACTCGCGGTAAAGGAGAAGAAAGATTCAAGTGGATTCACAACAAGGTAGAATATCACCTAGTCAAGGATGTAAGCCCCCATGCCAAGGATTCTAACTCAACATACAAGCACGAGGGTGCGAAAACAAAGAAAAACAATAAAGACAAATCTAAAAGACACAAAAAGAGGGGTTAGTATAAAAGACAAACCCAAATCAACCAAGAAAGGAAACCTTGCTAAGAAATGTTTCCTATACTAATATCATGTTTGGAAAGATATCATAAGAGCATAAATGATTACATAAGAGAGACAAGAGAAACACTGTAAATAACATAGCTTCATGATCTAATCCTACTAGCATGAAAGCGAAAAGAGAGAAAGGGAAAAGAGCGATTAACTCACCCAGTAAGATACCCACCTTATCATGAATCACCAAGGAGGGAGAGCCCACCAGGTGGCCAACTTGATAGTTCACCCAGAAATTGTGCTTTAAAATTGTAATCCAGATTTTGGAATACCCATAGATCCACCTTCTTGTATCACCATGGAATATAAAATGCATGTCTCCTCAGGATTTAGCAACTTATGTGTGTAACCTTCGGAAGATTTAACATATTTTAAAATTGAAAATGCATTTCTCTTCAGGATTTAGCAACTTATGTGCATTTCCTTCAGAGGATTTAGCATATAAATGAAAAACTATAGTACAAGGGAGACCCTATATATGCCCCCCTCCTTATTGTGGCTATCTACTAGACATGATAAGGAAGAGAAAGAGGATACCTACTTCACAACATAAGGAGATATCCTATTTAACAACAATGTACACTATATTCTTAGTGAAGGATATTAACCCCTACATCCAAGAGCATAGATAATTATGAAAAGGATATGTCACTCATGGAAAAAGGATCCTCAAAGGAAAATGATCTTATCAACAAGACCCCCATTATAGAGGAGTGCTTAAAGAGAAACAAAGATTCAATCATCTAGCCCCCTGTAAGAGGAAGATGAATCTTTGAACAAAGGAATCAAACTCTAACCCTACAGCTAGGGTAAGAATTTATAAAGAACATAATTTGCAGAATAAAGAAGAGGCGATGACCTAGGACAACAACCTCTCACATAAAAGGATATCCATAGCTAAAACCTCTATCAATATAATGAAATAATGTTGCAAAATAAACAAATACCACTAAGCTAAGGAAAGCAGATCCCTAGATAAAGAGAAAGAACGAAGAACCTTATCCCCTCAGGGATGAAAGGAAGGGATATCTTTTGCAAAACAACTGTCTTAGAAAAGATATCATGAATACTAGGAGAGAGTGATAGATGATTAGAAGCAAAAGCTATCATAATACAAAACCATCGAGATAAATGAGAGAAAGAATAACCAATTAAGCTCAAAGAAAAAAACATAATGGATTCTAGAAGACTGGGAGAAATACATCTCTTGCCCCCCGTTCTAGAGACAAGAGGAGAAAAGATCTATATTATATCAAAATGAGGGGTAAAATTATGAAGAAATCTCAAAAGGGAAGTTTCTTTTCTCTTCCCTTTAATATCATTATGGATCAGATAATAAGGGGAAGGTAATTTAAAGAATCTTTGCACATCTGCATCATGAACCATACTTTGAACCTCATCATAAGTGTGGGAAGAACTAGGAATATCAGATGGATAATTGGAGATATGAATATTAGGAATCAGATTAGGAAGGATAGGATTAGGATTAGGAAGATTAGGAACTAGATTAGGAAAGATACGATTAGGATTAGGAAGATTAGGAACACTAGAAAAAGTGTAGGGAGTGGCAGGAATGGGAGACACAACTAGAGGAACACTTGGAACCACAGTTGGAAGAGGGTTGGAATAGGTATAAGGAATACTATGGTAAGAAGGCTGTGAGGCAGGTAAAGACATCGGTGGAACACTCACAGGAAGAGATGTAACCAATAAAGGAGGAGTGTAAGTATAAATTCAAGGTAAAGGAACATAAGAAATTTCCACACTAGTGACATGAGGACTGAATCCTAGCTCTTGAGCTTCTTGAGCTAAAGGTTTGACAAGATGAGTGATACCACTATCACAAAGGACTTTCTCAAATGCCTCTATAGCTTGAATAGAATATTTAGCATATAACATTCTAGGTACATCAATGTTGTAAATAGTGGAACATGAAGGTAACCATGCACACACCCTATGGTAAAGATCAATTGAAGAGGTTGTAGAGGAAGATGAAATAGGAATAGGATCAATGGAGATCTCATTTGAACAATTTGCATCCTCACTTCCATGTACCTCATGAAGGGATCTATCCTCTTTTGTAATAAAAGCCTCATCAAAGTATTCAAAACAAAAATCATACATGTTGAACGCAAAGTAACACTAAAAGCATGAAAAATGTAAATATTCTTTTGTATTTTTAAATAAATTTTGCAATTTTTTTGTATTTTTGAAATATAAATGTGAGAGCATAAAAGAAATATACTTTTATAAGTATGTAAGATCTAACACAAAATGCAAATCTAACACCAAAAAGAAAGAGCTCTCGTAAACAGGTTCACCAAAATGTAAGATGAAGGTGAACACACAATACAAGGGGAAATCTAACACAGTAGGGCATCTAATTCCAAAGATAGGGGGTAAGCTTGTCAGGTTCACCAAAATGTAAGATAAAAAATATGGACGAATAAGGTTTAGAATAATGCATATGAAAGAGATCCTAAACCCATATTTTACACATACATATGAATTCTAAGGGGATGGAATGTAAATCTGGAAATGCTAATATTGAAATGAAGAAATAAAAGTACTTACCTCCGAAAATGAACCTATTGAAAACCCTGTCAAACAGTCTCAGAAACTGTTGATTTTCATGACCTAAAATTGAAACTGTGAGATCTACAAAACCCAAAAATATTTTTCCTTTCTGAGTAAGGTCATCCTTGACCTTAGGACAGGGGTAAGATCTTACCCTAGAGAACAATCTTACCCCAAAAAGTTGACCTTGACCTGCATAGCTCCGATGGAAATTTTGTTCACGGATCTCAAAAGTTTGCCAAAAAGGGTATCCAAATCTGAATTACAATTCGCTATCCCACACTTGTACCTACAAGAAAATGAGTTTTTTTTTTTGGATGAGGGGTTTTCCTTGGTCAAACCCCAATTTGGAATCAACCTTTAAAATAGAATTGAAATAGAGAATGCTAGCAAGTACTAGAAGTAGATCTAACAATGAAGCTATGATATTCAATAGATATGCAATTGTAATTGAAATGTAAACAAGTATATTGATATGAAAGCTTGGACTCAACAATGTAAATCAAAACCATAAATGTAAATCAAAACCTCCATGATTGTATGCTTGAAATCCACCTTGAGGGAAGAATAAATGGATCTTGAAGATGAACAAAGGATCTTGAAGGAAGATCACACCACCATGATGGATAGATCTAGGGTTTGAATGATGAATCTTGAATGCTTGAACAAAATCCCTTCAAAGGCTTGAATTCTTGAATCCTTGATCTTCAATGGAGAACTTGAATGCTTGAATAGATGATTGCTTGAATTCTTGGTCACTTGATTTTCTTGAGAGAAAACTTGATGGATTGTGGATGCACTTGATTGAGAGATGGAGAAAATGAGAGAGGAAGGCTTTCTTTTATAGAGATCTAGGGAACAAACTCCTAGAGAGGCTGACATATGAGAAATAAATTCCCATTGGGCCCTTACCCCTAGAGATGGACCTAGATTAAATTAAATTTAAGAGTTTACAATTTTAGAGACCAAAACAACTGACCCAGAAGCGGGAAAATAAATTTTTGAGTTTCCCCCCGCATCTGACAAAATTTTTGATGAAAAGGGAGACCTGGGTCAAGGTTGAGATCAACCTTGACACAGGGGTTTAGGACCCTTGGAAAATGTGCCAGGTGAGGAAAACAGTGCTCGGGGAGGCCCAAATAGAGCCCTAAATAGGCACAAAAGATGGGAAGGGGACAGAAAATAGGGGACAACATGATGATGTCCCAAAACACCCCATAAGGAGGGCTAAACATTATTAACATGGAAGTTCTTGCATTTTAAGATGATATAGATGTATTTCAATTTTTCCCAAACCTCATAATCGATTTCTAATGCAACAAGATTCACCAATTCAATTTTAGATAATGCACTAAAAATGACATATCTTGCCCTTTTTATTTTCTTTATTTGCATCAATCTCATCCAGAGTAGTAGGTCCATTTTCTAGCACAATATATTTATTATCCATAACTTTCCAAGTCTTTGAACTCAAATAAATTAGATATCACCTCATCTTCACTTTCCAAAAACCATAGTTGGATCGATCAAAGGTAGGAATAGTAAATTTATGCACCATAGGATCTCCTCAAGTGGTTAGAATCACTAGTTGGGAACAAAATATCTAATACAAATTGTAGAATATCTTGGACAATTGAGAGGAGGGGTGAATCAATTTTAGATTAAACTTTTATCTATTTCTTAGATCTAGAAATAATAGATTAATTCATAACAAAATCAGATGTAAACATGAAAGAGAACACACATGAGCCATTCACAATGAACACCATGAAAACACAGAGAAGATAATTCTCTTGAATAAAAACATCAGCTAAGATGATTTTTATAATGGGTGGCTTACTGCCAGAATGCTCATGATAGGTGGGCTCACTGCTTAGAAGGGTTCACCATCCTAAGAAAGAAGAGAGAACAAGGAAATCCATCACTGAAGTACAACTATCATAAGAAACATTTGGCTAACTAACTCCAGTGTCTAACATCACACACTCTACTTACAACCTAACTTCACTTTTGCATAAATTCACATAGTATCTGACATATCTTATTCCCAATAACTTCCTTAACAATCCATCACAATCATCCTCTTATTTATATTTATCTTTAAAATATGAAATTATCATTTTGGCCAACAAAACATAATTTGAAATAGGTCTAGACTAAACATTACCACAGTGAGAAGGAATGAAAAGTGAACCACACCACACATAGTGCCTTGAAAAAACCACACATTATCTATATGTTACAAATTCTAAATCCCAAGAAGAAATAATATCATTAGCACCCACACCTTTGGATGACATCAACATGATCCAAATATAGAATATTACAAATTAAAGCACTGAGAGATACACGACCAAACTAATAGTAACATATTTGGAACAACAAATAATTATGGACCATAATCAAACATTAACATCATTGAAAACCTCATCGTAGCACATTTTCTAGAGCACCAACCATCTAGAGAACCAACCTTCAGACCAACAAATCCAAAAAACAACAACTATAATATATCAAAAATATTGAGCATAGTCTAATTACCAAAGAAGTATATTGCCATCAATGACAACCACACAAAAATAAAAAATAAAAACAACATAAAAAAATCCACAACACCATTAGTTCTTCAACAAAAACAACAACAACCATATTGATTGTGCTGAAACAACAACAACATCAATAACTTTGCAACACCATCATCTCTGCAATAGAAACAACAACAACCATATTGATCACTATAATAAAAACAACATCAACAATGATTTTGCAACAAACTCCCCCTTTCAATAGATAGATTCTCGATGGGATTAAGATTGTCGTAGAATCCATCCACTCTATAGAAATCTCTAAGGAGAATGTCATATTTATCAAGCTTGATACAAAGGAAACCTATGATAGTTTTAAATGGGCATTCCTGTAGAATGTTATCCTAGCATTTGGATTTGGTGCTAATTGGAGTACTTGGCTCATGAGTTGTATTACCTCTACCTCATTTTCTATTCTAATTAATGTTGAGTCATATGTCATGTTTATTGCTTTTAGGGGTTGTTGACAAGGGGATCTCATATCCTCTTGTTTTTCTATGATCATGACTAAGGGACTGGGCTGATCTATCAAGTCTCATGTTGGAAAATGGTTGTTATAGGGTTGGAGCTAGTCTAATAGTGTACCTTCTCATTCCCACCTCTAGTTTTTCAATGATACATCATTGATAGGCTTATATAGAATTAATGAAGTGGTAAATTTTAGGAGGTCTTTGGACATGTACTTAGTTTCCTCATACCAATAAATTAATGAGGCCAAGTCTTATATTCACTTATTTAGTATCCTTTTCTTATTAGAATTAGGATAAATCATATTCTTATATTTCAAATTGGTTCTCTTCCTCTTATTTATCTTTGGATACCCCTTGCTTTGGGATCTCAATGAAGGGAGTTTTGACAAGAAGTTTTGAATAAGTTTTGTGAGAAGGTTATCCATTGGAGATGCAGGTGGATTTTATATGTGGGGAGGGTGACTCTCTTAAAGTTAGTGTTAAAAGATCTTCCTATTTATATATTCTTTGTGTAGGTTTCTGATTCTAGTTTTTAATAGGAGTTTGATGCTCTTACTAGTCAATTTCTCTAGTCTGGTAATTTTCTTTCTTATAAATAGAGCTTGGTCAAGCGGGATTTAATTTGTAGGACAAAGCATAAGGAAGGCCTTGGACTACAAATAGTAGGTCTAATTAGTCAGGCTACAGTAGCCAAACTATATTGGTGGTGGTGTATTTTCCAGGATAAATACTAGGCCAAAGTTCTTACTCATAAGTACCTCCAGGGAGTTGATAGTTCTGGTGTGTTTCAATTTTGCATGGATGGGAAGGATTAATAATTTGGGATACTCTCAAAAGAGGGGACAATATCATAAAGGATTTCCTTTTATATATTTTTAATAAGGGATATGAAGCTCTTTTTGGTATGATTATTATGATGGTCATACCCTTATTCTTACAAATTCCCCCATCTACAACCACACTGTGACATTTTGATTGAAGCTAGTTGGAATAAGGTAGAGGATTTTAAGACTATTAAGGTCAAGGGTCAGTTAGATATAAATTTTTTTATGGATCCCCATGAGTGGGAGTTAGGGGGTTTCTTTTGACTCTCATTAGGATTTAGAAAGGATTTTAGATACTAGATTATGTAGCTCTATTGAGGGGAGAGACATTTTGGCTTGGGGCCCTGATTCAAACAGAAAATTTTCTATTGCCTCTAGCTATTTGGAGTTACATAGAAAATTGTATTATTATATTAGTCTTACATTGTGGAAGGAGGTGTGAAATCAAAATGCTTGTCCAAATTGTAATTTATTCATGTTGTTGGTGGCCCAAATAAATGTCTTACTTGGGAGTATTTGAGAAAGAGAGGATTCTGGGGCTCCTCTATTTGTGAACTCTTTGTAATAATAGAAAACATTTTTATTCACATATATTCTTTAAATGTCCTGACTCTAGGGAGATTCAATACCTTTGGTGGGGGTTATGGAATCATGTTTGTATTCATGTCACTTCTTTAGTTAAATTTTGGAAAATTTTGGGTTGACCTAGAGCTAAGACATCTTTTCTCTAGAGTGCCTAGGTGATTGGTCCTACTTATATTATTTAGAATATTTGGCTGGAAAAGAATAAAATTATATTTTTGGATTTGAAAATGGTGAGTGTTTAGTTATGGTAAAATATTGGCAGTAGGCTTCAAGAGACTATTTCTGCAAAAAGAAACCTTTATGTTCTAGTTGGTCTTGGTGATTTGGATGTTATAGGAAATTTAAATTTGTTGTTAAAAAGTTTGGGGTGCCTTTTTGGTAGAGAAAATTGGTAGTCCAAACAAAATATTCATCAAGAAGGGTGGTGGCTTCCTCCTCCAAAGGGGGTTGTAAAGGTTAATACTAATAGCTCCTCTAAGGTGAATCCTAGACATGCAAGTGTTGGGAGAGTTGGTAGGAGTAGAGATGGTGGTGTTGTGTTACTTTTCTCCATTTACAAAGAAAAACACTCTAATAATATTATGAAGTCTCTTTCTAATCTCTTTGAAATGGATGAAGGATTTTCTCTTGGCTAGAGGAAGATTATCTCTTAATCTAACTCATAGATTGTGGTGGATATGATGAATAATAAGAATTTGGAAGGATTTAATTAGCAATTAGCCTTTGGTGACTAAGATGATTTTGAATTTATGCTCCATTTTGGATTTTATCTATGTTTTGTATTTCCAAAGAGTGGAAAAGGGTGGGAGATTGCCTGGCTGAATGACATTTGAGAACTTAGAGAGGTAAAATGTTTTGATTAAGTAAAAATAGATTTTGTTAGGACCTAAAACCTTTACAAAGTATTTAGAGATAAACCATTAAGAGTAAAAAAAATTCTATGCCTCATCACCCCATAGTAAAAGTAGAAAACAACATAACAAAATTTGAGAAACAAAAGTCTGTAGCAAAAGAAACAAAATGGGATAACCAAACTAAAGGACATGACAACACAAAAAGATAACTAAATACATTTTATTAGGTCCCCAGCCTGGACCACCATAATCTGCATGTGTTCAGTAGAATCCTTAAGCTCTTTGAGGTCCTTGTCATCTTTGGTCTTTGTCTTCCTGGTACTAGCCCGAGTGTGCTTTCCTGGTCCGCTGGCTTCCTTCAGGTCCTTCATGTCCTTATCACCTTTGGTCTAGTCCATCTTATCAACCATGATCCTAACATGATTAGTGTAGGCCTTAAAGATGGCATGACTCTATTCCCTAATCTTCCTCATAGCCTCCTCTAATTTGTCCACTCTTTTATATAGGGTGTCAAGCCTATCACCAAAGTGCCCATCAATAATATTAGCCTCAATAATCTTAGAGAGGTGCAATGTTGATGGTTGGAATATATTTTCATTTGATAATGTTGAGGCTTTGGAAAGGTTGATCTTGGAGGACAAGTATGAATAATAGTCCTTGTGGAGTTCTATTTGGAAATCTTTCCTTTGTATTGTTTTGGATCTTGGATGGGATCATGGTCTTTTTCTTTGTACTTCTTGTTATTTGAATAAATTTTTACCCTCGTTTAAAAAAAAAAACCATAACCATAAATTAATACTAACTAAACCTAACCTTAATTTAACTCTTACCCTTATCTTAATGGAACCCTGACTCTAACCAAAACCCTTAACTATAATTAATGCCAAATAAGTTAATTAGATCCTAACTAAACCCTAACCCTAACCCTAACCCTAACCCTAATTGAATCTTAAATGTAGTGATAGTTAAACCCTGACTGTAAAAGCAATGTAATTGAACTCCCATTGCATCATAACATTAATTAACAATAAAGTTATATTTTTCGTAAAGGTTATGGTTATGATTTGAGATAGAATTATGATTAGGGCTTTTATATGATTACATTTCAAGATAGAAATATAAGACTATAGTCAGAAGTAGAGTTAGGGTTATGGTAAGGGTTTAATTAATTAGTTTTAGACTTTGAATTATAACTTAATTTAATTATAACCCTTATCTTAGTCACAATTGAGTCGTAACCCTAAAATTAGTTCCTAATTGGTCCCTTATTTAATGTTAAGCTTAATCACAACTCTAATATAATACTAAACCTATCCCTTATTAAATCCTAATTATAACTTAAATTCTAAAAATATCCTTGCTAATCTCGAGCATAATTTAATACTAACCCTAATTCTAATTAATGCTAACCTTAATCCTAATTAAACCTTAATCAAGTGTGAACCATAACATTAGCCCTTTTCCCTAATTAAACCCTAACCCTAAAAGTAACATAATGTGTAAATTGATGCTTACAACTATTAAACTACAATTAATGATATAATGTAACTATCAAATAATATGTAAATCCTCAATCTAATGTAAATATCAAATAATGTGTAAATCAATGAGCTTACAACTATTGAACCAAAATTAATGACATCTCCAAGCATAAACCTAACCTTAATAGAAAATATTATTCTATCATCAATTAGTGTTATGGTTCAATAAGACGTAAATTAGGTTACTTTTCTAAGGTAAGAGTTAAATTAGGGATATGGTTGGTATTCAGTTAGAGATAGGGTTAGGATTCAATTGGGGATATGAATAGGATTAAATTAGGTTCCACTTAGTTTTAGGTTTTAATGACTCAATGGCTTACAAGAGTTATGGCTAGAGTCAGAGTTTAATAACAATTGTGTAAGAGTTAAGTTAGGTTACTTTTAGGGTTGGAGTTAAATTAGGGCTAGGATAAGGGTTAAGATTAAATTGGGTTTTAATTTAATTTTTAACTTAATGAAACACTCACCATAACCTTAATCTCACCCTAATTAGGATTGTATAAGGGTTCACTCATGATTAGGGTTTCATTAGGATTTGGGTTAGCATTAAATAAGGATTAGGGTTAGCATTAAATTAGGGTTAGGAATATCATTCATTAGTCTTGGAATTTAAATTATGATTAGTCATTATATATGGTTATTTATAGCATTAATTTATGGTTATCTTTAAGTTTAACACAAAAAATGACCTCCTTTTGCTAAACCCCCACTAAAGAAGGATGGTTTTAGCCATACTTTTTTTAGGGAGACAACAATGTACATTCTAGGTGCAATTCCTTTTCAAAAGCCACCATCTAATTTAGCTTACCTAAAGAATATCTTCTATTTCTTTGGTGTGGGTAGGAGGGAGTAGTTTTTCCTCCAACTTACCTTATTGATTTAGCAGAAACAAAGGTTGTTGGTCACCCAACAATAGATCATAGATAATAATAGGGTGGGCTTGAATAATAATGGATGCACAAATATCTATTAAATATAAAACAAGAGATATTACTCATTATTGGCATTGAAATAACCACTTGAGAACCTTACAAGACTTTTCAACTATATAATGAAGGGGTTCCCTTAAATAAGAATAGTAAGAGAATTAATAATAGTAGGGGATACCAAAATCATCACAGAACATAAAGTGCAAGACCAAAAACTTGCCTCAAATCAGGAGAAGAATCTATTTATTAGGAGATTACTACTTAACAATGTGCAACATTGTAAATTGTACACACTTCCTAAGTTGTATAACTCCTTGCTTACTAAGTACCCATTTTAGTGTGTGTTTACTATTCCATGCATCATAGGACTTTAATATGTATTTAATTAGTAAATATTTAAATATAAATCCTCTCCTGAGTTAATTTTTATGAGGGTGCTTAATTATTGGTGCATCCTTTTAATTATCTCATCTCATTTATCAACATTTGCATACATATACCCTATTTTATTAATGGGTGGTCTTTTGTATTTATCCTGATTTTAAACTCTAATTTTGTGCATATTTTCACAATCCACATATCGTAGTTGACCACAAACTCAAATATGAGCCAAAAATTTTGGGCATATTGAAAGTCAAGTAGTATAGGGCAAGTTTGACTAGCCCTATACTCTGTATTTTGTCCCCAAATTTGAATTGGAGAAAGGTCTTGGGTTTTTAGTGGGATCCTTAAATCTTAGTCAACCTTCTTTGAGTTTTGGGCTCCAAAATAGCTAGGTGAGGTATAAAAGCAATGCTACCTCCCTCATTTTCATATCCACTATCAAGCTATCAACTCAAGGAGATCTCAAGAATTGGATTCAATTAAAGAAAGCATTTAAACACTTAATCATTCAAGCAATTTTAAGTATTTGTACATTCAGAGCATTTCATCCCTTTCATTGTGGAAAGCTTCAACAATCTTCATGAAAGCATTTTCTTTGTGATTTCCTATTAGGTTTTTGTGGAGTCATGCTATTGCATCATTGTTGAGGTATAAGAAATCTTGTTTCTCAGATCTAGCCTATGCTTCCTATAAGCACTCTTTCCTTTCAAGTATTTTTTTAATTTTGATTTCATGGTTAATTCCAAATCAGTGGTTTGACTTATGAAAATTTATTTCCACAACATTTTTCCCCATTTTTTGTGTGTAGGTGATAGGTGGCATAGTTGTAAAGACAACTACATGAAAACCTAATAGAAATCAATAGTTGATTGAAGTTTCATCACATTTTGTTTGGTATAAGGCAAGTTTGACTCAGCCTTGACCTCTTACTCAATATTGACCCTTATAGGCTCCTCAAAATTCCCACTTTTGGATGAAAATTGGTTCACAAGTTATTCTTGGTCTCTATTTTCTAAATCTGGTATCAAAATTGGGTTCTCAATTTGCTAACTATCTATGTATGGATAAAGACTCATTCTCTCTACCTAGCTTTAGATCTCACATTCTTCCTTACAATTTCACAATCACCTTTCATTAACAATCAAGGATCATTGCATTCGCTCAACGCTTGAGCCTCCTAGAGCCTATTGGATAATATTCCTTCCAATGTAAGAGGATATATTCCCAAGCTTCTTGGTTTTCCCATACAAGCTAGTGAATACTATTTTCTACCCTATACACCTGATGGCTAATAAAACCTATATCTACTAGCATCACCATCCCTAGTGAAGAATCTGACATAAGGTGCCTTTTCTAAATAGTAATTTTGAATAGGCTTGGTCACAACAATATGGAAATTTGCAAACCACTACAAATGAAATCTTGTTAATTTGTCATTTTGGGGTTCAATAATGAAATACATCCATCCCTTGCATGTACACTATTTTGACCTCTATTCTATTCTAAATCTCCTCCCACTAGTCCTACCTATAATGCATTTATTCTAGAACCTTTCACTTGTATAAATAAGTATATCTTGGCCATCCTTGGGAGTGACACTAATTATAGAGCTAGCTCAAAGAGCTTTAGGTGTACTCTTCAAGAAAAACAATTTGTAGTGGTAGATAACTCAAGACAAGCTCATACCACAACAATACATCAGTGGGGAAGCTAATCTCAAGATGTAATTGGTAGCAAGGAATAACAAATAATACTTGCAACTTAATTTGAAAATAAATTTTAAATTATTTAATTTACCTAAATAAATCATTTTTTATCTTAAAAAAATATATTTTAAAGTTAAATACTAAATAAAAATGATCATTCACATATTATAAAAATATATAAACAATGTTGCAATGTAAGTAAGAAAAAAAATGAATTAAAAAAGCAAATAGTGGAAATCTCATAGAATTTGAAGAAAACTTTCGTATGAAATGCAAAAATATATAATATGCTCAAGGAGCTTCCAAACACACTCTTACAAAATATAAAGAAACCAAGCAGAACATTGGCACCAATAAGCCTTCTAAAAGATCCACAAAATAGATAAAGCAATAATATCACAATTCAAAAAAGTGATGATGAACCTTTACAATGGTCAATATCATGCACTTGCAACAAGAGCACTCTTAGGATAGCCAATTCCACATGTTAAAAATGCATCCTCTTCTAGCCTAAAGCTAGGAACAACACAACCTGCTAGGAAGAACTTCTTTGAGCACAAACCAACCTCCAACACACACACACACACACACACACACACACACACACACACACACATATTTTCATAATTAGGGAGCACCGCGAGGGGGATGAATCGGTGCAACAATATTCAAAAATTTCTTAATCCAAAAATCATAACCACAAATAACCAAAAATAAATACAATAAGATAAACATGCACAACATCATAACACCATGATTTATTTTCAAGGAAAACCCTGTTAAGGGGAAAACTTCGGTGGGGATGGTACCCACTAAAAATATCACTACTGTAGCAATAAGTACCCTGTTAAAGGTATAAGTACATAAGAAAGGGAATGCATATGCATTCATTCTTACAACCTAGAGCTCATTGCTCAATACAAAATAATGATCTAACCCTTAGTTGGGTTAACTTATCGATATTTCAAAATTCAGATAGGACTTTACAGTCCCAAAAACTAAACTAACAAATAAAATCAACTATGCCAATACAGTTTCGATGAAGTTCTGAAGAGTATTGATAACTAATTATCTAATATGTTTATCTTTGCATCATTCAACTCTCACATCGCATATTTCATATCATATCACATTTCATCGCATTTAAGAACTTGATCTTATATACTTGTAAAAAACATAGCTCAGTCGACCCAACCAACATATAATGAAACATGTAGAATATTCCATTATACCTCAATTAAATCATCACACAATAAATTTCTATTCAAATAGAATATCCTCCATAGTTAGCTCTATTAATATATCATGGATATGAATCAATTCAAGATCTTTCATATTCAATACAATACTCACACAATATAGTTCACAATGCTTAATCAGGATCCAAATAATAGGTACTCAGGATAATAGAGAGATAATAATTAGTCACACCATTCCAAGAGGGATGCAAAACAAATGGGCCACTCAAGAGCTATTAAAAATCCAAGATAATAAATAATCAACATTAACGAAACCACCACACTAGAAGACACTTCTCAACACAATTCATGGTCCAACTAAATAGGGTAAAATAGTATGTGGAATCAAAATGAATAGTGGGAATATAAGATCTACTTCTAAATCCAAATTCCCAAAGGAGAGATCCAAATTGATCAACCAAAAGGTCAATACACAAAAGAATCAATCTATGGAGAATATGAATGAAGGAGAAAACCTTATATTTGTTATGAAAAGTATATGTTTGAAATCTAAAATAAATGAAAGGCAAATACTAACCTCAAAATAGGGAAGATATGGAAAATGCTAATTTCTGATGTCTGTGTACAGTTTTGAGCAATTCTGCAACTTGTTTCAAACTGGAAATGTCGAGATAGAGAAAACCCAAAAAACTTTTATCTTTCTAGCAGCAAGTAGTCTTTGACCTTGATAAAAGGTCAAAGACTACTTCAAAATTTTGAAGGTCATCTTTGATTTTGTTCGTGGATCTTAGAAGTTCTCTGAAAAGGGTATCCAGGTCCAAGCTTTGATCCGTAGTCCTGCACCTGTACCTCCAAGAAAAAGGGGGTTTTGTTGTTTGGATGGGGGGTTTGCCTTGGTCAAACCCCAATTTAGGAATTAACCTTGAAATTGAATTGAAATAGTAATATGCATAAACAAAGTAAATGGAACTATTCACCTTGCTTATGTTGAAGTCCTTGTAGAGGATTCAAATCCTTGAATCCACAAGTATGGATGCTCCAATTAATGTAGAATGAATGTAGGATGTCTCAAATCAATGGCATTTGATCTTCAACACCAATCTTAAATGAACCTTTGCATAGGAAGAGGCTTGGACGAATGTGGAAGGATGGATCTTCAAGGGGGCTCCAAGAAGATTGAATCCTTCAATAGCTAACAATGGATCTCCTTGATGGATGCTTGAATGCTTGAACACTTGAGGATGAATGAATGCTTACATGCTTTCCTTCTCCTTCTTACTTTCTTGCACTTGAGATATGAAAAAGTGATGGATATTATGAGAGAGGAAGGCCTCCTTTTATAATGATCTAGGGCACAAACCTCTAGAGAAGGCTGACATTGGAGAATTAAATCCCAATTAACCTTAACCCCTAGAAATGGACCCACATTAAATACAATTTAAGGATTTACCATTTCGAAACCTGAAATTGCCGACCCGGAAGCGGGAAAAGAAATATTTTCTGAAACCCGACATCCCATAATTCCCAAAAATTTGAAAATTGGACCTGGGGTCAAGGATGAGGTAGACACCGCCCTAGGCTAGGGTAGATGTCATCCCTAACCTAGGTCAGGGTCTATGTCATCCTTGACCCTACTAGGTCATCTTTGACCCAGGCAGTCAGAAACTCCAGATTCTCAGAGAAAACTGTTCGAAAAAGATTGGAAATAAGGAGGAGAGAAGAAGAAAAGGGGGGAACAACTAGAGACATGAAAATACCCGATCAAGGCTCTTAACATGACTCCAGACCACTCTCGGAGGGCTAAATGCTCTTAACATGGAAGTGCTTCCATTTTATGATGATACATTAAGCCCCCACTTTAGCAAGAGTATGGACTCGATGCAAACTCTTGGTAAAGGAGATCAAAATGAAAAGATAATCTTATCGTAATCAAAGGGACAAATAAAACCTCAAGCCCCCAGGGACTCAAGTCTTCGTTGACTCCAAGATCTCAATAAGAGAGACATCTCTAGAGAGAGATAGAGAAAGAGAGAGTGTGATTATCTCGCCCAATGAGAACTTATGTCCCATTGTGAACCACACAAGGAAACAATGCAATTGGAAAGATGGAATTGAACCGACTAGCGAGTGTGGCTACTCACTAGTCAACCCATCAAGGATTCACCCTTAGGAATATTCTATTCCATAAGAATAAAACCAAAAGAAAAAAAGAGATCTAGTCTTAAGGACACCTCTGACCTTAAGGGATCAAAAATTTGTTTGAAACTGGAGGGATCAAGAGATCCTAAAATATAAATCCATGCTTTAAGGATTAGTCACTAATCCAAAAAGGGAGAAAGGGGATCTTGAAAAATAATATATGTGTATCGAAAAGTGCATGTGTGCAATAGGTGAGCAGAGCGTATGTCCCCATGTTAAAGTCATTACTAACACTTTAATAGGAGCAATGGCTTTAACAAAAACATAAACAAATCCACTGATTATGTTTCCACTACAAGATGCCCCCAGACGAAGACAAATCAAGGGAAATATCACATAAACACACAAAGAACACATAAGGGATCTACCTGCTGTGGGGTCAGTATGATCATAAGATAATATATATATGATATTATTGCAAATGAATTGACATCATTCCCCAAAGAAAGTAGAACTACAATCACAAAGGAGGAAAGATCACATAAGATATACGAAGAAGAATCTTTTTAGACCATGACATGGAGACCAAAAAGAATTAGTGGTACCACATCTCGAATCCAAGAAGATTATACAAGGAAACATTTACAACAATAACATAGGTACAACATAACATGAAACAACATATAGAAGAATAGAGATACATATAAAGGAATTTGTACAACAAGTTCAATTCCTTTATCACCTTGCACCAACAGAGCAACAAGGGTCATATAAAATAATCTAACAACATTTAGCAAACACATCACAAGAGAAACACAATACAACAGGCAAACACACAACAAAGCTACCATAAAGGACAAGCCGATCAAGCACGCCACCTACTCTCCCCATCTCATTGTATATCATTTAGGGAAGGTGGGTGTGTGTGTGAAAATTATACCTGATCTGTAAACACAACACTCAGTAAAACATTAGAGGTTAGTGATAATCAAAATCATGCAAAATTGAAAGCTATCTAACCAAGCGATTTACTGCCTTCTAATAGGTGCGAGATTAATGTTCTCAGATTGTAATCGAGATCAGTGACCTAGACGACACCTAAATGAAGGATTTGAATGCAAAAGATGGATATGAAATTGAATGCAATTAATCTATATTTTTGATATTTTATGATGCAATAAGAATGATAAATTGATATGATATGAATGCTAATATGAAATTGATATGCTATGAATGCTAAATGATCTAACAATGAAGATTCTAACAATGATATGAAAACTATGAAATTCTATGCTAAGATATAAAAACTATGCAATTGAAATTGATCTCACAAAGCTTTGAATTCGCAAGTTGATTCCTCAGCCTCCAATTCTCCAGCGTGATTGTGCAAAATATGAGATGATTTGTGAAGAGCTGAGCCTTTAATTTATAGAAATCCAGGGCTTTGGAGGTGCATGGGAAAAAGCTATAAATCACTCAAATAACTCAACTTGATTTTTGAAAATAAATAATTAATTTATGGGTTAATTAACTATTTATTCAAACTTTTATTAAAAATTATACTATTAAATAATGACAACATGCTTTAATTAATTAAATAAGAATTTAATCAATTAAAGATAGGAATTTTGATTTATTGTCAAAATTAAATAATACAATTAATAATAGATAGAATTAAATTTAATTACATAATTAAGTGGCAAATATTAAATCTAATTAATTAAATATGAAAATATTCAATTAATCAAACTTAGGATAAATGTGATTTATCGCCAAATAATCATTAAATTAAAGATAATTAAGATAATTAGGAATATTACTAGGAATATTCCCCGATGCAAAATTTAAGATAATCAATTATGATTCGATGATGTTTAGATGTGCCTTAGGTTAGGACTTTGATGTCGATTTTGTTCGAATTGAAGATGTAGGAGATTAATGAACTTATAGCCCATTTTTGGGGTATTACATTTTGCCCCTCTTTGAATTACTGTGTGAAGCGCAGTGGTTCAAAGATAGTCTGTGTTTGATAAAGATATGAAATTGATTCAAAAGATAAACCGATCTCAAGATAGAAATCGATTGAAAGATATTGAGATAGGAGTTGATTGATATTGAATTAAGATGGAGATAATAGGTCTTGAATGACCAAAGATAATGTTCACTATAGCAGCAAATGAACCTATGATTGCGAAAAAGTGTCAAAATGCCTGATTCTGAACCTTAGGATTCATAAGAAGTGAGTGACCCGTTCTAGACTTGATTGTCTTAGCAGAACTAGCAAGTATCACATCCGAATCCTTCAGTTGCCGAAGAACCAAGGAAAGAACACTATGATCTGATGGTTGCAAAAACTGATACAGTTTACAAGATTAGGAGAATACCAAATTGATATGGATCTTGATGAATCTAATATGCCCCAAGTGATGATAGATTTGCCCCGAGCGATGAGGACTTTTGATGAATCAGTGACAAGACGTGATTGTTATCTTGATCACTGATGAAAGATATTGATAGATTTGATCGATAGAATTTTGATTTACAAACTTTGAATTGATGTGCAATACCATGCCCCCTTCGGGATTAAAATTGAAATCTGACAAGAAAAGTCAACGTTATAGTTTAGAAGCATGTTAATTGATTTGAGAAGTGGTTATACACGTTCAAGAACGCATTCTGCATCGTTTGGAGGTCCTGGAGACTGAATTTGACTAGGTTTGACCATGAGTTGACCATGGTTGACCAAGTTGAAATTTTGATAGTTTGATGTAAGATAATCAGTTAAGTTGAATACTAGATTTCTGTGATGATTGAAGGTCGAATATGCAAGTAGTTAATAATATGAATGATCTCAGATTTGAATTTTGATCCCGAAAAAGGATTCTACTTGCTATTTCATTGGAGGAACCTTCGTGTGAGATTCAGCTCTTGTTAGACTTGAAGATGCGATTTGAAAAATCATTTAAGCATTGAAGTTCGTTTAATCATTGTGAGATCATGTAAACATGCAAAATGCAATGAGACATGCAAAATGAAATGCAACCTAAGACCGAGGACCTAGTCACTGATCATATGTCGATTTGTTATCATCATTGAACTTTTAGGTAACCGGATAAATCAATACAATGCCCACTAGCCATGAAACCATAGACATATGAATATCGATTTGTATGCGCAAGAATCAATACAACACCCACTGGTTATACAACCATGGACATATGAATATTGATTTTAGTTGTTGAATGTCGGATTAGATATAAGCATCAAGGCACAAACGCCAGGATGACCTGAATACGCCTTGCATTGCAAACACATCAAACAGTCAAGAGATCATTCTAAATCCAATGTGAATTACCCATAGTGACCCTTTATCGTTCACATCCTTAGGCAAGATTGCGTTCCACAGTAGGAGAAAGAACTTACTCAAAAAGATAATAGTTAGATCAAACTTCCTTGAATTGTTTGGGTATCAATGGTCGAGGTACGCATGGCCATCCAATTCGAGATAGAGGCTCTTATAGTCGGACACCATTTCAATCCAAAATTTCCAAAGCTGTTAGATTTTCACATACAAGCAGAAGACAAAGAAAAGATTATGCCCCCAGTCATCACTCTCTAAATCCTATAAAAGACATCATCGAAGAGCTCGAAGGGACACAATATGCAAAAATCTCAATGCGAATCAGTAAGCATACAAGGAGATAAAAGCATGTAAAAAGCATAGATTGTTTTCAGTTGAGTTTTGATGTTTGATTGTTGTAGATGCAAAATCCTTTCTGGAGACGAGATAGACAGACAGACTCAACAGGAAGCTTCAAAGGACTCTGACTGGATAGGAAATGTCTAAGATACATAGGAGACTATAGGATATGACATTGATTGCCCCCAAATTTGAACATTGATAGGATACAGACGCTTGAGCTGATTGGTGTACAGACCGACTTATTGAAACCAGGATATGCAAAAACAAACCGAGAGATATGTACAAACTAAAGCAAGACTGAAAGCTGGGAAAGACCAAGATTGTGCTGATAGATGGAGCATTTTGGAACAAGTGGCGCCTGTTTGCCAGGTTTTCACCATCTTGGTAGAGATTCTATTTTTGCTACCAAGGCGCCTGTGTCCAGGTTTTCACCAAGGCACTTTTTCTTTCTTTTTTCATTTTTTTTTTTTTCATTTTTTCAATTTTTTTGTACTTTTGATATTTTTTTTGATTTTTTTGTGAATCATCAAGGCGCCTATTGCTAGGTTTTCACCAAGATGTTCATTTTTTCAGGACTTTTTTCGATTTTTAAGATTTTTTTCAGGACATTTACCAAGCACTAAATGCCTTAGGCGTAGAATTTCTTCAGATGGAGAACGTTGATTGGTTCTCGGAGCTGTTCTCCTTCAGTCGTTGAGAGTTGATAGGCACCAGAGCCAAAAGTAGCAGTGATTACAAAGGGACCCAGCCAGTTGGGTTCGAACTTCCCCTTGCGTTCTCGATGTGATTGATTTTTAGGATTTTCTCTCAACACTAGATCGCCAACCTGAAATTCTCTATGTCTGACTTTCTTGTTGTAGCCTCTAGACATTCTTTTCTGATACACTCTGAGATGATCAGACGCTGCTTGCCTGCGTTCATCTAGTAATTCAAGTTCTTGTAACCTAGACACTTTGTAGTCTTCATCAGTGACAAGTCCATGCATTTTGATTCTGAGTGATGGGATTTCAACCTCAATAGGCAATACCGCTTCAGACCCATAAACTAAAGCGAAAGGTGTAGCCCCTGTAGGCGTTCTGATACTAGTTCTGTATGCCCAGAGAATACTTGTTCTGATACTGGTTCTGATATTGGTTCTGATACTGATTCTAATACTAATTCTGATAATTGTTCTGATACTGGTTCTGATACTGATTCTGATACTGATTCTGATAATTGTTCTGATACTGGTTCTGATACTGATTCTGATACTAATTCTGATAATTGTTCTGATACTGGTTCTGATACTGGTTCTGATACTGATTCTGATACTAATTTTGATAATTGTTCTGATACTTGGTATACTTGATAGCATCTTTTTCCATTTGCAAACTCCCAAGCAAGATCATATCGTGTAGTCCCAATGTCTAGCAAGGTGGAGAACAAGAGGGATTAGCAAGCTGGTGGAAGAGATGGAAGATAAGAGAATGAAGGAAAATGAAGGGAAGAAATCCTCAAGGGGAAACTCCTCAAGAATACCCAAGCTAGGGAAAAATTGTAATGTAAAGCGCATTTGGACAAGCAATGAAAGGCTAGCATAGGATAAGCACAAAATCATAATGCAAGAGTAGGAAAAGATGCAATCCAAAGGAGTAGACATGTCAAGAGGCTTCATAGCACTGTGTTTTACTCTTTCTTTCTTAGATCAAGACCAAAGGGGAAAAGGATAGCGACAGGTGAAAATGAATGAAGGAAAATAAATATGAAGGCTAAATAGGAAGGGATTGAAAGCAAGATCATCATCAAACAACTCACAAAATAGCCAAATGTTCGTGTATAGATCAACATTGTCAAGATCAAAGAGAGAAGATGGAATGGATGAAATATGTAGAAGAACTACACATGATGCCTGATTGCCAGGTTTTCATCATGGTACTTATCCAAGGTGCCACAAGGAAGTGGTTTTCACCATAGGACGAATTTATTTCTCTTTACTTTTGCTACCAAGGCGCCTGTTTCCAGGTTTTCACCAAGGCACATTTTTAATTTTTTTCAATTTTTCATTTATTTTTTTTTGGAAGAAGGCAAGCTTTTTATGTAATTCTCCTTGAAAGGATAAACCATGATATGCCAAAGATTCAAAATGATATGCTCAAAGATGCTGATAGGGAAAGGGAGATGGAAGAGAAAAATGAAGGATAAGGTTTTATGTAAAGCGAGTGAGGTTGGAAGATAGGAGGAATAGGAAAATGAGGAAAAATGATAGAAGGTAAAAGGATAATGCATGGAAGGATTGTAAAAGGGTAGGTGGAAAGGAAGGCAAGATCAACGTCAACACATACCTTGAAGGGTGGTGAGAGGATGGAGGAATCTTGAATGAAGGAATACGTGAAGGAATATGGCGAATGGATAGCAGAGGTTGTGGTTTAGGCACATGGAATGGAAGAATATTTTTGGAGGGAGATGAAGTGGAAGCCTTTGGAAGCTTGAATGTCAACTTCACTTTTTGTTCAACACCAGACTCTTTCAAGAGAGACTTTGGAATCCATATAGCCTTAGGATTTTTATTTCCTTTTGATGATCTAGAGAGAATATCTTGAATGATGGATTTTGGAACCCATACTTGTCTTGTAGTTTTTTTCTTAGATATTTCTTTTGACTTTATGCTTCCATGTCTATGAGAGGAGACATGGTGATATTCTTTTTTTGATGGATTCTTGTATTGCTTCTTTTTCTTGTATTGAACATTCAAGTTACTTCCAAAAGACTTGGGATTTGTGGAAGAGGGAGGATATGATTGGTTTAGATGGGTGGTTGGATGAAAAAGATTCAAGGGTATGCATCTATGTTGATCTTGAGGAAAGATGGGAGATGGAGGTATGTAAGGACCCAAGATGGATGGAAAATTAGGAGAGTTAGGAGGGGAAAGTGAAGGGACATAAGGACCCAAGATGGAAGGAAGACGTGAAGCCTTTAGTAGTGGTGGAAGAGGTCCAAGGATGGAAGTGGAAGATGCAAAAGGATAATCAATAAGTTCATCATCATCTATATGACAACCAAGGATATCAGCATCTTTAGAGTGAGCATTAGGATCTTCAATAGAATCATGGACATCTTGAATATGAGCACCTTCTTTGATAGGATTTTTCAAAGCTTGCAAAGACTTAGGAAGAGTAGAAAGTGGAAGTGAACATGGAGTGGTAGAATAAGAAGATGGAAGACTTTGATCTTGACAAGGATCTTTGGATAGCACAAGCGCATAATTTTTCTCTTGTTTTTCAATAGGCTTAACATTGGAAGGAACACCATTTTTACCAACCTTAATGGAAGTATCATCTTTGGAAAGCGCAAGTGTAGTAAGGTCATTTTGATTGTCAATAAGCTCAACAGTGTAAGTAGTAGCTTGATCTTGCTTCGGAGAAGACTTAAGACATGGTGCAATGCATGAAAAAGGGGGTACAGGATCAAAAGAACCCTGAGGCAGATAAGAGACATCAGAAAAAGGAGTGGATGACATGGAGGCTTCTTGATCTTGATCTTTCCTTATGTTCTTTTCTTTATCATTTTTAGAGTCCTCTTGACATGGAGCCACTTCTAAGGACAAGGAAGCATGTTGGGATTGTATAGATGACTTTGGAAGAGATGGTGGAGGACTAGCTGAAGTAGGGATTATAGCATATGAAGGCTTAGGCTCTTTAGGTTTATCATTATTGAAAGTATTTGCAGCCAAGTGAAGGTTAGCTTGAGTTTCTTTAAGAGGTAGCTCTGGAGGATAACTATAGGGAACCACATGAAAAGTATCAGGGCTTGTGTCAGATGAAGGTTCTGTGAAAGATTTGAAAGACTCGGAAGCTTTAGGAAATGTATGAGTATTGGAGGAAGTAGGGGATGGAAGGGAACCATCACAAGACAAAGGTCCAACATTAACATGATCTTGCTTGAGAGTGTAATCTTTATTTTCAGTCTGAGAGTTCTTAGAGGAGAGATCCTTATAGTATGCATGTTTATAATCAGCATGGTAAACTTTCTCTTCCTCAAGTGAGATAGATGGATCATCTAGGTATTGTGCATAGAAATCATCAAAGTCTCTTTCATAATCAGAATCATATGGATCACTCTCCTGATCTATCCAATGTGATGGCCCATTTGTAGTAAGTAGGAACGAACGATGAGGAGGACTCTTAGGAACAGAGGTGTCATAGGTATCATTACATTTTCTGTCATCATAGTCATCATAGTCTTCAAAGCTAGATGTGTCACTCTCCGTGGAAGAGGTATCATATTGCTCAATTTTTTTTCGGGGGCATGGTGACATGTACAAGTCTTTATCAAATGGAAAAGAGTATAGAGGTTCCTTTTCTTTCCCAAGTTTGTCAAGCTGGACTTGCATAGCATGTATCTGTTTCATTATAGTGGCGATCAGAGCTTCTTCCTCTTGTTTACTGATTCTTTGAGACATGTGTACTAATTCTCAATAGCTACTGCTCTGTTCTTGACACAATGATATTTTTGATAGATTCTGGAACTAGGCTGGAAACATTGGATATCTTGCAATTTGACAATTTCTGACAACTCTCTCAAATTTTTCCAAACGACACTCTGCAGACTCATACGACACGGGGTAGTCTATGAAACGACAGTTGTTAAACTCATACGATAGTTGGGTAATACTGAAATGACACTTGACAAAACTTGTACGACTTTTGACTTCTTGAAATGACTTTTGACTCCAGAAAGAACTTTACGTCAATTTTTGCAAAATTTAAGGTTTTCAATTTTGGATTGTTTGCAAATTGTACTATCCAAATTTTGAAGGTTATACCAGATTTGATCATTTTTAATAGCCAAGTAGATAAATAAGCACGCAGAACAGCAAGCAAGTGATTCCAAGCACGTTTGAAAACAATGAACAAGGGCAAAAGCAACCTTGCACATGAACAATCAAGTGACCAAATTGTGCTAATCCCTGAGAGTACTAATTGTGTATGTTCTGAAAAAGTTTTGCAATAACACACATATACCTGAGAATGAAAAATTGGCCTCTCTAAGGTTTTTAGTAATGGTTTGACTCTGCAACTTTTATGATTCAAAGGGGTGAACTCCAATCCCGGCGCACCAGGGTTTTGACACAGTCCGAGAACTTAATCTTCAAGAGCTGCTAGGGAGATCTGACAACCCAACAATGAACCATACCTGTGGAGATTTCTTCCACAAGGACATTTATATAGCGGTTGTCACTACCATGGCGAAAATGGCTATTACCGCTTGAGGTTCCGTCAATGCAGTTTGCCCTGTGAAGGGATTGTCCGCTACGATTAACCCTCTCTAAAGATGACTCACAATAGTATACCACAAGGGGACTTGGCTCCAGATTCAAGGTTTTGACACCTCTTCACTTTTAACCCAAACAAAGCAAGCAGATTAATCCGACACACTAAGACAAAGTTTTGTTCCACCAAGGTCTGTGATATCAACTCCACGTGATCTATCAACCTCTCCGGGGAGAGAATGTATCAATCAATAAGAGAAGACGCACTAACCAATTTTGATTCACCAAAGCTTATGATATCAACCCCACATGATCTATCAACCTCTCCGGAGAGAGAATGTGTCGATCAATAAGAGAAGACTCACTAACTAAGTTGAATGTGAAACGCACTAAGTATCCTCCCTACCTACAAGGATTCTATCGTCAAGAAAGATTTCGCTAGGAATCCAATCTCTCAAGAATCACAAATAGTGTTCATAGGGCCTAATTACTATGTGAGCACAGATGTATGTTCCGAAAGCAAATCTACCAAAAGCATCCAAAAAGTAGAAAGAGGAACTCTTAACGTTTAAAGCGAATATGAGATGAGTCCACAAGGTGGAACACTTAACACCTCACACAAGCTAAAAATGAGTCCACAACTTAGAAAACAAGGGAGTTCCTAAAAGCACAAAAGGGTTGCCAAGTGGAACATTTAACGCTTCTGTCCTGTTGACCCCTCCCCTTTATGGCGCTGAGATTGCAACCACGGGGTGGAAATGAGGGGCCGACGGATTAGCGAGTCCAATAACCCAAGATAGCAATCAAGATCAATCACAAGTATTCTAAGACTACTTCATGAATCCTTAAGGGTTCACAACCTAGTATCAATTATGCAAGTGTGTAGAAATAGATCAAAAGCATGAAAAGATGCACACAAGCTTGACACATAAGAGATTTATTTCAAGTCCCAAATCAAAATATTATTAGATGAAGGAGAATACCTAGGATCCTTGCAACGCACTTAGTAGATTTTACTTGATTTTTAGCAATTTTTGTTGAGCTTTTCCATGCAAGCAAGTGACGAACTCTCAAACAAGCAAACAAGCAAACAAGATATGCAAAATATATTCAACTTATGAAAACCATAGGGTTAGCTCTAAAAATAAATTATTATCAGTAATAATAACCAGCAATCAACCCAAATGACAACTCATATCATTCATTGAACCATGTAAAAAAAATAAGTGCATACCCATCACAAAACTTTTTTTTTTTTTTGCATTTGACCTAGTCAACAAGATCTAATTTTTTTGATATGATTTCGGCCACAAAAATATAAATTCAGAATAGAGACCCCTGCTAAAAAATAGAGAGCTTTCCAAAAATGCAAAATTTTTAGAAAAACCTCTTCATTTGTGCCCTAGAGACCCATTTTATCAAAACAGACCAGTTTTTGTAAATTGACTATTTGAGCTATGATATCATGTTAAAATTTAAAATACAAAGAATGGACCCCCTGTAGAATTTAAAGAGCTTTCCGAAAATATAAAATTTTTTGAAAAATATGCTGATTTGCGTTAGATATTAATTTTTTCCGGAATTTCAAGAAAAAATTATTAAAAATTCAAAACATCTCAGAAAATTCTAAATTTTTTACTGTAGCTTCCATGACATGTCACCAACCTGCAAAAAAAATTTCAAATCAAAATTCTAAGCCGTTTGGGAGATACAATTAAATCTTTGAAACTTTGGGGTTTTAGCTCCCAAAAAAATCAAAACCAGCATGCAAAGGTGGGTTGCCCCACGGTGGGCGCCAGAAATGTGTGTGTGAAAATTATACCTGATCTGTAAACACAACACTTAGTAAAACATTAGAGGTTAGTGATAATCAAAATCATGCAAAATTGAAAGCTATCTAACCAAGCGATTTACTGCCTTCTAATAGGTGCGAGATTAATGTTCTCAGATTGTAATCGAGATCAGTGACCTAGACGACACCTAAATGAAGGATTTGAATGCAAAAGATGGATATGAAATTGAATGCAATTAATCTATATTTTTGATATTTTCTATGCAATAAGAATGAAAACTTGATATGAATCTATGCTAATATGAAAAACTTGATATGCTATGAATGCTAAATGATCTAACAATGAAGATTCTAACAATGATATGAAAACTATGAAATTCTATGCTAAGATATAAAAACTATGCAATTGAAATTGATCTCACAAAGCTTTGAATTCGCAAGTTGATTCCTCAGCCTCCAATTCTCCAGCGTGATTGTGCAAAATATGAGATGATTTGTGAAGAGCTGAGCCTTTAATTTATAGAAATCTAGGGCTTTGGAGGTGCATGGGAAAAAGCTATAAATCACTCAAATAACTCAACTTGATTTTTGAAAATAAATAATTAATTTATGGGTTAATTAACTATTTATTCAAACTTTTATTAAAAATTATACTATTAAATAATGACAACATGCTTTAATTAATTAAATAAGAATTTAATCAATTAAAGATAGGAATTTTGATTTATTGTGAAAATTAAATAATACAATTAATAATAGATAGAATTAAATTTAATTACATAATTAAGTGGCAAATATTAAATCTAATTAATTAAATATGAAAATATTCAATTAATCAAACTTAGGATAAATGTGATTTATCGCCAAATAATCATTAAATTAAAGATAATTAAGATAATTAGGAATATTACTAGGAATATTCCCCGATGCAAAATTTAAGATAATCAATTATGATTCGATGATGTTTAGATGTGCCTTAGGTTAGGACTTTGATGTCGATTTTGGTCGAATTGAAGATGTAGGAGATTAATGAACTTATAGCCCATTTTTGGGGTATTACAGTGGGTAACTCGCAAGAGGGACTACATCCAACATAGTAGGAATGATAGCTAGTTCCAAACAAGGATCCTCTTGAGAATCACAATGTTTGACACTAGATGTAATAGTCAATTGTGATGAAAGCATATTAGGTAAATCAATGTCAATGTCAATAGTCTCATATTCATCATTAACATCATCAAGAGTATCTTCTTCATCCAGATTAATCAAAATAGGATCTAAGATATGAATAGAATCATCATAATCATGCATGTTAACATCATTATTAGTAATAACTTCTGCTAACACATCATGCATAGACTTATTCGAAGAAGGTAGAGATTTATGAGCTTTAGCTTGAGCACGACGCTTCTTATGGTTTTCATTAGTAGATCGATTACATTTTTCTTTACTTGAAATATGTTGAGAACTAGGAGGAACAATCAGAGGATCCTTCACAGGTTCTATAGGAGGATTAACAGGATTCTCAGCAGATTGACAAGCAACACTAGGAGCTTGATTAACCGAACTAGAAGCTATAGATAAAGGAGGTATGGAAGGTGTAGGAAAAAGACCACGATTAAGATCCATAGGAGGTATGCTTAATTTAAGAATCTTACGATGCTTATAGGATTGATATGAACGGAAAATATTATCAGGTCGAGGAGGACATGCATTAGGTAATGAAGGCCAAAATAAATAAAGAGAAACACAATCTCTAGGCCTAGAAGGTTGATATAAAATATGATTAACCGTCTTTACTTCTTCATCATGAGTAAATTTAAGACATTTATGGATAGGTGAAGCAACAACATACATGGCTTTTAACCATGAAAAACCTAGCTTAACTTGAAATTGATCAGAAGTAGGAACAAAAACAAAGGTAGCGTTCATAATTTTTCCACAAAGTTCAATCGGCAAGTTAATAGAACCAAATGATGGATAAAGAAAACCATTACAGGTTTGAATCCACACATCAGATGTATCATAAGAATCACATTGAAATTTTTTCATTAAATGATTCTCTTCAGTAATAACATTGACTAAGGATGTAGGATCAACAAGACAACCACGCGTAGGTTTCTGGGAAATCCTAGCATAAATATAAAGGGGACCATCAGGAGCTTTAATAGTCTTAGAATCATCAAAGGTAATCAAAAGTTCCCGAGGTCTTTTATTCTTAGGTTGTTGTCAAGGTTTAGGTTGAGTTTTCAATTTAGGCTTAGGTTTTGGTTGAGGTTGAGTTTGGGTTTGAGGTGGAGATACAGATTAACCAACATGCTCCACTTGATTAACAATGTGATTGAGATCATCCATCTTTGAATCATACACAATTTCCATAGAAGATGGCTGAGCAATGGTATTAGTATCATGCACAGGTAAAGGATTCATATAGATTTGAAGATTTTTATTAGGAGGAGAGATAGATTTGTTCCCACTACCATCAAGATTATCAACATATAAGGTATTAGAATCAATTAAATCTTAAACCTTATGTTTTAAAGAATAACATTTCTCAGTATCATGACCATTCTGACGATGATATTGAAAAAAAGCTTTAGGATCAAAAAATTTAGATGAATTCATAGTAGGTAAAAGAGGTCTAATAGGAGGTAAAGTAATCATATTAGCAATTAACAACCTATTCATAAAAGCATGTAAAGATTCAGAAAGAGGAGTAAACGTACAATTTAATCAAAAATCAGTGGATGCAGAAGTGGCATTGTGAGATGCAACAACAACTTGATTAGCAACTGCATTCGCTTGTTTGTTTATCTTGACATAGTTGTTGAATTTTTGAAATTTGTTCGGATTAGGAGTAACATCACTTTTATCAACGGGAACAGGAGCCATTGGAGTGGTGCTCTCAAATTGACTCACTTGTAATTGATAATGATCATGTGCTATACACAGTTGTTGAAAAGAGGTAAATTCAGTAAGCAAAATCTTATCTCTAATATCCTTTTGCAAATTTGAAATAAACATATGTTGAATATCAATATCAGGAACAGGATAGGAAATCTGATCATGCAAATGCTTAAATCTACCAATAAATTCAGTCAATTTTTCCTTAGCACTTTGTTTACAATGCATCAAATCAGTCAAAGACACTTGCGGGCCAATGCTATTTTGAAATTGTTGAATAAAGGCATTAGCAAGTTGTGGAAAGGAATCAATAGAATAAGGAGGCAAGGAACAATACCATTGTAAGACCTTGTCACAAAAAGTTCTAACGAAAAGTTTGGCTAAAATCCTATGGTCATGACCATAATCACTACAAAGGATTTGAAATATTTTAACATGATGAACAAGATCTCCTTTTCCGTTGTAATTCTCAAGACAAGGCATATAAACTTGCTGAGGAACAGGAGTACGAATAATATCTCGGGACAAAGGACTTTCCATCTCACATGTAAGAACACTAAACTTGTTTTGAGTTAAGGAAGCAAGTTGTTGTTGTAAGGATGACACAGTTTGAGCCAAACTGATGATTGTTGAATCATTAGAGGAAATAGGAGGAGTAGCAACATTAGAAACACTAGGTAAAGTGTAAGAAGCTACAGGAATATAAGACACAACTAGAGAAACACTAGGAACTACAGTTGGAAGCGGATTGGAATAAGTAAAAGGAACATTATGATAAGAAGGTTGTGATGTAGGAAGGGACATGTGAGGAACACTCATAGGAACAGAGGGAATCGTCATAGTCACCAAAGAAGGAGTATAGATAGGAACACTAGGTAAAGCAATAGAAGAAGGTTCTATACTAGTGACAGGAGGAATTAACCCTAAATCTTGAGCTTCTTGAGCTAAAGGTTTAACATTTGAATGCACAAGGTGAGTAATACCACACAAGAGGTTAACACTGTGATCACTACCATGAAGAACTTTCTTAAGAGCCTCTATAGCTTGAATGGAATCTTGATTATGGTTTTCTTGAAGAAGCCAATTATGCATTTTATCAAGTTCAATTGGAAGTTTTTGGACTTGTTTAGGAGGAACTCTTAAAGCATCATCCTCATCATGAGATGAGTGAGAAGAGTTTAGCTCCATAATAGGATTAGAATCATGAAGAATCAAATTATCATCTAGGACCCTAAGGAAAAGAGAAGAAGACTCAAGATCAAAGGAACCCATAAGTCTATGACTTCGTCTAACCGGAATATTATAAGTAGGACTAGAAGTAGTAAAGCTCATAAACCAATACAATGCAAATGAACTAAACTAAGAAAACATAAAGCATGATTTTTTTTGTATTTTTGAATTAGAAAAGCAAGAAATCTAATTAGCATGCAATATTTAACATAAAAGAGAAATCTAATACCAACAAGATAATATAAAGGGATATCTAACACCAAAAAGAAAGAGAGTAAGCTAGTCGAGTTCACCAAAATGAATAGGGTAAAATAGTATGTGGAATCAAAATGAATAGTGGGAATATAAGATCTACTTCTAAATCCAAATTGATCAACCAAAAGGTCAATACACAAAAGAATCAATCTATGGAGAATATGAATGAAGGAGAAAACCTTATATTCTGTTATGAAAAGTATATGTTTGAAATCTAAAATAAATGAAAAGAAAATACTAACCTCAAAATAGGGCAGATCTGGAAAATGCTAATTTCTGATGTCTGTGTACAGTTTTAGGCAATTCTACAACCTATTCTAGACTGGAAATGTCGAGACAGAGAAAACCCATAAAACTTTTGTCTTTTTGGCAGTAGGTAGTATTTGACCCCAATAAAAGGTCAAAGACTACTTTGGAATTTTGAAGGTTGTCTTTGATTTTGTTCTTGGATCTCAGAAGTTCACCGAAAAGGGTATCCATATCCAAGCTCTGATCCGCAGTCCTGCACCTGTACCTCCAAGAAAAAGGGGTTTTTGTCGTTTGGATGGGGGGTTTGCCTTGGTCAAACCCCAATTTAGGAATTAACCTTGAAATTGAATTGAAATAGTAATATGCACAAACAAAGTAAATGGAACTATTCACCTTGCTTATGTTGAAGTCCTTGTAGAGGATTTGAATCCTTGAATCCACAAGTATGGATGCTCCAATGAATGTAGAATGAATGTAGGATGTCTCAAATCAATGGCATTTGATCTTCAACACCAATCTTAAATGAACCTTTGCATAGGAAGAGGCTTGGATGAATGTGGAAGGATGGATCTTCAAGGGGGCTCCAAGGAGATTGAATCTTTTAATAGCTAACAATGGATCTCCTTGATGGATGCTTGAATGATTGAACACTTGAGGATGAATGAATGCTTGCTTTCTTTCCTTCTCCTTCTTGCTTGCTTGCACTTGAGATATGAAAAAGTGATGGATAAAATGAGAGAGGAAGGCCTCCTTTTATAGTGATCTAGGGCACAAACCTCTAGAGAAGGCTGACATTGGAGAATTAAATCCCAATTAACCTTAACCCCTAGAAATGGGCCCACATTAAATGCAATTTAAGGATTTACCATTTTGAAACCCGAAATGGTCGACTCGGAAGCGAGAAAAGAAATATTTCTGAAACTTGACATCCTGTAATTCCTGGAAATCTAAAAATTGGACCTGGGGTCAAGGAAGAGGTAGACACCACCCTAGGTCAGGGTCGAGGTCATCCTTGACCTAGGTCAGGGTCTATGTCATCCTTGACCCTACCAGGTCGTCTTTGACCCAGGCAGTCATAAACTCTAGATTCTCAAAGAAAACTATTCGAAAAAGGCTGGAAATAAGGAGGAGAGAAGAAGAATAGGGGGAACAACCAGATACATGCAAAGACCCGATCAAGGCACTTAACATGACCCCATACCACTCACTCGGAGGGCTAAATGCTCTTAACATGGAAGTGCTTCCATTTTAAGATGATACACCAACTAACCCTTAAAGACACACACTCATCATCGTATCACATTAGTTCATATAAGGAAAAACCAACCATGGTCACTAGAATCATACACACACTCTAAACTACATAGATATTTTACAAGGGATCACATATAAGGAACATCACACCAACTAACAAACATTAACGACCTCAAATGGGTCTTGAAAAAATGTATCTATCCCTTCATGATAGGTGCAAAAGAAACTAGGAGGTATTTTTCTTCCACCACATGATACTTGGGTTGAATAACATTGATGTCATTGAAGCACCACTTAAGGAACCCGAGCATCACGCTAAACAACTAACTCACAACTAAAGTACTTATGCTATTGTTTGTCAAGTATAAAATTTGACATGGGAAATAACATGACTAGAGATCTCAGTGATGTATATGGGCTCTGATACTAGATGTAACCCCACCAATGAAATTCTTGTCACATGGATTTTCACCTGAGAGATGAGATATAAAACTTAGAAATCCCATGCGACATGCGAACATCTCCAAAACTGTGGGTTGCTCTTTACGAAGATGAACCTCTAGATTATGGGTTGGCTCCCCTTTTGATATCATAAAAAACTAACTCTTGACAAGGAAAAGGGACAAAAGGAAGTACATTTGAAATGAAACCTATCCTAACAAGAGCTGACTCACCAAATGCTAATTAAGATCAACAACCTTCTTAACTCATGAAACCTTCAACAAACAACCTTGAAACTCTCACAACTCAACTAAACATGTGATGTATAATTATTTTTTAGAAAGGGATGGACCTAATGCTTGCATTAAGGAGAACCAATTGGTTTTCCCAACTAAAAACAATTAAAATCAACTAACACAATTTAAAACTTGCATCTACCATGTATCTTCTTACTTCAAGTTATGATTGAATGAGACAAATTAAAGGACTTTGAAGATAAATCTCAGAAATTCATCAAATCATCCATTTAATAAAAAAAATAAGAAGTATTGAAAAGGAAAACCATTTCTATTTTATTATAAATAAAGGAGTGTAGTTGTTACAAAAACTCAAAAAATGTGAGCCACAATGTTGTCCTTAAGCATGAAAGAGATTTGAAAAGCTACAAGACATGCTCCAGAAAGAAAAGAACTCCCTTCAAAGAAGAAAGAAAGAAATCCTTATAGAAAGGTCTCTGATAAACTCCAAAGTAAATTGAAAGGTGATCTACTCTTGAACTGATTTTGAATTGATGTCTCCCCTTGATTTCCCTTGCAAATTTAAAAATAATTCTTCTTGGTCGAATTTGAGGAAAAGAGTGCATGAAAAGTTCTTGGAATTGGAAGAAACATATAGTTAACTGCCTTAAAGTTGTCTCAAGTCATAACTAACCAATATAGGGTCCAAACTGAGGTCTAACTACTCATGAAGTCACCTAAACTCCTCATTTCCCTCCACAACATTTTTCAATCTTCTAAAGCTCTCCAATTACAATAATTTCACTCAAGATTAGAGCATATGTAATTATTTTTTGCATATTAAATAATACCTATTAATCGATTTATAATGCATCACTTAATAAATATATTACATCATGGGTTTAAATGCAAAGAATAATAACAAATACACTACTCTAATATTATTGGGGTATTAATTTGAAGAAAAAACCTCCTTAGTCAGTTATACTTAGTGCACACAAGAAACCCTAACCAAAATGCTTCACTTCATTTGGTATATTCATTTTTCACTTCTCTTCCTCTTTGGTTGCCACCATAGGCTTGGATAAGAGCGAGAAGAAAACATACTAAGGCAAGGGCACCAAAGGATTGTAAAATTGCACATAGTTATAATTTACAATGCTACATTATGTATAAAGTTTAGCTTTCTTATGCTTTCTAAAAGGCATAGTCATTTGTAGTGTTTTGATTAAGATATCACCTTGGTTTCAATTATTGATTATTTAATTAAAATTAAAGACTCTATACCCTATACTTCTTTCTCTCCCCATCGTCCTCAACTCACAAAAAATACATCACAATTAGAATATCTTTTTATTCCTAATAGTTTAGTATTTTTCAACTATCATGTCTGAATGCTCATAACATCAAAAAAGATTATTATAAAATGCATTTATTATCTATTATGTGGTAGACTCTCTATTTTAAGAAGGTGCATAACAATAAATCTCAAAAACCAACATTAAATCATGAAGTGACAACTGAAATTGGGGCACACCATGTGAGGAGTATGGTTTGTGTCAAGATGAATGTTATTCTCCAATAGTAAACTCTGTCATAGTACCTTAGAGAAAACCCCTTGGTCATGCAGAGCCAAAAATGAAGGATGCCTTATCCACCTCAATAATTGGCTATTAGCAACTCGACCTAAAAATAGGTTTGTGGTAATCTTCTTTGGTTTTACACCCTTGACACTTGGGATATTATCAAGTCTTTGGGATTTGCGGCCTACAATTCATTTCACCAATAGTCCCCTTTCTCTTTTCCTTTTATGACACCACTTTATGTAGGCATCCTAGGTGCATGGCTTAAGCACACGATTTTGATCAATTTGGCTTTCCCATCAACTCTTGAGTTACATTGACGCTTAAAATCATCATATTACCTATGCTTTGAACGTCATCAACTATTGTATCATTGTTTCTTCTACCAATTTAAGACTACACTCACAAGTTTGATCTAATTCAATGCCACAAGTGCAACTTTGATTCAGTTTATCCAATTTCAAAATCATTTTAGTTTTAAGCCAACTTAATATTGATCGATTGTTATTTGATAACTCACATGCCTTAAAGTTCAATTATGCCCATATCACATACATATAAAAGGGCCTCACTCCTAGGTCATTTATCATGGACAAAAATCAATCACTCTTCATCCACCACTTTCCATTATCACATCAAAAAAGAGGACTAAACAATCACACCTCTATTATAGTTCTATTTTGTATAACTCATTTTGATTACAATAATTCTTGTATTAACAGATACCAACGCTTAGTCCCTGCATTAGGTTACTCCATCCATTGTACTTTAGTCATTATATCAAGCTTCAAGCAATTGGCATCATTATATCACATCATTATTAGTGACCTATGCATTCATTGCATACATGACTTGGTGTATCTTCTAATCCTTTTTCAAATTTTTTGACTCTATCACCAATGCTTAACTAAGGCACAACATGGGAAGCTAGTGGACTTTTCATTCCTAACATAACAAGCTCTAATAATAGGTTTCAACCACCACACCTTCTATTTCTTAAGTTATGATACATACTAACATTTACTATAAGAATCAAAGATACGAGGACTTCAATTCATGACTACATTTTTAAAGTGAAAACCTTGCTTGCAAAATTAAGAATTGTATGTGACCCCAGAGTGTTAACCGGTTGGTCGGGCTGTTGGATAGATAAACAATCGATGCAAGTTCAAGCCTTGTCTGATACCCAAGCCGATTTACCTTGCCGCACACCTGGCAAGTTCCATGCTGGTTATTGCATGACCTAGTGGGATTAGTCTCGCCTTCGCTAGCCCCTTCCTGACCCCAACTTGGTAGTAAATAAGATCAAGGCAAGGCAGGTATTTTGGACACTAGATTAGGTCGCAGAGATACCCATTGAAATACCAAAAATAAAATAAAATGTAAATATTGATTAAAGTTCCCAAAGAATTTCATTTTTCATAAAGTATATTCATCTTAATCATCTATTTCTAAATCCAATCTCAAAATAATAACGGTGACATTAATAATTTATTATTAAAATAATTGATTGATTAGATTAAATTTTTCCAAAAGATTGTTTTCTCCTTTCCAAATATTTATCAATTATCAATCAAAGTATTTAAATTTAACGTAACTACTAAAGCTCATCGAGATTATATATATATCTCACAATTTAAGTCCATTGGATTAGGACTGCTGCTCGCCGTCTCCTGTTTAATATCTCTAGAGGTTCTAATTCCCTCTCCGAAATTCCCCAAAGATCTGTCTCTTTGCAGTCCCCACAATATTAACAATGATATCTTAAATATTTACTCCCTTTTCACACGATGTCTGCTTCAATTTTTCTCACACCCTTCACCCCCATTCCTCGATTCAACCACAGAACCACCGGATATTACAACTCGACTGTAATAGCAGGAAGCCCACAAATTAGTTGTGCGCTCAAATCTTCATCCCCATGCTCAAATAACCTTGGAAGGAGACAGGTTCTATTATCATCCACATTCCCTGCACTGCTACTAAACTTGGCGTTCTTTCCCGGCATTGCTACAGCTGAAACAGTGAACACCAAAGGAAATGAGCTTATAGAGAGTAAGTTCCTTTTATATTATGTCCTTTTTCTGCAAATGCCCACAATTAAAAAAGTACTGTACTTCTACATTCTAGGGTGCATAATTTGAACACAAACTGTTGTTATTATAGTCTGGATGAATGTTTGTTTTTTTATTTTATTTTATTTGTTTCTTTTAAACGATGAAGGGTTTGCAGCGAATTGGGTATAGCACAAGGGCATTTGGGTTTACGCATATGTGGTCATGATTTTGAATTACATGGACCTATTTTAAAACTTAACCATATGATACAGTACGAGCATTGCTTCTGTGGACATACTGTGAATGGGAAAATCGGGCCTAAATGACCTTGAGGAATATGAAGCTTATTGGAAGGTTTGGTGTTGATTGGCAATTAGCAGCATAGATTCATATAAGCCCAGGGCTATTAGTTTCAGTGTTCTTGCAAGGAGGGTATTTTTTATGGTCTGTTTTCTTGCTAAGCTTTTGACAAATTTTTCAAGAAATCAAACTTGCTAATTAGTAGCATTTGCACAAGTCAATCTATCATCTAAGATATACATGATTTGTTGCATTGGCCACAACATGCATGTCTTAAGAGTTAAGACCAAAGTCTACTTATTTCCTCAAAATCAATCCGACCATTCTATGATTGTAAAAAAAAGTTTTCGACTCTTAGAATTCTCCCTGCTTCCATCCTGCGGCCTTTGTCCATTCCTTAAGACCTTTCCCTGCCCCTATCTCATTAAACTAGGGATGCATACCAGGTTTAATATGGCGAAGAGTCGATTTCTATGTTCTTGCACTTATTGTGATTCCCATCTGTGGACATCCCTCTACCTGCAAACTTTGTATTATAGATGGTGTCTTCTTCAGTGCTATTATGGTCGAATAGGTATGAATTCCAAAGCCTTTGCACTCATTATGATGGTACTTGCCAGCCCATTTAGACTTCACCTATCCCTTTCTCATGAATGTAGATGTGCATAACTGGGTCTATCACGGCTTAGAGATATTAACTCCAATGCTGTTGCACCCATTGTGATTGCCATCTTTAGTCCCAATGGACCTCCCCCTACCTCTGTAGACATGAAAGTATATGTGTCTTATCCAGTTCAAATACGGTCCAATAAGGATTGGTTCCAGTGTTCTTCCATCCATTGTGTTGGCCTTTGTGAAACTCCTTCCCGGTCTCCAACTTCAATTCTCATGAATGCCACTGTGCCTATCTACAGTAGCCAAAAGGTCTACAAGCAGTGGATTGGTATGAGGATTCTTAGCTTGAATATATGCTGGACATTTTCATCACAACAGCATGATGGGTTGGGTGGCCTCCAGATCCATGGATATATGTGTGTGTCAATGTTTTTAATTTTGAAAAAGTACAATGAAATGGCTGACATTGAATTTGCTTGTACAACAGAGCTTTTAGAGAAGTCCAAAGCAAACAAGGATAAATATGCCAAGGAGGTGAGAAATTTTGTTTGTTTTTCCCTTTTTCTTGTGTTGGTGTGAACCCTTCTCTTTGAGACAGTGAAAGAGAAGGCAGAGGAAGGGAATAATTATGGAATCTCTCCTGTTACATCTGACCTGCATTCTATGACATGTTGCAGAGGCTAGATGATTACTATAAGCGCAACTACAAAGATTACTTTGAATTTGTTGAAGGGTCCCTACAAAACAAGAAGGGGGAGATGACTGAGGCTGAGAAAGGCATTATAGAATGGCTTAAGAAAAACAGATGAGAGGATTGTTCATAAGTTTGGAATTTTATTAATTTCAACATCTGTATTTTAGGAGTCATTAAATTTATATTTTGTCTAGGTGCTGCAACTATGCGGACCTGCTTTTCAGCGATCAGTAAATTAGCATCAAAATCTTATTTTTGTGCAAGCAAGTTATCATGAAGTAACTGGGATGTTCTGGATAAATATATAGACATTCTGTTAATTGCTCCTTTCAAAATCTCCACTTGGGGTTTTTCTTTTCTTCTCTAATTTTGTAAATACAAGTTCCAATGGAGTCGGGCATTCCCTCAGAAGATGTATCTCCAGAGTAAGGATTGAATGTTGTCTATTGGATTAAGCTCTGCTGTGCATCCCATTTTGTCATCTTTTTCGATGGAAATTAATTCAGCTCCAATCCCTCTTTTGCTTTGCATAAAAAACTGAATGCCTGTAGTTCTAATTTGTGTATTTTATGCTACTGTTCTTTGAATTTGCACCCGCTGAAATATGATTACCAAGACTTTGTAAAGCTTTTTGGGTTATCTGCTACTTGTGTTACATGCAATTAAGTGTTGTAAGCTGAGTTCCCTGGACGGAAAACCCGAGCTTATGACTCAGTTATGCAGGTTTACTATCAAAGTGAAAGCACAGTTTTATTTGAATTTAGTTTGCCAAAATTGACACTGACTAACTGTTCAAAGCAAGCCCAATTCGTCTGCGAACATAAATTATGTTTATGTAGGCTGTTTAAGATCTATCTGACTTAAGTCATTCAAGCACATTAGATTTTCTAATAGTTCCAGGGTTAACACTACATAGTACACACACTTACATTTTGAGAAAAGATTAGATTGCTCGAATATACTCTTTTTGAACCAAATTTTTAGAATCTGATTAATCAATCATTTTTTGTCATTTTGATTTACCTCGGGCTGACCTACACCTAAATTCAAGAAAAGATTATATTGCTCTAACACAAATCTTTGTGAGCCAAACTCTTGCAGAAATTGGTACAAAAAATCAATTGTTTTTAATTTTATGTTGGAGTTACCTCAATTTTGAGGTCAAATTGGCTTAGTTTCAATTATTTTCAACAGTTCTTGGGAGATTCTCTAAGTGCTTTTCAGTAAAAGGCATTTGTTTCTAACTGTATTTGCTTAGTAGAAGCTATTGGAGGATTTCAAGGTGGGGATTTCGGTATTAATGCTTGCTGTCTGTAGTTGGAGCTCCCCTTTATTTATTGTTATTATGTTATTCCAAAATATTACTTATTTTCAGTGCTTTATGTATACCTTGGCAAGACGAACTTGTCATACTTATATAGATGTTTCAGAGTGACAACTGGCAACAGTTTGTGTGGTTTGTAAGAAACATGTAGGAGGATTGAACCCTGCGCGGTGGCAAAGAACAACATGGGCAGACAGAGCTCAAATTTAAGATTAGTCTCAAGATTAGTAAGAAGGCTTCCGGGCGTGCTAACAGAAGACCCAGACGCTTCATAGATCAACCAGCGAAGGGCGTGGTCTGAAACCCTAGCTTCCATCAACACTCTTGGATCGGTAAATGAAGACAGGGTGGCTCCTACTAAAGATCAAGTCAATGATGAAAAAACTTCATGTTCTTCACCCCTTCAAGGATGCCTCGTTAGAATTAGCTCTCAATATTACTGGATTCAACTGTGTGGAGAAATTAGTTCTAGCTCTTCTCCACATAAAATGGTAGACTATAAAATACAAATCTATATAACCTAACGTGTTTTTATTGACTTTTTTGTATTTTTACAGTATTGGAAAGGTAGATAATGAGGATCAACTAGTAAAAATTGTGGGAAAATCTGTCATGGTATGCAAAATTGGGTTTTCATACAGACCTGTATGATGGTGCTATTTTGAGTGGAGAATAGCACCATCTCCCAGAATTGTCTATTGTCTATGTAGATATCAAAAAACCTGTTGACAAGACTTTTTTTTATTTAATTTAATAATTAAATTAAATTTTAGAGTACAGTCCTTGTCAACAGGTTTTTACTTACATATAACACAGTTTCTGGATTTGATTGTGTGCAAGTTTGTACATCAACATTTCGAATCACACTCTGTGATCCACCATCATTTTTTGCTCTTTCAGCTCTTCTCATCCGGATGATGGATCATTCAGTGTGATTCGAACTGTGGATGTAAAAACTTGCACACAATCAAATCCAGAAAGTGCGTAAGGTCTTTACTTGTTAAATTAAAAAATGTGTCTTGTCAATAGGGAAGAGGGATGAAGAGTTGTACAGGGTCCAATAGTTGTACTCCCACTTGTGATTATATTATCCAGTCTTGCCACACATTTATACTATATATCGTAAATAAATAATTTACATGTAAATAAAAAAAATTACTAGATGTAGGTCAAAATGGACCAATCCTTGAACATGAGAACTTATAAATGTCATATTAAAAGCACAAATAAATTCATTAGCAAGTGAAATAAATAACTTTTTGTTTCAAATAAAATATCATAGCTATCTACTAGAAGTGTGTCATTTAGAAAATAATATGCTCATTTAATAAAGATGTTTATTAAACACGTAATATTATCATAGTGAACAAATATTATTCTTATGTACAACTATTGGCGTAGCAATGTATATGCCTTGGAGTATTTCATATTAATAATTTGTCTTATCACAAATATAAAAGGTGAGTACAATAAATATCTTGTATTTTCCCATGAAATGTGTGAGATTGTTAAAAGATTTTTAGTGATCAACTATTGGTCCATTTGTGTTGGATGTAAGTTGTACTTTATTTAATATGTTGTTTTTATAACAATAAATAATTTTTTTGTTCAACTATTGGTCCTTTTGTGTGGAAGTTAGAGATGACAAACATTTATGATTACTAATAGCTATTAGGTCCATTTAAGTTGCATATATGTTATATTTTACATGGAAATACAATATTCTACTAATAGCAAATGGTTTTTAGATTATGTTTTGGTCAAACCTTAGTTGTAGGTAATTAAGTGTCCATTTTACATTTTTAAGAAACACAAAGGTTTTATAACATTCCAAGCAATAGCTACACATTGACGAAGTTAGCCTATATGACTACTAGTCCCTCTCCCCTAGCCCTTTTGGTGCCTGCATAGCCATTGTGTTGTACCAGAGAATGTTTTTCACACCTTCAAGGAGCATTCAAGAACAAAGGACTTGCTTTCAAATAAAGGAGACACCAATGAGAACTGTAGTCCTTTGAGTTAGCATGTGGCTTCCCCCACAAAAAAACATAAGAGATGCTTATATGAAAGTAGAATATATGCTTAAATTAAATATCTATAGTTTTGGAGGTGTGAATGATTGTTGACAAGTTGGCTATATTGGTGTATATGACTTAATATAGTGTTGTCATTATGGCAACAAAGTCATATAGTAGTTTGGAGTCAGCGCACTTGATAAGAAGATCAAAAATCAGCTAAGTGTTGAAGACTGAACAGTATACAAAGTACCAGAGACACAGAGCATTAGTGCACGTGTGTATGATCAAGTTTTCGTATGTGCCCTAGAAGTTAAGTTGGTTAAACTATATTCATGCTTAGTCTATGAGCGCATAATCATATAAGCAAGTATGAGATAGATATATACAGTTAAAGTTGCACAACCAGTGTGTGCCAGTGAAGAGTAGAGTAAGCAGCCGACTGTCATCATTTTGAGTTGCGGTTATAATCTAATGTTGTAAAGGCTATGCACCCATTGTAATTAGGTTGCCGACATGTATGTATGGTTGATTGTAAACACACTTAAGCCAATTCATTTGGAATCGTTGTATGTAATAGGTTTAAAGGCTGACTTAGTTGTTTATTTTGTATGCACATATAAATATAAGATGCACCCATTGTAATTAGTATGAAAGTTGATACAGAGTTGTGATTAGCATAAGAGAAGTGTGCGAAGACACTATAAGATGTATTAGAGCTTTGCAAGAGGTCAAAGCATCAACGCATCAAAGGAACTGATCTGACAAGTAGTGTCATAGTGACAGTTCATCTAGCAGATATAGTGTGTATCTAAGATCAGAAGGTTGTAGCCTTCACCACTTGAGCGGTGAGCTCTAGGACAGTGCATCCACTCCCCTAATAGGGCCTATTGTAAAAGACTCCTAACAAGGTCTATTGTACTTAATGCATTGTAAAGCAACTCCTAACAGGGTTAAGGATCTTCTAACAAGGATCACAAAACACTAGTACAAAATATTAGTGGGTGTCAATTCCCACCGGGGTTTTTACCTATTTGGGTTTCCCCGTAACCATATTGGTGTCATGTGTTGATTTCATGTTTCATGTTTATGTGGATGTTTAGTTCAGTACTTAAGCATTTAAGTTCGGTTTAAAGATTAAAGCTAAAAAGATAAAATATAGTGAACACTGATTCACCCTGATTCACCCCCCCCTCTTAGTGTTCCCATTCCTAACAATTGGTATCAGAGCTCTGGTCCTCAGCAAAGAAGTTTAACCACTTGAGGAGATCATGGACAAAGCGGAAATGAAACATCTGAAAAGAAATCTTGAAGCTGCTCTTGAAGACCTGGACAAATCAGGAAGAGAAATTGAAAAACTAAAAGAAAAGGTCAGCGATGCTCAATTAGTTATCAAAAGGCTAAGAAAGGATTTGAAAGAATGCTCTAACAGTGATCTAGGAGCAATGGTCAAGAAGCTGAATGAAGACAATGCATTTTTAAAAGAACTACTTGAAGAATTCGATGATAAGCTGATCAACAATCAGGAAGTCTATAATGAACAAGTCAAAGAGAACCTTCAACTCAATGAGGAATTAAGGCAAACAAACTTGGAAATCTTGGAGTTAAGGAACAACAAAGAAAGCTTGGAATCTGAATTAAACGAAGCAAATAATCACATTAACAAATTACACACCAGTTCTGATTTGATAGAATCTCAGTTGTATGTAAGAATAGCCAAATGAGACACTAGTTGCATTGGATACAATGAAGCACAAAATCAGATTGACAACATGCGAGCAAGAAAGGATACACAAAAAGACTCTACTGATGCTAAGAAGACTGAAGATCAAACTAAAGATAATGGTGAATCACCTAAGAATGAGTGCAAGCCAGTAGACCGCACTTGTCTTGCATGTAACAAGCATGGACACATAGCAAGGAACTGTACAGAGGTAATACCTTTTAATGGTTACTGTTATTCATGCAATAAATTTGGTCATAGAGTTATGAATTGCAAGACTAGTAAAAAGAACAGGATTCAACATGATCAGAGAAATTAGAATCAGACAAATATAAGAAGTTCTCAGAATGTTACATGTCAGATATGTAACTATAATGGTCACTCAACTAGACAATGTAAAATGGTGACTCATGTCAATGTGCCGAGGAATATAAGGCCTCTAGTCATTTGTCACTCTTGTAACAAGGTTGGACACATCTCAAAGTTCTGTAGATCAAGGATGCAAGGTCAGGAAAGTCCTAAAAGGACCAAAGAACTAGTATTGGATCCCGAAGGAGAAGTCAAGTTTGTGAAAGCCTCAGAGGATGCGAGCATGATTTGGTCAGAAGCAAAGAAGGATAAGGTTGATGAGTATGTATTGGATGCATCCATAGTGGACACACCCTCTACATTTGGATGAATGGCCCTCAGGGTCATAGGGGGAGCTAATTCAGCTCTAGACCCCTGCGTGGCTGGTATACTCACTCTCTGAGTATGCGCCTTTGAACTTAAGCTTTTAGAGAATAAAAGAATTTTCGTGCAAAAGTGCACATATTGATTGTTCGTAGAACAAAAGTTGGAAATTTTTAAGTGACAGCCTGGTTTACACGGCAAGCATTAATGGTAGAATTTTCACTTTAAGTACACAAAGCTTTTTGATTACTCATTGCATTTGAACTTAGAGTGATTGGAGAGCAGAAAGAGCTTTAGAAGTTATTGTGAAGACTTGCAGATTGATCTATCAGTGATTAACAATACATTTGATCAATTGCAGAAACCCTAGTTCGTCGTGCCGATTTAGAATTCTTCAGATTATCTTAGAGAACATTTGGAAAGCGATAAAACAAGTAAGTGATGGGCACTCCCATAGTATTTGATGTTGCAGAAAAGAAAAGTTATGTGTTTAAGAAGCATCCATTTAAGTCTACCCTAGATGATTTAGAGGGAGCATTCTCCCGCATGCCTATGTGCGTTATGCATGTTGAGGACATTAGGACATACATTTACTATAAGAAGGAACTAGTAGGATTGGATAGATTAAGGGCGCACATGGAAACCATGCTAAAATCAGACAAAACCTTCTTGGATGGATATGCGAAGTGGAATGATCACCCTATAGTGGAGTATGTTGAGGCATATGAGTTCTATGAGACAATGGATTAAAATACTTCTGAGCAGAATTCATGACGACTTATTTTGGATAGGTGATGTGCTAGTAAGAATCACCAGTGACCTAATATATGAGATAATGGGCCTATCTAAAATTGGCACCATCCTTCCTGTGGGCAAGGATGTTAGAAAAATTGTTGAGCAAATATGTAAGTCAAGGAGTGATAGGCACGAGATGACAATTGAGCCTATTGAGCAAGCTGACATCAAATTGATATCCATGATACTTGGATATAGGTTTCAACACACCAACAGGGTGAATAGTGTGTCTGCGGCCATAATTCTAGCAACCATTAGACTTGTGAAGGAAGATGGAGAGTTCAATCTGCGTGAGATCTTGTGCACATAGTTGATTGATAACATCAAGGCAATCAAGCATGATAAGACCAAAATATTCAGGTTTGGGTCTTTGATCATTTACATGTACCTTCATATAATTGGGAAAGTATCAGATTTGTATTTGGACAAGTCCATTCCAACCATGCCACATATATCTTACAAGGCATCCACTGAGAGTACATTGAGAGATTACATAACATTGGAGTTGAAGACCTTTAGGGCCAAGATGCAAATGAGGTACAAAATTCCAAAAAACATTGTTGAGAAATACAAGGATACTATTTGTTTTATGGTTGAAACAGATACAACATGCATAGAGGTAGTTGTACCTAGAACAAAGTGGATTCATCCACTTGGATATGAAGTAGATGAACAAGTTTTAGAAGCATATGCTCAAGTATTGCTTTCAGCTCTGTTAATATTATTAGCTTGTGTTGGATATATATATATATATATATATATATATATATATATATATATATATATATATATATATATATATATATTGAATAAATAATAAACCATCGGTATAATAGTCGATATGTTATCGACTGGGTAATTTAAGTTATAGACTTGTTTATGAAAAGCTGTTTGAAATGGTGCCTTCACCGTATGGAGAGCCATCGTGGAATGGCATCCACGATGGTCATGACCATCGTGGATGCCATTCCATGATGGCTCTCCATATGGTGAAGGCACTGTTTCAAACATTATACAGTTTTAGTAACTATTTTACTGCATACAAATTATAATATTAAAATATCTGAGATTTAATACAAGCAAAGTTCATCATATAAATAAAACAGTAAGTATATTATATTTCTGATCACTTCAATAACATGGTATCAGAGCAGGCATAAGGAGATCCAAATTAGAATTATATTAAAAGGACTCATTAGATACATACGTATTTCTTTTGACATAATCAAAATGGTGAACGGAATGAGATTGGAAGATCGTCTCGAGGGAGCATCAAATTATGTAGCATGGAAACTATGAATGATGCTCACATTCAAGGAACATAATCTAACAACAACCTTGGAGAAACCCAAGACCGAACCAAGTGAGAATGATGATCAAAACAAATTAGACAAAGACAATACCAAAGCAATGAAGTTGTTGGTAGATGGAGTAAAAGATCACATAATGCCAATAATCATAAGATTAGAAACAACACGTGAGATGTTTAATGCTCTAAAAGATATGTATGAGATTAACAACACAAGCAGAGCACTCAATCTTAAAAGCCAACTGCACCGAATACAAATGAAACAAAGAGAAACTATATCATCTTATTTCATGAGAATTACAGAATTGAGAAATCAACTCTCCGAAATTGGGTACTCTTTTGATAATAAGGAATTATCAATGATCACACTTAATGGACTCCCTAAGCTTTGGGAAAACTTCAGACAAGGAATCAGTGCTCGCTCCAAACTTCCCAAGTTCGATCGACTAAAAGCTGACTGCATTCAAGAAGAGTGTAATCTAATATGTAGAGAAATCAATATGGAATCCACAAATGAAGAAATTTAGATTCTCACTACTAAATTGAAAAGGAAAAAGGAAAAGAACTCAAATGGCAAACAGTCGTTCAAGAAAACTAGAGGCCCATCTACAATACAATGTTATAGATGTGACAAATATGGTCACATTGCATTTAAATGTCTTGATAGGCTTAAAATTCAAGCTTCCCTTGCTGAAGCCAGTAATTCAGATGGGTATTCAGAGAAACTTGCTTTCTAAAGAACTTCAGATATCTTGTGATTAAGAGGGAGTTCACTGATGAAGGTGGAACACTTTTGAGGTAAACTTGATATGATTGTAATAATTGATTATTGTACTAATGAAAATATTTATGTTATTTTTGGGCCCTTTGTGTATATCATTGAAAGTGACGACTTTCGATGATTTTCACTTATGATATAAAGGTTGTTATAAGGTGACGATCTTATAACAATCTATCTATGTCTTCATGGTAAGTATTATGTATGTAATACTAGTGCACATACTACGTTAAGACATTTCTGAGCACTTGGTGAATATCATGAGACTTGATATTCAGGAGGCCAATGCTCTTGATAATCACTTTGGGAAATTGGTGAATATTTGTGAGTTGTATTCTGTAGGCCATTGCTCTGAGTAATTGGTGAAGTATCACGAAACTTGATACTCGAGAACCATTACTCTTAATATCAGTAAAATGATATGAATATATGAAGTGATTATTACACACATTGAGTACTTGGTGGACATCATGAGACTTGATGTTGGTAGGCCATTACTCTGAGTACTTGGTGAATATCATGAGACTTGATATTCAGGAGGCCAATACTCTTGATAATCATTTTGAGTAATTGGTGAATACTTGTGAGTTGTATTCTGTAGGCCATTACTCTGAGTAATCGGTGAAGTATCACGAGACTTGATACTCGAGAACCATTACTCTTAATATCATTAAAATGATATGAATATATAAAATGATTATTATACTCACTTATATATTATGTACATATACTTACCTATTATCCTCCTTAGCTAAAGAGGGAGTGTTAATATTATTAGCTTATGTTGGATATATATATATATATATATATATATATATATATATATATATATATATATATATATATATATATATATATATATATATATATATATATATATATATATATATATATTACATTGAATAAATAATAAACCCTCGGTATAATAGTCGATATGTTATCGACTGGGTAATTTAAGTTATAGACTTGTTTATGAAAAGCTGTTTGAAATGGTGCCTTCACCGTATGGAGAGCCATTGTGGAATGGCATCCACAATGGGCGTGACTCCTCAGGGAGTCACGACCATCGTGAATGTCATTCACGATGGTTTGGTGATGCCTTATAAATGTGCATAGTGTGTATGTAGTATAACAACAAACAAGAACATACATTATACAGTTTTAGTAACTGTTTTACTGCATACAAATTATAATATTAAAATATCTAAGATTTAATACAAGCAAAGTTCATCATATAACTAAAACAATAAGTATATTATATTTCTGATCACTTCAATAACAAGCTCCTACTAACCCTAATGAGCCAAGGTGGGGAACTTATGAGGAAAAACAAGAGAGATAGATGCTAAACTTAACAACGCCGCAACAAAAAGAAAGTTTGCTAAAGTCACCTCAGAGATCTTAAGAATACATGGAGTGTCTCAAGCAGATCTTGACAAAGCAAAAGAACAAAAGATTGCTTTGGAATTAAAGAGCGTAGATGCAACAAAGGTAGAATCACATGATCCCAATTTGAAGAAGGTAAAGATAGAGAAATATGATGAACAGAAGGATAAAATTGATGATACTCCTTTTGTGCCTAAGGAAACCATTGACCCTACTGCTCCTCCGGAGTATAAGACAATAGAAAAGAGGAAGGAAGAGGTTGGCACCAGTCATCCATCCTCGCGAGCAACAAGAAGCAAAAAAAACACTCAAGCTCCTCCTAAGGTAGATTTCAGACCTAGTTTAAAAGTGCTAAGTGCAAGAATAATCGATGAGGGAAGAATTGATCAAGTAGGGAAGTTTTATGAAAAATATAGTGAAATAGACAAATCTGAGATACATGGTATGATAGTCAAACACATGCTGAAGTTCAAGAAGACAGTCTTGGAACTTAAGACTATGATCCCTGACAATGTGTGGAACATCCTAGAATTCCAAAAGAGACAGGCTATTGAAGAAGATCTACGGATAAGGGAGAAGATCTTAGATGAAACCCTTCCTGTATGCGAGCTAGAAGAGAAGAAGTTATTGTTAGATCTAGTGAAGCCTCACCTCAGGACCAAGACAAGAACATTAAATATAATGGATAAAAACTATGAATTAGTTGCCAAAGAAACAAAGAAAGCCTTTGAGAAGGTCTTTATGAAAAGACACATGTATCCACCTACTGCACCCACAACACATGTACCCACAAGGGTTACCAAAGAGTTAGAATCAAGATACAATCCACAGGTCCTCATGATTCAGCGCCTGTAGTGGAAGCACAATCAGAGGCAGATAAGTCTGTGCCCACTACAGAGTCACAAAAAGACATCATAATTATCATTGATAATGTGGAGATAGCCATGGCAGCCACAGATAAGGATTTGGACAAGTTTGAGGAAGCCTTTGTCAGCACCCAAGAAGCTGAAATTCTTTGTGGTAGCAATTCTCCCAATCCACGATAAATTTTGATTGAGGACATCACAGAAAAAGAAGAAGAAAAGATAGGAAAAGAAACAGAAAAGAAAGAAAATGAAGTAAGAGTTAAGCAAGAAATAATGGACAACACTCCCATCAATCCATCACCCTCTACATTGTTGTCAAGTTTGACGCCTGACACATCCAGTTTGGACTCATGGAGAGAAGAATATCTGATAAAATTCAGCGTCCTAGCCATGGAAAAGGCCAAAGAAAAACAAGTGATGAGGAATCCCCTCCTGGTAGAATCAGTAAACATTCTAAACAATTTGTTGCCAGAGGACAAGAAAGTGTCAAAGATACACTATGTTGATGATGTGAGTACAATCATCTCACATTTCAAAAGTAATTTCTCAAGCCTTGAAGAATCTGCATCCCTCGTTGTAGAAGAAAAGTACCTAAAGAAGAGGTTGAGTGAATTAATGAGAAACTTTCCACTTGACCTAAGCTCACTCAAGACTAGTCAAGCATCCTTAAAAGAGTTTGTAGATCAAGGAAGAAGAGTCATTGCAGAATGAATGGATCAGGATAAGCTTACTAATGCCCATTTCAAGAAAATAAAAGAGGCAGAAGCTATGATTGAGCAAGTCAAGAGTTTAGTGAAAGGCATCCACAGATGTAAACATGTGTAATAATGTATACCAAGGGAAAATAGATAAGATTGAGAAGGCAGAAAAATAAATGTCAAAGATCAGGGCAAGTCAAAAACAGCTCAGGAATGCTCTTGCGTCCTCATTAGATATACTCAATTAGAACATCAATGACATAGACGCCATAATGGTAACATATGATCATGGTCTCAGCACTAACTTGAAGAAGATGGAGAAGCTACAATATGCGCTATGCACCCATCTCCAGATAGTAAACTCTTTGATCACATTTTGGAAGAAAGAGATCCAAAACCTAAAGATAGCATATCCAGATATTTTCCATTAGTGAGTATATGTAGATACAGTTTTTGAAACACCTTTGTCATTAATGTTAAAGGGGGAGTTGTGTATAGAATATGGATCATAATATGTATAGGGAGATATAAGCGTATGTATAGAAGACAAAAAGTTTTTTGTATTAAGGATAGTTAGCAACTTGGCCATATTTCTTTGTTTCCATCAATGACAAAAGGGGAGATTGTTGGAAAGTTGGCTATACTGGTGTATATGACTTAATATAGTATTGTCATTATAACAACAAAGTCATATAGTAATTTGGAGTCAGTGCACTTGATAAGAAGTTCAGAAATCAGCTAAGTGTTGAAGACTGGATAGTATACAGAGTACTAGAGACTCAGAGCATCAATGCACGTGTGTATGATTGAGTTTTCGTATGCGCCCTAGAAGTTAAGTTGGTTAGACTATATTCATGCTTAGTCTATGAGCGCATAATTAGATAAGCAAGTATGAGCAAGATACATGCAGTTAAAGTCGCACAGCCAATGTGTGCTAGTGAAGAACAAAATAAGCAGCCGACTGTCATCATTTTGAGTTGCGGTTATAATCTAATGTTGTAAAAGCTATGCGTCCATTGTAATTAGGTTGCCGACATATATATATGTTTGATTGTAAACACACTTAAGCTGATTCATTTGGAAGCATTGTATGTAATAGGTTTAAAGGCCGACCTAGTTGTTTATTTTGTATGCACATATAAATATAAGATGCACCCATTGTAATTAGTATGGAAGTTGATATAGAGTTGTGATTAGCAGAAGAGAAGTGTGCGAAGACACTATAAGATGTATTAGAGCTTTGCAAGAGGTCAAAGCATCAACGCATCAAAGGAACTGATCTGACAAGTAGTGTCACAGTGACATTTCATCCAGCAGATATAGCGTGTATCTGAGATTAGAAGGTTGTAGCCTTCACCACTTGAGTAGTGAGCTCTAGGACAGTGCATCCACTCCCCTACTAGGGACTATTGTAAAAAACTCCTAACAGGGTCCGACCCTTGACAAGGTCTATTGTACTTAATGCATTTTAAAGCAACTCCTAATAAGGTTAAGGATCTTCTAACAAGGATCACAAAACACTAGTATAGAATATTAGTGGGTGTCAATTCCCACCGGGGTTTTTACCTATTTGGGTTTCCCCGTAACTATATTGGTGTCATGTGTTGATTTCATGTTTCATGTTTATGTGGATGTTTATTTCAGTACTTAAGCATTTAAGTTCGGTTTAAAGATTAAAGCTAAAAAGATAAAATACTGTGAACACTAATTCACCCTGATTCACCCCCCCCTCTTAGTGTTCCCATTCCTAACAGATTTGGCGTTCATGCATTGTGCAAAACCCATTTGTTATAATAAATTACAATCCATAGATTTGTGGTTAAGTATTAAAACCTTTGTGACTACGTATTATTCCTTCATGCCAATATAATTAAAAAAAATTATGTTAATGTACTTAAATTCAATTTCTAAATAATACATGAAACCTCTTAAGAATGGGAATCTAGCACATAGTATTTATCCTATGATGGTAATGACCTATGATTTATAATTGTTGATCTATATATTCATACTTTCTTATGATACATATTTATCTTTTTAAGAGTTTTAGGAATTATATTATGATTAGCACCAGATCTTAAAAGAGGCGCTATTAGAAAAGTTTGGGCCCAAAGATAGAAAGATTATTGAGAAAGCATTTTGTGTTTGTTTAGTAGAGATATAGTTTAAGAAGATATGCTTAAGGATTTTAGGTTTGTTGAAATGATAAAAAAGGGGGAAAGTTGAAGAAGTGGATTTGGTTTGCATTAAAAGCTTGAAGGAATTTAATGCTTTTGCCTAATCTAAATTACAATTCTTTAGTCACCAATGTATATGACCTATTTAATTGTAAAAATTGGTTTTATTGGATGTTATTTTATGTAAGCACTTGAACACATGTGCATGAGAAGATTAAAAACATATACCTATTTTTATTTATAGCCTAATATATTGAATGCCATCAACTACAATTTTTCCAACCTTCTTGGGGATAAGGGGAATTCTTGAAAGAGAACTCTAAATCAATTGATTTGCTATTTGTTAGAGTTAGGATCCAATTATAGTTAGAATTAGGGTTTAGGTTAGGGTTCAATTAGGGCTAGGATTGGGGATCAATTAAGATTAGGATTTAATTATAGTTACGGTGAGGGTTTAATTGGGTTAAGGGTTAAGGCTAGGTTTAGATCTAACTAGGTTTAGGATTTAATAGGGGTTAGGGAGTATAAGGGTAAGGGTTAGGTTCAATCAGAATTAGATTTAAATTAGGGTTCAATTAGGTTTAAAATTAAATTAGTTAGGAAAGTTTTAATGTGAATACATGTTTAGTATTGGTTGTTGATATGGCCAACCAACTTATGCATGTGATTTCCCTCCAACATGATGCTTGTGCGTGTATAGAATAGTTGGCAAGGTTGTGGAAATTGTTAAACATTCCCCTTCATACCAGTTAAATTGAATGCAATTATATATTCCTAATGAAATTATAATATCCAATCAATCGTTATGTCTATATTTATAAATTGAAACATAAAAGTATAACGATCAATATACGCTATGGAGGCTTAATAATTCTCTCTTTTGAAAGTGGTGTAGTTAGGGCTACATGGATACATCAACAATAGTTAAGAAAATAAAGGAGTATTGATGCATATTAGGATGTCATTGTAGACACCTAAATGTGTCCACACATGAACACAATTGTCCTTATCCTATCCTAGGCAATTAAATAATCCTTTACCTTTACCGTACCCTTAATTAAATATATAAACATTTATTTAATTGAATTTAGCATCCACCTTTATCTTTGGTTTTTAATTAAATAAATTTATATATATTTAATCTTAGCCTATTCTTCCTAAATTCTAATTAATCAAACCTAACCTACAACCTTATACCCTGATTTCATCCTAAATCCTACCCATTGATTAATACTTGATTAATTAGCCTTATACCTTAATTCATATCTACATTAGCCATTTCCCATTATTTAAAATTTGGCTCAGACATGTGAGCACATTTTTCAAATTTTAAATTATCTCCACCTCTTACACCCTCATAAATAACCACCTTATCTCTCACACTAGCAACTTGGCTCATAAAGAGCCACCCTAGAGCCAACTATTCTATACATGCACATGTGTGAGCAACACGTTACCTCTTGCATGGTCAACCTCATTGACAAGTTGCATCCACCTCACCTATCCTATGCACTCATAGCCCACCATTTCAAAGGAATCCCAACCGTACGTTTTCTTCCAAAATCCTATAAATTGGAGCCTTCCCCTCATTCAAAATACATCTCCATATTCTATTGTTGTGTTTCTAGACTAATGAGCAATCATATTTCTTCATCAACACCATTATCAATTTTATCATTTGAGGTTTGCATGTTCTTGTTGAGTGGTTTAAGTTTGTTACTTATTTTCCTTCATGACATTTGTATGTATATTAATATATCATTTTGAGGTCTGCATTTTCATGTTTGAATAGGTTTATTTTATGCTTATTCTCTTTTTATAACATTTTCATGGAGTACAGTCATGATCAGGCACATCAAAAGTCTTTTGGTCTAACATGGGATGTTATTTATATTATTCCATAAGCTTTGAGTCTTTGTGATCTAAATAATTGTGTTTTGTCATTTTACTTGATAATGAAAAATAGATGAAATCATGATAAGCTAGATTGTGACTACTCGTGTAAACATGTATAAATAAACAACAAAAAAAATGTACAAATTAAACAACAAAAACCAAAATAGATAGGACAATACAATTTTTGTGTAATGCGTCACCATGAACATAAACTTGAAGAGATCATACATAAGGAACCAACAATCCATTGAAAAAAAAAAACATTCTACCCTTTAATCGCTCAAAGACAATGCACAGGATAACAATTTTTTGCAAATCACAAATTTGAACTTTTTAATTAGGGTTAGTGTTACAAGTAGGATTAGTGTTAGACTTAGGGTTAAGTTAGGATTAGGGTACAATTAGGGTTAGGATTATGGCTGATCATTGTGAAAGGCATCCCGTGTTTGTTTAGCAGAGATGTAGTTGGAGAAGATGTGCTTATTGATTTAAATGTGTGTCTAATTGAGATTATGCCACACTTACAATTCCTATACTATTGAGCAAACATAGTATTATCGAATGCATCATACCAATATTGTTCAAAATCACCATATATGAGTATCTCTATTTTAGTGTATTTCATCCTCATTTAGTTTGTCACTTTTAGGAGTCATTTTTAATAGCTAGTGTTTAAATTCATGATAAATGATTTAAACTATTTTGACATAAGGATTATATTATGTTGTATGCCAATCAACTTGAAGAGCAATGTTGTAGTTTATATGTGTAAATATGATTTATTATCACTAGGCTTTGGGTTGAAGACTAACTAGGAATAAGCATTAACATTATGGATTATTTATTTATAACTAAAGTCACATCTTAAAAATTTAAATCTCACTAGGAAATTATAATGAAACTACTTTCATACTCATTTAATATTTTTTATATTTTCTTTTTGTACCTTAATGCTACTATATTGAGTAATATTTAGTCTACAATTTGATCACCCAAGCATAAATCCTACCAACAATTTATATGATTGCCTAATCATTGCAAAAATGAAGCTCTTACAAAAATCATTCTTATTGCAACACTGAACCATTACCAAGCTAGATGGACAATAAAAGTTGGATTTACCACAAAGGGTCAACTTCATCATTCCAACAACACAAAAGGAGATGCAAATATTTTTAGTTTGAATTGGTTGACTGTAATGGTGATAAAATAAGAGTAACACGTTTTAATGTTCTTTCATAATAGTTCTTTGATCGTATAGAGATTAAGAGAGTATTTACTTGATCTCAAAAGGAACTCTATAGTTTAAATTGTAGTTGTTTTTATAATAAATTTGATGATTTGTTCATATTTATGAATGCCAAGTATTTTATAATTTGATATCTTTCAATGTCTTTTATATATTTAAAAAAATTAGTTACGCTAATATAGACAAAGGTATCCCATAAGATTACATAATATTATGAAGTGTATCTTAATCTTATTGTTTTAGACATAAAGTAATTACTATCTTATGTGTGCTCTTAAATTAACCAATGTGAATAAGACCTAGATAATAACTAGCTAGGTAGAACACCGTGTTCACATCAACACCCCTCTTTAAGTGCAAGTTAGGGAGAATGTTCGAGATGCAAATATGAAGATGCAAAGATGAGTCTTAGCTAAGAGGTCATGTTAATGCAATCTTTTTAAAATGGAGAAAAAGAAGAAAACTAAGTGAGGCAAAATTCCTTTCTAAAAGAGAAAAAATATAAAATTCTTTTCATGAAGAACGAGAAGAAAAATTTCCACCATAAACAAGAAGAAGAAGAGAGACCATATAATCCCCCTCAAGGTAGAGTCTCATGCAATGAAAGTAGATGCTTGACAATGAATGCTAAAGATGATTCAGTCTTGTTCAACAACATTTTTCCATTTAGGAATAAAAAATGAAGAATATATGCAAGATTTTTTCCAATTCTAAAGAGGAACACGAGGGAAAAAATATCAACATATGTGATCATTCTAAATTTTTTTTTCAAGTTTCCCCATGTCAATGCCAAAATATGACACAAATTCAAATGTTTTTGGGCCACATTATTAAAGACAAAAATCCAAATTCTAGTAAAGATGAATTTAGAACAAGATCTAAATGCAAAGATGTCTATTCCAAGTGTAACTCAAGAGTCTCCATACCAATACAAAACTTTGACAAATAATGAAATATCTTCAATTAGGAGATGACCATAAGAAGTAACATCAAATAGGAGATGGATATCCTCAATGTCCTCCAAGTCTACAAGATAGGACTCACAAAACAAACATATAATATCTACCAAAAGATCAATGCAAATAGTTGTATATAGAAGATTGCAAATATTCCACCACATTGAATCATTAGAAGTCATTGAAGTAGCAATACTAGTTTTATTTGAAGAAATAGTAGATGGATATCAAATTTCAATACTTACCATTGAATTCTAATATTCATCAATTTAATTTTTCATTAATAAAAAAAATAATTGACCTTTTTTAATGTTTAATTTGTTTGTATAGATTTCTCCTTTAGTGTTGTGAGTTGGAGTGTGCACTTCATTAAGTTACCTAGTGATTTTTGGAAGCTTTTTTTGGCATGATCTATGATTTGGATTTGTCATTATTTCTTTTCAAGTTTATAGAGGATTCTCCTAGAGAACAAATTGCAATGTGTAGTAATAAATTCAAACCACGTTTTTTCATTTATGACTAATTGGAGCTGGTCTATTTTATTTTATTTCACATTCTCAGCTTATAATCTTCTTGTTGAATGTATAGGGAACATGAACATCAACTGAGATTATGCTATACTTTATCTTCATCTTAAATTTAAATTTAAAGTTTAAAAGTGTAACTTTGTGCCAACAATTTTTTGCTAGTTATAATACAAGTCCTTGATCTTAGACTACATTATAGCATGTCATAAGGATCATGAAGAAAATATTGGTAAATTTTAGAAATATTTGTCATATTGAGGTTGTCATCCCTATGTTTTCGAGACTATAATAGGTCGCACACCTTGTGGTGTGTATGAAATGCATCCTCATTCTCTTTGCAATCATCATGTGCTTTAGGAAAATATTTCTTTTAAAATATGCTATAATACAATGATTCTGACATTCAGGGATTGTCGTAGATTATAGGCCTATGAATCATGTTTCAACAATTATTAGTTCTTGTCATGACAAGATTACTTAGGCATTCACCTAGATTAATTAAATGTCAAAGCATTAACCAATCAACATCACGAATTGAAATGTGCTCACCAAATTTCCTAAAGTTATTTAAAAAACACAAATTATTTTGATCTATTATTGTATTGGATAATAGTGCTCTACAATCTTATTAGGATGACATCACCCTTCTAAATGTCAAAACATCAATATATAAGAAACAAGAATTAAAAAAAATTGACCAAATTTTCCAATGTTTGTATTTTTATTTCATTTTCATACAATAGTCATTTCACTATCGCATAATTATAACTCCTTTTGTTCTATTTCTATTGATAATGTAATGGGTGATAAGATCACTTGATCTTTTATAATGATAATTTAACAAGTACATACAATTATAAATGTCAAACATACAAAAGGATTAAATGTATTGCTTTAGTCAACTTTTAGTAATGATAAGATAATAATTTCTTATATAATATTATATAATAAATATAATTATTAGAAAATAATATAATGATCCATAAATAATAATATAATATACTTATAAATACATATGAATAAAATAATTGTAATATATTAACTACATATAGATTAAATATAATTGTATAATTAATACTTATTATTAAATAATTATATAATCATTAATAATAAATAGTAGAATATATCAGATATACTTTATACACATGAATAAAATAATTATAATATATTAACTACATATAGATTAAATATAATTGTATAATTAATACTTATTATTATAATTATATAATCATTAATAATAAATAGTAGAATATATTGTGATATTGCTATCGGGATTTAAATCCTAATAGCAATATCACAATTTGACTCGTTGTGGAAAATATCTCCTACTTATTAGTAGAATATAGTTCTATTTTGATGGTGAAGCAATGTAGCAAGTAGAGGTTTCACAAGAATCTAGGGTTTTAGGGCGATGGGGAAATGCAAATCAAATGACCTTTTGAAGAAGGTATGATAATGGATGTCATAACAAATCTTGGAGGTCATTGTATAAGTGTGGAAGGCTTTGACGAACCCTAGAAGATATAGTTTCAAAAGGGTTAATGGTGGCCAAATGTGGAAAGATGCTAACAAAAGGAACAAATGGGGGGTATGCTTCATTGCACACTAGTGATGTTGTTGAATTCAAGATGACTGAGAAGAATCTTTGGTAGCCAAAAAATTGGGACATACCATCTCATGCAACAGAGGTGCATGATAGTTGGGAACATTCGAAAGTGATTTCCTTTCTGATAGAAAATAAAGATAGGGTTGATTCAGTTTGCTTTCTCAAAGAAAATGCTTTTGTTTTCATGAAGTGGAGTGGGGTTTGGCCAATATTCACTTGGGTAAGGAACTGGTACGACAAACATTTGGGAAAGGAATGTGGCTCAAAAACCCTTCCAAATGGGTTTTACCTAGTGATCTTCCCTATGACAAAAGATAATGAGTGGGTACTCAACAATGGACTATTTATGATGGGGGGAAGGGTTTTTATATCAAAGATTGGTCACCAAATTTTGATTTGAGAAAGGAGAGGATTGAGGAGGTTCCAATCTAGATTAGATTGTACAACCTCCAGCATGAGTATTGAGACCTAAAAACCCTTAAATTGATAGAGAATAAGCTGGGTGTCTTTATTAAAGTTGAGGTGCTGGAAAAAATGAGTTTAGCATGTATGCCTGTGATGCACGAGCATCTCGAGTCCTTGGCAATCCTATGTCACCAAAAAGATGTTTGAAGTTTTCTGTATTGCTCGGTTCCTTCTTTGACCAAGTTGGTTCGGTGTTGCTCGGTTTCCTTTGTTTACCGGTGTTGGTCGGTTATCTCTTTGGTGCTCGGTGATGCTTATTTGGTGCTCGGTTTCCTTTCTTACCGAGTTATTTATTTTGGATTTATTTTGAGGATGACTTGTGCATTTAATTACAATCATGGATTTCATGATGGTATATATCATTGGGAAGCGTGTGGACCTAGATCTGGTCATTCCTTTCGTTGATGGTGGATCTGAAGGCCAACTTGATTCGGTAGCCTCTTGTATAAATGCAGTTGTCTGGTTAGAGTTTAGGGAGTCAGTTTTGATAGAAGATAGAAGATAGAAAAGTAGAGATTGCTAGTAGATCCTTGCATGTTGGAAGACTTCTGTACTTGATTGTAATATTTGGCCTAAACTGGGAAGGCCTTATAGCCCAACATGTATGAATCAAATTAAAAAGATAATATATGAAATTGATCTGCATTCTCTCTCATTGTTGTGTTTGTTGCTTCCGCGTGTTATTCTGCAAGGTGGGTCTGGTTAGGGTGTGCCTATGGCCCCTCTCTAAACCCTCCCTTGTGTCAGCTTGGATATGTATCCTTTGGTAGGAGATTCATCCTTTACCTGAAATCATAGAGTTGAAAATAGGGGAAGGCATCTGGAGGTAGTCGATTAAAGTAGAAGATGTGGTGGAATCAAGTTTAAATTTCAATGGGATTGGACACCCGACAAGAGAATGTATTAAGGATGGTAAAGGAAAAGGATTGGTTAAAAATGCTTTAATTGATTCCTTAATCATTCTCACTGAAATCAAATAGAGGGAAGATATTGAATTTCTTATGGATCACACAATGATCAATCTTAACTTGAATATAGATTTGACTAATGGAGGGATGGATGAGTTGGTTGTAGATGAGCTGCAAAGAAGAGAAATTAACCTCCTTTTCGAGATTGGAGTTAGTTTTCAAGAACAAGATGCTACACACAAACTTATCTCTTTTAACAAGGTGATGGATATCTCAAAGAATATTGAGAAGAAGTTTGACAATAATTAAGGTGTAGGAAATATGGTGGATTTTGGGGATACCCAAAACCATCAACAATAGGGAGGTCAGGGTTTGAAAGGTGTTTCTACCCCTAGGGTTGTAGACCTTCAACAACAAGTGGAAGTAGACACCTAGTTCGGAGATAAAGTAGATATGTTTCTCTAAAATTGGAGAAGATAGTAGAAAGTTGAGGCTATTTTGAGTTCAAGGGCGGTGAAATTGGGTGTTGACTCTATAGAGGAAGTATACTCAATAGGGATGAAGTGTGTAATTGGTAAGGAAAAAATTGATACTTCCTCTTGTAATGCAAAAAGAGCCTTTGACAAAGGAGAGGATGGGTTGGTTAGAAGACTTAGATGTTTTCAAAGAAGAAATTTGAAAACTTTAGGGAGATGGGAGATGAGTTTGAGGGAGAATCTCATTTTAAAGACATTCAAATTTCTCCAATCATAAATCTTGAAATCTCCTTTGAGGAAGGAAAAGATAATGTGGACACCTTTGAAGAGGATGACTTAGATTATATTTCAACTAATGAATTGGGAGGTGAGGACGAGCTAGGCCTAAATGCCAAGTTGGGAATCCTAAAGAAAATAACTCTAGAACAAACCTCAACTTTCCAGAATAAGCCTAAAGTTGGATAAAAGAAGAAAATGAGTGCCAAAACCACCATAATGAAGCTCAAAATGGTGGGAAGTGCAACTCAACAAACAAAATTGATATTGGGAAAAGACATAGCCTTTTCCTGATAGCAATGAAGATCCTTTCATGGAATATTAGGGGATATAACTCCTTTGACAAGATTTGTTTGATCAAAAGGTGTCTTGATCAGACAAGACCCAACTTAATTTTTTTGCAAGAAACTAAGTTGATAGGGAATCATAAGGAGTCTTTTTTTTAAACACATCATTAAATGAAAGTATAGTCTTTTGATGTTGTTGGAACATCAGGTGGTTTAGGTGTTCTTTGGGATGCTTTAGCTTTGGATGCACAAGTGATACAACATAAAAGGTTTTGGCAATGTCTAAAAGTTTTTTCAAAACAACTAAATACAAGCTTTCATGTTATTAATGTTTATGGTCCCAAAAAATCTTTAGGAAAAAAGGACCTATGACAAGAAATCTCAGAAATTTGATACAATGTGTCTTTTGGGAGGTTACTTTAATGCTATCCTTTATCCTTCTAATAAGAAAGGAGGAATATGATAGAAATGCCAAAGTAAAAAATATTTCAATGAATTTGTCACAAACAATGGGCTTATTGAAGTTTAAAAAAAAAATGGTGAATTCACATGGACAATTAGGAGGAGTGGTTTTCTAAATATTGTAGAAAATATTGATAGGTTTTTCTTGGTTGGTAACTCGGTTGAGACACAATGGACTTGTGATGCTGATATCCTTCCAATAGTAGGGTTTAATCACTAACCCATCAATGTTTACATATAAGAGGAGGTGACCCTAGGATGATGCCATTTTAAGTTTGAGTTGATGTGGTTCCAGGCAGATAGTTTCAATAAGACTGTGGAGGGATGGTGGAAGATTGCTCCTCCTAGAATAGGTAATGAGGATTTCATCTTATTCAACAATAGCAATTTCTTAAAGAAAAACTAAATATATGAAATATTGAAACTTTTAAGAATATTTTAAGGAAAAATTAAGCCTTGAAAATGATTTGAGTTTGCTCCATTCAAAATTCATAGATGGAGGAATGTCTAAAGATGATTTTATCCAAGAAAAAATGCTAGATTAAATGTACTCTAAAGTCTTGTCAAGAGAAGAGGTCTTCTGGCGTCAAAAATCATGCAAAACGTGGTTAAAGGAAAGGGATCACAACACAAAATTTTTCCACAATTCTATAAAATTTCATATATTTTGTAACAAAAATCTCACAACAAAGATTCTAATGACAATACCATTCATGATGCAAAATTAATCAATGAAGAGGTGGCTAGTACTAATATTTTCTTAGGAAATGGGGATGAGTTTCTTCAAGACTTGGACATTTTGAATGTTATTTCGCGATGTATCTTAGAGTTCCAAAACTTCATGCTGATGAAAGAATTATCTTTGGAGGAAGTAAAATGAGCTTTGTTTGCCCTGGGGGGACAAATCCCTAGACCTTGATGGGTTCCCAACAACCTTTTTTCAGAGGTTATGGAATATTTTTTTCCTTTATTTATTAGAGATGGTGGAAGAATATAGGAAAGAGGGTTTTCTTTTAAAGGATTTTAATAACACATTCATTTCTCTAATTCCATAGAGATCGAAGATTATCTCCTTTGATGATTTTAGACCCATATCTTTATGCAATACGATCTATAAGATTATTTCAAAGGTGATAGCTAATAGGTTAAAATCTATTTTGGAATCAATGATTTCCAATAGACAAAGTGGTTTCTTTCTGTTTAAATCTATTTATGAAGGTGTTATAATGGATCGCGAAGAAATGCACTCAGTTATTATTGCAAAGAAGAGAATGATGATCAAATTAGATATACAGAAGGATTATGATGAAATTAATAAGAGTTTTTTGCTATTGGTACTGGAGAAATTTGGTTTTGGAAAGGAATGGATAAAGTGGATTGAAAGTTGCATAAGAACTTCCCACTTCTTAGTATTAGTAAATAGTAGTCTGCAAGGTTTTTTTGATTCAAAAAAAGGCTTGAGTAAAGGTGATCCTATTTCACCTTTTCTTTTCATTATAATTGTTGAAGTGTTAGGAAGGTTAATCACAAAAAAATGAAGGGATGGTTTATAAAAAGGCATTAAACTAGCTCAAGGTTTAGACTCAATCTCTCACCTTCAATTTACAAACAATACCTTCATAATGGGAGAAGAAAAAATCAAAGAAGCTAGATTAATGAAGGAAACACTTGAAACATAAAGAAGGGCTTCAGGTCAATGTAATAAATGGAGGAAATTAGAAATTTATTTCTTCAATACACAATGTCAAACACAAAGATAAATTTGCAGGATTTTAGGTATGAGGATGAGCACTCTACTAGGTAAATATTTGTGGACTCCCCTCTTTGGAGAGTCTTGTAGGTCTGATGCATGGAAAGAATTAGTTGATGGTTGTCTTAGGAGAATGGATGGTTGGAAAAGTAAGTGGTTAACCTTTGTAGGCATGATTCTCATGCTGAAATCTATTATTTTTGCAATGCTTGTTTTCTCAAACATGTGCTTAAAAATTCCAAATAAGATCATTAGAGTTATAAAAAAATGAGACTTTTTTTGGAATGGTGCTAATGATATAGACAAAACCCACTCTTAGCATGGAAAAGGTGTGTAAGGATAAGGATAAAGGGGGTGTTGGCTTGAGAGACTAACAAATTTTAAATGAGGCACTAGGAGCCAAATTGGTGTGAAACATCTATTCTAAACCCGATCAACTTTGGGATAAAATTTTGAAGGCAAAATATATGGACTCTAATGAAAGGAATATGATTCTAACAATGCAAAATCCTCCAAAGGGCTCAACAATATGAAACTTTATTTTGGCTTGTCATTCGGTTATATTGGACCACATTTCACAACAAATTGGAAATGGTATGCAAGTGAAGTTTTGGGATGACTCCTAGGAAGGTTTCCCAACTTTAAAAGATAATGGGGAATAACATGATCTTAGATTGATTTTCTCACAATGATAGGGTGAAAAAGTGAGAGACTGCTAAGAACTTAAGAAGGGGCATTTTGGATTGAAATGGGTTTGGAAATTGATAGAGATTAAAGGTCTATTTGAGCAACAAAAAGATGTAATGAGGGATATTATTTCAAAAAAGGAAAACTCTAATACAATATAAAGAAGATAAAGTGGTTTGGTGTGGTGCTCTTGATGGAAATTATTCAGTGAAGATTGTTTACCAACACCTTGAAAGATTAGATGGGATTGGACAATGGCCATTAAACCTTTGTTGGGGAAAAGCGTGTTTGCCAAAGATAGGATCATCTACATGGTTATCAATTCAAGGAAGAATTTTAACGAGGGAAAGATGAAAGAGACTAGGTTCTATTGGGCCTACTAAATGTGTGATGTGTGAGAAGGTGGAGGAGATAATGGATCACTTGCTTCTACACTGTGATTTTGCGACAAATTGTTGGGATGTGATGTTATCTAGTTTGGGATGGAATGAACCTCTGCAAACCTCTATTCAAGAAGTTTTGGAGAGATGGCTAGAACATTCAAATAAATCAACACTTTCATGTATGAAGAATGTTAGCCTGATAATCCTTTTATGGGAGATATGGAAGAAGCGTAATAGGTATATCTTTTTGGATAAAAAAGAATATAAGAAAATAAATTTATCTAGAATTAATATCTCGATTGAAGATATGGTAGGGGATGTGACTTCAAAGTTATTTCAATCAAAAATCCCTTTCACCATGGAAGAAAAAAGAATCCAAAAGATGTGGCCAGGTATTAAAATCAAGCCTATTAAGGGGTTAGGTTGGGTGAATCTAGTAGCTGAGATTCCAAAGGAAGTGGCATGGGAGAAGCCCTTAGATGGGCGGTATAAAATTAACTTCGATGGAGAAGCAAAAAGAAATTCGAGACCATTGCGGGTAGGAGTCATTGTTTGAGATTGGTTGGGTAATGTAGTAGCATATGGTACTAAAAAGTAGAGGAAGAAACAAACAATATGGAAGAGGTGAAAGCGGCCCTTATGGCTATCAATTTAGGGAGATCTCTAAACTCAAGAAGAGTGCATATAGAAGGGGACTCTCTAATAATAGTCAATGCAATCATGAATCATAAGTCAGTTATATGGCATTTGCAAAATTTCATCTATGCAATCTTGGAGGTATTGACAACTTTTGATTACTTTAAAGTGAGTCATGTGCTAAGATTGGGAAACCATAAGGCAGATTGTTTATCAAAATGGGCTCTTTCCTTTGAGGAGTGTGGTGAAATTAGGGTGGAAGATTTTCAAACTCTAAACATCCATGATTAAGGAGAAGAATATAGGATGACTAAGAGGTGATTGAACCCCTTACATTAAATTTCATTTTTGAATGATCAAACCCTTACATAAAATGCTCATTTTGAATAAGGAGTGAAAGGTGATGATTGGTAAATTCTTGGTGATGTCATACCTTTATGATTAATGATGAGGTAATCAAGGAATATAATGATAATGAGATTGATGAAATATTTTAAGAGAGATGTTCATCATTCCCAGGGTGGCGACAGGTAATACATTCATTGCAAAGCATGCAATGAGGCACATAGTACAAGAAGTACTTCATTTTGAATTTAAAGGATGACATAATCCTAAATGAGAGTTAATGTTGGGTGAATGGATGAGATGGATATCATAGAGAATTGGTTTAATGGTGATTGCGGGTGAGAAGAAAATAAATTGAGATTGTTGTAGGGAAAATTAATCATGGAAGGCACATTCACCTCGCTCACTACAAAACAACAAGGCTTCTTTGGACTAGTGAAGGTGAAGAGGCTAAGGAGACTCGTTAAGTGTAAGAGGAAGGATGTAATCTAGGTAGCATTAAAATTGATAGGTTTAAGCTTCATTGAAGCTAAGCATCACTAATGATTAAATTTGGATATACTAGCCATTGTGCTAGTGTGGGGACTTGAAACTACAGAGGACACAGAGACCATTAAATGGGTCATGCACTCCTTGGTTGGCAATTAAATGCTCAATAGTATAGAGTCTATTTTATAATGGGCAATACCCGGTGTTGGGTTCGACATCTCTAAAGGGATAGAGGACCCCGTGGAAGCAAGGGAGGAGGGTATTATCCCCTTTGTGAGGCAACTTGTATGAATGGATAATGATGAGTACTAGATGATTGTTCTTGAAGCATGTGAGGATTAGCACTACAAAGGAAGGAGTTTGAATTGAATCATAATGAAACTATGGATGTGGGGTAGAATGTCCCACAATGATGAAGATCTCATAGGAAATCCTATGGAATGGGATCTTCACTGAAGAGGCAATACAATACCATGTGCATTCATATTGGGAGGTTAAAAATGGGAAAAAAAAGGGGGCAATATATTTCCTAAATAGGGGGGAGGGGATTTTTTTGGGGTGGGGGTGGGGGTTTATATATAAAAATGGGTGTGGGGAGTATTAGGTGTGTAATGGAGGGGGGTGATAAAAAAGGAGTTTGGGGCAATATATTTAAAAAAATAGGGATTCTTTAGTATGCCACAAACACATGTGCTATGATTTAGGTTAACTAAGTGAATCCTCCATGCCTACGGAAGGCATGGCACTACGAAGACACTGAATTAGAGATGGGGTAGGTTTTTTTTTGTCATTCACATACAGGGTTTAGTTTTTTGGATGTGCATTGGTGTTTTTTATTTTCATGAACATGGAGGAACAAAATTGTAAAGAAATTGTATTATGTCTATAATCAATATGAATTCCCCAAGTTTTGTTAAGGGTTATGAATGTATGAGACAAACATAGGCTTTGAATTTGTGATTAATGGATGGATGGGTATGCATATAGGAAAACTTGAATTCTCTGGTTAGACTTTGTGAAGATCTTGGAGGGTATGGACTATTTCTATTATAGGTACTAGTATAGACTTTCAAAATGATGTATGTATTTACTTTTAAATATTAATACAAAAATCATTGTTAGTGACCAAAAGAAATAGTAGAATAATTACGATAAATAATTATAGATATTATTCATGATTAATATGATAATAAGTTATTATTATATGTATTTTTAAGGGAATGAATCTTGCAGCTATGTCTAGGACATTGATGCCCCTAGGCCTAGGAGAAGACTTTTGGAATAATGCTCAAGATCTTTCATATTTCCAGGTGTCTCCACGGTGAAAGAAAATTCCTAATTATCTCAAGCTTTAGGTAGCAAAGAAAGGATTGAATATTGGAGTTTTGTTGACAATGCTTTAGTTCGGCATTAGGGTTTAGACATTTTCCATTGAAAGAGGGAGGGAATTTGACAAGTGAGAGGGAGGATGATTCTCTTCTCTGTCGACTGTAGAGAGGATATTTCTTAGGTTTTAAAAGAGGGGAGACCTCCTTTGAGTTTGTCACAAGAAATGATGATCAATTATTTTGAAGCAATAGGGCATGGTCTAGTTCTCTTATCATTAATAGTAGGGGAAGGAAGCTTTTGTAGGAGAATAAGGGGCTAGGTATATAGGAAAGATACTAGTATGAAAAGGTAATCAATAAGGAATGCAATGAAGATGAACATGGTGTAAAGTGGGTCAATCCCCTAATAGGAAATCTCACTATCTATTTAGATAAATAGTTAGGGGATGAGTTAGATGACAATGAGAAATTATTTATGGACTTGGGATTGATAGGGAGGTTTAGGGGCTTTTGGCCCAATCTATGTGAGTTGTACAATTGGATTTTAGAGTAGTGGAGTCCCATTTTGGAGGGAGATGTGGAGGTTTACCTTGTTGCACAAGGGGTTTTTGTGGTGGTTTTTGATAGTGAACAAGAAAAGATGAACATATTATGAGAATCTCATTGGAGTTGGGGGAATAAGCACATGTTATTACTGAATCCCTAGTACCTAGCTTTCAATCTAGCCATGGAGTCCTTTGACAAAATTCCTTTACAATTAAGGCTTCCTAATCTTCCAGTTTAGTTCTGGTTCAAATCTTGTTATTACGTTATTGGAAATACTTTGGGTAGATTTTTTTGTAGTGGATGAGGGTTCATATGAATTCTTCCACATGATTTTTTTCTCATATTTTTGTTGAAATGGATTTGTCTACGGTACCTCTAGTGGAATTGACTCTAAAATTTTCTAGTGGGGTGTGAACTCAACCTAAGGATTATGAAGGCATCCCCTTCATATGCAAAAGATGCTTTCAAACCAAACATGTTGTTGCTAATTGTTCAAAGAAAAAATTTAGCAAAAAGGCCACTAGGTGGAGGGAGGTATCTTCTCAATTGTGTTCGGTTGAAAAAGATGAGTGTGTAGGCCCAAAAGATAGACTGGTAAAAGATCCCTTAGAGGCCATGTAGGGTTCTATTTCTGAAACTGTTGATGGTTTGGAAGATACATAGGATCATTAGAATATTTTGATGATCTTGGATAAGCCGCATCCTCCTTCAAAACACCAGTTATAAGGTAAGATAAATGTTCATGATGGGTCTCATACTTTAAAGAAAGGGGAGTGGTTTGACAAATCTTTTAAAAACTGTGGAGGATCAAAGTCTTCGAGAAAAGATAGTGATAATATTGGAGTAAGTTTTGTTGATGTCAGAGAGGGTTTGGGTGGATGGTCTTGCAGTATGGAAAGGGAGAAGAGGACTTCATTAGAAAACTTAATGAGTTGGCAAAATGAGGCTGCACAAATGAAGGATGGCTGGAAAGTAGTGAAAGGAAAGAGAGAGAATAAGACAAAGAAGGAAGGAGGCTTTGATATGGTCCTTCACTCATAGAAAAAAATTGGAGTTAATAATAATTCAAATTATGACTTGTTAAAGTGTCATAGAGCATAAGTACCTCATCCTTGAGAGGTGATTCCTAGTTTGCAATTACCCTTGGTTTGGGCCAAGTCTAAAATCTTGATCTATTAATAAAAAAATAACTATTTTCACAAAGGAAAAAAAGTTATTATTATATGTCTATTATTACTGTTAATCTATAGGTCAATTATTATATGTATGATTATATATGATACTAGCTAACTATTTATTATTATATGTAATTAGTTAGCAACAATATTACATATCTAGTTTTTGACACATTATAGATTTTATTGATTAGAAACTAGATGCAATGTGTCTTTTGTTTACTTACAAAAGCATTTTTTGTTTGAACATTTAAATATAGATACTTCAAGGTTAAAGCTTTCTTCAATACTATTTGTTAAAAGTTTTACTATATTATTATTATAGTTATCCAAATTATTATTTAACAATGTCAGGCTTCTAATATTATTACTAAAAAATAGATTTTTTTGTATTTTTCATTTTTTTCCATTTCTTACATTATCTTGTGTTGTTTGGTATGGTTGTTTGTGTAAGAGTTCTTCATTATACTCTCAAACCTTACATTATATCATATTTTACCATTTGTGGATTAATTATTCGTGTTATAATCATTTTGTTTCAAATATTACCACCTTTTAAGATGGAGTTCTTTTTTTTTAAATAAGAAACACAATATTCTTAATCTTATAGATTTTTGAAGATTTTATTTGTAGTTTTGAATATAAATCAGATATTCTCTATGTGATAAACTATCATATTGTGGATGCTCCAATATTTTAGTCATTTATCAAAGTTCTGTTGTTTTATTTGTTTCAAGCATAGATGAATTATGCATTTTTTTAGTTAAGTTATATATAATGTATATTACTTTTGAATTTTCTCAAAAAAATTCAAAGTTTCATAACATGAAATTCAACCCAAACTTCATAGTTATAGAACATTTTATACATTACAAGATTATATAGCAACATTATTTCTTGGATAACACAAAGAAATTAGTATTTATAATAGTTTTTCATATATAACAATTCTTTTAATTAATAATTTTTTCTTAATACAAAAGCTCTAGCAAATCAAATCACTACATTTGTAAATCTTAATGTTTATCAGTTTGATTATATCTTAATGTGTACCATTTGATTATAAATAAATAGATGAATTTTGTATCGTTACATTTGTACAATGACACCTTCAGTTGTTCTTGTAAGCTACTTACTTTTTTAAACTAGTTTTACTTAAGGTCTCTTTACTATTTTGGTATATGCTCTCATATTTCTCTATATTGTTTCTTGCTATTGGATTGTCCCTTCATGTTAGTAATTGTTAGAAATGAAAAAGAAATATGTAAAAATAAACAATACCAAGAAAGAATCTAAGCGAGTGAATGAATGAAAAAATATTACCATAAACAAGGAGAGAGAAAGCTTCAAGATACAACATGAATGTGCTCCAAGATCCAACACAATGAGGCAAGATTTTTGAAAGGGGAAAGCAAAGAAAACCTCTTGTGACATTATGAATGAGGCCATAGCCTAAAATGAGAGAGAAGAGAGAAAGAGAGGAACATGCTCAATACAATAACTTCATGATCCCTTGAGAAATGAGAGAGAGGAGCATCTCTTAAATAGAGATGAGAGAGAGGAGTTGGAATGTAACTCCCAAGTCTATGAATGCCACCATTCATAAGTGTGTGTGGGCCAAGTGTGAGATTCCTCTTAAGGAGGAATAAACTAATTTACAAATTACAATAAATATTTGTCCTCACATATTCCACTAGAGGACGAAATAGAATGTAGTGGAAAGAAGACAAAAAAGAAGTATATTAGGATACCTTGGCTTATATCCTAATATATTACAATAAGTAAAGATTAATAGTCTAACCTTGGTTTATAAATACACCAAGGAAAGATTACAAATTCTAATAGTAATTGACTGCTTTTGGATTGTCTCTATCTAGTGGTGCAGGGGCGCCTAGCCTTTCTTAGAAAATGTGGTAAGATCCTCTTTTAGTCTCCATAGGTGTTTCTCAATTTCTTCCAAAGGAAAAAATGTTTCTCATAATTTTTAATTCATAAAACCTACAAAAAACCAAGATCCTTCAAGGGGTAACCAAGGATACAACTTTATCAAATATTAAAATAGTATAAATCATTTTGTTATAAATTGATCTATTTTCTTCACTTGAATGGAACACGATATTTGAAACTTATTCATTCTATATAAAGGTGTATTAAAGATTCTATGGTAGGAGATATGAATTACAATGAGAAGAAAAAGAAAAAGAAAACTAAAGATCCACGCATTGTTTAGTAGATACCTCTAAGGACCCACATACATGGGAGTAAGTTTGTAGTTGGACTAAGATTTTTTATTAGTTCACAAATATTACTATGTTATTAAAGATCGTGCACAAGTGCCATGGTTTGTAAGAAGCAGTCTGTCAAGGTTCGATGATTTCATGCACTTAGGACACATAAGAGACATCGTCAGCAGGGTATGTCATTGAGGGTTCTGACAGTTCAAGAGGAAAAATGAGACCATGCCTAGGGTAAAACCACCCTACCAAACATGATCATAGTGTCAGTTTATGCCCACAAGAAATAGAACATGATATAGGCTACTTGGCAACTTTGCACTGAGTGCATCTAACAATTTTTGCATGAACAAAAAAATTTCTGCCCTATAGAAATGATCGAGTCTTCAAAAAATGAGACAAATTATTGTAGAGGGGCCTTACATGACCCTAGAGGTTCAAAACAATCATGCATAGGCTCCATAGTTTACAAGAAATACTCTGTCAAAGTTTAATGATTTTGTGCACTTGGGGCACACAAGGGACATTGTCAGTAGGGTATGCCTCTGAGTTTTTTGGTGTGCAAAGAGGAAAAATGGGACCATTCCTAGCATAAAACCACCCAACTGGATGTGATCGTGGTATTGGTTCATGCCCACGATGAAAAAAACTTGATATAGGCTACTTGGAAACTTTGCACAGAGTACATTTGATAATTTTTGTATGAACAAAAAGTTGCTGCCCTACAAAAATGACTCCAATTCTTCAAAAACTGAGATATTTTATCATATAGGGGCCTAACATGACCCTATAGGTTTAAAAAGATCACGAATAGGTGCCATAGTTTTCAATAAATAGTCCATCAAAGTTTGATGGCTTTATGCACTTAGAGCACACAAGAGACATCGTAGGTAGGGTATACCATTGAGTGTTCAAGTGTTTTGAGAGGAAAAATGGGACTATTCTTATGGTAAAACCACCCAATCAGATGTGATTGTGGTGTCAGTTCATGCCCAGAAGGAAGAAAACACGAGATGGGATGCTTGACAACTTTGTATTGAGTGCATCTGACAATTTTTGCATAAACAAGAAAAGTGTGAAGGTGCCACAGTTTGTGATAAATAGTCTATCAAAGTTGGACAATTTTATTCACTTAGGGCACATAAAGGACATTGTGGATAGGGTATGCTGCTAAGTATTCCAATGTGTTGAGAGGAAAAATGGGACCATACCTAGGGTAAACACACCCAACTAGATATGATTGTGGTGTCGGTTCATGCCCACGACAAATAAAACGTGACATAGGCTACTTGGAAACTTTGCACTAAGTGCATATGATAATTTTTGTATGAACAAAAAAATTATTGCCCTTATACAAAAATGACTTTGAGTCTTTAAAAACTGTAATAGGTTATTATAGAGGGGCCTAACATGACCCTATAGGTTCAAATGGGTCATGTAGAGGTGCTATGATTTGTAATAAATATTTTGTTAAAGTTTGATTATTTTATGCACTTAGGACACATAAGGGACATCATCGATAGGGTATGCCGCTAAGAATTTTGACGTGTTGAGAGGAAAAATGAGAGCATGCTCAAGGTTAACCCTCCCAACTGAATGCAATCATGGTGTTGGTTTGTGCTCATGATAAACAAAACACGATATAAACTTCCTTCACAATGAGGGTTTGTTCCTTGTAGCCTTCAAAATTGAGTTTTTAGTGCATAACTCATGACACGTTCACATCTAATGGAAAAACTTGAACCTTTTAGACACCCATTTGGGAGACACCTAACATATATCAAACTTGACATGTCATGTTTTGGAACAACTTGGTCAAAAATTACCGATTCCAAGTTTTTAAGGGCCAATTAGGCTTGTTTTACAAAGAACCTACCCTCTAAACACTCTCCCAAATAAAAAAAATTACTCCAATAGGCCAGGCTGGGTTCAAATAGACAAAATCCACAATTTTTATCACTAGGAAAAAATAATTTTTAAATCCGTGTGACAGTTGGGTTCCACTTGTTTTGCAATTTTGTCTAATGACAAATTTTCATATTTTTGACAACCTAGCAATTTTTCTAAATACTTGCACAAAGGGCCTTATATCTTGACAAATGGTTTTTTTAGGCCTTATTACATCCAAATGAGTACTTTCAACACCAATGTAGACACTTATGACCATTAATGGCAATTTGGTTGCAAGAAAAGTTGTTTGACAACTTTTCTTGCAACTTGGCAACTTTTGCAAAAAAGGACAATATGACTCCAATAATAAACATGTTTTCATTTTAGTATAATAAATAATCATTTAAAAGTATACACCATATGACTTGCATAGAATGAAAAAATTGGATCATATTTCAATTGTAAATAGTTACATTTCAAAATATCAAGACATCCACAAAATGAATAAATTGGATCACATTTCAATTGAAAATATTTAAGTTTTGATTACAAAGATATGCACACAGTAAATAAATTGGATCAAATATCAAATTTCATATATATGAATATGAACAATAATCGTGTACACATGCAAAAATGGCATAAATGTCAAGTCAATAGTAGAGTTACAAAAAAGTGGCATGTGCCATGTCAAGATCGATATATACAATAAAAATGTCAAATATATACATAAATTGGTCCTTCAATGACCACAACTAGAACTATATGTGGTACAGAGTGCACACAACACAAGTGTAGATGGAATACTCTCTTTTCCAATCTGATGATGTTCCCACAATCATTGTACTCCTTCAATCTTTACATATAACTTTTTGACTGTCTTCAACCCATCAGATTCCCACAATGCAATGTCATTCTTGCATGGGACAACAACATTAAGTCTTCCCTGGTTACTCATTGACCTTGGACTCCAAGCTCCAAAATTATGGTGTTCAGGCTAAGGATACTTATCAACAGGGTGATTGAATCACACCAATTCTTGATTACCTTAAGGGTTACAAACTTCACTTTCTTTGTCAATTGGATTCTACCAATCCTTCAACCAGAAAACTCGGGTTGCACCCTTTCAATTACTAGTTCTACAACAGTGCCTTTTCTCAAACAAAACACTAAATCTTGGATCAAGATTGATCAAAGGAATCCTTAAGGACCTCTTATACTACTGTCTCAATTTCTAAAATGACTGGTTTTGACAAATTCTACAAACACCAAGATTCTGGGTTTATACTCCTTCTCGGGTAGATTGTAACAGTGCTCCTTTTTACACTCCAAGCTATGAGTGTGGGATCAAGACCATTGGAAATGTGTGTTTAATTCTCTTAACATCAATCTTTCAAACCCTAAGAGGCTGTTAAACATTCCCCTTCTATAGCTTCAAACTATCACACTAGCACTGAAATCTAGTTGATCAGATCAGACTCGAGCTTGATGGAATGGTTCAAAGATGGTGATTAAAATGAATGCAGTTACCTATAGGTCTCCTATAGTCATCTAACACTTTGAATCCATCAATATCTTGACCCCATTTCACTCTCTTCCTGTTGCAGCACACATTTTATCTCATCACTGGCTAAATACATGCTAATATTTAGCCTAGGGCATCAGTTTTGAAGCACCCAATGAACTCCTCTACTCCCAAGCCTTTGGAAGGAAATGCTTCCCTTCCATGTTGATGTTTTTGTGTTGGTGCAAGATTACATGGGAGGCCTATATTAGAAACATTTTCAAACATTTACAAACAAGAATCAAAGGGAATGGAGAAAAATGAAGTATTTGCCTCAATTTTTGTTAAGACCTAAAATTGGAAACTCTTCACACACAAATCAATGGAGAAGTCTATGTAAACATTAGATTTTCTAATGCTACTATGGAGGGACTTAGTTTTTTTTTTTTTTTTTAACTCTCTTTGGTAAAATTAAGTTTCTCATTGGTGCATAGACATTGACCAAATCATAATGCTTTCTATCCCTGATACATACGTCTAGTGCTTCCTTCTCCTGATGTTGATGTCTAATGCTTCCCTTCCATGTTGATGTTGTTGTGTTGGTGCAAGATTACATAGGAGGCCTATATTAGAAACATTTTCAAACATTTAGAAACAAGAATCAAAGGGAATGGAGAAAAATGAAGTATTTACCTCAATTTTTGTTAAGACCTAAAATTGGAAACTCTTCACACACAAATCAATGGAGACATCTATGGAAACATTAGATTTTCTAATGCTACTATGGAGGGACTTAGTTTTTTTTTTTTTTTTTAAACTCTCTTTGGTAAAATTAAGTTTCTCATTGGCGCATAGACATTGACCAAATCAATAGCTTGAATCCATGCTAATGTATGATCTCTTCCCTATTCATGTCCTCCATGCATTTAATTTCAGCCAAATCCTGTCCACATTTTCCATCCCAATCCTAAAAGAGGGTTTTTTCCACACAATTTATTCCAAAATAGAGCAATTTTCTCCATTTTGAAAGCTAACTCATTTATCAATTTTAATTTTTTTTTAATACTAGCACTTGTATTTGAAGAAGGGACAAGAGTTATGCCAATAAAAAATAATATATGAGTTAATATGTCAGAGAGTATTTGATTTAATTTACAATATAATATTTTTTATTTATAAAACTGATAGAGCCTCTTTGCAAACTCAAGTAATAGAAGGAAATGCCTCATACAACTACCAAGGTGGAACATGGTGACATGGGGCTTCTCCATCTAAGGTAGAGGTACTAGAATTGCCTACATAAGGTATCAAGGATAAAAATAAAAGAGATAAATTGAGATATACTTGATGTCCAAAAAAGATATCAAGGATACAAATACTTAATGTGCCAATTTGGAACCAATTAAGAGACCTTGAAAAAGAAAACACTAGAAAAGTTGAGTCAAGGTATATCTATACCTCCACAAAATTATCCATCATTATTTTTATCAACTTCGCATTTTTTTTTCTCAAAAACTCAAAAATCAAGGGTTTTCTTCAAACTCTCCATTAAACTACCTTCAAAACTCATAAAAAAGTTAATACCCTTTTGGTTTAAAAGTGCCCAATACCCTATTTTCAACATAAAATCCACTTTTTCAACATTCTACAAAAAATGGGGATGGTAACCTTGTATTTTGAAATTTTTGAAAATATTAATAAGTAGGAGATATTTTCCATAGTAAGTCAAATTTTATTATTGCTATCAAGATTAAATTGTGTATTTTTTGATTCATAGTCATTGACCCATGTTTCATGAGTAGTGACTCATAGAAATCCATCTCTCTTGAGAATGAATGGAATACTTATCACTCATTGCATCCAGGTGATGCTCATGGAGGTGAAGCACAAGGACTACCTTGGAGGTCACCCATCCCAATACTACTCCATGTCAAACAGTCTAAATCACAAAGTTTCCTCCAAGGTTAATCCCACTTTTCTGCAACCCCATTTGTAAAACCTTTAGAAAGTGTTGTGTCTTATGAACCATTCATTAGAAAGCCCCTTAAGCTCATCCATTGATAAGTAGGAGATATTTTCTACAATGAGTCAAATTATGAAATTGCTATCGAGATTCAACTATGTAGTTTTGACCCATGTTTCATGACTAGTGGTTCACAAGAACCCATCTCTCATGAGAATGAATGGAATACTTAGCACTCATTGCATCTAGGTGATGCTCATAGAGGTGAAGCACCAAGACTTCCTAGGATGCCACCCGTCCTAGTACTACTCTAGCTCAAGCGCGCTCAACCACAAATTTTCCTCCAAAGTTAAGTCCACTTTCCTTGCAACCCCATTTGTAAAACCTTCAACAATTTTGTGCCTTATGAACCATTCATTAGAAAGGCCCTTAAGCTCATCAATTGATAATTTTAATTTTAATTTTTAAACATGAGCTAACCATTTGAAACCACAAAAACCATTTTCACATCATTTTTTTTACAAAAAAAATAATTTAACATGAACACTGAAACACTCTTTACAAGTAGAACACTTAGGGGTTAGGGCTTCAGTAGACTACCAACCACAATATCTAGCTTAATCATTAAAAGCAATAACAAGGAATCATGGGGATGACCTGACAACATAGTGGTTGGCTATGATGCCTCCCATCAGGGAGGTCTTAAGTTCAAATCTGAATCATTCAACAGAAATAAAAAATAACGAGGAATCATACTCGAGCCAAGTATGATGGATTAGGACTAAATAATTATGATCAATGTGGCATGTCTCATATAAACATTGTTTGGATATGCTCAAACCTATGGAGCTAGGTGAATTTGATAACCCGTATCTATAATATATCCACAAATGTCAAGTGTACTAGTGCATGTTCATAATAGCCAGAGCAAAGTGAAATCACCCAATGAGTTTCTCCAACATATATAATTTAAAATTACATTTAACAACTCTAAATGTATCACCATTTTATTTCAGCATGGATATTGATATCTCAAAACATTGTAATTTCATAATTACATTTAACCAATATGTCTCACACCATTAGATGGAAGAATAATAAAATTAGGTATAGTGTCATCTCACATCGACACATAAATTACCATCACTAGAGAATACATAAAGTCCTTTTAGGGAACTTGGCATAATAGTGTACATACATCTAAAAGAAATAATATTGATGATTGACATGTTGAGGGATCCTCATCTTGAGCACATGGGTGATCATACACACTATAAGTCATCAGGACACCAGAAACATAGTTAAGAGAAACATAGAATAATCACTCAGAGAAAACAACAATCACAACCTATGCATTTGAGAAGGGCATTGCAAAGTTTTTAGGTCTTGATACATGATTTACTCTCTTGGCACCTTGCATGCCACTCTTTCATGGTGATAATGTGTAAGGAAACATTGTTATAGATTTATTATCTATTTTCGAGGTATCTTGTAGCTCCCAATTGATTTAATTTAATTTTTTTTGTGTCTCTAAATATCACTAGGAGTAGTTTTCTTATCCTTGTAGTTATGCATTCCCTATAATATCATAGTATATTTAACTTATTTCCATATCTTTAGTATCACATTTTTTCTCTTAGTCAATATTTTATCATATATCTCTTTCACCAAAATTTATATTGGGTGCCTAAGGAGGTTATAACACCAAAACTAGAGTTTGATTGAAGAAAGCCCCTAAACAACCAACTTGAAATTTTTGTTTCTTTCCCTATGTGTAGGTCATTCAAGACTGTTGAATGTGCAAGACATCTAAGCGAGGGGAGGGGGATCAATTGTCCACAAACCTTTTTAAATCTTATTACCACTTTAATCAGTTTCACCAACCATACTTTAAACCTGAATAGCATAAATATGTGAACATAAAAGCACAACAGTCACAAAACATATGAAACACCAGATTTACATGGGAAAAAAATCTTCTTAAGAGAAAAGCCATGGAGAAGATTATTCATAAATATATGAACATTGGTTAAGGTGATACCAGTTAAGGTAATTTTGACAAAAAAAACTCTTTGTTTGGAGAGAGACGACTCAGTACCGAAGGGCTCACTTCTTAGAAGAAGAAAGATAAAAGAGAATAGATCCACCACTGATGCACAATAGAAACACAACCACCTGATTTGTAGATACCTTCGACTCATTACATCTTGTAGCTAACACACAAATACCCACACAATCTTCAAACACTTTGTATAGAAACTCAAGCAATTAGGGAGACAAATTCTCTTTCATACATCCTCTTCACATAAGTGCACTCTTGTACAAAAGCTTTCACAGGTATACGAGTGCCACTCTCCACACACTATACCATAATAAGTGAACCTTGATTTATACCAATCCATAACTTGCGAAATCGACTAGACATATAGTTGAATATAATTTGAAATAGGTTGACACTAAACATCTGCATGGTGGGGAGGAATGAGAAGAGGACCACAACACGCCATAGATGAGACCATAAATATCACCATACATGTTACATTTCACCTTGCATACATTGAGACAAATAAATGAAGTGTAAACGCTCAAGGTCGGCCAAACCAAGAGTGAGAACACCATCAAACTTTGAAGCCAAAAATCTTGTTCCATCTAAAATGAATGAAGCCAAGGACATTAATAACTCATTTCTAGAAGCGCATCATCAAAAACTATCAAGCAGAGAAATGTGAAGCATGCATTTCATATAGAGAATATTGTTAGTCACAACTATACACAGATAAATGCCAATCCCATTGTACTTCATTTTGAACCATAAAATCTTGAAATATATACCTCCAAATAGTCTTTAAAGACATACCAAAAGCTCAACAACATATTCATACCATATAGGGTATGTGGAGCAATATAGTTAACACTGGTTTCAAAGAAAGTAATCAATAATGACAACAACGACAACCATAACAATTCATCAATTACTCAACTAACTCATTTGCTCAATTCTGCAAAAAAGGATTAGCAAAACAAGAAATCTAGTGATGTTAGTTTGTTTTCTATTACTAGTTTGTTTTAAATAAGGTGATATCTATTCAAAACTCAAAGTGCAATTCAAATATATTAATTATCAAAGGAAATTAAAAATTAAAACCAAAATTTCAACATTTCCTATTTAACTTTGCATTAATAAAAAAAAAAGTGTAATATTCTAAAAGAGAGGAGGGTGTTAAGTAGACACACCCGTGAGTCTGATAGGAATAAAGAAAATGTCCTAGCCTTGATACAAAATTAAGTTGTGGTTGTGCCATAGTCTTATGACAATCCTACTAGGAAGAGTGGTCGTGTCCATGCCAATGCCCACAAGGGGATAAGGGGTTTGGTGGAAACTGAGCAATAGTGCAAGGGGTGTTACCCTAGTGGTTTAGCAAATCTTGGAAATATGCAACTTCAAGTTCAACTTTGCTTTCTTGCATCTAACTCGACATAAGAACATTAGAGCAAATGATAGCTTTAGTCAATGATAAGAAATGCTTGCCAACAATATTACAATTAAAGAGAGCAACATTCGTATCTTTTCATATATTGAAGAACATTTTCAACCCTAAAAATGTACCAAATCTAGATATACATATGAGAAAGGCAAGACCGATCTACAAGTGAAGCCCTATATGACTTGAAGAAATCAGGGAACAAATTCCAACTTTAAATACTTGTTTATGAAAAGACTGGAACTAATTAATCAACTATCCCAAGTATTATTCCAAATTTAGAATGTTCAATAGCTTGAGTTCCAGAAAATAAAGAGAAAGACATAATTGTAATAAGAAAAACATCAATCAGCTGTGTAGCCTGTAGTTTAGAAAGAATTTCCTTGAACTCAAAAATGGTTCAATCCTTCCCTAATCCTTCCCGTCCCTAATGTTGATGCCTAATCCTTCCCGTCCCTGATGTTGACGCCTAATGCGTTGATGATGTTGTGTTGGTTCATGGCACCGAGAAATTAAATCAGGAGGCCTGTATTAGAAAGTATTCAAGAAAAATGTGTGATGATCTTCAACAGACTTCGCCTATTCTTCTTTGCCAACACACTCTTCAATCAAGGTCTGTATTTCGAATTTGTATTTGTTCTGTACTTCTGTAAATTTTTCAATCAGCGCAGTGTTATTGCTTGAATTCAATCAGTTATTTAGACATCACGCTTATAAAGTAACGTTGCATTGTTCTAAGCATTATGGATCGAGATGTTTTTTATTCATGCTTTTGTGGATTTTTTTGTTTCTTTAGAACTTTATGGTAAGGATTAGTTTCATTGGCTTATTCCATCACCATGTTATTAATGAGTTCTTGGCTCGTATTCCGATACATTATTTTACCTGGATTCGCATCTGGGTTTAAGGATTGTTTATAATTTGTTTAGTTCATTACCTCGTTCCAGCTCATAGACCCAAATCCTTTCTGCTTGGATTCAGATGTGGCGTTTAACTAGTTTTTTTGGTAGCTCAGTCCTGTTTAGTGAAATTCAAATATTTCCCCGTTTCTTTTTTGGTTTGTATCGTGGTCTCTTTGCTCTGTCTTAGTAGTATACTCCGGCGTTCCCCAATATTCATATATTGAAGTTCATAGACCCAGATGCTTTGTACATGGATTCAGAGGTGGGTTTAACTAATTTTTGGCAGCTCGGTGCTGTTTAGGTAAATTCAGATTTTTACTTTCTACTTGTTTTGTTTCGTGATATCTTTGCTCCCTCTTAGTAGTATTTTGTTGGTGCCCAGCATCCCTGATATTGCTAAATTTTTTTGTTTGGATTCAGAGATGGGTTTATCTAATTTTTGGCTACTCACTGATGTTTAGCTAAATTCAGTTTTTCCTCTCTCTTTCTGTTTTTGTATCCTGATCTTTGTGCTCTCTTTTAGTAGCATCTCATTGGTGCCTGTCATTTCCCAGTGCTCATAAACCCAAATCCTTTCTGCTTGGATTCAGAGGTGGGTTTAGCTGATTTTTGGCACCTCAATGCTGTTTAACTACATTTAGTCTTTTCCCCTTCTTTTTGTTTTGTATCATGATCTTTCTGTTCTTTTTTAGTAGTATCTCGTTGGTACCTAGCGTTCCCATATTGCAGCTTGATTGACTGAAATGGTTTTTTAACTTGGATTCAGAGTTGGGTTCAACTAAGTTTTTGCCGTTCACTGCTAGTGCTGTTTCGCTAAATTCAGTTTTCATATTTGCTTTTCCTTCCTTTCTGTTTTGTATGGCGATCTCTTTGCTTTCTCTAAGTAGTATTTTATTGGGCGTTTTGTGATGTTGGTATCAGCTCCATATTCCAGCTCATAGATCGAAATGATTTCTACGTGAATATAGAGGTGGGTTTAACCAATCTTAGGTACCTCGGCGCTGTTTAGCTAAATTCAATTTTTTTCTTCATCCTTTTGTTTTGTATCATGACATCTTTGTGCACTCTTATTAGTAGCTAATTGGTACCCAGAATTCCCCATATTGTAGCTTATAGGCCCAAATGCTTTTTACTTGGATTCAAAGGTCTGTTCAACTGATTTTTGGCAATTCGGTGCTGTTTAGCCATATTCAACATTATTTTCCCTTTCTTTCTGTTTTGTATCTCATTAGTTCCTGGCATTCCCTGATATTGGTATCAACATATATCAACATCGTGGAACGCCGGGCACCAGTAAGATCAACATCGATAGGGCCATCACTGAAACAACCATCGAGGATTTTTCTTCATTGAGGGATTCTTCAAAGTCTGCATTTCGAATTGTGGTCTCTAGACTTTGTAGTGTTCTTAATCCGCACAGTGTTTATGCTTCAATTCAATCAGTGATTAAAAGTAACCATTGGATGGTTCTGGTTATTATGGTTCGGGCTTTTATTGTTTTTGGGTCCATTCAGGAAGGTTCTACGGCAACTGAATCAACGATCCGCTGATCGTAAAACAAAAAATATGTAAAAGCCAAATTATTGCATCTATTATATTGAAAATTTTTAGCTGTCAGGTTCGGGCATATTTTTATGAATTGTTTTTCCTTTTACTCTCTTCTTTCTTTTCTTATTTTTTTTAAGGATGGGTTTCGTTGACTTTCTGATTACTTGTAACGTCATCTCTTTGCGCTGATTATTTGTACCGTGATCTCTTTGCTCTCTCTCAGTAGAGAGTTTCGTTAGATTATGCTGCTTGCTAGTGGGTCTTTGAGCTCGTTTTTTCTTTCTTTGTATAATTGGAATTTCACTACTGTAAAGTAAACAATGATTTCATTTTGAATCAATATTTTTACCAGTTCTGTTCTAGAAGCATTCTGATTTGTTATAATGGGCCGTCCTTGTTACGTTTTTCATTTTGTGCTAAACAAATAAGAGTTGAGTTTTGCCAGTACATTCCAGCGATCCCAGCAAGAGTGGATATGCTGTATTTCTTAGTCACAGAGGAGCGGATGTTAAGGAAAGTGTAGGGAGCCTCACCTTTCATAATCTGTAAAACAAAGGATTGAAGGTCTTTTTCGACAAGAACTCAATCCAAGTTGGAGACAACATAGCTGAATCAATAAAAGGAGCTGTTCACTCAGCATCTGTCCATGTCGTCATATTTTCGCCTAATTTTGCAGAGTCGGTTTGGTGCTTGAAGGAGCTCCAACTCATCGTCAAAACAGGGGCTCCCATTGTTCCCGTGTTTTGTCAAACTCGGCCTTCGGAGCTTCGAATGAAGGACGAAAATGGTGTATATCCTCGAGTTTTTCAAAAGCACGCTGGAAAGTTTGAAACAAATTTACTTGAGGAATGGACGACGACCCTTTCTGAGGTCTCATTCCTAGGTAAGATACATTAATATCTAAATGGAATTTGATTATTTTGAATAACTATGCCCTGCCTTAATCTTCAAGATTATTTTACATTTTACTGTTGCATTGACTACTAGTACTGTTACGTCTCATTTCATATTTCTTTTATTTTCCCTCCTATTATACATTTACTGTTGTGGAAATCTGTGCACATTTTATGTAGATAACAAACTGAAGGAAGTAAAATCTTCAAGCTATTAAAAAAAAAAGTAACTAAATTGGGAAGGAAAATAAGGACATTGTATTTGAGAATAATGATAAATGATAATAATATATGTATTGATAAGTAAGGCATTTCAGGAGGTCACCTATTCCAATATTATTCCAGTTCGAGTGCACTTAACTACGGAGTTTCCTCCATGGTTAAACCCACTTTGCTTGCAACTCCATTTGCAAAACCTAGATCCAATGAGTGCTAAATGTTCCATTTGTTCTCATGAGAGATGGGTTCATGTGAACCATTACTCATGAAACATGGGTCAATGAGTTTGACAAAAAAAACAACAGAGTTGAATTCTGATAACAATATCACAATATATGTATCTTTAATTTGTTAAAAAAAGGAGAAGGAAAATTTTGTGACATATGTTGAATACTTAAATTATTATGTTTGATTTAAAATGAGAAAATTGAGATAATTTAGGTCTATAAAAATTAGAGCTATTTAATCAATTATATGTTATAGAATGGATCTAAGGTTGATAGCCAATTTGATATCAACTATGGTCTATGGAATCAATATAGAGTGGATGAATGAATATGACTTGTAATTTTATAGACCCTTATACCTACAAAATAGAGCTTCACCTTGGTGTCCAAACTTGACTGTTCGTTTTGACAGATGCCTTTGAGGAGCTTTCTAGACAACAACAATCTTCTCCTTTAGTCAAACTCATGTTGCCAAGTTAATATTATTTCTTAAAAATTGGAAGACAACATGCAATGAATACATCATGGCCAACCATACACAAATACAAATAAATTGTCTATTATGTATTGTAAAATTGTAAAACTTGGCTAAGCATGTGTTCCCTTTCTTACCTTTGCCTAGTTTTTCCATCATAAATATTTGATCTGTAAAGCATTAAATAGACATTCCATTGTCAAAGTTGCCTATGTATGTGGTCTAGAATTTTCCATGTCTCCCTCATGAGGATAAATTACTGAAATTGAGAAATGATTATATATTTAGGTTCTTTGAGAATGTTTCAAGTCTTTGTCGACAAAGGTGGCCCGGGTTTTGATCTTGCTATTGGTGGCCAATTAGGTTTAATAAGTCAACTTTCTTCCAATTAGTAGAGATTAGAGAAGTTGTTGGTGATTTGAGGTGGTTTTGCAGCCATACTTGAGTGCTAACAAAGCTTTATGATATGGTTGTTGGGGATTTTCAAGGTTTATTAATGTGGAGAAGGGACTTTGAAAATAATTACAACACAACTTTACCAAAGGGTTTCTACACCATCATCATTGGTGCACTTAGGTGCACTTCTCTAGACCTCTAGCAATGACCTATTTTTAGGGATTTAAACCAACATGCTTTGGACATTGCAAATATCATGGACAAACTTGTCATGGGGTTTAAATGATCATGAACATGTTTTGTGTAATGATTCTCACCACTACATCAATGCTTAGGCTTTAAACAATTCTTCTCATGTTAAAACTAGGAGAGATAACTTTTATGGACTAAAACCAAACCAACATAGATTCTCTCAAGCCCCCAACTCTTACTTGAAAGCCTCTTCAAAACATCTTAAAGGTGATTTGATTTAGTGTTCAATTCTAAACACGCATCAAGATTTCTACTTGTTTTATTACTGCCTACATCCCTATGAATGTCATAAATCTATTCCTTTTCGGACAATCACTATATGACTAGCACCAAATTTAAATAAATAATCCAAACTACTTTGGACGAGTCTATAAGACCCCTTTCCACATTCCTCTTCCACCACTTGTTCCAAAAAACCAATCTAGACTTTGGTTTATCCACTTTTGTGTTTGGTTGTCCTAACTATCTGATCTGTGCACTGAAATTAGACCTACAGTTGCCTCAAAGAATGTGCAAACTTATCATGGGCCCCTACGAACTATGAAGAGATTGGTATTGTTAGTGCCCACACCCATTTTTATAAATTGTATATCATTTCACATAACTTTAACCTTTAAAGAAGGTGACATCTATTCAACATTCAAACTGCAATTTGAACATATTAATTAATTAAAGAAAATTAAAAACAAAACCAAGTTTGTATAATCCGCTCTCTCTCTCTCTCTATAATGCACACACACACAAACATTTTCTATTTAACTTTGCATTAATATAAAGAAAATAGTACAATATTCTCAAAAGGAGGGTATTAAAAAGACACAACCACGAGTCTGATCAGAATAAAGAAAATGGCCTAGCCTTGATAGAAAATTAAGTTCTTGTGGCTATGCCATGGTCTCTATAATAATCTTGCTAGGAAGAGTGGTTGTGTCTAAGCCAATGCCGGCAAGGGGATAAGGGGTTTGATGGAAATTGAGCAACAATGCAAGGGGTGTTACCCCAGTGGTTTAGCAAACCTTAGAAATATGCGATTTCAAGTGCAATTTTTTTTTCTTACAGTATCTAATTCAACATAGGAACTATACAATATAAAAAGGGGATCACATGTAAAAAGACTATTTTCCCTATTTCATATGGCACATTGGAATACAAAACCACCTGAAGACAAGTATGATTAATACCACTTCGAAGATGCCACAAAAATATCTAAGCTTGAAGGGTTTTTATTCCTTTTATTGGTTAGAATTGAGGAGGGGCATGATATTGAGATACAAAGGACTAAATAAGAGAATATCTAATCTAATCCAGTCATAAAACAAATGTAAAAGAGAATGGAGATGAATTTGAATGCACTTGGAAATGAAATAGGAGAAACCCAAATTTTAGACTGTCAGAATCCTAGAATGAGCTATAACTACAGATCTGGGCCCTAAAGACTGTAATATGACTCTTTGCCAAATTTGAGCTAAAAGTGTTAGAGATAGGCCAAAAATTGTCATGTACCTAGGGACAAATCACTAGTGGCATTTTGTACCTGGCAATTTTGATTGAATTTTTTTGAAGACTTCAAGTACTATACCCAATCTGTCTGATCCCAATCCCGTGGCTCCATAACCTATTCCTACACCCAAAAAAATGATGGTAAAGTTTGGCTAAAGGTGTTTTCCTTAGTCAAACCCTTGTTTAGAAATCAACCTTGAAAATAAAATGAAATTTCATAAGGAAAGATGAAATAGAAACCATATCTGAATTGTAAAGCATCTTATACTTTGATGATGCAATGCCTCTTTGGATGTGATCACAAATGTTGATGCAATAAATTGATGTAAAAGGAAATCATGAAATTAATGGCCTGAATGATGGATATTGGTGTTTGCCAAAAATGCTTCATGAATAAGAATGAAGAATGCTTGGAAGGATTGAAGATTTGGATGCTCAATTGTAGAAGAGATCTTGAACTCCAATTTTCTTTCTTGATCATAAATGCTTAAAAACTCGATAATGAATTATTTCACTTGATAATGAATTTCCTTGTTATTAAAATTAATAGAGATAAGGGGTTTATATACATCCCACATCATTCTAGGGATTAAAACTCAAGCAGACCAATCATGAATCTATATTTCCCACAAATACCTCATCGTAGGACCCTTAGCCAAATCTAGGCCAAATTCCTAGGAGCAAGTTGTCAATGACATTCTGTCCTAGGGAAAATGAGCCAAAATTTGAACAATAGGTCCCACATAGCGAGAAAATGCATGATATTTTTAGGTACAACTCAATCCAAGATTTGGAGGGCATGTAAAGGCCATAAATGGTAAGATAGGTCCTAGGAGATGAAATGAATTATTTGATTGGAGGATAAAATAGAGTAGTGCACAAAGAAATAAGGGCTAAACTTGATTTTTGAAGAATTTGAATCAATATAGGACTTATAATGCTAATTTGAAGGTCCAATACATGTTAGGAGAACATAAAATCAATGTGGAACCCCTACATACTAAAATGGGGCTAAAATGAGCACCTAATTAAGGGTTCTTACTTTTTAGGATGATATATTTAGCCCTCATTTTAGTAGGAGTATGAGTCCTCATGCTCACAGTAAAGTAGAAAGAGAGAAAGATCAAGACCATGGGAAAACTGCAAGGAGATAAGATATCTCTAAGTTTAAGGACATAATCCCTCAACAAAGGATCATAACTTGTATATCTATATGCAAGGACATAAAATGAAAACAATACTAAGGTTCCAAGTCAAGTAGTTGAAGAGACCTCACTAAAGAAAACTATCTCAATCTCTAGAATCATGCTTAGAAAGCTATTGCAAAAATACAAGTGGTTACCTAAAAAGATAAATAGCACACATCAATGATAAGTTAAGACTCTATGATATAGTCAGATAGCAAAGTGTGTTATGCTATGGAATGATGGAGAAGACAATAAGATAATCATGGATGATATGGTTGAGGTATAGTGCATGATAGTCAACTCATAAAAATTTATGTAAATGAGAGGTTGAATGTCTAGAAAATTGTGTTATGCAAGTCAACCTATGAATAGGATAGGTCAAATGGTCTAGCAAACTATGTTATGCTAGTCAATCAATCCTAAAAAATGAATGTAGAGGAGAGGTTAAATGGGATAGCAAGTTGTGTTATGCTAGTTCGAAAAATCATAAGGATAACCAAGGAAAGCATTGTATCCGATGGAGCACACCAAAATATATATAAAGGAGAGTGATCTGGCCCTAGCAAGTTGTATTATGATAGTTTACTCTACCTAAAATGCTCAAAGTAAACAAAATATTTGCAATAAGGATACCATATATGCCCCCCACCCCCTCCCCCCCCAAGATGGAAAAAGAGGACAATTTTGACATCTTTAGGAAAAGAGAAAGAATGATAAAGCACCTTTAACATAAATTAGGAGGTATCCCACATGCAACACCCTATCCAAGACAAAGAGGTCACAACTCCTATGAGGTCAGCGGAGTGATGAATGAAAAGGGATGCAATAAGTTTAAAGGGATCCTTCTGAAGGATGTCAAAAAGATCTATGTAGAGAAAGAAGGGAAGAATTCACACCTTTCCCATTGCTAGGTAAAGGGATTCTTGAGAAAGGATGACACACTTTTATTCCTCAAGGTAAGGAATTTGTTTACTATAAATACCCAATTGTGAATAATGGAAAGGTTATGATTAAGGATGTGTATCTCTTGTATAAGAGAGAATCCCTAATGTAAACTAAAAATTCCATGTAATATTAGATATCATGAGATAAAAAAATGCAAGTTACCCAAGATAAAAGTAGATCCTTAAGAGAAGGCTTGGAGAGATTGAAAATACTACCCTTGCCCCCCAAGTGTAGAGGCAAGAATAATATTAAGGACTATTATGTTACTCACAAAGTATAATCGCACTATGCATGACAATGAGCCCCCATTAATGGATAGGCTAATAATGTCATAGTGTGGAGCAACATAATAGGAAATTAAACATTATTTAAAAAAAAGAATTGAAAATTAACTCATTGCAACATGTTATGTGAATAATATCATAATCAATGAGTTTCTGAATTTTGTAATTCAAATCTTAACATTCATTAGTAGAGTGGTCATGATATTGATGATAGATGGAGAAAGGGAGATTGACAAGATTTTGACTATACTTCTTTTTTCATTTAGGTCAAATAATGAAATTAGTGCAAAGTGTTGGAAACTACAATTGAAACAATTGTTATATTGCCATTGATGTCAAACCTTAACTAGTACGATAGTTGCTATCTAGTAGAGTACCATATCTTTTGATTGATGAAGAGGATTTAAAAGGAGGAGATAACAAGAGGACCTAAGGAAAGTTTGAGTTATGTGATACTACAATAGGTACTTGATTAGCTAGCACATTTGTAAGGTAATGTGTTGTTTATCTTTAACACTAAGTGAAGAAGTCAATAGATTTGAAGTATAGGCTTAACCGAGCAAAAGAGAAGAAATTCATTATCCTTAGATATATCTAGTTTAAGATCCATACCAAGAAACTTTCTTCTACCCATGGAATGAATAATTTCATATTTGGTGATGGAAAAATCCATGATTTGCCTACCTAGGATGAATCCCTTCTGATTGGGGTTGATTATCTCGTGAAGAAGTGATTTAAGCATGTTCTCCATAATCTTGCTAATGATTTTGTAGGTGTTACTAATATTGATAGGTCTGAAGTCTAGCATGGATTTAGAGTCATTACTCTTGGGGATAAGAAAAATGTAGGTGTCATATAGCTATTTTAAATGTTTACCTATTCTAACAAAGTCCCTAGCAATTATGCACACATCATGGAAAATGATGTCCTAGAATTATTGAAAGAAATCTAGGGGGAATCCAACATGACTAGGAGGATTTTAGGAACCCGTGCAAACAAATAGATGATTGGACTTCTTCATTAGAGATTAGAGAGAGGAGGAGGTCATTGTCCTAGCTAGAAACCATTTGGGGGAGGTGATCAATGAGATGATCTTGGAGGGTGGAGAGGTCACTCGATGAAGCTTCCAAATATAGTTGCTTGAAGTAATTTGTTGTCAAGTAATTGAGTTGAGTCTAGCCAAAGGTTTCATTTCCAGTTATGTCCAATAATGAGGTGATCATATTCCTCTTTTTGTGTTTACTAGTCAATCTATGGAAGAAGGTAGAGTTACGATACCCCTCCTTGAGCCATTGAACCCATGATCTTTGTTTCTAGTAAATTTTCTCATTGGCCATGAGAGTCTTCCATTTATTCCTATCATCCTCTTCTTCAGCATGAAGGGTAGGAGAAAAGTTTTCCTTAGCAAAATGTTGTTGAAGTGCATCCAGTTTCCCACTCAGTTCTTTCTTAGTTTTGAAGATATCTCTAAAATTAGTTCTACTCCAACCTTTGACCTATCCCCTAATTAGATCTAATTTCCTAGAAATTAAAAACATTTATGACCCCTTAATTGGAACATCCCACCAAGTACTCACCATATCCTTGAAACTTGGATGAGAGGCCCACATAATTTCATATCTGAAAGGGGCATGAACTGAACTAGTTAAATCCTTCCTATTGAGAAATAGGGTGTTATGATTAGAAGAATATCTAGGCATAGATGAGAGGGAGGAAGAGATACCTAGGTCCCTAAAGGAAGAGATCAAGAAGAGGTTAAGTATCATCTATATGAGATGAGAACCCTTTCTATTATTAGACCCATTAAATGAATTACAAATTAGTTCTAGATAAAAGAGGTCAGAATTATTTATAAAATCATAGAGATCACCCATGTTGTCACTATAATCCATAAGACCTCCTAGTTTCTCAAATGGGTAAAGGGGTGAGTTGAAGTCCCCTACTATGATAAACTTATAATTAGGGTTATGTGATAAACACTTGGCGATCTCCACCCATAGAACCTTTCTACTCGCTTGGGTATTAGGGGCATAGACATTGATAAGATGCCAATAGTCAATTTGCCTCTTGAAGGAGACAACCAAATATTTCTAAGAAAATGAAAGTGCTTCCCCATAAAAAATGAGTAGGAATTCACAAGCTCACAATGCCACTAGATGCACCAACAACTTTAGTAGAATGAATGAGAATCCATCCATAACCTACCCACTAACTAAAAAAAATAGAATAGGACATTTCGACCTCTTGCAATAATAAGATATCAACCTTATGGTCAATATAATGTGTGATAGAATATTTATTTTGGGGGTTGTTAAGATCCCTAATGTTCTATGAGAGAAAAATCATTTCTTACCTTTGTGGGTTAGATCTAGGGTAAGTTGTTGATCCAGAGAAATCTCCCTTGCAAAAACTTTTTGCCTCCTAGATCTCTCTAAGGGCCTTCTCGACTTCACCTCCAAACCAACATACGGTTTCTTGATCCTTGTATTTTTATTCTTTGTCTATGGCTCACCCACAACATCTCCAGTAGGGACCTACAAGGCCTTTCCTGGTGAGGAAATGATAGATTTGAAATCCTTAACTAGAGAGGGGTCAACTTGTTCTATATTAGTAGCACACCTAGGAGAGAGAGATCCATCATCAAAATTGGGATTTAATGTATTCTCTGTTGATCTATCCTCAATGCTAACTTCACCAGGTTGCCAGAGTTAGACAACATATTCATAGAGTTGATAAGCATCAAAACACTGACAAAATATAGTCCACTATAATCAGTCCTGACAACAGCCAAAGGTTTATAGCCACACATACGCTCCTCCCCCAAGAGTACAGAAGGTTGAGGAATCTTCCCCTCTTCCAAGGCTACAACCAATTTAGGAGGAGAATATAGGTGGTCACCAGACTCAACTGCCACATGTTCATCATCTAAACAAGCTAGTGAGGATACATTTTCCTTGAGATTAGGATCCATAGTTTGAGGGGATTTACAGTCCTCTACCGTGTGTCCCTTAGAGTTGTATATTTGATATAAGAGGGTGACATTCTCATAGAATAGATCTTGAGTCCACCTCCCAAAATTTGATTTCAGAACCACAAAGCTAGGGAGAATCTTGTTAATAGTCACATTGACACAAAACATGGCATAGTTGAGACTTGGTCAGTGTGATAGTATTCACATAAATCTAGTTTCCAAAGGAGTTCCCTACCCATCTAAAGATTTGATCATCCTATATTTCTAGGGGAAGGCCTAGTATATGCACCGTGACTAGAGCCATACATCTAAGCTCCGCTAAAGGATCAAAATCCAATTTTCATTTGGCCAAGGTTAGGAAATTCTTGTTGTAAGACCAAGAGTCTAACAGAACCAAAGAAAGGTCTTCTAGGGAAGTGAACCTAAACTAGAACAGTCCCCCTAGCATTTTTGAGATATTTATGCTACCCTTAACTTTCCAATGGGTGACCACCCATTTCCTCACCATGTCAAATAAAAGGGTGGAAATTGAAGAACCTACCCACTAGGGCCATCTATAGGTTAATCATGGTCCTTTCGACAACTGATTCTGGGAGAGTAATTTTAGTAGCCTCGTTAGTGTGGATAAAGACAACAAGGGTGATCTCTAGCTTAGTAAGGGGGGGGCACAAGTGCATTTTTCCAACAATATTTTGGAGGGTGGGTCTCAACTAAGAATCTCCAAGACAAGCAGGAGATTTTACTGGGAGGGTACATGGGCCACAATACCCACAATGTCAAACCTAGAAGGAGAACTAGGGGGAGGGTCAATAGGGGGGAGGACACGTACTCCCCAAGGGGTGCCATGATTTTTGGAAAAGAAATGGAAAAGAAAGTTATGGGAACTCTTCCAAAAGAGCTCCACCATCTCTTATTGTCTCCCTCTGAAAATGATGTGTTCCCTAATGGATTGATTTATAAATTTTTAATTACACGGATTGTTAAGCATAATTTTGTTGCAATATGTATAGCCTATTATTATTTACTTAGCATTTAACATGAGGCTTCACTTAGTGAGCCTCAATCATAAAACATATGTTTGTGGCATAGTAAATAATCCCCCCATTTTAAAAAAATATTACCCAAAATTCATTTCTTGTCACCCTCCTCCAATACCCACCCAATATCCCTGACACCAATTTTCCTATATAAAATCGCATCCGTCATCACAAAGAAACCCCCCTCCCCCTATTTAGGTAATATATTGCCCCCATATTTTTCCCATTTTAAATTCTTGAATATGAATGCACATGGTATTGTATTTCTCATTCAGTGAAGACCTCATGGCATTTAGACATCCAATCATTTGTAGGAAAGAAGATAGATTTCAAATGTTTGATGTTGATGATGATGCCCATGAAACATTCCCTTTTCTTGATACTAATGATTGGCGTCTACAAATATTTTTGACATACTTATGTCATTTATGTAACACATAATACAACCTCTATTGAATTACCAATTTTAAAATCCAATCATTTGGAAAGAAGTTAATTCGTTAAAAAACTTGAGACCTTGACACCTAATACTTTTTGTCCTTGATATTGATGTAAAGTGCTTCCTTCATCTGATGTTGATGTCAAATGCTTCCCTCCCATGTTGATTTTTTTGTGTTCGTGTAAGATTACACTAGGAGTCCTATATCAAAAACCTTTTTTCAAACATTTAGAAACAAGAACCAAAGGAAATGGAGAATAAATGAATAATTTATCTCAATTTTTGTTAAGAATCCAAATAGGAACCTCTTCATACACAAATAAATAGATTGAATCTACACTAATGTATCATCCCTTCCATTTTCTTGTTGTCATGCATTTAATTTCATCTAAATCCATTCACATTTTCCCTCCCACTCTGAAAAGAGGGCTTTGACCAATGTTTTATGACTAGTGGTTCACAACAACCCATCTCTCATGAGAAGGAATGGAACACTTAGCACTCATTTCATCTAGGTGATGGTCTTAGAGGCACTAGGACTTCTTGGGATGTCACCCATCCTAATACTACTCCATCTCAAGCACACTCAACCATGAATTTTCCTCTAAGGTTAATTCCACTTTGCTTGCAACAACATTTGCGAAATCTTTAGAAAATTTTGTGCCTTATGAACCATTATATGGAAAGGCCCTTAAGATTATTAATTGATGTATCATCAGAAAATGGAAGCACTTCCATTTAGGACTGGTTTAGCCCTCTGAGTAAGTGGTTTGTGGTCATGTTGAACACCTTGAATGGGTCTTTGATGTGGAGCTGGCTTTTCCCCTGTTCTACCCCATTTTCCACTTCCTTCCTACCTAATCCTGACAATCTGCTCTGAGAATTTGAGGTTCTTGATCTCAGGGTCAAGGTCAACCTCAAACCTAACCTAGGTCAAGGTTGACCTCAACCTTGACCTAGGTTAGGTTTGACCTTGACCCTGACCTAGGGTCCAAATTTCAAGATCTAAAGGTTTCCAGATGTTGGGTTTTGGAAAGATTTATTTTCCCCGCTTTCGGGTCAGTTGTTTCAGGATTCAAAATGGTAAAATCTTAAATTATATTTAATTTAGGTCTACTTACAAGGGTATAGGATTAATGAGAATTTAATTCTCCTATGTTAGCCTCTCTAGAAGTTTGTGCCCTAGACTAGTATAAAAGGAAGCCTTCTCCTCTCATTTTCTAAATCAAGAATCAATTTTTCTCCATCTTCAATCAAGTGAATCTCAAGCAAGAAATCCATCAAGTGAAATTAAGAAATAAAGAAGAAAGAAAGAAGGAGAAAGAAAGCATTTAAGCATTCAAGATCCAATTCATCAAGGAGATCCATTGGCAGCCATTGAAGGATTCAATCTCTATGGAGCCCTCTTGTTGAAGATTTCTCCATCCATATCCATATCCATTCAATCCTCTTCCTATTCCAAGATCCATTCAAGATTGGTGTTGAAGATCTAAAGATAATTTATTTGAGACATCCTACATTCATTTGGAGCATCCATACTTTTGGATTCAAGGAATCGAATCCTCCACAAGGGTTTCAACATAAGCAAGGTGAATTGTTCCATTTACTTTGTTTATTACTGCAATTTCAATTTAATTTAAAGGTTAAATAAAAAATTGGGGTTTGACCAAGCAAAACCCCTCATCCTAACAACAAAACCATTTTTATTGTAGGTACATGTATGAAACAATGAATTGCAGTGTAGATCCAAACACCCTTTTCGACAAACTTTCAGGATCCATGAATAGAATTTCTGTCGGAGCAACGCAAGTCAAGGTTGACATAAAGGGGTCAAGGTCAACATTTATTATTCAATTCAATTCAATTAAATATTTTAATACTCTCTTCCCCAGTCTTTTTACACATTCACATACATTATCCATCAATCACATTTTCCATTACATTTTGGAGATTCCCTTTTCCTATATTATATTTTGGCAAACCCGCGATAGACAACTCTTTCTTTTATGGTGTTAGATCTTACATGTGCTTGTATTTACATTTAAAAAGTACAAAATCATTTATTTGTTCATTCTTTATAGTTTAGTTCATTTGCATTGCATTGGTATATGAGCTTTCCTACCTCTAGTCCTACTTATAATATTTCGGTTAGAAGAAGTCGTAGACTTATGGGTTTCTTTGATCTTGAGTCTTCCTCTCCTCTTAGGATCCCGAATGAAAATTTGATTACTCATGATTCCAATCCTACTATGGAGCATAACTCTTCTCACTCATCTCATGATGAGGATGATGCTTTAAGAGTTCCTCTTGAACAAGTCCAAAAACTTTCAACTAAACTTGATAAAATGGGTAATTGGCTTATTCAAGAAAACCTTAATCAAGATTCTATTCAAGCTATAGAGGCTCTTAAGAAAGTCCTTCATGATAGTGATCAAGGTATTAATCTCTTTTGTGGTATTACTCATCTTGTGCATTTAAATGTTAAACCTTTAGCTCAAGAAGCTCAAGAATTAGGATTCAGTCCTCCTATCACTAGTGTGGAACCTTCTTCCATTCCTTTACCTAGCATTCCTACTTATACTCCTCCTTTAGTGACTACATCAGTTTCCTCTCTTCCTATGAGTGTTCCACCCATGTCTCAAGGTGTTCCTACAAAACCTTCTTATCATAGTTTTCCTATTACTTATTCCAATCTTCTTCCAACTGTGGTTCCAAGTGTTCCCCCGGTTGTGTCTTCCATTCCCACTAATTCCTACATTTTTCCTAGTGTTTCTAATGTTCCTATGCCTCCTATTTCATCTAATGATTCCACAAACATTAGTTTGGCTCAAACTATATCCTCTTTACAACAACAACTTGCAACGTTAACTCAATCCAAGTTTAGTATTCCTACATGTGACATGGGCAGTCCTTTATCCCTAGACATTATTCATGCTCATGTTCCTTAGCAAGCTGATATGCCTCATCTTGATAATTAAAATGGTTAGGGAGACCCTGTCACTCATGTTAAAATATCTCAAATCCTTTGTTGTGACTATCCTTGTGATCATAGGATTTTAGCCAAGTTGTTTTCAAGAACTTTTCATGATAAGGCCTTGCAATGGTATTGTTCCTTACCTCCTTATTCGATTGATTCTTTTCCAAAAATTGCTAATGCCTTTATCCAAAAATTCCAAAATAACATTGGTCTACAAGTGTCCTTAATTGATTTGATGCATTGTAAACAAAATACTAAAGAAAAATTGACTAAATTTATTGGTAGATTTAAGCATTTGTATGCTCAAATTTCTTATCCTGTTCCTAATATCGATATTCAGTGTATGTTTATTTAAAATTTACAAAAGGAAATTAGAGATAAGATTTCACTTATTAAATTTACCTCTTTTCAACAACTTTGTGTAGTGCTTCATCATTATCAGTTACAAGTGAGTCAATTTGAGAGAAACACTCCAATGGCTCCTGTTCTAGTTTATAAGAGTGATGTTGCTCCTAATCCCAACAAGTTTCAAAAACCTAACAACTATGTCAAGATAGATAAGCAAGAAAATGCAGTTGTTGATCAAGTTGTTGTTGCATCCAGCAGTGCCACTTTTGCATCCACTTATTTTGATCTGAATCGTACATTTACTCCTCTTTCTAAATATTTGCATTCTATTATGAGTAAATTGTTGACTGATAATATGATTACTTTACCTCCTATTCAACCTCTTTTACCTACTATGATGGCATCCAAATCCTTTGATTCCAAAACCTTTTGTCAATACCATTGTCAGAATGGCCATGATACTGAGAAGTGTTATTCTTTAAAACATACGGTTCATGACTGTCCTCCTAATCAAAATCTCCAAATCTATATGAATCCTTTTCCTACACATGATACTAGTACCATTGTTTAGCCATCTTCTGTGGATATTTTTTATGATTCAAAGATGGATGATATCAATCATATTGTTAACTATGTGGAGCATGTTGTTTTGTCTCAACTTGTATCTCCACCCTAGCCTCAAACTCAATCTCAACTTCAAGTTCCACCTCAACCTAAGCCTAAACTAAAATTTTGACCTAAAACTCAAAAACAACCTAGGAATAAAAGACCTAGGGAACTCTTGATTACCTTTGATGATTCTGAGACTATTAAAGCTCTTGATGGTCCCCTCTACATTATGCTAGGATTTCTCAGATACCTACGTACAGTTGTCTTGTTGATCCTACATCCTTAGTCAATGTTATTATTGAAGAAAATATTTTTATGAAGAACTTACAACGTGATTCTTATGATACAACTGATGTGTGGAATCAAACTTGTAATGGTTTTCTTTATCCATCATTTAGCTCTGTTAACTTTCTTGTTGAACTTTGTGGTAAATTTGTGAACACTACCTTCACTTTTGTTCCTACCTCTGATCAATTTCAAGTTAAGTTTAGTTTTCCTTGGTTGAATGTTGCGCATTCCATTGCTTCTCCTATCCATAAGTGTCTTAAATTCATTCATGATAAAGAAGTGAAGATGATTAATCATAGTTTATATCAACCTTCTATGCGCAAGGATTGTGCTACCCTTGACTTCTTTTGGCCTTCATTACGAAATTCATGTCATTCTCAACTTGATAACCTTTTTCTCTCATATCAAGCCTATAAACATTGCAAGATTCTTGAGTTAAGCATGCCTCAAATGGATCTTAATGTTGGTCTTTTTCCTACACCTTCTATACATCCTTTATCTATGGATTCTAGTTCTATTAATCAAGCTTCTAGTGTTTCTTTTCAACCTACTAAGAATCGTACTAATCTAACTATAGAACCTATGAAGGATCTGATGGTTATTCCTCCTAGTTCTCAACATATTTAAAATAAGACAAAACATAACTAATCTACCAATGAACATTGTAAGAAGCATCAGGCTCAAGCTAAGGCATGTGCCTTTGTTCTTCAAAATTCTTTACCTTCTTTTGATCATCCTATGTGTGATGTGTTAGAAGAAGTTAAGATTAATAATGATGTTAAGATGAATGATTATGATGATTCTATTTATATCTTAGGTTCTATTTTTATTAATCTTGATGAAGAAGATACTCTTGATGATACTAATGATGCTAATGATGAATATGAGACTATTGACATTGATATTGATTTACCTAGTATGCTCTCAACACAATTGATAATTACACCTAGTATCAAACATAATGATTCTCAAGAGCATCCTTGTTTGGAACTGGTTATTATTCCTACTGTGTTTGATATAGTCCCTCTTGTGAGTTTCCCACCTTCCCTAAATGATATAAACCAAGATGGGGAGAGTAGGCAATGCACTTGATTGGCTTGTCCTTCATGGTATCTTTTTGTGTGTTTTCATGTTGTATTGTGCTTCTCTTGTAATGTGTTTTCTCAATGTTTGTTAGATTCTTTTATATGACCCTTGTTACTTTGTTGGTGCAAGATGATAAAGGAATCAAACTTGTTGTGTTATTCCTCTATATGTATCTCTATTCTTCTATATGTTGTTTTCATGTTATGTTGTACCTGTGCTATTATTTGTAAATGTTTTCCTTATGTAGTCCACTTGGATTTGTGATTTGGTAGAACTGATTCTTTTTGGTCTCCATGTTGTGGTTTGAAAATACTCTTCTTCATAACTCATATGTTTTCTTTCCTCCATTGTGATTGTAGGTCTACTTTCTTTGTGGAATGATGTCAATTCATTTGCAATAATACTGACCCCACGGTAGGTATATCCCTTCTTTTTTCTCTGTATGTTTATGTGGTATTTCCCTTGATTTTTCTTCGCTTAGGAGAATCTTGTAGTGGAAACGTAATCAGTGGAGTTGTTTATGTTTTCATTCAAGCCATTTCTCTTGTTAAAGTGTAAGCAATGACTTTAATGTGGGGGCATACACTCTTCTCACTTTTTGTACATACACACTTTCAAGATATTTTTCAAAGCACTTTTCTCCCTTTATGGATTAGTGACTAATCCTTAAAGCATGGATTTTTATATTATAGGATCTCTTGATCCCTCCTATTTTAATTTTTCAAGTTTTGATCCCTTAAGGTCAAAGGTGTCCTTAAGAAAAGATCTCTGTTGATTTGGCTTTGATATTTTGGAATAGAATATTCCTAGGGGTGAATCCTTGATGGGTTGACTAGTGAGTAGCCACATTCACTAGGCGAGTCAATTCCATCTCTCTAGTTGCATTGTTTCCTTGTTTGGTTCACAATGGGACATAAGTTCTCATGGGGCAAGGTAATCACATCCTCTTCTCTCTTTTTTAGAGATTATTCTCTTATTGTAATCTTGGAGTTGATAAAGACTCGAGTCCATGGGGGATTTAGGATTCCCTTTTCTCTTTGATTTCAATAAGATTGTCTTTTTCTTTGTGATCTCCTTTACCAAGAGTTTGCATCAAGTCCATACTCTTGCTAAAGTGGGGTCTAAATGTATTGTCAAAAAATGGAAGCACTTCCATTAAGGATTGGTTTATCCCTCTGAGTAAGTGGTTTGGGGTCATGTCAAACACTTGAATGGGTCTTTGACGTGGATTTGGCTTTTTCCCCTATTCTTCCCAATTTTCCACTTCCTACCTACCTAATCTTGGCAACCTACTCTCAGAATTTGAGGTTCTTAACCTCAGGGTCAAGGTCAACCTTCTAGGTCAATGTCGACCTTGACCTTGACCCAGGGTCCAAATTTCAAAATCTAAAGGATTCTGGATGTCAGGTTTCAGAAAGATTTATTTTCCCACTTATGGGTTGGCTATTTCGAGCTTCAAAATAGTAAAATCTTAAATCATATTTAATTTAAGTCCACTTCCAAGGGTATAGGCTTAATGGGAATTTAATTCTCCTATGTCAGCCTCTCTAGAAGTTTGTTCCCTAGACTAGTATAAAAGGAAGCCTTCTCCTCTCATTTTCTAAATCAAGAATCAAGTTTTCTCCATCTTCAATCAAGCGAATCTCAAGAAAGCAATCCATCAAGTGAAATTAAGCAATCAAGAAGAAAGCAAGAAGGAGAAATAAATTCAAGCATTCAAGATCCAATTCATCAAGGAGATCCATTGGTAGCCATTGAAAGATTTAATCTCTATGGAGCCCTCTTGTTGAAGATTTCTCCATCCATATCCATATCCATTCAAGCCTCTTCCTATTCCAAGATCCATTCAGGATAGGTGTTGAAGATCTAAAGACAATTGATTTGAGACATCTTACATTCATTTGGAGCATCCATACTTGTGGATTCAAGGATTCGAATCCTCCAAAAGGGTTTCAACATAAGCAAGGTGAATTGTTCCATTTACTTTGTTTATTACTACAATTTCAATTCAATTTCAAGGTTAATTCCAAAACCGGGGTTTGACCAAGGCAAACCCCTTATCCAAACAACAAAACCATTTTTCTTGTAGGTATAGGTACAGAACAATGAATTACAGTGTAGATTTGGACACCCTTTTGGGAAAACTTTCAGGATTCGTGAACAGAATTTTTTTCGGAGCAACACAGGTCAAGGTCAACATAAAGGGGTCAAGGTCAAAATTTATTTTGGTCAAGGTCGACCTTTCTAAAAAAAGGAAAAGATTTCTAGGTTTTCTCTGTCCCTATTTTCCTGTCCCAGATCTGCTTGCAGAATTTCCTGAAACTCAATACAGACACCTGAAAAAAGCATTTTCCAGATCTGTCATACTTTGAGGTTAGTATTTATCTTCAATTTGATTAAAGATTTTAACACTCTCTTCCCCAATCTTTCTACACATTCACATACATTATCCATTAATCACATTTTCCATTACATTTTGGAGATTCTCTTTTCCTATATTACAATTGATAAGTTTAATATTAATTTTTAAAGATGAAATAACCATTTGAAACCACAAAAACCATTTTCACATCAATATTTTTTATAAAAAAACATAAATTAACATGAACAATAAAACACTCTTTACATGTAGAAGACTTAGGGGCTAAGGCTTAATTATGCTACCAACCACAATAGCTAGCTTAATCATTAAAAACAATAACAAGGAATCATGGGGATGACCTCACTATGCAATGGTTGGTTGGGATGTCTCCCATCAAGGAGGTCTTAAGTTCAAATCTGCAACATTCAATAGAAAGAAAAAATAACAAGGAATTGTACTCGAGCCAAGTAAGATTGGTTAGGGATAAAATAATTACAACCAATGTGAAAAGTCCCATATAAACATCATCTGGGTATGCTCATACCTATGGAGCTAGGTGAATTCAATAACTTGTATTTGTAATATATTCATAAATGTCAAGTGTACTTTTCAATGTTCATAATATATTCACATCATCACATGAAATACCAAAACTAGAGAATAGATCAAGTCCTTGTAGGGAACTTGGAATAATAGTGTACATGCATCTAAAAAAATAGTATTGATTATTGAAATTTTGAGGGATCATCATCTTGAGCACACAGATGGTCCATACACACTATATGTCATGAGGGAACCATAAACATAGTTAAGAGAAACATAGAATAATCACTCGAAGAAAACAACAATCACAACCTATGCATATGAGAATGGAGTTACAAAGCTTTTAGGTCTTGAAACATGATGTACTCTCTTGGCACATTTCATGTCACTCTTTCAGGGAAAGAATGTGTAAGGAAACATTGTTATAGATTTAGTATCTATTTTGGAGGTATCTTATAGCTCCCTAGTGATTTAATTTTTTTTTTGTCTCTAAATATCACTGATAATTTTCTTATTCTAGTAGTTATACATTCCTTGTACTTGTAATCATTGACAATTGGACAAGATCATTTAAGTGAGAAATCAAGGCAAAAATCAATGCAATTAAATACAATTAAATCAAATCAAATCAAAATCAAAGATAGATTGCAATTGAACCTTAATCCAAATTTAATTAAAAATCAAAAGCCTTTAAATCAATTTAAACCTAATAAATCATGATTAATCAATAAATTGTACAATCAATCTAATTAATTGTATAGTTTGGATTAAATCAAATCAACCTATTTAAGGGGTACACATGGCTAAACAAATTAAACAATTTCAATTAATTAATTCCTATTTTCCCTCAACACCACATGGGAGGAAAATGAATCAACCAATAGGAATTAAGGACTATGCTCACATGGATCAAGCCTAAATTGAATCTCAATCACTCACTTGGAAAATGCATCTTGTCCACATATTTTGCCTTCTTGTCCCAAGCTTTGAGGATAAAATATTTAAATGGTCTCCAAAGGTGGAACCATGGACTCAATTCTCACCTAACCTTGATCAGCTCAACTACACCCCTACCCTTGCCAAAATATATAAAAGCAAGGCATAATTCAAGCATTAATCATCCACAAAATATGAGAATAGCATCAAACCTCTTGCAAATTAGAGCTAGAAAGGCAAATTTAGAGCCAATTAGTTGTATTTTCATTTGGAATTGAACTATTAGTTTTTTTTATCATTTATTCTCATTTTAGGAATGTCACTAATGGAAGCTTGCTCAAATCTTTGCATTAGCATCCCTAAATAGAGATCCATAGAGTGCTTAATTGTCAATTCTTTGTTAAAATAGCTTATTCTTTGTGGTAATTTAGTTATTTTATTCATTTATTTGCAATACTAACCCTATGAAGGTACTTTTTCTAGTACACAAAATACCCAAAGTCCTACTAATCTAACTACATTGAGAAAAGGAAAAGAAAAGGTTAGTGAGGAGAGTGCTCTTGAGAAAAAGAAAGAAGACAAAGCTAGATTTGTTGAAATTTACACCAAGGAGGCTCATTACCAAAAAATGGACCATATGATGAAAAACTTTGAGAAACAATGTCAAATCAAACAAAAAGGTGTAGGTGAATACTCCTTGTCTATGATGGACCTACCCTTATCTCCAAAATCATATGGAAGGCCATCTAATTTACCTCATAAATATAATGATAACTTTGTGAGGGAAAGTACATCTTCATCCATGGATGAAGAAGATAATGAAATCCTAAAATGGCTATATAAGGATGATGAATCAAGTGCACAGGAAAAGCGCATCCAAAAGATAAGCATCCCCACACATCAATATGGGAAAGGATTTCAAATAATGCAGAAAATGGGATACAAAGGACAAGGACCTTTGGGAAAACAAATGAAGGAATCATTGAACCCATTGAAATGACATGGAGAGATAGCAAAGAAAAGACTGGATTAGGATACCTAGAACAAGGGTTTACTAAAAAGCACTATCCTAAGGTATATGATCAAATATTACAATTAGGGTCACAAAGTGATGAAGACTCAAATTATTTGGAATGGGATACATTTTCAAATGAATCATGCCAAGATAAAGGTATTGATGTCATTCATACTTACACTCCTAGCAAAGGAAAGGAACAAGCCTCAGAATCAAATCATAATCAAGCCTCAAGTTCAAATCAAGTGGTCCTAGATAATGTACTAGTTCAAGAAATTGAGATAAATCAATGGGTAGGATAACCCTACATATTATCATGGAGACCTATTATGGAAGCATCTAACATTAGGTTTAATCCATGAGACTTTTACCAAACGGAAACATTAGAGGATTCTAGTGAGGAGGATTTTGATCCTAGTTCTCTAGAACATCTTGAAGAAGCAAATATTATAGATTTAAGTGATACAATGTTTGAACCTTCAAATGAAGTCATGTCCCTAAACCCCATTGAACTAAACCAAAGCATTAATCCTTTGACCCTTATCTATCCAAAATTAATCAAATGGGATTCCATAGAACCTACCATCCTCCCAACATTTTTGAATGATAACTTGGTGTCCCAATACCTAAATGCAGTTGAGCCTTCTTCTACTACAAAATATTAGGAAGAATTGATAAAGGAAAGTATCTAAACTCTCAATTCAATTAAAAATGAAAAATAAAAATAAAAAAATGGAAAGAATCTAATGTTGAAAACCACATTGTGGCAACATTAGATCAAAAAGAGAAAGAAATAAAGAATGATTCCAAAGGTGAAAACCCAATAGAGGCACATAAGGAAGGGAGTTTGGACACTTTACCTGAGCACTATGAAGAAAGATCTCCTATCTTGATTGAACCAACAGAGAAAGTAAATATTGGATCAGAATTAGAGCCAAGGATCATACACTTAGCAACATCTCTATCTAGTGAGGAAAGAAAGGACTTTATCAAAATTTTCAAAGAAAAACAAGTCAATTTTGCATGGTCATGTAATGATATGTCAGGATTAGATCCAAATTTAATCATGCATCATTTGAACATAAGAGAAGGAGTAAGACTAGTGAAGTAGAAATTAAGAAAGATGCATCCACACATAGCTTTACTTGTAAAAGTGGAGTTTGAAAAATTTCTAAAAGTTGGGTTTATAAGAGCCATTGATTATGCCCAATGGATTCCAAACATTGTGCCAGTTTCAAAAGAAGACAAATCTATTAGAATTTGTACAGACTTTAGGGATCTCAATCTTACATTCCCTAAAGATGACTTTCCATTACCAAGCATAGACGCCATTGTGGATCTAACATCAGGACATTCAATGTTCTCACTTATGGATGGGTTTAGTGTTTATAATCAAATAAATATAGCACCCAAAGATCAAGATAAGACAACATTTACATGCACATGGGAGACATTCTATTGGAATGTTATGCCTTTTGGTCTAAAGAACGCCAGAGTGACCTATCAAAGAGCCATGATGACCATATTCCATGACATGATGCACAAGTTCATGAAGGACCATGTAGATGATAAAATTGCTAAATCTCACTCAAGGGGAGAACATCTACCTATCTTAGAGAAATTTTTTGTAAGATTGGAGCAATTCAAGGTAAGGTTAAATCTGAAAAAGTGTGCATTTGGTGTTCAATCAGGAAAGCTACTAGGGTACAATATTTTAGAAAAAGGAATAGAGGTAGACCCCGCTAAAATCAAAGCCATCATGGAAATGGGGGCAAATAGAAATATAAATCAGATGTGATCTCTTCAATGAAGGATTCAATCAATTTGAAGGTTCATCTCTCAATTAGCAGAAAAGTGTCATAATTTCACTCAACTCCTTCATAAGGACAGTGTTCAAATGGGATGAGAAATGTGAGGAAGATTTCAAATTCTTGAAGAAATATCTAATGAATCCTCCAAATTTTATGCCACCTATAAGAGGCAAGCCTTTAATTATATACATTTCAGTGACTGAACATTCATTAGGGGCACTCTTGGCACAAGAAGATGAATCGGAAAAAGAAAAGGCTATCTATTATATAAGCAGGACTTTGGTAAAATATGAGTTGAATTATACCTTCATTGAAAGATCATGTTTGGCTATAGTTTTTTCTTCCCAAAAATTATGCCATTATATGTTATCTCACAAGATTATACTCATTGCAAAGATTGATCCCTTGAAGTATCTTCTTAGCAAAACAACATTGAATGGGAGACTAGGCAAATGGGTCATGGTATTAAGTGAATTTGACATACAATACGAGGACCAAAAATATATCAAGGGACAAGTCATAGTTGATCAAGTAGTAGAATCACCATTACAAGATGAATATCCCATTCAAGTGGAATTTCTAGATTCTAAAACTATGAATGTTGAGGCAAAAACATGGAAACTATATTTTGATGGTTCCTATACACAACATGGATAAGGAGCAGGCGTACTTTTGATTACTCCTCAAGGGTCTACAATTCTAAAATCATACAAATTGCTATTCCCATGCACTAATAATATAGCTGAATATGAAGCATTGGTCATTGGGCTTAAATTGGCATTGGAATAGAAAGTGATAGAACTACAAGTCTATGGAGATTCAAAACTAGCTATCAATCAAATTAATGATGAATATCACACTAAAGATGACAAGTTGATACCTTACAAAAATATGATTGAGAATATCAATAAATACTTTACTCTCATGACATTTGAGAAATTCCCAAGAGAGAATAATAAAGCAGCAGATGCAATGGCTACTTTGGCATCACTTCTCCAAATACTAGATCAAAGTGCCAGATACGAATTCCTGGTAGAAGAAGTTGAGCAGTCCGCATTTAATCCTACCCATCCTCATACTATTTGTTTCCTAACATGACATGAATCACCTTGGTATGGATCCATATATACCTACTTAAAAGACCAAATCCTACCTATGGACCAAACCAATAATCAAAAGAAAAGCTTCATACACCATGTCTCTCATTATACCTTAATATCCGACACATTGTATCAAAAAAGTCTAGATGGAATGCTTCTAAGATGTCTAGAGAAAGAGGAATCATATGTAGCCTTACTAGAAATTCACGAGGGGATTTGTGGGTCACATTCAGATGGTTTGAGCCTAGCTAAGAAACTTCTTAGTATAGGATATTTTTGGCCTACCATGGAGAGAGACGCTTATCATTTTTCTAAAACTTGTCGAAAGTGTCAATATCATGGGAACTTAATTCATGTTTCAGCACAAGAACTTCATCCCATGACTACACCTTGGCCATTTTATCAATGGGGCTTGGATTTGATAGGAATGATTTATCCACCATCCTTGAATAGTCATAAATTCATTATTACTGCAATAGAGTACTTTACCAAATAGGTGGATGTTGTACCCTTCTCAAATGCTACAGGAAAATGAATATCCTTGTTCATTCTAAATTACATAGTTTACAAATATGGTGTACCTCATGCCATCATAACTGAAAATGCCAAACACTTCAAAAACAAGGATCTAAAGGAACTATGTACAAAATTCCACATGATACATCACTCCTCTTCAATATATTTTCCCTAAGGTAATGGACAAGCAGAAGCAACAAATAAGAATATCTTAAAAATATTGTAGAGAACCATGGACAATTTATGTAGAAATTGACCTATACAAATAAACCCAACCTTGTGGGCTTATAGGAAAAGTATCAGAACACCAACATGAGCTACACCATTTTCTTTAGTCTTTGGAGTAGAAGCAGTTTTACCTTTGGAGGTAGAAATTTTATATTTAAGAGTATCTCTACATGGTTTGATAAGTGAGGAAGATTATAGGGTTGCTAGGTTGCATGAACTAGAACTACTAGATGAGAAAGAGAAACAAGCCTTTGATCACTTGAAACTGTATCAAAACTAAATGTCAAGGACCTATAACAAGCATATCAAATCAAGGACATTCCAAATAGGAGACTTAGTTTTGTGAGAAAATCCCAAAAATCAAGTAGAAAGAGAAAAGAAAGGAAAATGAGAAGCAAACTGGTTAGGACCTTTTGTCATCACTTTGTCTTTTGGGACATGCACCTATAAATTAACTGACTGTGATGGAGAATAATTGCAAGAACCAATCAATAACATTCACCTCAAAAGGTTCTACACATAAAGCAGAGGAAAGGGTATAAAGAAAGAGAAATAATATCAATGAAATCAGATGGAAAGCATCATATTTATTATATATAGTCAAAAGAGATATGAAAAATACCAAAAACATTTGAAAAGCATAAAAGAGCAAACAAATCAGAAATGGAGAAAAGACCAAAAATAGTGGAAAATTGAGCATGAAGATAGCCAAAAACTTTCATATATGATCCTCAAAAAGATGTTGTCTTGGTGAAAACCTAGAAAATAGGCTCCTTGATGATATGAAAAGAGAAAAAATTGAAAAAAGATAAAATACAAAAAAAGAGAAAAAGTGCCTTGGTGAAAACCTAACAAATAGGCGCCTTGGTATCAAAAAAAGGAAAAAGCTTTAAAAATAGAAAAAGAAAGAAATATCCATTCAATCAGTGAAAACCTAGTAAAAAAGCACCATTGAAGGTCCAAGTCATTCACATACCTAGCAGTCATCCTTGTAAATATTGCATTCGCCAGCATTTGTATATATTGCATAATAAAACCCCACAGTTGCATTTACAAGTACCTAAAGATTTTGGTCACCTAAACTACAAATTTTCTTAAGTCCAATTTTGAAATCACATCAAACAAGGGGCAATCTACTCTAGAGGAGGAAGGATTCATCAAAAGAAAACTTCACTCAAACACCAAATCAATTCATCAAAAATGCAAGTGAAACACTCAATCAAATCCTAATATGAACTCGAATCCAATTTACACCAAATGCAAAATTTGATCCAAGATCTTACACGACCTTATCTTTATCAAGATTAAAAGTATGAAATGGATGTAACTAAACTTGAAAGATGGATTTGAAAAACAATGCAAATTTTTTATAAAGTGTTGACTTGATTAATGAAATCATGTCTTTCTAGCAAATCGATGAAAGTTTCTAAACTAGACAAGCTATGATGAAAGCATGATATTTTATGGATTTCTGAATGACTGTCTTAAGATCAAATTTTTTAAGAATGTATTATTTGTCTAAGGATGTGATCATCAAAGAATCATCGAGGACTTGTACATATGCTGAGACTAAGATTTTTGTTTGTTTACACAAAAGGATACCTTGGATATTTTGATGTTCAATAACATAATACCAAAATTCACTTGCAACATAGAATCTAAAAAAATTAGTATTCACACTCTCATGATTGACTTCAATTAGTGAAATTCATACCAAAGGATGGGAAAGAAACATAAGAGGTGAACAAGGTATTCATATCATCATAGTTGAACTAGTGATGATTGTATTAAGTTCAGGATACCACAAACTCCTCAATGATGAATATAAGCTCCAAATTTTTGAATGGTGATAGTTAGTTGCATCCATCCAAGATTAAATGCATTTAAAGTATTTTCCTTTCTAGCAAAATTGCTAGGGGAGAAAAAAGAAAGGTGGTGGAGTCAAATCAAAAATCAAAGGAACATCAAAAAACTATATGTAATCGAGTGTGTTGGAAATCAAAAATCAAAACAAGGGTGCATGACATTAGTTCACTAGCATTTATTAAAATCATTTTATCTTGCATTCATTAAGGACTTCTCCCTAAGTTCAATTAGGTTCACCACATTTATCTTGCATCAAATTTCATTAAAGTTAAATTGCATTAGTTTGCATCATTTAAATTGAAATTCATTAGGTGACATTGCATTAGTTTACATTCATTTTAAAGACCCATACCATTTAGTGCATCTCATTTAGTTATAATTAATCATTTGTAGATCCATTAAGTACATTTACCATTGCATTCACTAGTTAACATTCATTACATCCATTAATTCATTTTATTCAAATAGACATAAGTTCATCATTAGGTACATATCATTTAGTTCATTTGAAACATTGCACATCGCATCATTCACCTAAATCCATTCATGAAAATCTCATGGCATTTATTTTTATCATACATGATATATCATTACATATACATAACATATCACATTTAGTGTCATATACATCATTAATCATTAAATATCCATATGCATTCATTACATCAGATAGATCCATCACATTTTTGCATCACATTTTGCATATTATAAATCCATTACATACCCATGTTATCAAAATAAATACATCCATACATCCATAAAGTACCATTACATTGCATTAATCATTACATCGTCATACAATGCATTTAGATATCATTTGCATCCATAAACTATTAAGGCATAAAATATCATAAGTTACATCATTCACTTTATATTGCATCCATTCACCTATTTTCTATGTTATACATAAGACAACCATTTAAGCATAAATAGAACATGTGCATCCATATCATAAAAACTGCATTCTAAAAACCATAAAACAAAGAATATAGGAGATAGAATAATATAAAATCATATTATAGTAAATCACCTGAAAAGTGAGGTCTAACACATAATGACATCACATAAAGTAAATCTATCAAACTAAGAATCAAAGTCCATGGTATCATCATCATAAATCAAACTAAGAATCAAAGTCTATGATATCATCATGAAACATTAGGTAATCAAAGTCCATCAAAGTATCAACAAGTATCAATGCATAAACATATAAAGGACATGAACTAATCAAAAGATACAACAGAGTCCAATCTCTCAATATAATAAAAATGAGATCATAGTATCAATCAACTGGCTAAGCCACCAACACCATCAGCACCATCAGGACTAGGATCAGTATCAGGAGGCCTACTCAAACTAGCTTGTAGCCCATGCAGACTCATAGCAGCCATAAAAGCTTGCATCATACTGTTGAGTTGGCTAACTTGTTGTGTAATCTCAGACACATCTGACTGTAAGGCTTGAACGTCTGATGCAGCTATTGGAGCCTCAAAACTAGGAGTTGGGTCAAGAGGAGTCTGTGGTGGAGGCCTGGAAGAAGATGGCATGGAAGAATATGGCATAGAAGTAGATGGCATGGAAGTAGATGGAATGGAAGAATATAGAATAGATAAAGATGGAATGAAAGAAGAAGATGGACAAGATGAAGAAGATGGAATAGGAAGTGGAAGCAGGATCATGTACTAAAGGAGCCTGTGGAATAACTAGAAAAATAACCTATAGAGGAGGAACCTGTGCTAGTATGCCTTGTGCTTGATCTAAGAAAGCCTGTGTTGCCTCAACATCCACCTGTCTTTGACATCTAGCCCTACGATGACCCTATCTAGCTGTAGGATCCCTAGCAAGCTAGTGTAAAACCCTATCCACACCTCGACCCCTAGTAGGACCACCGCTCATCTGAACACCACCACCACCCCTAGGAGGAATGGGAGAAACAACAATAACTGGTATCAACACTCTTCTTTCTGTAGCTTCTTGATGACCCAGTCATCCACGAAGAGCCCATCTCCTACCATCCCTACCTCTATCCCCATCATCACCTCCATCCCCACCATCATCATCCGACTCCTCATAAATCCTAGGTATCCTCTCAATTGGACCAGTAAATCTTGGAAAAGGGTTTTGAGAGAACCAATCTACATACTCGTCAGTCATGCCTGCATCAATCACATGATCCCTCATGTCCCATGGCAGATGACCAAGCTACCCTATCTCCTATTACGCTATCCTGAAATTGACTTGTGGCCCCCATAGTGATTGCTCAACCTAAATAGAGGCATACATAGCAACACCATGTGGCATGCCTTGAGTACGACCATACTGTTGTAGCACTCATAGAAAGAAAAATCTCTCAATGATGTGTGGAGTGCGTCCTATCATCCATCAGGAGTAGCACATAAATGAAAGCTCTGTAGCATCCTTGAGCCACACCTCGCACCCATTGTATAGTCGCTAGATGACTTTATCCATATTGTCAATCATGTAGTGCCAATAATATAACTTGCCTATATGAGCCTGGATCACCATGCCCTCGTACATCCAAGCAAATGGCCACCCAGGATCACGGTGATGCACTGCAACTGGCCTAGTCATTGGGAGATGCTCTCATGTCCATAATTGTAATAGAATCATTCCCACAGAGAGAGCCAAAGAGAACTGATAAAATACTATGTTCAGCTCATGGTAAAGCTATGCCAAAATGCAAGAACCCCAATAAAAGTGTCGAGGCTGAGCCATCAGGTCCTCTAAGATGTGACCCCAACCAACTGCAAATCCATGTCCTCAAAAATCAATCACAAGGAAACCTCCAATCAGCACACCCAATATAGCTAGCAGAATAGGGAATGAATGAAACAGGGACCACTAGATATGGTGATCACTGATCATGGGGTCCTGGAACACCCATTGACATGTTGTGCCATCATAAACCTAGTCGTAGAAAACTAACTCTCCTAGAGTAGGAATGCAGAGGATGTGGTACACATCCTTGGGGGTGATGGTCATCTACCCCATCAATAAGTGAAAGGTATTATGGTTAGAGTGTCACCTCTTTTCCATGGTTGTGATCAACCCTTGATTCACTCAGAATCGAGGTAGGACAAGCTAGAAGGAAAGCCCACATTTGCCTATGTGTCGGTGATTTGCACCGCTCAAATCATCAATCATGCTGAGCGGTAAAGTATACAAGCCTCAAACGACCAGTGACTTAAGCATGACCTACAAAAATCAAGTTAAATCACATCAGTTTTGAAATCAGTTATCTTTTGAATCATTCTAAGTCAATCAAACATTTACAAAATATCAAACCATAATCAATTTTCCTAATTCGATTCAGATAGGACTGAAAATTTGTCATCACTCATCATCTAAATCTAGATTGACAATCAAACATTCAAACTAAATTGATTCAAGCTGACATCCTATGACTCGCTACCAAATCAGGTTTCTTACCTAAGCCAATCACTTGATCAACAACACTGAACGGTTCGGAAAACTAACTAAGTCATTTGCAAATTTTCCTAATAGGGTGAAAGTATTATTTTAGTGCTTAAAAGTGCTAAGACGAAAAAGTGCAACTCAAAAGATTAAAAGCGCTATCTAAAAAATTAAAAGCATTATTTTAAGGTGAAAGCATAAAAAGGTTGTAAAAAAGCTAAAATAAAGTTCGTACGTGCTAATAAAAACATCAAAAGTGAAAAAGGCATTATACGTGCTAAACAAAAATTTGAAAGCAAAACAAGACCTAATCTCTATGTGCAAAAGCACTATTTCAATGCGTGGAAGCACTGAAGAAAGTGTAAATGCACTATTAAAATGATCAAACGTGCTTTTTTAATTAAAAAATTAAAAAAAAGAGGGTTTTGGCATGAAAAATTCAATTTTTTTGAAATTCAATGCTTTAAATATAAAAGTAAGTTGATCAGACACTTATCGGAGGTCCATAGGTCGGTGGCCAATGATATCATCACCCACGCTTGAATCGGTGCTCTTGGATTGGGATAACCATCGTAATCAGCTCAGAGAGAGTCAGAGAGAAAAGTCAAAGAGGAAAGTGAAAATGAATAGTAAAATTGACTTTTTACCCCTATATAGAGGCCATTTTGACCTAAAAAGGGCATCTTTGACTAGAAAATGCCCAGGGACCCAAATTTTTCACCCATTCTACCAAATCAGAGGCATTTGTCATCAAATGAACTCAAAATCATTATCATAAATGAAACGAAATTCATTTTTAATTTGACCTAATCAACGTGAAATGACCTAAACCGTTAACTTTTTAAAAAATATATCAAATTTCATTTCATTTCCGAGGGGGCATACACTCGAATAATCAGGAACAATAGTATCATCAAATCAAGGGCACGACCATCAAATCAAAGCATAATCTTTTATCATAAATTTTTCACTTGTCAATCAAAAGGGGCATCAAACATCAAACCAAATCAAACCAGGTACCATATCAACAAACAATCATCAAATCGACCATCAGGACATTAAAATCAATCAAACTTTATCAGAATCTACATCTTATGCTAAACATCAAAATCAACCATCAATGAATCAGGACTTTACATCGATGAATCAAGACATTCTTTGAATTGACACGCTTTGCATGTCAACTCAAAGAGGGGAATTTGTAATCATTGAAAATTGGACAAGATCATTTAAGTGAGAAATCAAGGCAAAAATCAATGCAATTAAATACAATTAAATCAAATCAAATCGAAATCAAAGATAAATTGCAATTGAACCTTAATCCAAATTGTTAGTTTGTGGTGACTAATCAGGAAAGTACTATCCAGGAAAGTACTGTACACTTTTCCTCCCGACCTCACCGGGGTTCGGGGCCGGGCCGGGCCCCGAGCGGGGGTTTGGGGGCGGCAGCCCCCAAGAGCAGGGGTTCGGGGGCGCAGCCTCTGAGGAAATTTTTTTTGAGGCCGACTACTTTTCGGTTATTTGGGCCGACTACTTATAACTCATTCTAACCCTAAAGCGGGAAAATATTGTATAATATGGCTTAGGGTTAGGGATTTTCATTATGTATGTATGATTTTAGTACTTGCGGCAGAATTGGGCTGTAAGGGATTATGGATTGTAATCAGGTTGTAATCACTGGATAATAATAATATTGGACTTGCTCTTGGTGGACGTAGCCCAGGGATTGGGTGAACCACGTTAAATCTATGTGTCTTATGTTCTATTCTGTGTGGTTTATTATTTTCTGATATTAGTTATATTTGCACATAATTGTTATTTCTGCCTTGTTAATCCTAACAAGTGGTATCAAAGCGAGGTTATTTCATTCGTTCTTTCATCTATTCTCTGAAGCAGGTCTCACGAGTTAGTGGGAGAGTCTCTCGGTTAAGTGGGAGAAATGGCAGACGAGGGTAGGCTGAAGGTTGATAAGTTTAATCGGCAGAACTTCCAGTTATGGAAGATGCAAATGGAGGATTATCTCTATCAGAAGGATCTATGGCGGCCATTAGAGGGAGTAGCCAAGAAAGAGCAATCAATGTCTCAGGAAGATTGGGATATTTTGGATAGGAAGGCACTGGGGAGTATTCGTTTATGCCTGGCACAATCGGTGGCATTCAATATTACTGAAGCAAAGACAGCTAAAGATCTGATGGAAACCCTAGCGAAGTTGTATGAAAAGCCTTCAGCTTCAAACAAGGTATTTCTTATGAAGCGTTTATTTAATATGAAAATGGTAGAAGGTGGATCAGTTACTGATCATTTGAATGAGTTTAATACAGTTACAAGTTAATTAACCTCAGTTAAAATTACTTTCGATGAAGAGGTTAGGGCTCTCTTGATTTTGTGTTCTTTGCCAGAAAGTTGGAATGGCTTGGTAATGGCTGTTAGTAATTCTATTTCTGGTTCTAATACCCTAAAGTATGATGATGTTATTGGTGTTATATTGAGTGAGGAAATTCGTAGGAAAAGCTCAGGGGCATCCACATCGGGTAGTGTATTGAACACAGAAAGCAGAGGTTGAACAAGAGATAGAGGAAACAACTCTGGAAATCGTGGGAAATCAAGAGGAAAATCAAAGGGAAAGAGGTCCGAATCTAAAGGGCCAAATGATTGCTGGTACTATGGAAAACCAGGTCATAAGAAGAAAGATTGTTGGTCTCGGAAGAAAGATCAAGGAGACAAAAATGATGGAAACAAGGAGGCAAATGTGGTAAGTAACAAATCCGAGGAGGATGCTTTGCTCTTGTCCTTAGAAAGTATTGATGATTCATGGGTTTTAGATTCTGGGGCTTCATTTCATGCTACACCCCATAGAAGTTATTTTATTGATTATGTCCAAGGGGATTTTGGGCTAGTTTATTTGGGAGATAATGAACCCTGTCAGATTGTTGGAAAGGGAAAAATTAAGATTAAGTTGCAGAATGGGAATCATTGGCTACTACAAGAGGTAAGACATGTTCCAAGGCTAAGTAGGAATTTAATTTCAGCAGGGCAACTGGGTGATGAGGGTTGGACAGTTACTTTTAATGATAAAAATTGGAAGGTTGCAAAAGGTTCCTTAGTAGTAGCAAAAGGTGTGAAAGTAGGCACCTTATATCTTTGTACAGGTCATACTGTTCCTTCTACTTTAATTGTTTCAGAAGATAATGAATGTTCAGGAACAGTGGTTGCAATTGAGCAGGAAGAACATCAAACTGTTGCTGTAGATTCTGACACAGCATTGTGGCACAACAGACTCGGGCACATGAGTGAAAAATGTATGAAATTACTTCATTCAAAGAAAGTTTTACCTGGTCTGAAATGTGTCAATATGGATTTCTGTGAAAGTTGTGTTTATGGAAAACAAAAGAGAGTTTTGTGAAAAGTGGGAAGGAAAAGAAAAATGAGAGATTAGAGCTTGTGCATACAGATGTATGGGGACCAGCTCAGGTATCTTCCCTTGGTGGCTCTCTGTATTATGTTACATTTATAGATGATGCAACAAGAAAAGTATGGATTTATTTCCTTAGACAGAAATCTGATGTATTTCAAACTTTTAAGAAATGAAAATGCTTGGTTGAGAATGAGACTGGTAAAAAGTTAAAATGTCTCAGATCTGATAATGGTGGTGAGTATTGCAGCATAGAATTTGAAGAATATTGTTCCTCTAATGGTATTCGTAGGCAGAAAATGGTACCAAGGACTCCACAAGAAAATGGAGTGGCTGAACGCATGAACAGGACAATAATGGAGTGTGCAAGGAGTATGAGGTTGCATGCTAGGCTGCCCAAAAATATGTGGGCAGAGGTAGTGAACACCGCTGTTTATTTAATCAATAGAGGCCCCTCTACTCCTTTGGACTATGGTATTCCAGAGGAAACATGGAGTGGTAAGAAGGTGAGTTATTCTTTTCTCAAAACCTTTGGTTGTGAAGCTTTTGCACTTATAGATTCTGAAAATAGAACCAAGCTGGAAGCTAAGTCAAAGAAATGTGTATTTGTTGGGTATGGCATTGATGAATTTGGTTATAGGCTTTGGGATTTTGAAAATCATAAAATTGTAAGAAGCATGGATGTCATATTCAATGAGAAAGTATTGTACAAAGATCTGTTGCTGCAGCATGAGAAGAAAGAAAATGACTATGTAGTACTGGATGATACTCCACAAGTTAATGTTCCAGTAGTTCCTTATGCTCCGCAACAATAGCAACAACAAATACCACACACCCCAGTGAGTGTTAGATGGTCAACAAGGCTAAGTAGACCTCCAGAAAGATTTTCTCCATCTTTGTATTCTATTCTGTTAACAGATGCTGGTGAACCTGAATGTTATAATGAAGCTGTGCAGGTGGATACAAAGCTTCAGTGGGAGTCTGCAATGACAGATGAAATGGACTCTTTGCTGAAAAATCAGACATGGGATTTATGTAAGTTACCTGCAGGTAAAAGGGCTTTACAAAATAAATGGGTTTACAGGATAAAAGAAGAGGATGGAGGTACGAAAAGATTTAAAGCCAGATTAGTTGTAAAAGGATTTGCACAGAAACATGGTATTGATTTTGATGAGATATTTTCTCCAGTTGTTAAAATGACTTCTATTCGTACTGTTTTAAGTATTGTGGTTACTGAAGATTTGCATTTAGAGTAGCTTGATGTTAAAATAGCCTTTCTTCATGGTGATTTGGATCAAGAAATATATATGGTTCAGCCACAAGGATTTGAGGTCAAGGGTAAGGAGAATTTGGTGTGCAGATTGCAGAAAAGTTTATATGGCTTGAAGCAAGCACCTCGGCAATGGTATATTAAATTTGACACTTTTATGAATGGGCATGGATATAGTCGATGTCATTCTGACCATTGTGTTTATTTTAAGAGGTTGGATGATGACAGCTACATTATTTTATGTTTATATGTTGATGATATGCTTGTAGCTGGGTCTAACATGGATCACATTAAGGGGTTGAAACAACAGTTAGCAAAATCTTTTGCTATGAAGGATTTGGGGGCAGCAAAACAAATCCTTGGTATGAAAATTTGTAGAGATAGGAAAAATAGGAAATTGTCTCTATCTCAGGCTGATTATATTGAGAAGGTGTTGCAACGTTTCTCTATGGAAAATGCCAAAGCTGTCAGCACACCTTTGCCTGGTCATTTGAAATTGACTAAGGATATGTGTCCCAAGACACCAGAAGAAGAGACTAAAATGTCTAAGGTACCTTATGCTTCAGCTGTAGGGAGCTTAATGTATGCTATGGTATGTACTAGGCCAGATATTGCACATGCAGTGGGAGTCGTTAGCCGTTATATGAGTAACCCTGGTATTGAGCATTGGAATGCAGTTAAATTGATTCTCAGATATTTGAGAGGCACATCCAGTAAGTGTTTACACTTTGGGGGTTCTACTACTACTGTACAAGGCTATGTTGACTCAGATTTGGCAGGAGATATAGATAGTAGGCGGAGTACTACAGGTTATATATTTACTATTGGTGGGATAGTAGTGAGTTGGATTTCTCGTCTACAAAAGGTGGTTGCTTTATCCACTACAGAGGTAGAGTATGTTGCTGCTACAGAGGCAGCCAAGGAGATGATATGGCTTCAATTCTTCATGGAAGAATTGGGACATCCACAAAAGGATAATTTTCTACATACAGATAGCCAAAGTGCCATTCATCTTGCAAAGAATTTTGCTTTGCACTCAAAGATAAAACACATACAGTTGCGGTACCATTTCATTCGATCAGTTTTGGATGATGGACAGTTAAGGCTGGAAAAGATTCATACTGATGATAATCCAGCAGATATGTTTACAAAGGTAGTAACAAGGGAGAAGTTGAACTCATGTTCAGCTTCAGTTGGTCTTCTAGACTGAACAAAATAAAGGAACAACTGAGTCCAAGGTGGTTCAATCCAGTGGGAGCCTCATGTGGGTAGCGGTATTGCTACAGGATCAGTCTCCAAGTGGGAGGTTTTTTAGTATAGTGTGGATACTGATCAGTCACCAAGTGGGAGATTGTTAGTTTGTGGTGACTAATCAGGAAAGTACTATCCAGGAAAGTACTATCACTTTTCCTCCCGACCTCGCTGGGGTTCAGGGCCGGGCCGGGCCCCAAGCGGGGGTTTGGGGGTGGCAGCCCCCAAGAGCAGGGGTTCGGGGGCGCAGCCTCCGAGGAAATTTTTTTTGAGGCCGACTACTTTTCGGTTATTTGGGCCGACTACTTATAACTCATTCTAACCCTAAAGCGGGAAAATATTGTATAATATGGCTTAGGGTTAGGGATTTTCATTATGTATGTATGATTTTAGTACTTGCGGCAGAATTGGGCTGTAAGGGATTACGGATTGTAATTAGGTTGTAATCACTGGATAATAATAATATTGGACTCGCTGTTGGTGGACGTAGCCCAGGGATTGGGTGAACCACGTTAAATCTATGTGGTTTATTATTTTCTGATATTAGTTATATTTGCACATAATTGTTATTTCTGCCTTGTTAATCCTAACACAAATTTAATTGAAAATCAAAAGCCTTTAAATCAATTTAAACCTAATAAATCATGATTAATCAATAAATTGTATAATTAATCTAATTAATTGTATAGTTCAGATTAAATCAAATCAACCCATTTAAGGGGTACACATGGCTAAATAAATTAAATAATTTCAATTAATTAATTCCTATTTTCCCTCAACACCACATGGGAGGAAAATGAATCAACCAATATGAATTAAGGCTTAAGCTCACATGGATCAAGCCTAAATTGAATCTCAATCACTCACTTGGAAAATGCATCTTGTTCACACATTTTGTCTTCTTGTCCCAAGCTTTGAGGACAAAATATTTAAATGGTCTCCAAAGGTGGAACCATGGACTCAACTCTCACCTAACCTTGATCAACTCAACTACACCCCCTACTCTTGCCAAAATCCATAACAGCAAGGCATAATTCAAGCATTGATCATCCAAAAAATATGAGAATAGCATCAAACCTGTTACAAATTAAAGCTAGAAAGGAAAATTTAGAGATAATTAGTTGTATTTTCATTTGGAATTGAACTATTAGCTTTGTTTATCATTTATTCTCATTTTAGGGCTGTTACTAATGGAAGCTTTCTGAGAGCTTTGCATTAGCATCCCTAAATAGAGATCCATAGAGTGTTTACTTGTCAATTCTTTGCTTAATTAGATTGCTATTTGTGGTAATTTAGTTGTTATTTTGAGTTATTGATGATACCAACCCTATGAAGGTACTTTTTCTAGTACATAGTAATATCATAGTATATTTAACTTATTTCCATATCTTTGGTATAATTTTTTTTCTCTTAATCAATATTTTATCATATATCTCTTTCATCACAATTTATATTGGTTGTATAAGGAGGTTATAACACCAAAACTAGAGTTTTATTGAAGTAAGCCCCTAAACAACCAACCTAACATTTGTGTTTCTTTCCCTATGTGTAGGTCATTAAATACTATTGAATGTACAAGACATCTAAGAAGGGGAAGGATAAGTTGTCCATAAACCTTTTCAAATCTTATTACCACTTTAATCAGTTCCACCAACCATACATTAAACCTTAATAATATAAATATGTGAACATAAAAGCACAACAATCACCAAATATACGAAACACCAGAGTTATGTGAAAAAACCTCTTAAGGGAAAAACCATGGAGAATATTATTTTAAAATATATGAATATTAATTAAGGTGACATCAACTAAGTTGATTTTTACAAAGAAAGGCACGCTGCTAAAGGACTCACTGTCCAAAGAGAGACGAATCACTACCAAAGGGCTTACTGAACAAATGAAGAAAGATAAAAGAGAATAGATCCACCACTGATGTAGAATAGCGATGCAACCAATTGATTTATAGATACCTTCAAATCATTTCTTCTAGTATCTAACACCAAAATAACCACACTATCTTTGAAAACAATTCACAACAACTCAAACAATTAGGGAGACCAATTCTCTTTCATACATTATCTTCGCATAAGTGCACACTTGTACAAAATATTTCACAAGTATATGAATGCCACTCCCCACACAATATACCATAATAATTTAACCTTGATTTATACCAATCCATAACTTGTGAAGTCTCCCACTATCGGCCAAACAAATAGTCGAATATAATTTGAAATAGGTCGGCATTAAACATTCTCACGTTCAGGAGGAATGAGAAGTGGACCACAACACACCATAGATGGGACCAAAAATATCACCATACATGTTACATTTCACCTTGCATACATTGAGATAAATAAATGATGTGTAAACGCTTGAGGTTGGCCAAACCTAGAGTGAGAACACCATCGGACTTTGAAACCAAGTCTCTAAAGCCAAAAGTCTATGTCATTTGAAATGAATGAAACTAAGGATGTTAAAAAATCATTTCCTAAAGCACAACATTAGAAAATTTCAAATGAAGAAATGAGAAGCGTGCATTTCACATAGAGACCATTGTCTATCACAACTATTCACAAATAAATGCCAATCCCACTGTACTTCACTTTAAATAACAAAATCTTGAAATAGATATCTCCAAACAGTCTTTAAAGGCATACCAAGATCTCAAAAATAGATTCATACCATATAGGATATGTGGAGAAATATACTTAACATCAGTTCCACATAAAGTAATCACTAATGACAACAACATCAAGTTGACATCAATCACAACCATAACAACACATCAATCACTCAATTGACTCATTCTACTCAATTCTACAAGGATTAGGAAAATGGGAAATCTAGTAATGTTAGTTTGTTTTCTATTATTAGTTTTTTCAAATAAGGTGATATATATTCAACACTCAAAGTGAAATTCAAATATATTAATTAATTAAATGAATTCAAAAAAATAGAACCAAATTTTTAACGTTTCCTATTTAACGTTGCATTAATATAAAGAAAATAGTACAATATTATAAAAAAGAGGAGGGTGTTAAGATGACAGACCCATGAGTCTGGTCAGAATAAATAAAATGGTCTAGCATTGATACAAAATTAAATTGTGGTTATGCCATTGTCTTAATGACAATCCTTGTTTATGAAAAGACTAGAATTAATTAATCAACTATCCCAAGCATTATTCCATTTTTTTTTTGATGAATAGTGCCTTTTCTATTAATTGAATATAAAAGTTACATATTCACAAAAAAGGGGCTGGGGGCATAAAAATCACCCTGCAAAAGTCAACACGACAGAAGCTGGAAACAATAACATGAAATAGAAACTATTCATAAAAAAAGGCCATCAAGCTACAAGAGTGGTGCCAACAAATGGAGGAGTATCTCTATCATCAGAACCCCACACATCATTTGGGTTGGCAGGAGGGTCGGGAATCAACCAACCATCATCTTCAACATTTTTATCTTTCTCCTTCGTTGGAGGTGGAGAAATAGCCAAAGCCAGGCGTGAGAACTTGGAGGAGGTGGTGAGAGGCCAATCAGGACACGATGAGTAGCAGTAGCATCAGTAGGGGAAAACAAGGTCAGATCCAGAGACCACCCAGAGGCACGACAAGGTGAAGAAGCTAAGCACTACCTCCAACCATCATCTCCACCTCTAGGAGATTAGTGACGGGAAGCTTGCGACCATGGAGTGCATGAGCGGTGAGCCAAAGAAATGCACCCATGATGATGACCCCTAGGTTGAGTACCCTCTGTAGAAACAACATTAGGAGGAACCCGAGAAACCATGCAAGGATAATTTCCCCAATGATTGAGTAGCTCCTAAAGGTGAGCGACCTCTAGAGACACTTTGTTGGCTTGCACTTGAATCTGCATCATGACATTATTCCAAATACAAGCTCTGTTATAGAGAGAAACATTAGTATCAAGAAAGCTAAGAGAAAAGAGAATCACATTTCTATCTTTCCACAAAGTGAACAAAATCTCCATCTTGAAAGTATGCCAAATCTGGGTAAACTTGGAAGGAAGCCTAGGAGAATCTCCTAGGATAATCATATTCTAGGAGAAAGGCTCAGGCCTAAAAGGTTTTCACAAAAGGGACATTGAGGGTCATGAACACCCAGGTGCTTGAGCCGAGGCCCCATAAGAAGCCCTTGGAAGAGTAAACACCAAAAAAAGAGAGTCATCTTGGGCTCCGTAATAATAGACCAAATGGTTTGGAAGTGAGAGCTCCAGTGGTAAGTAGAAGAGTACAAATTCCATCTCTAGTTAAGAGTGTCCACCATGGGAAGATGAGGAGACAACTATCTGTAACCTATCTTTAGCTTGTAATTGCTGAAAGGAGTGGTAGGATACCATTTCCATGATTCCACCAAGCTCAGATGGACTGAATGCCAAGCTTATGAAGTAAATGATCTAGAATGGCAGAAACCAATAGATCAAAAGTCTAATGATCTGGACAAGCCAAACGATATTGAACTTGCATATCATCCCAAGAGCGGAGGCTCATAGTGACCTTGGAAAGAGGTCCTTAGGATTCTGAATGCCACATTTGAAAAAATGCAAAGTATTGGCCCCTTGAGTCTTGGCCAGAGGAATACCTTGAATGGAGAACAATGGAGGCCACCAAAGGTTCTGTTGATTCAAAGAAATTCCATTGTGAAAGCCATCACTATCCCACTAAAGCCAAGATTTAATAGCTTCCTAGGCTTTCCATATGATCTTGATAATGAAAGTGCCCTGAACCTGAACAGGCTCCCTCATAATGAGAAGATTTTGGAGGAAAATTCCCTTCCAAGTAGGCCTGTGGATAGGGTACCTGAAGAGATACAATGTCTAACAAGGATTTTCTAGGCCTCATCACCAGTAAGAGCATGAATAATCCATTTGGCACAAAGAGCGAGCCCTTGCTTCTGAGTGGAAAGAAGACCAAGGCCACTAGAGTCTCTGGAGAGACAACAATACTCCCAAGAAACTCTATTGAACCCATGACCATCAGATCTTGAAGCCCAAATAAAATATCTGAGAAGGAATTCCATCTTGAGGTAAGAGGCTTTGGAAGGAGCCCAACAAGAACAATAATAAACATGAGTAGCTGCCAAAACCTTAGAACAAATATGGAATTTCCCCACAAGGGAAACGGGTTTAGAGATCTAATACTGAAGCTTCTTTTCAATCTTAGCAAGCACATCATTCTATAAGTCCACAGAAGAGGCTTGAAAGGAAAAGGGAATTCCCAAGAAGTGAAATACTTCCCCATGTTGAGCCCATTTCCAATCAAACTGAGCAAGCCAAGGAGGGGCTGGCAGAAAAGATTATCTATAGTAGAGGATCTTATGCCATTGAATAGCAGACCCAAAGGCCTCATAAAAAGTATCCAAGCATTGTAAGGTATTATAAATATTTTCCTCATCCTCGAGGAGATTGAGAAAGGAGTCATAAAAAAAATGACCATTAACAAGTTGGGAAGAGGAGTTTGGAAGAGAAATGCCATGAACTAATCTAGAGGAAACATAATTGGCAAGAAGGTACCCAAAGCCTTCAACAACAAGCACATATAAAGCAGGAGCCAATGGGAAACCCTGGCGAATGGACTTGAAAAGCCCAAAAGTGTCAGATTCGGATCCATTGATAATAATGCAAGAAGAGGCATGACCAAAAATAATTTCCATAGATTGCAAAAAATTGGGACCAAAATCAATAGCTTGTAGCATGGCAAGAATGAAAGGCCATTCAATGCAATCATAAGCTTTGGAAAAATAAATTTTGAGAAACAAAGTGTGATGTTTGGACTGACAAGCCCATTCCATTCCTTCCTAGACAATAATAATATTGTCAAGGATATATTTGGACTTAATAAAACTAGTTTTCTCAGGACAAACAATTAGTGGAAGGAGATGTTTGATTTTAAGAGCTAAAACCTTAGCAATGATCTTGTAGGAAATGTTCAACAAGGTGATGGGTCTCCAATTGTAGATATCTTCAGGGTCACTAGCTTTAGGTATGAATTTAATACCACCTTTATTTATAATAGCACCCAAAATTTTATTATAGTAGGCCTCAAGATAAACTTTATGTAGGTCAGGACCTATAGCATCCCACAAATGCTTATAGAATTCACAAGGAAAGCCATCACACCCTCAGGATTTGTCATCAGCCATAGAAAAGACAACCTCTTTAAGGTCACTAATGGTGAGAAGTTTCTCACAAGAAGGCACCTTGCTTGACAACCAGGTGATTTGGAGTAACAACAAAACAAGCCTTAAGAGCATCTTCTTGACCATCAGAATTTCCCTGTGAAGTAAACACTTTTCATATTTTTGGACAAAATCTTGAAGAATATCAGGAAGCTGTGAAAGGGTTTCATGACCTTGTTTAATTTTTTGAATACCAAAGTTGGTATTACGGGATCTAAGAGTGTAAATTTTTTTTTTAGAAGTTTTATCACCCACCTCCAGCCAATAGAGGCAAGCTTTGGTTTGAGCTCCCTGAGCAACATAGGTATCTACAATTTGTCTCTCATGGCAAAGTTGAGAAAGCTTAAGATGAAGCTTAGCATCAAAGGGGTTCAATGCAAGGGTATTAGAAGCATTGCGAAGAGCTTTGGTGTTAGCTTCATAAGAATGTTTCCTGTAGAAAGCCAACTAATGGCCACAAATGTGGAGAAATCTAGTAGTACAGGTGATGGCATCATTTGAAAACTGAATCCATCTAGTTTGGTTGTGGGTTCGAGGCTATAAATTCTAGGCATAGAGAATGTGAGCAATAGTGGAAGCATGAGTCAGGACAGAGGTGTTGAGAAAGAATTGAGTGCAAGAAGCTCGCCGAGCAGAAGTTTTCCACTTAATAGAAAAAAATAGGGGGTAATGATCTAACAAGGTCACATCTAGCAAGTGAATGATAGGTAACTCCTAATCTTTAGAAAAAGAGAAAAAATATTGAGAAGTTATCATAGCACGATCTAGTCTCTTGAATATGCAATCAGAACCAGCTCTAAAATTAGACCAAGTGTGCCAGACCCCTCTTTGCTGATGATAGTTAGCATTGGGATAAAAAAGGCCCAATTTATTATGTATATAGTACCATGCTTCTCTCTCTCCATCTATCTATCAAAAGGGTAAAATCCCTTCCTTGTCAGAGGCCAGCTCAACCATATTAAAGTCCCCACACATCACCCAAATTACTAGAGGCAAATTATCCACCAACCAACACCAAAGCTGAGATCTTTCCACAACATCATTGGGAGCATAAATATTAACAATGCCAAAGGAATGATTAAGGAATGACAACAAGATCCAAGTGACACGCTTCATAGGGTTAGAATCATGCGCAATGACAATAGATTGAAGGTAAGGTGATAGAATAGTAATGACACCACCCTTACCAGCTTCATGCTATGAATAAAACATAATGTCATTTGACCAGATGATGGGATAGGAAGAACTAAGAAAAAAGCCAAAAATTTTAACTTCCTGCAAACACAAAACATCTAGACTGCGAAGCCTGCAGCGGGTATCCTGAACATAGTACTTTCTAGAGAGGTTAGTCAAACCTCATACATTCCAGCATAAAAAATTCATGAAAAATATTGCATGATTTCCTCATCCTCAAGAGAGGAGAAACTATTCTGCAAGAGGGTTGGAATTGAACCAAAGTTGGTGGGTAAATCTCCAGAAGAGATGTATCACCATTTTTCATCTAGGTCTTCTGCATGATCATCAGGGCTGCGAGAGTGACACAAAGTCTGAGAATAAACAAATGAAACAACTTGTGGAGTGAGCACCACCATTGGGGTGGTAGACCACACAACTAAAGATTTCCCCTGAGGAGTAGGGTGTGACACGAGTGGAGCTATCGGCGGTGCTTCGGCGGTAGTAGGATTCTCTCTGGTGGGATGAGCTGATAGTGAAGCAGAAGTGGAGATGGCTTGTGCCTGCTTAAAAGATGAGGTGTTCTTTCCTTTTCACACAATCATGGTCCATTCTTCCTTTTTCCCAGCCTCTACATTTTTAGCGGGTGTTTCCTTTGGTGGCGGCTTAACCTGAGGGGTAGCCAAAGAAAAGTCCTTGATCTTATGCTCCACCAACTGACACCTATAATAGGTGTTTGGTAGGTTCAAATAAAGCACTTTCTGAGAAAAGGTGAGAGAACTAACTTGTATCTCAATAGAGTTTTTGAGGTCCCTAGAGAGGTCGACCTCAACACAAACACACTTCTGAGGTAGGGCATTAAAAATTTTGTCATGTTCCATGACAATGACTTTTCCAAGGGTTTTGGCAATAGACTCAATAAATGGCCAACATGGAAATGGGAGACTAGGAAACTCAACCCAGATAGAAACCCTAAGTTTCTTGTCATCTGAGACAATGAAATCTGGAGACCACCTTTGAAACACAAGAAAAGAGGACTTAACCATCCAGGGGCCGCAACTAAAAATTGCCTTTGCCTAGGAAGGGTTAGCAAAAAAAAAAAGAAGAAAACCCTTAGTAAGGTTTTGAACACCTTCAAGGCAAAATCCATGAGGAGTCCAGCTCTTGTTTACCCACTCTTTGAGTATAATTTTAGGAGGAGTACAACCCACAAAATACCCTATCAAGGTATGTTTCTCTAACCATTCACAAGCATCATCAAATTCTTGCATGTTAAGCACAATATCAGGGTTACCTCATGGAAGACCTTCAAGAAAAACTTGCATGGATGTTTGTTCAGAGGAGGCACCATTGCTTTTCGAAGCATCAACTTGAGTACCATCATCAACTACTGAGCTAAGGTTGGATGGAATGATTATAAACTAACCCTAATGAAAAATCTCATAGTAAATGTGGTATGACAGGTGGAAAACTCAGGAGAAGAGAGTAGATAAAGAGTTGTACGCATGAAACCTTAGCAGAGCCCAGAGAAATCTAATGAATAATCATTATTCTAAATTTAGAATATTCAATATCTTCAATTCAAACAAATGTAGAGAAAGACATAATTGTAACGAGAAATACATCAATCATCTTTCTAGACATAATTACAAGGATTGTTAAGCATAATTTTGTCATAGTATTTGTAGCCTATTATTATTGACTTAGTATTTATACATCCAATCATTTATAGGAAAGATTATAGATTTCAAATGATTGATGTTGATGTTGATTCTTGTGAAATGTTACCTAATCTTGATACCAATGATCAAAATCTGCAAAGATTTTATGACAAACTTATGTCATGTAGGTAACACATAAAATAATCTCTATTAATTTATCATTTTAACAAATAATCATTTGCAAAGAAGTTACTTGAACTAAAAAATGGTTCAAAAACCTAATACCTTAATGCCTAATTATTTTTTACCCTAATGTTGATGCCTAATTCTTGTCGACCCTGATGTTGATGCCTAATGCTTTTTGACCCTTATGTTGATGCCTAATGTTTTTCGACCCTAATATTGATGCCTAATACTTTTGGACCCTGATGTTGATGCCTAATGCTTTTCGCCCCTAGTGTTGATGATGGGTACCGATGAAATTACATCAGTATGCCTAGTTAGAAAGTATTGAAGACAAATATTTGATCTTCTTCAATAGACTTCTCCTATTCTTGTTCGCCAAGACGTTCATTAATCAAGTTTTGTATTTTCATGAATTTGTTTGTGTTCTATACTTTTGTAGAATTTTAAATCAACGCAGTGCTATTGTTTAAATTCAATCAGTAATTTAGAGATCGTGCTTATAAAGAAACATTGCATTGTTCTAAGAATTATGAGTTGAGATATTTTTTTTTCTTTTGGTCTATTCAAGGAGCTTTATTTATGTTTTTGTGGATTCTTTTGTTTCTTTAAAACTTTATGGTAAGGATTAGTTTCATTGTCTTATACCATCACTATTTTATTGATGAGTTCTTGGCTTGTATTCAGATACATTATTTTACTCAAATTCACATGTGGGTTTAAGTTTTAGCTAATTTTTTTATCTCATTACCTCATGCCAGCTCATAGACCAAAATCCTTTTTGCTTGGATTTAGATGTGGCATTTAACTAGTTTTTTTGGGAGCTCGACACTATTTAGCTAAATTCATATTTTTTACTTTCTTCCTATTTTGTTTCATGATCTCTTTTCTCTTTCTTAGTTGCAATTAGAACATATTCTCAAAAGGAGGGTACAATTCAAACATATTCTCTATGATAATATTTCTAGGAATAGTGGTTGTGTCCATGCCAATGCCCCCAAAGGGATAAGGGGCTTGGTGGAAAGTGAGCAACAATGAAATGGGTATTAACCTAGCAGTCTAGAAAATCTTAGAAATATACAATTTTAAGTGCAATTTTTTTTTCTTGCATCTAAGTCAACATAGAAACCGTACAATATAAAAAGGGGATAATGTAAAAAGGCTATTTTCGCCAATTCATATGGAAACTTTTAGTAAAAAACCACCTCAAGACAAGTATGATTAACACCACTTGGAAGATTCCAAAGTAACATCTATGCGTGAAGGGTTTTTATTCCTTTTGTTGGTTAGAATTAAGGAGGGAATGATATTGATATACAAGGGACTAAATAAGAGAAGATCTGATCTAATCCAAACAAAAAATAGATGTAAAAGGGAATGGGGATGAATTTGAATGCACCTGGAAATGAAATATGAGAAGTGAATTTTCTGACCCAAATTTTATACTATTGAAATCCCAGAATGAGCTGTAACTACAGATCTAGGCCCTGGAGACTATAACCTAACCTATACCAAATTTTAGTTTAAAGTGCCAGGGGCAGTCCAAAACTTGTCATGTACCTAGGGATAGATCACCAATGATGTTTTGTACTTCTCAATTTTGCTTGAATTTTTTTGAGGACTTTCAAATGTACCCAATCTATCTAATTCTGATTCGATAGATTTGTAACCTATTATTGCACACAAAAAATGATAGAAAAGGTTGGCTAAAGGTGTTTTCCCTAGTCAAACCCCTTTTTAAGAATAAACCTTTAAAATAAAATGAAATTTCATAAGGAAAGATGAAATAGAAACTAGTTGTGAATTGCAAATCATCTTATACCTTGACAATACAATTCCTCTTTGGATGTGATCACAAAAGTTGATGCAATAGCTTGATCTAAAAGGAAATAATGAAAGTAATTCCTTGAATGATGGATATTGTTATTTTCCAAAAACTCTTAATGAAGAAGGATGAATGCTTGGAAGGATTGAAGACTTGGATTCTCAATTGTAGAAGAGATCTTGAACTCCAATTTTCTTGCTTGATCATGAATGCTTGAAAAATTGATAATGAATTATTTCACTTGATAATGGATTTTGTAGTTATCAAAATCTATAGAGACTAGGGGTTTATATACATCTCACATCAATTTGGGGGTTAAAACTCAAGAAGGATGACCATAGATCTATATTTCCCACAAATACCTCATCATAGGGCCCTGAGCCAAATATGGGAAAAGTGAGCCAAAATTTGAAATGTAGGTCCCAAACAGTCAAGAGATGCATGTGATTTTTAGGTACATCTCAATCCATGATTAAGAGGGCATATAAAGGCAAAAAATGGTAAAAGAGGTCCTAGGAGATGAAATGAATAATTATATTCAATAAAAAAAATAGAGGAGCACACTTAGAAATAAGGGCTAAACTTGAGTTTGAATAAATTGAATCAATATAGGACTTATAATGCTAATTTGAAGGTCCAATAGGTGTTAGGAGAATGTGAAATCAATGTGGGAACCCATACATACTAAAATGGGGCTAAAATGAGCCTCTAATTAGTGGTTATTACTTTTTAGGATGATACATTTAGCCCCTATTTTAGTGGAAGTATGAGTCCTCATGCTTGTCATAAAGTAGGAAGAGAGAATGATGAAGATCATGGGAAAAATCCAAGGAGATAAGATATCTTTAAGTGTAAGGACACAAGCCCACAACAAAGGATCATAACTTGTATATCTATATGTAAGGACACACACACACACACACACACAAACACACACATAAGATTACTAAGATTCCAAGTAAACTAGTTGAAGGGACCTTGCTAAAGAAAAATGTCTCAAATGCTAGCATCGTGCTTAGAAAGAAATTGCAAAAGAACAAGTGGTCACCTAAAAAGAGAATGAGCACACATCATGATAAGATATATAATACTCCATGATATAGTCAGATATAAATGTGTGTTATGCTATGGAATCATGAAGGAGAGAATAAGACAATCATGAATGATATGAGCTAGGAAATTATGTTGCACTAGGTGATTCATGAGAGAGAAAAGAAGAGAGGAGAGAGAAAGAGAAGAGAGAAGATGGATAAGTGGTCCAAAAAATTGTGTTATGCTAGTTCTACTGATCAAAGAGAATGTAAAGAGGGAGTTGATGGTATAGGACATGCTAGTCAAATCATAAAAAAATATATAAATGTGAGGTTGAATGGTCTAGCAAAGTGTGTTATGCTAGTCAGCCTATGAAAAGAATAGGTCATATGGTCTAGAAAATTATGCTATGCTAGTCAGACATTACTGAAAAATGAATGTAAAGGAGAGGTCAAATGGGCTAGAAACACAACCACTACTGCATAATAGAAACACAACCAACTAATTTATAGATACCTTTGGCTCATTGGTTCTAGTAGCTAACACAAAAATATTCACACTATCTTGAAACACTCTTTACAACAACTCAAACAATTAGGGAGAAAAATTATCTTTCGTACATCCTCTTTTCATAAGTGAGGAATTGTAAAAAATCTTGCACAAGTATACGAATGCCACTCTCCACACTCTATACCATAATAATTTAACCTTTATTTATACCAATCCTTAACTTGAAAAGTCTTCAACTATTGACCAGACATATAGTGAAATATAATTTGATATAGGTCAGCACTAAACATTTTCACAGTGGGGAAGGATGAGAAGAGGACCACAACACACCATAGACGAGACCAAAAATATCACCATACATATTACATTTCACCTTGCATACATTGAGACAATTAAATGAAGTGTAAACACTTGAGGTCGGCCAAACCTAGAGTGAGAACACCATCGAACTTTGAAACCAAGTTTTTGAGGCCAAAAATCTTGTTCCATTTGTAATGAATGAAGATAAGGACATTAAAAACTCATTTCTAGAAGTGCACCATCAGAAACTGTGAAGTAGAGAAATGTGAAGCATGCATTTCACATAGAGACTAGATTGTCAGTCATAGCTATACATAGATAAATGCCAATCCCACTGTACTTCATTTTGAACCACAAAATATTGAAATAGATACCTCCAAACAGTCTTTAAAGATATACCAAAAGATCAACAACATATTCATACCATATAGGATATGTTGAGCAATATACTTAACATTGGTTTCACATAAAGTAATCACTACTAACAACAATGACAAGTTGACATCAATGATAACCATAACAACACATCAATTACTCAACTAACTCATTTTTCTCAATTCTACAATAAGAATTAGCAAAATAGGAAATCTAGTGATGTTAGTTTTTTTTCTATTATTTGTTTATTTCAAATAAGGTGATATTTATTCAACACTCAAAGTGCAATTCAAACATATTAATTAATTAAAGGAAATTTAAAAACATTTTTTTTCAACATTTCCTATTTAAGTTTGCATTAATATAAAGAAAATAGTACAATATTCTCAAAAAGAGGAGGGTGTTAAGTAGACACATCCATGAGTCTAATCAGAATAAAGAAAATGGCCTAGCCTTGATACAAAATTAAGTTGTGGTTATGCCATAGTCTTTATGACAATGTTGCTAGGAAGAGTTGTTGTGTCCATGCCAATGCTCACAAGGGGATAAGGGGTTTGGTGGAAACTGAGGAATAATGCAAGGGGTATTAACCCAATGGTTTAGCAAGTATTGGAAATATGAAACTTCAAGTGAAACTTTTCTTTCTTGCATCTAATTCGATATAAGAACATTAGAGAAAATGGTAGCTACAGTATACTATAAGAAATGATTGCCAACAACATTACGATCAAAGTGAGAAACATACATATCTTTTCATATATTGAAAAAATTTTGACCCTAAAATTGTACCAAATATTGATATACCTACGAGAAAGGTAAGAATAGTCTACAAGTGAAACCCTATATGACTTGAAGAAATCAGGGAATAAATTCCAAATTCCAAATTTTTTTTATGAAAATAGTGGAATTAATTAATCAACTATCCCAAGAATTATTCCAAATTGAGAATGTTCAATTTATTGAATTCCAAAAAATATAGAGGATATAATTGTAATGAGAAATGCATCAATTATCTCTCTAGACATAATTAGAAGGATTGTTAAGCGTAATTTTATTGTAGTATTTGTAGCCTATCGTTATTGACTTAGAATTTAGAGATCCAATTGTTTGTAGGAAAGAAGATAGATTTCAAATGATTGATGTTGATGTTGATGCTTGTGAAACATTCCCTAATCTTGATACTAATGATCAATGTCAATAAATATTTTAGAGAGATACACGTGCAAACTTTATCATGCCCCCCTACAAACTTTGAAGAGATCAGTATTTTTAGTGCCAACACCCTTTTCTATAAATTGTATACCATTTCACATAACTTCAACCTTTGAAGAAGGTGATATCTATTAAACATTCAAAGTGTAGTTTGAACATATTAATCAATTTAAGAAAATTAAAAATAAAACCAAGTTTTCATAATTCTCTCTCTCTCTCTCTCTCTCTATAATATATATATATACATATATATATATATATATATACATATATATATATATATATATATATATATATATATATATATATATATATATATATATATATATATATATATATATATATATATATATATACATATATATATATATATATACATACATATATATATATATATATATATATATATATATATATATATATATATATATATATATATATATATATATATAGACACGTGCATACACACATATGACCATTTTATATTTAACTTTGCATTAATATAAATAAAATAGTACAATATTCTCAAAATGAGGGTGTTAAGAAGACACAACCATGAGTCTGATCAGAATAAATAAAATGGCCTAGCCTTGATACAAAATTGAGTTGTTGTGGCTATGCCATAGTCTCTATGATAATCTTGCTAGGAAAAGTGGTTGTGTCTATGCCAACACCCGCAAGGGGACACTAGTACATTTGACCTAGTTTTTCTACCAAAATTTTTGACCAAAAAATAAGAAGGTTTTGCTTGATCGGATTATAGAAGGAAAAATTTGTTTTTTTTTTGAATTTATGCCTGTGTTTGTCGAAATAGTGACAAATTCTATGGTGGTCAAAATTTCAACAAACACAGGCATAAGTTAAAAAAAGGTGAATTTAATTTCTCATTTCATTATTTCATTTGTGAAAAAAGAAGGGCAGTGCGTGCATGAAGGAGATACGTCCCAACTTGACATCGTGGGGTAGCAGCAGGAGCTTGAGCTCAATCTTTACATAAGGTATGTGGCAGAGGATTATTAATTCATGCATTCTTGTTTTCTTTGCTATGTATTGAACAAGGGCTTCCTTAAATATTCTTATTTTTAGGTGTTAAAAATAATGAAGGGTTTGAGATCCTGTGTCTATCTGTGGGTTTATGCATAGGATTGTGGCATTTGGCTTTACACAGTCAAACGTGAAATGAATAAGTAGCTTTTGACTGTTATAGCAAGTTTTGTTATGTTCAAAACCCTTGTTCTCAGCTCTGTCATGAAGTCACAACCCTAATTTTCATCTTCTCCATAGGATTCCCAATGCCCCTAGATGAAAAGAAAATTAGGGTAATGTATTTTAATACATCCAACACTCAAAATTTGGAAGACAGTTCCACTACTTCAAGGCTGATGCCCTAAGAAAATCTCTATCAATAGACTTACAGGAAAGAATAATAGTAAATCTCTGTTCCATGGGCAATAGCTAATCCTTTTATCCTTGGTCTGAATCAGATTAGCTGTTGCCCATGGAACTTGTTGATAGATTTAATACCTGACAGATAGCATTATTTTGAATAAGAGATTACCTTGGAAGCATAAATAAATAGACTTGTAATGAATAAGCACATTTAGTCTTGTAATGAATAAGTATAGTTGGTCTTGTAATGAATAAATAGACTTAATACCTCTGCAAATTCATTTATACATTTAGGGGTATTGAAGTTCATTTTTGATGCATCCATGATGTCTAGTGTTCATTTGATTAGTTTTTGTGTTTCCATTATACACAGTCTGCTGCAAAGGTAATAGATGAATTAGATTTCATAGCAAGTTCACTTTTATGCATTTACCTTTTAGAGTTTCATTTTGATTAGAGTTTGTTTAGTTCTACACAGGACAATCAATTCCCTGATAGACTGAGTTTGAAGAAATCTCCACTTGACTCTGTTATGGAATTTAGACCATAACTTGCAACTCCTCCATGGGAATTCAATACCATTGGATGGAAAGCAAGTTAAGGTGATGTACATAAAGATTCAAAACACTCAGAATCTGGAAGACTGTTCCAATGCTTCAAGGTAGATGCCCTAAGCAACATACAATTCATGTATTTAGCCAGCGAAAGAAATGAATGTTTGTAGCAACGGTTTGAAAGTGTATTAGTTTTGAAGACTATCTGATTCGGGGTCCTTGATAGTCATTTAAGACAATAACATTAGTCTCAACACCCACCTTCAAGCCATTCCAGTTGACCCTAACGTAACTTGATCAACTAGGTTAGAGTGTCCTGAGACCAGTTGAAAGCACTGGATAAGACTGACTGCTATTGCCTTATGGATCCAAGATAAAAACAGAGATTAGTAGGAAACTCATGCTAAGTAATTATGACTGAATCTATCAATATATTTCTAGGGAATAGTATTGTTGCAGACTAACTGAGAAGTAGTAAAATTCATAGTATTATATGTTTGGCAGTTGGAAGTGCCTTACAGGTTTGTGAGACTATAACCTAGGAAGTATAAACAAGATTGTAATACTTGTTAGAAGTTAGGAATGTATTCAAGAAAGGTATGATATTGATACTAGTGAGAGAGAGAGAGAGAGAAACAATGTTACTTAAAGATTTTGCAAGTTCCATTCAAGAAGATTGATAGTTGGAAGAATCATCCTGTGGTAATCTCTTGTCAAAAAAATTGACAAGGAAAATAAATGAGGTATCTATATAAGTATGGGGATATTGAAAGTATGAAAACATAATAATTGATAGCAGAGAAGGAAGTGATTATGTTCATTAAAGATAAGAGAAGTCATCTGAGATCATGTTACAGTCATTTATGTTGGTCACAAATACCTAATTCTAGTCAAAGGATAGCCCTACAAGGAAAATGTAGAAAATGGTTGTGTTAAGATCCTTCTTATAGTTAAAATATAGTTATCAACATAGAAAAAACACTCTTGATAAAGATAGTGAATAAGTCAGAAAACCAATCCCAAGTATGAATGATAATGGAAGCCTTGACAACAAAAAATTGATGATATTAGGATACACAAAAAATGAAGTGGTATTGACTATGACAATAAAGTAATGAGAGTAATTTTAAGTAAATAAATAGTATCACTAGGAAAAAAATCAACATAGTCTCGAAGAAGTGGATGATATCAAGAGATGCTCCAATTCACCCAATTTTAAATCTCCAACTGAAACTACAAACTGACATGCCAACCTCAAAGAATGCAATCACTTGTGTACTTAAAATCCAACCAAGAATCATCACTCTTATACATCTAAGCTTATAAATAACTTAAAAAAGAATTTATAAATATTATCTCCACTCGCTTTCCCTCTTTCACCTCTAAAAATTAATCCTTCCTAGAGTAATGATATTGAAAATCTCTTTAACTTAATATCAATTTCTTGCATTTATGTAGAAGTTAAATTTGGTTGTGAATTATTTGAGCTTGAAAAATTATGTTTGAAATTATTCATCAATTCTCATCTGATTATCTTTTTTGTTATTTGAAAATGGTTACTATTGAATAACCATCAATTTTATGAGTTTTGATAAGCTCTTATTTTCTCTTTTTTATAGCTAGTCAATGATATGATCATAGTGATTCTTTGAGGTCATTCTATCATTTAAATAAAATAAGTACGTCTAAATCAAATTTACAGACTTCTCTAATCTTACGTTGAACATTCTAATCATAAAGCATTAATCTAAAGTATTCACTTGACATGTTTCCATAAAACCATTATTGATTGTTATAAATGGATCACAATCAGAAATATTGATGAAGAAAAAAGTTCGCGCACAATCATATTAAGAAGTATTTATTATACCTATGAATTGTGCAAATCTAATAGATCTTGTCATAAATAGATTAAAAGAACTATTAAAAAGAAATTGAGAAGGTTTAAAATAGATCAAACAAGTTTAAATAGTGTATTATGTTTTGATTGGTAAGTTATTCAGTTGAAAACTGGGCAAGCCTGAACAATACATTCTATGTTTTGATTTGTTTATGTATGACAAGCCTAAACAGTTAATTCTATGCTTTGATATTGATATGTCTACATGATTCATCTGAAATAATCTAACATGAAACTAAATTTTTTACATGAGCATAAAAATACATAATATTCCAACCAACCATATATAAATGACCCAAAAAAAAAATTCAAATTTTCAAGGTTCTTCAAGGAGTTAAGTATGCTACCATTGAAAACTCTTGTAAAACACCTTAATTTGCTAATAATTAGCATCTAAATTCAATAGCCATTGAAAATTAAAGAGCTTATTCTGGTAAAATACATTTTCAAGGCTTGAACCTCCTCTACATAAAGGTAAAACACCAATTTCGACATGAACTTTTCACAATTCCATTGATTGCTATCATCAAATTTCCTTCAACTACTAACCCTAAAAATCTCCTTCACGCGTGCTACCCTTCTTTTTTTTGCAAATGAAATAATGAAATGAGAAATAAAATTCACCCTTTTTTTTTAACTTAGCAAGATTATGTATAATCAATATTATATTTTATACTTAGAAAGATCTTGCTAAGCATATTAATATTAAAATCTTGCTAAGTATAAAATATAATATCTTTATATCATCTTTGAAAATTATGTAATATATACTCTCTGCACAGGCATGACACATGGTCTGACTACCGCAAGGTGTATGACATAAACATTGGAGGAGGCATGGCATCCCATGGGACATGGAGGCAAAGTTTTCTATAGGTGCAAATGCCTATAACTGACTTTCAAACTAGTTGCCCATTAGTTTTGTGCATTTGCTAACAACTAGACTCCAATCTTTAATCTAACCCCTAATACATTGTTAAAGGTTTAGGTCTCATTAAGACTAATTTAATTTATTCCTCTTTCAAATACAAAATTCCATTGGCATTTAGTGTGATAGATCTTAGCTTCCATCAACAAAATATTTCAGATTGGTAATGGACAAGTCTTATTTCAATGACAATTATCCTTTGTTTCAGACCTCAATGAATTCTAACCAAAATCAGCTCATAAAATCTTGATTGTATCTATGTGCACCCAACAACACATGTACTATTGTGAAAATCATATCACTGGGAGATTACCTAGCAACACATCATTCAAAACCATTATTGGTCATTTCCCAATCCCCTAACCCAGGACCAAATCATGAGAAAGAAAAGGACCATTGGTTCAGTTTTGTAATTTTTTTTTAGGAACAATCTAGCCAGTCACTGTCTACACAATACCAGTTACTCCTTTGGTATCACAAACAACAAAAACACCAAAGTTCTTGAATACACCAAGAAGTACCAAATGATGAATGCTCAATTGTTGTAATGGCAAAGCAATATCAAAATCATCCATTTCTAGAACTTGATTTTTCTATAGTCCTAATGTTTTTTCTTATTTCTTGTCTGTGTTTGGTGATAGGATTTTGAACATTGTTGACATACTTAAATGGAATACACAATACCAAATGCTGAATGCTCAATTGTTGTAATGGAAAAGCATCATAACCATCCATTTCTAAAATTTGATTTTGTATAGTCTTAATTATTTTTCTATAGTTTTAATGATTTTGAAAATTGTGACAAAGAGTGTTTCTTTTTTTATTATAGCATAAATGATTTTTCTATAGTCGTATTGATTTTTCTTATTTTTTGTCTTTTGTCCCTTTTTTATTTCCTATGTCTATGCTTCATGACAGGATTTTGTCACCTTCTTTTGATGGTATATTTCATTCACTCTATGTGGAATACTATTTTGTTCACTATTTTATTTCAGCTTGATATTTCTTTCATTTTTCATATACACAGAGACTACACATGCTGATAAAAAAATGAGCTATTTGATTTAGGTTTACTTTTCATTATAGTAAATGGTTAATATTTCTAATGGTACTCCTTGGTGTATTTCGTATAAAAATAATCATATAAAAATAATAAATGTAGTAACGATGGTGCAGTGCATTATTGATATAGGCTTGATGACTCTTGTCAATGTGCCAAACTATCAATGTGGTGGTGGGAAGTGTGTGTTGAAGACTTCACGGACATCGAACAACCCTAGATGACAATTTTGGTGCTACCCAAATAGAAAAAAGGTTGCTCATGTGTATATATTTAATCTTTCTAATGTAACTATTACTCATTATATTATAAGAACTAATGTAGATTGGGCATCACAGGAAAATAATGGCTGTGGATACTTTAGTTGGGTCAATGACAACTCATCTGCATCTATTCACCCATCACCACTTATCTACAATGAAGGATTTGAGTGCAAAACATGTCAGGCTAGGGCAAATGCCGAAATTATATTTTTACGATGCCTTCTCTATATTGTAATCACATATCTTTGTTGCGACCATATGCAGAGATGAGCTCAGGAATTAGTCAGTTTAATATTTTCATATTGTAACTAATATTTTAATATGGATATGGCGTAACTTATCTTTGCCTCAAGTGCAGATATATATGGTTTACATCTTTTTTTACAATAATTCTTCATTTTTATCGCTTAGGTGAGCCCTAATCTGCTATCAATCACATGATTTAACATATAATGTTTTCTTTGTTATTCCATTTGTTCCTTGATACATCAATTCGACCACACCCACTCCACTTCATGTGGATGTCTTTAAAATAAACTCCTAACTCTAATAAACTAACTGTAACTACTAACTAACCTTATAAAACAACAACAACTAAGAATGATTGCTTGCTAACATTTGCTAAATACAAGGTCCTTGAGAGATCAATTAATTGGGATGAGTGGATGAGGATGATGAGATGGGGGAAGCGGAGTTGAATCCTGATGAAAAGGAAGCTCTGGCTACAATTAGGAAGAAGAAGAAGATGCTTATCATTGAACATAGATTGAAGAAGAGTACTACAGAGAGCAGGCCTACCGTACTAAGGAAGTTTGACAAGAACAAGGAATATGGCTTAAATAGAATGGGATGACATATTTCTAGCCTAGGCCTGGATCCTTCAACAATTAGCTTGATAATAAATGAAGCACATGAGAGCTGAGCAATTAGCTTCCCAAGAAAAATCTCGTAAATGAACTATGTGTACCCCAATTCCTGTGCCTTGTATGCGTATCTAAATGACATATTTGAAACAACAAGGGTAAGGCGTAAAGAAGTTAATTTTGCATTGCTAGATAGATCAATATGTTTTATCCACAATGACCAAACTTCATAAAACATACACCCTTGTCTAGTGATCATATTATGCTGAAGGTGGTGCCTACTTATCTTTACATAGCTGTTGTAGTGCTTCAGAGCATTAGGCACCACTTTCAGCACAATATGATCACTAGACAAGTCTGTATGTTTTATGAAGTTTGGTTGTTGTTGATAAAATATATAGATCTATCTAGTGATGAAAAATTAACTTCTTTTTAAGCCTTACCCTTGTTGTTTCAAATATATTATTTGGGTACGGAAAAGGGCACAAGAATTAGGGTACACATAGTTTATTTATGGGATTTTTCTTGGGAAGCTAATTGCTCATCTGTCATCTACATTATTATGAAGCTAATTGCCAAAGGATCCAGGCCTAGGCTAGAAAGATGTCTTCCCAAACACATAAAAAATGTACATAAACATGATAGCTAAAAAACATAAATGTATATTTCACAATAGCTGAGAAACATAATTGTAGGCATCATGGTCACAATTTTTTGGAGACAATGTAATTGAGTTGTATAACCAAGTGATGGAGAGAAACTTCTGCACCTCTAATTGCAAATTGAATACATTTGTTGGAGGACCTTGTATTCATGAGCAACAGATGTAGTCAACTTGGAATTGGAGGTGTAGGAGTTGCTATCCATCGTCTGGGTATACAACTCAATTATGTTGTCTCTAAAAAAGTGTGACCACAATGTCTACAATTATGTTTCTCAGCTATTATGTCCTAGGACCTCTTATAACCCTTTAAATTCCCTAAGAATACATCTTAGAGTTCTTAAAATGTCGTAAAGGGTCATAAGATGCTCCTAGGAGAGGCCAGATGAGCTTCCACCTTCATGTGGTTGGCCCTGTTAAGTAGAGAATGTTATACTCTTCTAGAAACAAAGAGAAGCTCAATAATTTAAGGTCTCAGTCCATGGACAAATTAAATTAGCTTGATCTTGGGATTTTTCTTGGGAAACTAATTGCTCATATGCCATCTACATTATTACAAAGCTAGTTGCCGAAGGATCTAGGTCCAGGCTAGAAAGATGTCTTCCCAAACACATAATAAACATGCACATAAACACAATAGCTGAGAAACATAAATGTAGATTTCACAATAGTTGAGAAACATAATTGTAGGCATCATGGTCACAATTTTTTGGAGACAACATAATCGAGTTGTATACCCAAGCGATGGAGAGCAACTTCTGCACCTCCGATTCCAAGTTGACACTACGGGATCCAAAGACCATAGATAAGGAATAAATTTAAAAAGTAGAGGAGGGCCATAATGACCAAAATAATAAAGGACAAACCTAAAGTTAAATGAGGCAACTACAAACATTTTAATAGATTTTTATTATTGAATAATGAAATTTGCATATACTAGTGTTCTAATCCCCCTCATTACATGATTTATTATTGTTAGCCCCCTCTAACTTACGCATCTAGAAAATGAAACTACAACCTATTGGGATTGAGACAAACCTCATAGAAAAATAGTTGCTAGGAAGGATCACTTGCCAACATATGTAGCTCATGAATATAAGGTCCTCTAATAGATGTATTCAACAAATGTTGCCAAGTGATCTTTCCTAGCTACTGTTGTTCTATAAGTTTTGTCTCAATCCCAATAGGTTGTAGTTTCATTTTCTAGATGCGTAAGTTAGAGGGGCTTACAATAATAAATCATGTAATGAGGGGGCTTAGAACACTAGTATATAAAAATTTCATTATTTAATAATAAAAATCTATTAGAATGTTTGCAGTTGCCAACTCATTTAACTTGAGGTTTGTCTTGTATGATTTTTGTCATTATGGCCCTCCTCCACTCTCTAAATTTATTCCTTATCTATAATCTTTGGATCCAGTAGTGTCAACTTGGAATCAAAGGTGCAAAAGTTGCTCTCCATCACTTGGGTATACAATTGAATTATGTTGTCTCCAAAAAATTGTGACTATGATGCCTACAATTATGTTTCTCAGTTGTTGTGTCCTAGGACCCCTTATGACCCTTTATGACCATTTACGATCCCTAAGAATTGTAATACCCCAAAAATGGGCTATAAGTTCATTAATCTCCTACATCTTCAATTCGAATGAAATAGACATCAAAGTCCTAACCTAAGGCACATCTAAACATCATCGAATCATAATTGATTATCTTAAATTTTGCATCAGGGAATATTCCTAGTAATATTCCTAATTATCTTAATTATCTTTAGTTTAATGATTATTTGGCGATAAATCACATTTATCCTAAAAATTTGATTAATTGAATATTTTCATATTTAATTAATTAGATTTAATATTTGCCACTTAATTATGTAATTAAATTTAATTCTATCTATTATTAATTGTATTATTTAATTTTGACAATAAATCAAAATTCCTATCTTTAATTGATTAAATTCTTATTTAATTAATTAAAGCATGTTGTCATTATTTAATAATATAATTTTTAATAAAAGTTTGAATAAATAGTTAATTAACCCATAAATTAATTATTTATTTTCAAAAATCAGTTGAGTTGAGGATAAATCACTTTATTTATTTATTTAATTCTTAATTATTATGCATATTCAAAAGAAACAGTTAAACTCCAAATCAGAAAATCAATGCAAGTTATTGACTTTTTGGAACTCAACATCCTTTTGGAGTTCAAAAAGCTGATCTAAACTCTAATTTGAGTTAAAAAGCTGTTTTTGCATATTTTTGCATGATTTTGAGAATTAACTATCTTTTATGATCAGATAACTCAAAAATCAAGATGAGTTAATTTGAGTGATTTATGGCTTTTTCCCATGCACCTCCAAAGCCCTAGATTTCTATAAATTAAGGCTTTAGCTCTTCACAAATCATCTCATATTTTGCACAATCACGCTGGAGAATTGGAATTGAAGAATCAAAGCTCTTGTGAATCGACATATTTGTGAGATCAATCTTATTTTTGCATTCATAGTTTTCATATCATTGTTAGAATCTTCATTGTTAGATCATTTAGCATTCATTTTATATCAAGTTTTTCATATTAGCATAGATTCATATCAAGTTTTCATTCTTATTGCATAGAAAATATAAAAAATATAGATTAATTGCATTCAATTTCATATTCATCTTTTGCATTCAAATCCTTCATTTAGGTGTCGTCTAGGTCACTGATCTCGATTACAATCTGAGAACATTAATCTCGCACCTATTAGAAGGCAGTAAATCGCTTGGTTAGATAGCTTTCAATTTTGCACGATTTTGATTATAGCTAACCTCTAATGTTTTACTGAGTGTTGTGTCTACAGATCAGGTATAATTTTCACACACACATTTTTGGCGCCCACCGTGGGGCAACCCACCTTTGCATGCTGGTTTTGATTTTTTTGGGAGCTAAAACCCCAAAGCTTCAAAGATTTAATTTTATCTCCCAAACGGGTTATAATTTTCGTCTAAAATTTTTTTTGCAAGTTGGTGACATCTCATGGAAGCTACAGTAAAAAATTTAGAATTTTCTGAGATGTTTTGAATTTTTAATAATTTTTTCTTGAAATTCCGGAAAAAATTAATATCTGACGCAAATCAGCATATTTTTTGAAAATTTTTATATTTTCGGAAAGCTCTTTAAATTCTATAGGGGGTCTATTCTTTGTGTTTTAAATTTGGATATGATATCATAGTTCAAATAGTCAATTTACAAAAACTGGTCTGTTTTGATAAAATGGGTCTCTAGGGCACAAATGAAGAGGTTTTTCTAAAATTTTTGCATTTTTGGAAAGCTCTCTATTTTTTAGTAGGGGTCTCTATTCTGAATTTCTATTTTTGTGGCCAAAATCATATCAAAAAAATTAGATCTTGTTGACTAGGTCAAATGCAAAAAAAAAAAATAAAGTTTTGTGATGGGTATGCACTTATTTTTTTTACATGGTTCAATGAATGATATGAGTTGTCATTTGGGTTGATTGCTGGTTATTATTACTGATAATAATTGATTTTTAGAGCTAACCCTATGGTTTTCATAAGTTGAATATATTTTGCATATCTTGTTTGCTTGTTTGTTTGTTTGCTTGTTGGAGAGTTCGTCACTTGCTTGCATGGAAAAGCTCAACAAAAATTGCTAAAAATCAAGTAAAATCTACTAAGCGCGTTGCAAGGATCCCAGGTATTCTCCTTCATCTAATAATATTTTGATTTGGGACTTAAAATAAATCTCTTATGTGTCAAGCTTGTGTGCATCTTTTCATGCTTTTGATCTATTTCTACACACTTGCATAATTGATACTAGGTTGTGAACCCTTAAGGATTCATTAAGTAGTCTTAGAATACTTGTGATTGATCTTGATTGCTATCTTGGGTTATTGGACTCGCTAATCCGCCGGCCCCTCATTTCCGCCCCGTGGTTGCAATCTCAGCACCATAAAGGGGAGGGGTCAACAGGACAGAAGCGTTAAATGTTCCACTTGGCAACCCTTTTGTGCTTTTAGGAACTCCCTTGTTTTCTAAGTCGTGGACTCATTTTTAGCTTGTGTGAGGTGTTAAGTGTTCCACCTTGTGGACTCATCTCATATTCGCTTTAAACGTTAAGTGTTCCTCTTTCTACTTTTTGGATGCTTTTGGTAGATTTGCTTTCGGAACATACATCTGTGCTCACATAGTAATTAGGCCCTATGAACACTATTTGTGATTCTTGAGAGATTGGATTCCTAGCGAAATCCTTCTTGACGATAGAATCCTTGTAGGTAGGGAGGATACTTAGTGCGTTTCACATTCAACTTAGTTAGTGAGTCTTCTCTTATTGATCGACACATTCTCTCTCCGGAGAGGTTGATAGATCACGTGGGGTTGATATCACGAGCTTTGGTGAATCAAAATTGGTTAGTGCATCTTCTCTTATTGATTGATACATTCTCTCCCCGGAGAGGTTGATAGATCACGTGGAGTTGATATCACAGACCTTGGTGGAACAAAACTTTGTCTTAGCGTGTCGGATTAATCTGCTTGCTTTGTTTGGGTTAAAAGTGAAGAGGTGTCAAAACCTTGAATCTGGAGCCAAGTCCCCTTGTGGTATACTATTGTGAGTCATCTTTAGAGAGGGTTAACCGTAGCGGACAATCCCTTCACAGGGAAAACTGCATTGACGGAACCTCAAGCGGTAATAGCCATTTTCGCCATGGTAGTGACAACCGCTATATAAATATCCTTGTGGAAGAAATCTCCACGGGTATGGTTCATTGTTGGGTTGTCAGATCTCCCTAGCAGCTCTTGAAGATTAAGTTCTCAGACTGTGTCAAAACCCTGGTGCGCCGGGATTGGAGTTCACCCCTTTGAATCATAAAAGTTGCAGAGTCAAACCATTACTAAAAACCCTAGAGAGGCCAATTTTTCACTTTCAGGTATATGTGCGTTATTGCAAAACTTTTTCAAAACATACACAATTAGTACTCTCAGGGATTAGCACAATTTGGTCACTCTATTGTTCATGCGCAAGGTTGCTTTTGCCCTTGTTCATTGTTTTCAGACGTGCTTGGAATCACTTGCTTGCTATTCTGCGTGCTTATTTATCTACTTGGTTATTAAAAATGATCAAATCTTGTATAACCTTCAAAATTTGGACAATACAATTTGCAAACAATCCAAAACTGAAGACCTTACATTTTGCAAAAATTGACGTAAAATCTTTTCTGGAGTCAAAAGTCATTTCAGGAAGTCAAAAGTCGTACGAGTTTTGTCAACTGTCGTTTCATTGCTACCCAACTGTCGTACGAGTTTAGCAACTGTCATTTCATAGACTACCCAGTGTCGTATGAGTCTGCAGAGTGTCATTTGGAAAAATTTGAGAGAGTTGTCAGAAATTGTCAAATTGCAAGATATCCAATGTTTCCAGCCTAGTTCTAGAATCTGTCAAAAATATCATTGTGTCAGGAATAGAGCAATAGCTATTGAGAATCAGTACACATGTCTCAAAAAATCAGTAAACAAGAGGAAGAAGCTCTGATCGCCACTATAATGAAACAGATACATGCTATGCAAGTCCAGCTTGACAAACTTGGGAAAGAAAAGGAACCTCTATACTCTTTTCCATTTGATAAAGACTTGTACATGTCACCATGCCCCCCCAAAAAAATTGAGCAATATGATACCTCTTCCACGGAGAGTGACACATCTAGCTTTGAAGACTATGATGACTATGATGACAGAAAATGTAATGATACCTATGACACCTCTGTTCCTAAGAGTCCTCCTCGTCGTTCGTTCCTACTTACTACAAATGGGCCATCACATTGGATAGATCGTGATGGTGATCCATATGATTCTGATTTTGAAAGAGATTTTGATGGCTTTTGTGGACAATACCTTGATGATGATCCATCTACTACTTCTGAAGACTATAAAATACATCGTGCTAGCTTGAAACGTCAATACTATAAGGATCTCTCCTCTAAGAACTCTCAGGCTGAAAATAAAGATTACACTCTCAAGCAAGATCATGTTAATGTTGGACCTTTGTCTTGTGATGGTTCCCTTCCATCCCCTACTTCCTCCAATACCCATACATTTCCTAAAGCTTCCGAGTCTTTCAAATCTTTCACAGACCCTTCATCCGACACAAGTCCTAATACTTTTCATGTGGTTCCCTATAGTTATCCCCCAGGGCTACCTCTTAAAGAAACTCAAGCTAACCTTCACTTGGCTGCAAATACTTTCAATAATGATAAACCTAAAGAGCCTAAGCCTTTATGCGCTACAATCCCTACTTCAGCTAGTCCTCCACCATCTCTTCCAAAGTCTTCCATACAATCCCAACATGCTTCTTTGTCCTTAGAAGTGGCTCCATGTCAAGAGGACTCTAAAAATGATGAAGAAAAAAACATAAAGAAAGATCAAGATCAAGAAGCCTCCATGTCATCCACTCCTTTTTCTGATGTCTCTTATCCACCTCAGGGTTCTTTTGATCCTGTACCCCCTTTTTCATGCATTCCATCATGTCTTAAGTCTTCACCTAAGCAAGATCAAGCTACTACTTACACTGTTGAGCTTATTGACAATCAAAATAACCTTACTACGCTTGCGCTTTCCAAAGATGATACTTCCATTAAGGTTGGTAAAAATGGTGTTCCTTCCAATGTCAAGCCTATTGAAAATCAAAAGAAAAATTATGCACTTGTGCTATCCAAAGATCCTTGTCAAGATCAAAGTCTTCCATCTTCTTGTTCTACCACTCCATGTTCACTTTCACTTTCTACTCTTCCTAAGTCTTCGCAAGCTTTGAATGATCCTATCAAAGAAAATGCTCTTATTCAAGATGTTCATGATTTTTTTGAAAATTCTAATGCTCACTCTAAAGATGCTGATATCCTTGGTTGTCATATAGATGCTGATGAACTTATTGATTATCCTTTTGCATCTTCCACTTCCATCCTTGGACCTCTTCCACCAATACAAAAAGCTTCATGTCTTCCTTCCATCTTGGGTCCTTATGTTCCTTCACTTTCCCCTCCTAACTCTCCTAATTCGCCATCCATCTTGGGTCCTTACATACCTCCATCTCCCATCTTTCCTCAAGATCAACATAGATGCATACCCTTGAATCCTTTTCATCCACCCACCCATCTAAACCAGTCGTATCCTCCCTCTTCCACAAATCCCAAGTCTTTTGGAAGTAACTTGAATGTTCAATACAAAAAAAAAAAGCAATACAAGAATCCATCAAAAAGGGAAAATCACCATGTCTCCTCTAAACAACATGGAGGCATAAAGTCAAAAGAGATATCTAAGAAAAAAACTACAAGACAAGTATGGGTTCCAAAATCCATCATTGAAGATATTATCTCTAGATCATCAAAAGGAAATAAAAAGCCTATGGCTATATGGATTCCAAAGTCTCTCTTGAAAGAGTCTAGTGTTGAGCAAAAAGTGAAATTGACATTCAAGCTTCCAAAGGCTTCCACTTCATCTCCCTCCAAAAATATTCTTCCATTCCATGTGCCTAAACCACAACCTTTGCTATCCATTCATCATATTCCTTCACATATTCCTTCATTCACGATTCCTCCATTATCTCACCACCCTTCAAGGTATGTGTTGATGTTGAATTTGCCTTCCTTTCCATCTACCCTTTCACAATCCTTCCATGCATTATCCTTATACCTCCTATCCTTTTTCCTCATTTGCCTATTCCTCCTATCTTCCAACCTCACTCGCTTTACATAAAACCTTATCCTCCATTTTTCTCTTCCATCTCCCTTTCCCTATCAGCATCTTTGAGCATATCATTTTGAATCCTTGGCATATCATGGTTTATCCTTTCAAGGAGCATTATCTAAAAAGCTTGCCTTCTTCCAAAAAAATAAATTAAAATAAAATTTTAAAAAAAAAATTGAAAATGTGCCCTGGTGAAAACCTGGAAACAGGTGCCTTGGTAGCAAAAGTAAAGAGAAAAAAAATTCATCCTATGGTGAAAACCACTCCCTTGTGGCACCTTGGATAAGTACCATGATGAAAACCTGGCAATCAGGCATCATGCGTAGTTCTTCTACATATTTCATTCATTCCATCTTCTCTCTTTGATCTTGACAATGTTGATCTATACATGAATATTTGGCTATTTTGTGAGCTATCTTACGATGACCTTGTTTTCATTGCTTCCATGTTTAGCCTTCATATCCATCTTCCTCCATTCATTTTCGCCTATCGCTATCCTTTTCCCCTTTGGTCTTGATCTAATAAAAAAAGAAAGAAAGAGTAAAACACGGTGCTATGAAGCATCTTGACATGTCTACTCCTTTGGATTGCATTCTTTCCTGCTCTTGCACTATGATTTTGTGACTTATCCTATACTAGCCTTTCATTTCTTGTCCAAATGCGCTTTACATGACAATTTTTCCCTAGCTTGGGTATTCTTGAGGAGTTTTCCCTTGAGAATTTCTTCCCTTCATTCTCCTTCATTCTCTTGTCTTCCATCTCTTCCACTAGCTTGCCAATCCCTCTTGTTCTCCACCTTGCTAGACATTGGGACTACACGATATGATTTTGCTTGGGAGTTTGCAAATGGAAAAAGATGCTATCAAGTATACCAAGTATCATAACAGTATCAGAATTAGTATCAGAACAATTATCAGAATCAGTATCAGAATCAGTATCAGAACTAGTATCAGAACAATTATCAGAATTAGTATCAGAATCAGTATCAGAACCAGTATCAGAACCAGTATCAGAACAATTATCAGAATTAGTATCAGAATCAGTATCAGAACCAGTATCAGAATGGGCCTACAGGACTAGTATCAGAACGCCTACAGGGGCTACACCTTTCACTTTAGTTTATGGGTCTGAAGTGGTACTACCTATTAAGGTTGAAATCCCATCACTCAGGATCAGAATGCATGGACTTGTCACTGATGAAGACTACAGAGTGTCTAGGTTACAAGAACTTGAATTACTAGATGAACGCAGGCAAGCAGCGTATGATCATCTCAGAGTGTATCAGAAAAGAATGTCTAGAGGCTACAACAAGAAAGTCAGACATAGAGACTTTCAGGTTGGTGATCTAGTGTTGAGAGAAAATCTTAAAAATCAATCACATCGAGAACGCAAGGGGAAGTTCAAACCCAACTGGCTGGGTCCCTTTGTAATCACTGCTACTTTTGGCTCTGGTGCCTATCAACTCTCAACAACTGAAGGAGAACAGCTCCGAGAACCAATCAACATTCTCCATCTAAAGAAATTCTATGCCTAAGGCATTCAGTGCTTGGTAAATGTTCTGAAAAAATCTTAAAAATTGGAAAAAGTCCTGAAAAAATGAACATCTTGGTGAAAACCTAGCAATAGGCGCCTTGATGATTCACAAAAAAATCAAAAAATATCAAAAGTACAAAAAAATTGAAAAAATGAAAAATACAAAAAAATGAAAAAAAAAAGAAGAAAAAAAAAGTGCCTTGGTGAAAACCTGGAAACAGGCACCTCGGTAGCAAAAATAGAATCTCTACCAAGATGGTGAAAACTCGGCAAATGGGCACCACTTGTTCCAAAATGCTCCATCTATCAGCACAATCTTGGTCTTTCCCAGCTTTCAGTCTTGCTTTAGTTTGTACATATCTCCCGGTTTGTTCCTGCATTTCCAGTTTTCAATAAGTCAGCCTGTACACCAACCAGCTCAAGCGTTTGCATCCTATCAATGTTCACACTTGGGGGCAATCAATGTCATATCCTATGGTCTCCCATGTATCTTAGACGTGTCATATCCACTCAGAGTCCTTTGAAGCTTCAAGTTGAGTCAGTCAGTCAGTCTCGTCTCCAGAAAGGATTTTGCATCAACAACAATCAAACATCAAAACTCAACTGAAAACAATCTGTGCTTTTCATGCTTTTATCTCTTTGTATGCTTACTGATTCGCATTGAGATTTTTGCATATTATGTCCCTTCGAGCTCTTCCATGATGTCCTTTACAGGATTTAGAGAGTGATGACTGGGGGCATAATCTTTTCTTTGTCTTCTGCTTGTATGTGAAAATCTAACAGCTTTGGAAATTTTGGATTGAAATGGTGTCCGACTGTAAGAGCCTCTATCTCGAATTGGATGGCCATGCGTACCTCGACCATTGATACCCAAAAAATTCAAGGAAGTTTGATCTAACTATTGTCTTTTTGAGTAAGTTCTTTCTCCTACTGTGGAACGCAATCTTGCCTAAGGATGTGAACGATAAAGGGTCACTACGGGTAATTCACATTGGATTTAGAATGATCTCTTGACTGTTTGATGTGTTTGCAATGCAAGGCGTATTCAGGTCATCACGACGTTTATGTTTTGATGCTTGTACAAATTGCTATATCAAAATGGACATGATATTCAGGTCATCCTGGCATTTGTGCCTTGATGCTTATATTTAATCCAACATTTTGAAAATAAAGTCAATATTCATATATCCATGGTTGTTGTCCAGTGGGTGTTGTATTGATTCTTGCGCATACAAATCGATATTCATATGTCTATGGTTTCATGGCTAGTGGGCATTGTATTGATTTATCCGGTTACCTAAAAGTTCAATGATGATAACAAATCGACGCATGATCAGTGACTAGGTCCTAGGTCTTAGGTTGCATTTCATTTTGCATGTCTCATTGCATTTTGCATGTTTACATGATCTCACAATGATTAAATGAACTTCAATGCTTAAATGATTTTTCAAATCGCATCTTCAAGTCTGACAAGAGCTGAATCTCACACGAAGGTTCCTCCAATGAAATAGCAAGTAGAATCCTTTTTCGGGATCAAAATTCAAATCTGAGATCATTCATATTATTAACTACTTGCATATTCGACCTTCAATCATCACAGAAATCTAGTATTCAACTTAACTGATTATCTTACATCAAACTATCAAAATTTCAACTTGGTCAACCATGGTCAACTCATGGTCAAACCTAGTCAAACTTGGTCTTTTGGGACCTTCCAACGATGTAGAATGCATTCTCGGATGTAAATAACCACTTCTTAGATCAATTAACATGCTTCTAAACTATAACGCTGACTTTTCTTGTCAGATTTCAATTTTAATCCCGAAGGGGGCATGGTATTGCACATCATTCAAAGTCTGTAAATCAAATTCTATCGATCAAGTCTATCAATATCTTTCATCAGTGATCAAGACAAACAATCACGTCTAGTTACTGATTCATCAAAAGTCCTCATCGCTCGGGGCAAATCTATCATCACTTGGGGCATATTAGATTCATCAAGATCCATATCAATTTGGTATTCTCCTAATCTTGTAAACTGTATCAGTTTTTGCAACCATCAGATCATAGTGTTCTTTCCTTGGTTCTTCGACAACTGAAGGGTTTGGATGTGATACTTGCTAGTTCTGCTAAGACAATCGAGTCTAGAACGGGTCACTCACTTCTTATCAATC